>CM035417.1:118519120-119119120 GCA_020310875.1 Ceratopteris richardii | reverse complement strand
ATTAGGCTCTTGATCTAAAAACATTAGCCAATTTGAAATACAAGGTGAATGCCCTAATCAGATAATGCATGCAATTTGTAGGAAACATAGACCATGAAGCCAAATCAATTACATTACTTTTCATGGAGTAATTGATTCAAAACGGTTATGGCCTATCAAGGTTCCATACTTTGAATTAGTCAAGAAGTCCTCTCCAACATGCATTTAGTGATACTTTTGTTTACCTGTCCATTTTTTGAATCATAAAACATTGACACAGTTCATGATTATTATCAAAGAAAATACAAAGAGCATAAGCATAGCACTACATATTATCAATATGTCAAGCAATGTCTTTTAGGATGCAACTACCTGACTCCAATCTCTATAAAAAACTCCATGGAGCCCCAAACATCAAGTCAAAGCCCACTACAACATCCTCAAGTGAAATACTTCCACTTCTTAGAATAAGATGCTATGTTAGTAGCTAGCCTTGGAGCACCCCACTCCAAACCCCTTTTTATTTTGCATCTTTTTTTTTTTTGCATTTCCAATGTAATGTACACATGCATAAGGCAACCCTATAAGTCCATGCACGAGAGCGTTTTCTTTCCTTTTTGCCCATGCATTGTACTAAGTAGTATGCTTGTACTACTATCAAAAAAAACCAAGAAATATTACTTGCAATATCACCAAAATCTTGTTTTGCATCATTACCCTAATGTGATTCAACGCCCATGCGTTCCCATGACCAACTCACGTGCATATCATCTCTCAAGGATGAGAGACTTCAGAAGGAGGAAGTGTTGAAGATAGAGATTCACTAAATCGGATTTTGAAAGTAAAAGATATAAAAAATGGTTGGGATTGTGAAGAACCGAAGCAAGAAGCATGGTGGAATCACTCAAGCAGTGCAACAAGCTAATGGGAGACTAATTTTTCAAAATTATCCTCAAAATATCAATTTTCATGTAAAATCCCACCTTTAAAAATATATCCAAAAGATTTTCTTGTAATTGACTCTATATTTGTGCAAGTCCAAAAATCCTCAAGCTTCAAGAGTGATTTGCTAACCCTCTAAGATTTTATAGGATTTTTTTGCACTCAAATCGAAATCCAAATGAGAATTTAAGACCTACTTTTAGTTAAGACAGACAGTAGAGTGTGAAGATTATCACTTTTTTAAAAGCTATCTTTAAAAGTGAACAGACCTTCATTAGAATTTTTTTCTTGTTCATTCTCTCTTTTAATCAAGTTTACATTTCTTGAGAGCTCTTTTGTCTCGTCCATGAATGAGGCTTAATTGCATATGTGCGTGTTTATTTGTGCACGTGTGAGATTCCTTCTATGTGTATGTGTGCGTGCACGCGCATGACTCCTAGTCTAGTGAACGTCTTTACACCTCCAACTCGTCTCTTGAAATGTCAATTTGTGGGAGAGAATCCACTGTTTGACTCCAATTGGTATGTGTCATGAGAGCGGGCCTACATCAAACAAATGCATACATGTCGATATGTATATATTGAGTGTTTGTGTGTATGAGAGTGTATGTGTGTGTACACACGCTTCTAATATGTTCAAAAAAACTAACATATTCTAGCAATGTAAGAATATGGATCTAATCGAAAGGTAACATCCATTTTGGCTAGGGATGTATTCAATTACATTGTCAAAGGGAATTGCATTAGCAATGCATATGTGTTTCACACAATGTTCTTTATGGCAATTATGGCCATATGAATTTGCTTTGGTTTCTATGAATTGATTACTTTAGATATACATTTTGACTCTCCCTATTCTTTTGATTTGTTACACTCTATAGCTTTGGGGAAGATTCATTTGATGTTCTTTGACCAATCTGAAGATAAGTCCAGGCTGCAATGTCATGATAATGTTTAAAGATGAGCCATATAAAGTAACAAAAATGCAGAGTGCTGACATGGCTTAGACCGACTAAATCACTTTGAAATCAATAAATCACTTTGAAGCATACCAATGAAAGCCATGCTTGGTTTATATTTGGTAATGGTTCCAATGTACTCTTTTGAACATTGTTCTTAAGAAAGGTGTCCCATAAAATTGAAGAGTTTACCAAATTTGAAAAGATCGTAGAATTAAAATAAATTTGTGTCTAATAATTATGAAAGATCAAAAGTGACCAAATTCATGTTATCAACTTCTCAATGAGCAAAAATATTTTTAAACTTCAGTTTCAAGAGGCCAACTAACCACTCTATGGACATGCAACATTGTGAAAGAGCTTTAAATATGATGTGTACATATCCATGGGTTCATGCTAAGTAGTTGAGGCAACAGCCTCTTGATCTCAAACCACATCACTTGATACTTCATTGCAAACACACGTTTCAAGAGTGGAGCTGGTTTCCCATAACTTACCCACAGCTAAACTTGTCCGAATTCCCATACAAGTAGCTCAATGTGAAGTCCACCGTGTGCATCATGTAGGCACAATTGATACACACGTGCACAAAAAAGATGCATCCTATTGTTGTCTTCTTTCTTTTCGAATCCAAAAACATTACAGCATGTTTGAAAGCACCACTAACCTTGCCTGCATTTCAGGTACCTACATAAGTGTGACTCAGCATCAAAAAAACCAAAATTAATCTGTTATGCATTTGTAAAAAAATTTGGATAACTTACTCCACTTCACAATAGTTTGATCATGCTCCAAGGAAATGTGTCTATTCAAGGCCTCAGACATTGTTTGACAGATCTAAAACCTTTTCATTCCTTGATGCCTAGTTCAGCTGTATTTCATCTTTCAAGGTTACTTGCACATGCTCGTAGTTACTAAATCCGATACTCTTCCTGCCAGTTCTTTTATCAATCATGGGATGAATCGACTACTTCAAATTCAGCAGTTAATGTATATCTGGAAGTATGTCTGATTGTTTATCATGACTAACAAAATAAGCTTGGTCAGATAACATGAGATGACAGCACATGTAAAGATACTTGATTCTCCATTGTAATTGTCCGCCAGCAGTTTTTGGACAGTAGAAATAAGACTCTTCAAAAATGGAAGGGGATTACACATGCAGAACATTGCATGGAAACAATTGAATTTCAGCCCAGCAAACTGCTCCAACTCGTCTCAAGTGATCAATACCAGTCGCTCTAAAGTTTCTACATTCTAGTGAGAACAAAGATGTCCAAACATCAGAAAAGTTCCCTTTCATATTCAGGAGTGCACTCATGGCAAGTCCTATATACTTGAAGTAATAAAAACAATTTATACTGACCTTTATTGACATCATGTTACATGAGATCCAACCTTCATATCATGAATTATAGATGAAAGTCCCTCAGAAATAGAGTGCATAAGTGCATTCATATCTGGAAAAAAATAAATTCTCCCTTCTGGGAAAACTTCCATGATGCCATCCATGGAAATTAAATGAATAAGGCTCTTTGAACCTTTTCACTGACTATGCATACAAGGTGGATATCACTCCTGATCCTTGGACACTTCTACGCACAACTTTCAAAGACATTCTTCATCTCAGGATCTCCAACTTCTTGTGGCTCTTATACAGCTATTGCCTTCTGATTAGCCACTCCATGTTGGTGCTTCATAACCCAACAATGGCTTCATTGCCTTTGGTTGCACCCAGTCAGCAATACGACCTAATGCACTGGAAAAAGCTGGCCTGTTGCCTACACCAAACTTACCCCTTGTCACCGCCATCCTTAAATCATCAACAGTGACCATTGGTCTCCCTGCATTGTGGTCAAAATAACATTAGCTTTGGGCAAAAACCACCATATATGTGTTATTTAACAAGAGCTTATGTTTCCTTGGCACCAACCTTCACGAGCTGCCAGCAAGGCAGCTTCATTCACCACATTCGCAAGGTCAGCACCCACAAACCCTCCTGTAATAGATGCTACCATTTTGATTACAGCTTCAAAATCCCCTTCAACAGGTACACCTCGCATGTGGATAGACAGAATCTGCTCCCTACCCCTAAGATCAGGTTCTTTAACAAAGACTTTCCGTGAGAAACGTCCAGGCCTACAGAGAGCAGGATCCAATGCTTCAGGTCGATTGGTAGCAGCAATAACCAGGACACCCGTCTCAGACTCAAATCCATCCATCTCTGTGAGCAGCTGTTACAGTAGATATAGCCATTATTCATCAATTGTAGTGCTTGCCAAGCATACGATTGATGAAATCAAAGATCATGAGAATGACAGGGTACCTGATTAAGAGTCTGATCCCTTTCATCATTGAAGCTTCTTCCACGGCGACCACCCACTGCATCCAGTTCATCAATGAATATGATGGAGGGTGACGTTTTGCGGGCCACACTGAAAAGTTCCCTAATCCGTGCTGCCCCTCGACCAACAAACATCTCAACAAATTCACTTGCAGATGCTGCAAAGAAAGGTACTCCTGCCTCGCCAGCCACTGCACGTGCAAGAAGTGTCTTGCCTGTTCCAGGAGGACCCACAAGAAGGATGCCTTTGGGTAATTTTGCCCCCAAGTTCCGAAAATTTGCAGCTCCTTGAAGGTAAGAGACTACCTGTGCATAGGGATTAAAATTTGAGTTTGGAAAGAAAGAATACACATACACATGGAACAACATTTCAAACACATATCTGAGAGAATGAAATGAAATGAAATAACATATTCTGAAAGCCAAAATGACCCATGAGACCAACAAAGTTACATCACTGTGAATCTGACACAATACCTACGTAAACTTTACCTATTCGAATAGACAAATAAATTTTTTTAAAAATGATAATGATCATAATAGTATTAGAAAAAATAAATAATAGCAGTAATGATAAGTGAAAGGGCTGAGGAGGTAACCATAAAATGTGGTAACAGGAAACTATGCGAAAGCCACTAGGCATGTATTGGGCAGCACATGTGTTGGGTAGCAAAACCGACATTATGTTCCATAAAGAGGTGTGTAGAGCTGGTCATACAAATGTATAGGGAGTCCTACCTCTCACAAGATTTCTCACATAGGTTGATGTCTGATCTACCTGATCTCCTTCAATATACTTCATGAAAAATAACCTGACTGGGCATCTTACATGGTGATGTACAATGATCCAAATCATGGACTGGGGTTCCATATGTCGTGTGGGTCCCTTTATATTCACGGGTGTATAAGATCTTCATAGCTCTGTTGCACAGTCAAGCAATATGCCTCTAGTGCAAGGGACATTCTCTTGTAGCTGTCCAGCAGACTATCCAGTAATGGCTGGCCTAAAGAGACCAGTGACCTGCCTCTGAATGTCTCTGGTCTTCTACTCGAGTTCTTCCTATGTCTCAGTAATTCTAGGAAGGATAGACCCACTATCATTGGTTTTCATCTCTCATGCCTCTACGGATGAGGCAAAATCCCTCTCTAGCAACGAAAAGACCCATTCATCTACTGGTGTGTTAAGCAATGACATAAGTACCACAATTGTCTCAGATTTCTCTAACTAAACAGAATATATTCACCTCATGCACCTCGTACATGAGATCTTCTCAACACATTCACAGCGAAAAATCTCACTTTCTGGTACCAGAAGTGCAGTAAACTCCAACTGACAGTGCCCATTAGCAACCAGTCCATTGGGTCTCCTGAAGTCCAGCGACATTCTTTTAGATGTAAAAAGAATACCAGCATAGTCAATCTCTTTATGCAATTCTTATGATTCTGTTGCTGCATTTATATGATGCCCAATTGCGAGTCTGCAGATTGTATATTGAACCCTGCCATGCCATGGAAACCCCATGGACATTTCTCATGGAAAGTCTTTGTTAAAGCAACTGATCCTAGGGGTAGGAGGCAGATTCTGGCTATCCACATGTGAGGGTTACCTGTTGAAGGGGATTTAGAAGCTGTAATCAAAATGGTAGCATCTATTACAGGAGGGTTTGTGGATGTTGGCCTTGCGAATGTGGTGAATAAGGCTGCCTTGCTGGCAGCTCGTGAAGCTTGGTGCCAAGAAAACAAAGCTCTTGTTAAATAACACATATATGGTGGTTGTTATTTTAACCACAATGCAGGGAGCCCAATGGTCAGTGAGAAGTGTTGATGATTTAAGGATCACGATGACAAAGGGTAAGTTTGGTGTAGGCAACAGGCCAGCTTTTTCCAGTGCATTGGGTCGTATTGCTGACTGGGTGCAACCAAAGGCAATGAAGCCACCGTTGGGTTATGAAGCACCAACATGGAGTCTCTAATCAGAATGCAATAGCTGTATAAGAGCCACAAGAAGCTGGAGATCCTAAGATGAAGAATGTCCTTGAAAGTTGTGCTTAGAAGTGTCCAAGGATCAGGAGTGATATCCACCTTGTATGCATAGTCAGTGAAAAGGTTCAACGAGCCTAATTCATTTAATTTCCATGGATGGCATCATGGGTTTTCCCAGAAGGGAGAATTTATTATTTCCAAATATGGATGCATGTATGCACTCTATTTCTGAGGGACTTTCATCTATAATCCATGATATGAAGGTTGGATCTCATGTAACATGATGTCAATAAAGGCCAGCATAAATTGTTTTTATTACTTCAAGTATATAGGACTTGTCATAAGTGCACTCCTCCATATGAAAGGGAACTTTTCTGATGTTTCGACATCTTTGTTCTCACTAGGATGTAGAAACAGTAGAGCGCCTGGTATTGATCACTTGAGACGAGTTGGAGCAGTTTGTGGGTTGAAATTCAATTGTTTCCATGCAATGTTCTGCATGTGTAATACTTCCATTTTTGAAGAGTCTCATTTTCTACTGTCCAAAAACTGCGGGTGGAAAATTACAATGGAGAATAATCATGTATTTTACATGTGCTGTCATCTCATGTTATCTGACCAAGCTTACTAGTATTTCATTAATCATGATAACCAATCGAACATACTTGCAGATTTACATGAATTGCTAAACTTGAAGTAGCCCATTCATCCTATGATTGATAAAAATCTGGCCGGAAGAATATCGGATTTAGTAACTATGAGCATGTACAAGCAGCCTTGAAACATGAAATACAGCAGAACTAGGCATCAAGGAATGAAAAGATTCTAGATCTGTCAAACGATGTCTGAGGCCTTGAATAGACACATTTCCTTGGAGCACGATCAAACTATTGTGAAGTGAAGTACGTTCTCCAAAAATTTTTACAAATGCATAACAGATTAATTTTGGTTTTTTTTATGCCGAGTCACATGCAACCTATTATGTAGGTACCTGAAATGCAGGCAAGGTTAGTGGTGGTTTCAAACATGCTGTAGTGTTTTTTGATTCAAAAAGAAAGAAGACAAACAATAGGATGTATCTTTTTCAAGCATGTGCATGCCAATTGTATCTACATGATGCGCATGGTGGACTTCACAATGAGCTACTTGTATGGGAATTTGGACAAGTTTAGCTGTGGGTAAGTTATGGGAAACTCTTGAAATATGTGTTTGCAATGTAAGTATCAAGTGATGTGGTATGCAATCAAGAGGCTGTTGCCTCAACTACTTAGCATGAACCCATGAATATGTACACATCATATTTAAAGCTTTTTTACCATGTTGCATGCTCACAGAGTGGTCAGTTGGCCCCTTGAAACTGAAGTTTAAAAACATTGAGAAGTTGACAGCATGAATTTGGTCACTTTTAATCTAGAGGTGTGTAGAGCTGGTGATACAAAAATATAGGGAGTCCTACCTCTCACAAGATTTCCCACGTAGGTTGCTGTCTGATCTACCTGATCTCCTTCAATATACTACATGAAAAATAACCTGACTGGGCATCTTACATGGTAATGTACAATCGTCCAAATCATGGACTGAAGTTCCATCTTTAGTGTGGGTCCCTTTATCTTCGCGGGTGTATAAGATCATCATAGCTTTGTTAGAAGTTTGATGCTTGAATACTTAGCACATATGTTTTGGGTCCTTAAAGGTTCTCCAAAACCTATTTGCAACCATTAAAAGAGGCTTTGTGACACCTCCAAGCTCAAACACACATTAAAGCTTCAGCCTTTTATGCTTAGGCTTGCCATTCAACATTGCATATTGAGGTTTGTGCAGCCCTCTCCACCCTCGTAGCCCTCTCTTCACATCTATGATCTTTTGTGAAATGATGATGAAACACGTGACTTTTGACTCTCAAGTCTTTGACATTTTTTCCCATGACAATGTGACAAGTTCACATGATCATTCAGTCTTAACTCTTATTATTTATATGATATGATGATGACGATCATGTTGTAGTATCTCTCTTCTTGACATGATGAAATGCATACAATTTTTTATACTTTGTCCAATCAAATTATCAATATATCAATGCCTATGATTATATGTCTCTAGACTCGAGAGTCAACTTTGAACATTCAACATGCTTCATACATATTTTCCACCTAAGAACACCTATTTTCTATAGTTTTGCTTTTATTGGTTTTTTCATATGTTAGTCCATTCATTGTGCATAACTTTCATTTGATATTTTTGAGAAATCAACATTCTTTTAGTGCCGTCTCAGGGACACATCCCCATCACATGCTAGGCTCCATTCCCATCGTTCTCGAGACTCGTCCTGTCCCCTAGACAAAAGGAAAAAGTGCATCTCCAACTTCTACATCTCCAAATACGAAGTATTAATATTCAAACTTCATCATGCAAAGCTTGCACAAGAAGCTATGACATCCCTACTCACATCATCAATGTCCTAAAGTAGGTGTAGGCTTTAATAGAGGGACCTATCACTTTCCAAATGAAGAATTCTAAAAAATATCAATCATGCTTAATTTCTATCAATTTTGGAAACAAGGGAAAGACCATCATGATAGATACTTGCATTAAAATTCTAAAATAACAAACTAATGAAAAAAAAAAAACTAAAAATAAGAAATAAAAAATGAAACATAAAATATAAAGAAAACTCAAATCAAGAATTTAAATAAATCAACAAATAAATAAACCTTTTAAAATTAAGAAAAGTAGGATATAAAAATGAAATTAAACTAAAATTCTATTTTAAAAATAAAGAAAATATACAATGAAGATCACTCCCCAAAACATCTACCCAATAAGTTACAAGATTAAAAAGTTCACTTTAGTCTTGTTCTTCTTCAATAATTTCTTCATTGATAATTCAATTTTATGAATCAATCTCTTTGGTTGTTTAGAAACACTATTTATTTAAGAGAACAATGTTAATGCTAATATATTCCAGTTCTTAACTTTTATCGTAAGTGCATATTTCCAAACCAAAAGAAGATTGAAAGACTTCTCGATTTAAAAATGCACAATCACTATTTGGAGTGCATTTTAATGTTGGAAAAGAAATGGAACATTACTAATTGAGTTCCTATAATATTTTTGGCAACATTGGAGCATTACTTATAATTGTTTAGTTTTTTTTCTCAATTTAATATTTAGCTATTTTCAAGCTATATGGAAGAGATAGATTTTTCAAATTTTATACTCATTTGAAAGCTTATGTCACGGAGTGCATTTGATGAAATTTTCATCAAATTTTGATTGGTAGAGGTGGAAATCTTTAAATTTGTTTATTTTAAGCTTTTAAAAATTCTAGTTTGTCTCAAAATGAATGGTTGTGCTTTAAAACAACCAAAATTAAATCAAAGTTATGGAAGAGATCAAATGAAAGTTAAGAACATTGGCTGAGTTTTAAAGTGTGAATTTAACCAATCAAATGCAATTTTTTCACATGTTGGCCATTGGATTTTGATGAGCTTAAAGAATTGCTTGATTGTTTTTTATCTCCTTCTTAAGCGTATGCAAGCTTCCATAATTGCATACTCTGATTTTCCTTCATTTTCAACCTTCCCCTATTAATCAACATGCTAGGACTATTCAACCCCTATTTTTGCTCTCAAGGCCTCATTAAAGTTGTTAAAAGGAGTTATACTGTTGAAATTTCACTTATATTCTGTTTAGAGGTGTTTTATCACGAAGAAAAAACTTCTATATCTATTTTTTACTCGAAAATTCAAATATATTCAGCATCGGTTACTAAAATCTCTCATGTGAAGCTTTTAGAGGGAAATTTTCTACTTTGTTTCAAATATTGTAGCATTTTTATACATTCACATACTTCCAATCATTGTATACAACAATATTTAAGCATTCTCCAATTTCTTCCTATGCTTGGGAGCCCCTTACTCTAGCTCACGTTCTCTCTTGTATTGTCTATTCAAATAAAAAGATCTTGCTATAAATTCCTACATTTGGTATAAGAGCAAGATACTCTATAGACACATACATTTACAAGAGATCCGAGTAAAGTTTTTGGAGTGTTTGCAAATGATAAGAATGAGGGACCTTCAAACTATCTTCTATGGAACTTTACAATATGTAATTTGCTTATTGCTAAAGATTTATGGAGTATTATCAATGATGCTTATCCTCGTCTAGCTCGTGAAGCAGGCCCTATTAGAGGAAGAAGAAACGGCGCTTCTAGCTCCTCGAGAACAATAGAGGGGGCTGATGCACCTACTCAAACATGCACAAGATGCCCGAGCTCTTGCTCTTATAGCTCTTTCCTTAAAGAGATCAATGTTTCCAACCATTCGAGCTTGCACACACTCAAATCAGCCTAGAAAACTTTGGAAACACTCTTTCAAAATAAGAATCGTGCAAGAATATCTTTCTTTCGAAGGGACCTCACAAATTTGTGCATGGTTGAAGGACAATCGATTGAAGAACATCTCATCAAGTTACAAGATCTTCATATTCAACTCTTGAATGTCGATCAAAACATTAAGGATGAAGAGATGGAATATATTACACTTAATTCTCTTTCAAATACTTATTTGCCCTTTATAACATCTCTTACTTTATCTATGAGAGACGTTACTTTTGCATAACTACATAATCTTTTTTTGCAAGAAGAAGAGATTAGAAAAAATATTGCACTCAAGAATGGTTCAAAAACTGCTTTCGTTGCCAAAGCTAATGGGAAGAAGAAGAAGGATACTTCAAAATCAAAGGAATTTGGTGATTCTACAAAGTAATATCAACCTCTTCTTCTATTACTCAATCATCATCATCTTTTACTACTACAAACGAATCTGGTAATTGTCATTAGTGTAAGAAGTCTAGTCATCATATTGTTGCTGAAGGGAAGCAGTAAAATTTAGGTAGTATTGTAAAAGAAGCAAACAAAAATACATCTTCAACAAACACCTCGTTAAATTTTGTTTCAAATGATGACTAATATGTTTTATACCACTTACAAAGTTGAAATGCTGTTGGGAAAGCAACCTTCCACGAGAGGGTTGCGCATGTTCTTCAAGAACTTTCAGAAATTCAGATTTTTGGCAAAGACAATTAAGGTTAAACCAAGGTCAAAATATGGTCAAAGTGGTCATTTTTTGCAAGAACTTTTTATTTCAGATTTGGATAGTACTTTTCAGGAGCTTTTAGAGGATATATAATGCATCCAAGTTGGAGCACATTTGGGGGTCCAAAAGTCAAACACTAAGTTGCATCATCAAAGTCAAATTCTTTTCAAAAGTCAATAAAAAATCAAAGTCAAAGTGGACACTTGTCAAGCATCCAATGATTCAAATCCAACGACCATAAATAAACCAACGATTCAGCAAAAAGTATTGGAGCTTGTTGTGGGGAGTAATATCTATAAAAGGATCATATCAAGAGACTCTAATCATCACCTTATGAAGATCACTCCTTGAGCTAGACTTTGGGAGAGGACTTCTTCACTTTGGAGCAGCTGAATTAGGGTTTTTCTTCTTCAAAGGAGGACATCAACTTGGAGCTTATCTACACTTGGAGTAGATCATCTTCTACACATGATTTTTTATTTTTTGAGTAGGGGATGGGGGCTCCAAGGAGCTATACCACTCAGAAGGCAAAATCCATCTGGCCACTTCATCTTGTGAAGAAAACTTATATGTGACCTTCTAGCACAAGGCCATCTACACATGGAGATTGTGAAATTATAAAGACAGGCAATGGCATATGCATTTATATGCCTATTTTTAGGCTCCTTTGTAACATTCATGTACTTCATGTTTTTGGGATATATGACATATATATGTGGAGCTTTACTCCATCTCTCTATGGTATTGTCTATTGTTCTCTCATGTCCCTATTTCATGTATGTCTCTATATTGATTATGGGCCTTAAAAACCAACAAATGCAAAATTCAGCTCTAAGTGCATCTATTTACAATGCATGGATCTTTGATACTGGAGTTACAAGACACATTACTCCATATCCCAAATTGTTTCAAGAAAGAAAGTAGGTTGTGCAAATGATCAAAGCTACGAGATAAAAGGAGTTGATAAAATCCAGCTTTCATTATGTGAAGATAATTCTATAGTTCTTCATGATGTGGTATATGTTCCGAGAATAACAAAGAATTTATTCTCATATCCTTCATTTATCAAAACTAGTTATGGTGTAAAATTCAGCAAAGACAAATGTAACATTAGTTCCTTGGATGGTTCTTCTTCCCTTTTTCTTTTACAAGTGCTCTGAAAAATGGACTCTATATTTTATTAAGTTGTTGATGAAAAACATGTGGTTGTTAGCACTTCTTTAAATTCTAATCAATAGCGAATGGAATTATAGCATGCTCCCATTGGGGCCCAAGGGGCACTCATACATCACATAAAACTTACTCGTGTTCATAGGTGGAGGTGCTACTCTTAGGTGGTCATCTTGCCGATTTTTGGTGATTTGTTGCTGCCGTTTCCTTCTTTACACACATAAGATGTGTGTACCTGCTCAATATTGTAAGTGGCTGCTATTTTCTGTTATCCTTTAAGCCTTGCTGATGTACCATGTCGTTTACCTACTACCTCAAAAGGAGAAGTTACTATGGCTGCTTATTCCAAAGAAGCAACTCGAAATTCTGCTAGGGTTGCAGAATTTTTGCCCTAATTACAGCACATAAGCTGTTTTTCCATGAGCAGTCCTATTTTTCTTCATATTCCAGCACATGTTCACTTTCTCTAACTCTTCGGCATACTTCTCTCTTAATTTTCGGACCTAGATCCATCATACTTTCAACCTTTTATCCAATTTTATATTTACGCACATATTGTATACTTATTCTTTCATCAAAAATATTATTTAGAGAGTAGCCTCCTCCTACTCGTTTACATTCTCTTATCTCTTGCTTTTTTTTGGGTAATCATTCATCTATATTCTTTTGTTCAAGGTGTGTATGTGCTCAAGGTTCTCAAGTGTTGGAGAGTTCCTCTGATTATTATTGGGCCTACCTATCTTACGAGCTTGACTTTCCTCAAGAGATCAAGGCTCATCCTATTTTCCACATGAGTCACTTGAAAGAGAAACTTGGGCGCCGGATGAGGTTAGGACCTTGGAGGAGACTACTCGTTATGTTCCAACCGAACCCGAGTTGGTTCTTGGTCGAAGGACTAAGAGGTTCAAGAGGGCTTCTTATCCTAAGTATTTGATCAAGTGAAGACATAGACATGAGTCTCTAGCGACTTGGGTGTCGATCAAGTCATTAAAGAATTGCTTTCCCAGTTTTGTAGCGGAGGAGATTGCTCAGAAAACAATAAAAGGAGGAAGTGTCACATCTATAGCGTCATTGGACACCATGATGGACACCTATAGTTGATTATGAGCATGTGTCTTCCTAGTGTGAACTGGGACATCTCGGCAAGTCTTATAAAGAGGACTCTTGGGGGTCATTTGTGGCATTCATGTGTTTAGCATGTTCGACTTATGAATCTTTTCCGCAAAGTCACCCACACATGTATGGCATGGGCATAGTTGTTACTAATGGTATTATGACTTCTGACGAGATTATAATGTCTGACGAATCCGCTAAAATGTTTCTAATGTTTACTATACATTTTTTTTCACACAAATTTCGAGGAAAAAGCATATAAAGAATAGATTAAAATTTTAAAAAAATGGTAGCTTTCATTGGTGACCAGCTATAAAATCCATGACCCTTCTCATAGTATGTGATCATAGATATATCATATGGAAAAATCATCAATCATCATGAGATCCAATCCTCTCATCTCCATGATAAGCCTCATCTTCATCATCAATGTCACCATCATCATGAAGAGACAGCTTAAAGCATCCTCATCATCATCATCATGCATGGTGGTATGGGACACCATGCCCTTAATGTGGTGGTTGTCATGTATGGCTACAAGGTCCCATGCTCGAGGTGGCCACTATGGACCCTATGGCTAGGAGGTGATTCTGATGTCTGAATCTCTATATGTGAATATGGCTTTTGCTATGTCTTATGTTGCAAGGCTGATCCTCCGAGGATCTAACACTCACAATTTTAAGAAAAGTTATGAAAATATAAAGTGTGTTCTCACCTCTAAGATCTTGAACAGTGCATGAGTGCATTAACTATCTATCTATCGTAGAATTGGAAAGCTCAAGATGTATAAGGCCCATGGTGGGATCTAACAGTCACACTTTTAAGAAAAGTTACGAAAATATAAAGTGTGTTCTCACCTCTAAGATCTTGAACAATGCACGAGTGCACTAACTATCTATCTATCATAGAATTAAAAAGCTCAAGATGTATAAGGCCCATATTCAATGGCTAGTGCCTTGTAAGCTCGAGAAAATAAGGAACAGTGGCTATGACCTGCTTTCAAAGCTCAAATTTCATTCAGTGGGTACTCGCTCTCTCTTCAATGGTGTCGAGATTGCAATATATCCCCAAAATCAACATTAACTTGTACTAATTCATGAAAATTTGTTCATCCAAACAAAAAACTAAAATATATGAATACAATTGTCAACCATGAAGAAAAGAAAAAGCCTCATGAGTAATAAAAACACAAGAAGAATGTACAAAATACCTTGCTTATGGGGAGACATAACTTTGAATTTGCATGAAATGATATAAACTATCAATTCTATCTTTATGGAAAGGATGGATCTCACATGATGATTTATTTGTGCTCCTCAACAACACATTATTTCTTGGTGAAAATGGTAACCTTTTTGTAAAAAAAGATATCTTCTCTAATATCAACTAAGAAAATAGCTCAGCATTATTGATAATCATAAACATTACATATCTTTAAGATTGAAAGCAAGTCTGAATGCAAAAGCAAAATGAACCAAATAAAACACGATGAATTTATCAAGCACCAAACTTCAGATATAGGGCAATCAATTCTATGCACATATAAACAAGATAAGAAGAAGCAGAATGCACAAAGCATGTACTAAAGAGTATGTAGAAAGGCATAATGTGACATGCTTGAAGTACAAGACAAAAAAAAGAAAGAAAAAAGATTTGCACAAAATTTTCTAACGGTGCAATTAGATGATTGTGTATAACATATAGCCTTTTCACTCTTGACCAATATAAAGTGAATAGTTTTAGAGGATCCAAGTAAGGATCAAGAAAACCTAAAACTCGTCTTTAACATGATTAATTTAATACAATCAATGAATAGTTTACGAATTCACACAAAAGTTTACCAAAATATATAGATATATTCAAACCCCAGAAGGCAAAACCCTGAAATTTGCAGGCCCATATTTCAGAAATCCCAGAATTTTGCAAACATCATCCAAATGTTTCACATTTGCATCGCACTCACAACAAACTACTTGCAAAGCATGAACAAGCTTTGATCATTTTCTCAAAGGAATATGAACTTTTGTTGACCATAATAAGTGAACGATAACTTTTACAGAATAACTACTTTAGTTAATACTAACAAAAACATTTTTACAGCCATACAAGGAATATGATCATTACATACATAATAGACATTATTCAAATTGGATTTAACTGACAAATTCAGACTCTTATTTCTTGCAAGTTCAAGTATAACTTGCAACAAAATAGAAACAAAATAAGAATATATCAAATCCAGTCTAAGCTCAACGTTCATAAACTTAAGCCCACCTCAAACACTTTTTTGATAGATAGAAGATGGATAGAAAAACAAACCGAGAGATCTCAATGCATAGATGCATTTTCTTAGAGTCAAATGTTAGACAAATATGCCCACATAGAAAGAGAAATACATACATACACACACATACATACATACATACACGTGTGTGTGTATGACATGTGTGTATGTGTGTATGTATGTATGTGTGTGTGTATGTATGTATGTATGTATGTGTGTGTGTATGCATGCATGTATGTATGTATGTATGTATGCATGCATGTATGTATGTATGTATGTATGTATATATATAATATATATATGTGTGTGTGTGTGTGTGTGTGTGTGTGTGTGTGTGTGTGTGTGTGTGTGTGTGTGTGTGTGTGTGTGTGTGTGTGTGCGCGCGCGTGTGTTCGTGTATAAATAAATATAGTTTCACGGACAAACTTTGCTTTATAAAATCAAATACGTACCTCCATAAACACACATGCATGAAAGAGGAGTACACATATATGCATGTATAAATATGATTTAATAAAACAAGCTTGCCTTGTAAAACGAAAGAGTACCTCCATAAGTTCAACTTTGGCTTCATCAATTCCCGCAACATCATCAAAGTTTGTTGAAGGATTATTGGTGCGCCTCTTTTGGTTTGTTGAGGTTCCACCCGTGAACTGTCTATGCATCAACCAAAATAGCGGTGTAAGAGGGATCCACAAGGACAATATGGTCACTAAAGTCGTTCTAAGCGCCACACTCATGGGCTGAGGAGAAGAGCTATAGGTGACTCCCTTCTCCCTCATTAAACTCAAAAGGTAAGCCTCGTCATTCTCAATGCGTCTTGTTACATATCCCCACGGATGTGGCTGTGCTTTTAACACCTGCTCAGGAGCACCTGCCACGGCTTTCAACAATGACGAGAGCGCTGAGATTGCAGTTGATGTGAGGGATGTTGTTCTATCCTCACGATCGACGTTATCATCTTTAGGCAATTCTGAATTCCTACGTAAATCGGGCATAGAAGAACCGACTCCAGATCCCAAGCTATTAATATGCTTCCGAATACCATGAAATCCTTCCTCGGATTTGACCATATCTAGCAGAGACGACTCCGGGATATTTGTGAGCTTACTTACTTGCAGTATCCAATGCTTCATCACATCTTCATCCATGGAAGCTTCCAACGTACTCAATTCAGTTTGCAACCGCGTTTGTAGGTCTTCACTAGAAGAAGATGGTTCTGAAAACTTGCGTTCATGGACTTCTGTGGATTTCCCTACCTTGTTGCTTGGTAAAACATCGGTAACCGAAAATGTTTCTAATCCAACAGTTTGAATCGGTGCGTCTTCATTTTTTGCGGGCTTCATATTAAAGAAAACTTGCCGTGATCCCTCTTCAAACAGTACAGATGTAACAGAACCGGTGTGTAGGTGATTTACAAGTTCTGAATATGGTACAAAATGGGGAGTGGGAATAGCTGTGAGCTTCAGAAAGAGACATCCCATAGCGAAAGTAAAACCAAGGATAGTGGAGAGAGCGACACGCTTCGATTGCGTGCGCGCATATGCAACCAAGTTATGAAGGACCAAGGAAGGCGAAAGACGACGTAGGCGCCGAACCACTAGACGCCATCTTGCCCTCAGGCGGAAGGGCTTCTTGCGCGGCCCTCTGCCGCCGCTGCCGATTGAGGGAATTGCTCTCCGAACAAGCTGCTCTTGGTTTCCTTTCTTCTTGCTCGGATCGGAAGAAGTACAGCTGATACTAAACGGGAGCTTTCTGAGGTAAATTCCCCCGCCACGGCGAACGACTCCCAGCGACATGGCTGGAAAGGAGCCACGAGCCAAGGTGCGAGAGCCTCCATAGAAACAGGAAGCGTGTAATGGCAACGCCTCCATTCCTCGCCCTCAAGCACAGAAAAACAGCTTACGAGATCTTCACTATTCATGCAGTTGAAAAATTGCTCGATGGATTTCACGTGTGTGGTGTCCGGTAATACACTCCAAGTCTATGAAGCAATGTTTTTCTTCAAGAGTTGGAAATTATAATAATGAAGAATGGGCCCTTCTTAATGATGAAGATACAATAATAAAGCATCTCCCTTTGTTATTGTAAAAGCTTTGAATAGTGTATATGTGCATAGTGTATGCTCGTGTATAGTATTATGCATTATAACTTGATGAGTGTATGTGGCTGGATGTGCATTCCCATGCATGCATGCATGTCTACACACTTTCAATACTCATGATGCTTGCTCTTTAGCACTTGTACACTTGTGAGTTGTTCCTTTCTTCTTGTGAGATGTTGTAATAAACTATAGGAGATTTGAACTCACAACCTCTTGGTTAGGATTGTGATGGGTTAATAGCCATGGTTGAGGATTACTTCTTA
The DNA here is from genome assembly GCA_020310875.1 of Ceratopteris richardii. NCBI lineage: Eukaryota > Viridiplantae > Streptophyta > Polypodiopsida > Polypodiales > Pteridaceae > Ceratopteris > Ceratopteris richardii. The sequence goes on along the minus strand of CM035417.1, from coordinate 119,100,881 downwards.
ATGCTCTTTCTTAGGGTGTAATTAAACCATCTCCTATTTGTTAAGAGTGTGGTTCAATCATCTTTTACTTGTCACTTTATTACATTTCTTCCCCCCTTGGTTGATCATTGTCCGCAATTATATGCTCTTATATCCATGTAGCCTCAGTGATCAGCTCTTGATCTCCTTGGGTCACTTGAATTGATGTCCTCACCCTTGCACAGTCGCTTGAACCTTCATGTTCTTAACCTTGGTCTCTTGAACCCTTGCTCTTAACCTTGGTGTGTTGAACCTTCTTGTTCGTAACCTTGATGTCATGCGCCCTTGTTCTCAACCTTAGTATCTTGAACCTAGTTCTCACCCATGTTTGGTATCTTGAACCCTCAATCAAGTGCCATCCAAGGTGTCCCAAGAGCTTCACACTCCCTCGCTAGCTTAGTGGATTTGAAAAGTTCATTCTAAGAGCTTTCCAATGGTACCCTATATGCCTCAATCTGACCTATGGGTTGAGAAATACACTCCTCTTTATTGGATAAAATTCTAAAATCGCCGCCTTCTTCCCTTAGTACCCTTTTTGCCCAAGCACCTTTTTTAGATGCCATTGAGTCAATCCAACTTGCCCAAGCCTCCGTCCTAGGCTTTGATCCCAATTTAATGAACTATAGGAGATTTGAACTCACAACCTCTTGGTTAGGATTGTGATGGGCTAACCACTTACCCCAAAAAGTGTTGATGATTCTTCCTAATCCTCCAACCTTTTAGGGTGTAGTTCAACAATCTTCTATCTGTCAAGGGTGTGGTTCAATTGTCTACTACTTACCACTTTATTATAGATGTGTCTCTCTTCTTGATGGAAAGAGGAAGAGTAAGATGTTATGTGTTCGTTTTGAATACAAAATGCTCATGTTTAGAAGCACTTTCATGATCAACTCAAAATAGCTATGTTGTATCCTCTTTGTTTTGTTTAACATTCCTCCCTGTAACCAAGCACTTTTAATTATTAACTTATCATTGCATACAAAATAACTATCGTGTGATAGATCTCTATCAGTCTTCCTTTTTTATTATGCAAAATTAGGAGATTTTTGCTTACTAGTAGATGAGCTCCATTTACCTTTGCCCTTTTGACTAGCTAAGAAAGCTTGATTTGCTACACACATAATGGACTTATTCTGCCTGGACTGATCTTCCTGCAACAAAACAGATAGTAAATCTTCTAATATTAAGGCATTTGGATTTCCTTTCATCATCAACCGAAGAGTAGAATCAAAACTCTGATATGAATCTAGACGACCATTCAGAACAGTCTACACAAGTGAACTATCTGGCAAGACTTCATCAACAAAAATTAGTGTTTTCAATGCATATCCTTGTTAAGTTAGTGGTCTTAGATTGATGATTAGTCTTGTACTTTATATTAATATTGTTTCCTTTTGCGAGTGCTTGATGAGTGTAGAGTTCTTCAATATTTGGACACTCATATATGTCCCATAAGATAATATCTTGAAGCTTGGCTAAGATCCCTCCTCATGGAAATCAAGAAAACTTCAATCAATAATCCACAAACTGGCAATCAATAAAAAATCAATAATCCACAAACTGGAAATCATTCAAGTAGATAGTTGGAAACTCATCGATGTAATTTCCATTTGAAACAAAATGGTTATATCAATTGCATTAGAAAGGAATTGAGGGACGTATTAATATCAATTTGATACCAATGATAGTTAAGGCCTTGGTTCTCATCTCTTTGATTTATGTTCCCTTTTTCCATCCTCGTGAGTCTCCCGTTTTCTGTTTCCATTGTTCTTTCCATCTCTCTTTTATCACACAACAAGTGCATATGTGTGAATATGTATGTGAGAATAGGAAAGTGAATTTATTGTGAAGTAAAATCACTAAAGAGTGTTAAGGGGAGGGGTCTGAATGGAAGAAAAAGCAAGAAAAGAGCATAATATGAAGAAGGGTGCATGTGGAAAATGTGAAACATGTGGGAAATTAGGAGAGGGAGTAGACCATGTGTAACATGTACGAGTGAAAAATCACATGTAGAATGTGGATAAAAGAGAGAGTTTTTTTTTTACTAAGAAGAAGGAAAAGGATTGGGGATTCGGATAACATAATGATGATAATCAATACAGACATATCAAAAAACACGAAGTTGACCCCATAATTGAAAAAAAAAAAACCATGCATAGGTTAAAATTTTATCCTATATTTTTTTTGGGCAAAGGGAGAAAGAAGGGGGGGAAAGGGAGGGGGTGGGGGTCAAGGGGAGGGAGAAAGAAGTGTTGGAGTTAGACGTCTGCGGAAGCACTCGAATAGCACAAGGAAGAAGAAGAAGCTTGGAGCACAACACACAATACTGAATGTATTACTAGAGAATGTACAAAGATAAGTAGCCCATTAGGGCAATAGGCGTATATACAAGCCGAGGGAAAACAACCTCCTAAAGAGGGAAAAAAGTGCCCCAGTAGTCCTAGTGTGTTCACACACATCACTACCTAAATATATCAACAAATCCCCCCTGGGAGTGATGCGGTGAACAAGGAGCTGGCACTCGTGTATAAGGAAGTGCCAAGCTATGTGGAAATCACTCCACAAAAGGAAGTAAGCCCAAAGCTTTGCAGAAAGCTTCAAACTTCTCCCTAGGCAGAGCCTTCGTGAAAACGTCTGTAATGTTCTCCTGCGTGGGCACATATGCCAAGCTGATCTCCCCAGCAGAGAACCTCTCCCTGACATAGTGATAATGCACCTCAATGTGCTTAGTGCGAGCATGGAACACATGGTTCCTCGCAACTGCCAATGCGCTCTGACTGTCAGTGAAGATGGTGGTGGCAGAAGACTGGCCAACACCCAAATCAGCCATAAGGCGTCTGAGCCACACACACTCAACAGTTGCTGTGAAAGCTGCCCTATACTCAGCCTCACAACTGGAAGTGGCCACAGTAGGCTGCTTCTTGCTCAACCAAGATATACATGAGCTACCAAGCATGAAGCAAAAACCACTGGTGGACACACGAGTGTCATAGCAACCAACCCAATCTGAGTCAGAAAAAGCATGCAAATCTCGCGGTAGTGATCCCCCTTGGGATAAAACAACCCAAGTAGCCGAGTACCACTCAAGTAGCGAAAGATGTGCTTAACCGCCTTCCAATGTGTGACTCCTGGGCAATGCATAAACCTGCTCATCTGTGAGACAGCAAACTGAATATCTGGTCGAGTAATGCATAAGTAAATCAAGCATCCAACAGCCTGCTGATAGAGAACAACATCAAATGCATCTCCAGCATCATGAAGACTCAATCGTAAACCTGTCTCCATAGGAGTGGCAATAGGCTTACAGTCTTCAAGGCCAAAACGCTGCAATAATGTGTCAATATATTTCGTTTGACACAAAGCCATTCCACCATCAACTTGCATAAACTGAATGCCCAAATAGTGATGCAAATGCCCCAAATCAGACATTTCAAATGAGGCATGCAAATCAGCCTTGAAATCAAAAATATGCTTCTCAAATCAGACATTTCAAATGAGGACCACTGAGAAGCATGTCGTCAACGTAGACAACAATGATCAGAACCACATCATTAGCATGCTTAACATATAAGGTGCTTTCAGTTGGACTGTTCTCAAAACCATGTGCAACCAGATAGGCATGTATCTTCTCATACCAAGCACGTGGTGCTTGCTTTAAACCATATAATGCCTTCTTTAACCTACACACCTGGTTTTCATGCCCTTTCTGCACAAAGCCACAGGGCTGAAAAACATACACTTCTTCATGCAAGTCACCATTCAGAAATGTTGTTTTAATGTCCAATTGATGTACATTCCAACCATGATGGGCTGCAAGTGCACAAATGCTCCGAACAGTAGTCATACGGCATGTAGGTGCAAAGGTCTCATCAAAATCAATGCCTCTTTCCTGCGCATAACCCTTTGCAACAAGCCTAGCCTTATACCTGTCAACTGTACCATCAGGTTTACGCTTCAGCTTGTATACCCACTTAGTGCCAATGGCCTTCTTGCCAGGAGGCAAGTCACATAAAGACCATGTACCATTCTTCATTATAGCATCATATTCAGATTGCATAGCAGCCATCCAATTTTCTGAATTTTGTGCTTCATCAAAAGAAACAGACGCATTCTCATCACAGAGACTAGACGCAGCCATAGCATAGCAATCGGATGCAAAGGAGGCACTATGAGAGCCTGAACGAGTACGATATGACAAAGGTGCATCTAATTTGCTGTCACACAAAGTCTGCACCAACCATTTTGGCATAATTTTTGCCTGCTCAATATCAGCTCTCTCATCAACAAGTGCATCATGTAAATCTGCATCAGAAATGGAATGATATGCATCATCATATGAAACCTGCAAAGGCTGAGAAGCCTCATTAGGACCAGCACTAGATTGTCCACCTGTAAAAAGAGGCATCAAAGTATCATACATGTCTTTGGAGCTAACAGATGTCTCCTTAGTACGTGAAAGCAATGGTTGAATAGCATCTTCCACAAAGACAACATCATGGCTAACCAGAATGCGTTTAGCCAGTGGATGATACAGACGATAGCCTTTACTTTCAGAACTTTACCCAACAAAAATACATTTTATTGACTTATCATCCAATTTTCTGCGATGTTGTTCAGGCACTAGTGCATATGCCAAACAACCAAAAACACGCAGATGAGCAACAGATGGCTTGCGGTCATGCCAAGCCTCATATGGAGTGATAGACTGCCGTGCTTTAGTGGGACACCTGTTCAGTAAACATATGCTATACACATGACAGCCTCAAGCCAGAAACTATGTGGTAAAGCTTGACTCTTGACCATGCACCTCGCCATCTCCATGAGTGACCTATTCTTTCGTTCAGCAACTCCATTCTCTTGAGGTGTATATGGCATTGTACACTGGTGTTTTATCCCACGTTCAGCCAGAAATGCATTAAAATCAGAAGACATATATTCCCCCCTTCGATCAGAACGGAGGGTGCCCATTTTACATGCTGACAGATTTTCAGCCAAAACCAAAAACTGTTTAAAGCACATGAACACTTCGGCCTTTGCTTTGAGTGGATATACCCATGCATGCCTGGAAAAATCATCAATGAAAGTGACAAAGTAAAGATAATTTCCAAAAGAAGGTGTCTGCATAGGACCACAGACATCACTATGTACAAGCTGCAATTTCTGAATAGCCCAAACTGAACCATCTTTTGGAAAGGATGAATGCTGCATTTTGCCGAAAATACAACCTTCACAAACATGTTTTCCAGGTGCCTCAAGTTTGGGCAACGAGGACACCATTTCAGATTTCTGCAGGCGTAGCAAACTAGCAAAATTCAGATGACCAAAGTGTGCATGCCAAAGCTTTGCATCTGACATAGCCTGAGAATCATTTACTGCACATGCCAAATCATTTACAGATCTTTCATAGTCTATGAGCTTATACAACCCATGACATAAGATGCCAGAAGCAATAATCACATCCCCATTTGACAGATCATGAACTGTACACCTGTCATCAATAAGTTTCACAACCAAGCCAATCTTGGCTAATGCAGAAACTGATAACAGGTTCTTTTTTATCCCTGGAACAAATAAAGCATCTGACAAAGTGAAAGTACTACCATCAGCAGTAGTCAGAATGATCTTACCAACTCCCATAACAGGATAAGAGGAGTTGTTGGCGCATGTAACAGTATTCCCTATAAGGGCAGGCTCGAGTGAAGAGAAGAAACTGCGCTGCGAGGTAATATGTTTGGTCGCCCCAATGTCAAAATACCAAACATCTGAGTCTACTGCAGACATGCACTGCTCATGAGAAGATGGGTCAAAACTGTAGACAATAGTAAATGCCCATTCTTCTTCCTGCACAAGATTTGTAGACTCTGTTTTTGGTGTAGAGGCCTCTACAACAACCATTCTAGGCTCTTTCTTCTTTGCCTCTTTAGCAGCCAGTTTTGGACAGTTCTTTATGATATGATCATTCCCTTTATAGTACTTACAAAACAATTTCTGCTTTTATGATTTCTTCTCATCTTTATCTTCCTTCTTCGAATATGCAGAATTAGCAGATTTCTGCTTACTAGTTGAAGAGCTCCATTTTCCTTTGACCTTCTGACTATCTAGGAAAGCTTGATCTGCAACTCGCATAATGGACCTGTTTTTCCTGGACTGATCTTCCTGCAACAGAACAGAGACTAACTCCTCAAATGATAAGGCATTTGGATTGCCTTTCATCATCAACCGAAGAGTAGAAGCAAAACTCTAATATGAATCAGGAAGACCATTCAGAACGGTCTGCACAAGTGAGCTATCTGGTATAACCTCATCAACAGAAATCAACTGTTCCTTCAAGTCTTTGATCTTCGTTAGGAAACTGTCCATAGAATCACCTTCACTCATGTGCTCACTCTCCAACTGTTTTCGGAGGTAAGCAACACGAGCCTCATTCCTAGCTTGGTACAATGTGATAAGTGTATCCCAAGCATCCTTAGTTGTTCTGCAAGAGCGAATATGAGGAATAATGGCACGTTTGACAGACAAGGCTATCAATGCATGTGCCTGGGCATCTCTGCCATCCCAATGAATCTGCTCTGTAGTAGGTGCAGCAAAAATAGTAGCACAAACAAGAATCTGCACAATATCATCTTCAACACCATCTTCATCAGCTCCAGCACCTGTATTCGCAGTACCTATTGTTACAGGTGTAACAGGACATCTTTCAACACCCTGCACAATGTTCCACAATCCTTTTGAAACCAATACATGTCGCATCATATAAGCCCATAATGGGTAGTTGGTACCATCCAACTTATCCTCAACAGCCAACATACGGAATACATCACTGCTTTCAGCCATGGCCGGTGACTAAAATACCTTGATGCAGAAAATTGACTGTATCTCAAAAAGTTGAACGGAACTCCCCAAACGAGTTTTGCTAAACTTGTAGCAGACTTCGAGACAATTATACTGGCGAATAGAAACAGGTATATATCTTTGGCACAAAAAGACAAAATAGCCTGCACAAGCACTGCGATAGTGCATTCGGAGGCCAAAACGAGCTCAGATCGCGATTTCGGCACCAAAGAGCGAAGGTGTTTTGATCTCAAAAACACCCTGAGTATGCTCACCAAAATTCGTACGATTCTGAGACTGCAAATGGAGGAGTGTCGACGGCGCCCTAGATGAAGCGACGACCTGCTCTGATACCAATTGTTGGAGTTAGACGTCTGCGGAAGCACTCGAACAACACAAGGAAGAAGAAGAAGATTGGAGCACAACACACAATACTGAATGTATTACTAGTGAATGTACAAAGATAAGTAGCCCATTAGGGCAATAGGCGTATATACAAGCCGAGGGAAAAAAACCTCCTAAAGAGGGAAAAAAGTGCCCCGGCGGTCCTAGTGTGTTCACACACATCACTGCCTAAATATATCAACAAGAAGGGTGGATAACTCTCCAAATCACAATACTATCACAAGATTGTCCGAGTCACAACTGTCATAAGTGACAATAAAGAGAGATTTGCCAAATCACTTAACCAAAGGAAAAAAGAGAGTCAGAACCAGATGAAGATGAACAACGTAGGCACAAGAGTAGGCAGGGGTGAGACTAAGAGACCTACCTTTTCTTTCGCTTTTTCCCTTCCTTTTTTTCATTATTACAAAAATTAAAAAAAAAAGGAAAATAAAGGTAAAATGCTTAGAATTTTTTAAAAAAATATGACACACCTCAAAGGGACCTTTCCCACTCAAAAACACTAAAGAACTTTCACTTTGCAGCTCTAAATACTCAAGAAAAAGTGCAGCAAATATGGAAAAGAATCCAAAAAAAAACTAGAAAAATCCCAAAAAAAAAAGAACCTAAAAACCTAAGAATATTATAACAACATCTTCTTTACTCAAGTTATTGAATGGCACCTAAAATTTCAATAAAATATCCCAAAAAGAAGCTTCGAACATCAGCCTTTTACTTATCAAACTAATGAAATAGAGAGAGAAATCAAGAAGGCTATGTACAACCTAGCTAAGATGCGAAAGATGATAGGGGAGCAAAAGAACTTTAGTGTTGGATTTCGATGTCTACACAAGCACACAAACATCATGAGGAAGAAGAAGAAGAAGCTTGGAGCACAACACAATACAAAATGTATTACCAAGTGATTGTGTAAAGATAAGTGATTGTTAGGGCTATAGGCATATATACAAGCTAGGGGAAAAGAACCTCCTAAAGAGGGAAAAAAGTTTCCTAATAGTCCTAAGTGTGTTCACACACATCACTACCAAAATATATCAACAAATCCTCCCTAGGAGTGATGCAATGAACAAGGAGCTAGCACTTGTATAAGGAAGTGCCAAGCTATCTAGAAAGAGGTCAATCGACAAAAGGAAGTAAGCCCAAAGCTTTGTGAAAAACTTCAAACTTCTCCCTAGGCAAAGCCCTTGTTAAATTATCTACAACATTGTCCTATGTCGGCACATAAGCCAAATCGATCTCCCTAGCAGAGAACCTCTCCCTGACTAATGATAGTGCACGTCAATGTGATTTGTGCAAGCATGAAACACAAGGTTCCTTGAACTCCCAGCGCACTCTGACTATCAGTGAAGATGGTGGCAATAGAATACTGACCAATACCCAAATCAACCAAAAGGTGTTTGAGCCACACACACTCAACAATCGCTATGAAAGCTTCCCTATACTCAACCTCACAACTAGAAGTGGCCATAGTAGGCTGCTTCTTGCTCAACCAAGATATGTGTGAGCTACCAAGCATAAAGAAAAAAACACTCATGGGCACATGAGTGCCATAGCAATCAATCGCATAAGAGCCAGAAAAAGCATGCAAATATGGCGGTAATGATCCCCCTTTGGATAAAACAATCCAAATAGTAGGGTACCATTCAAGTAGCAAAAGATATGCTTAAATGCCTTTTAATGCTTGACACGTGGCCAATGTGTAAACCTCCTCATTTGAGAGACAACAAACTAAATATCAATCCACAATATGCACAAGTAAATCAAGCATCCATCATCCTCCTGATAGAGAATAACTCCAAATGCATCTTCAACATCATGACAACTCAACCATAAACTTGTTTCCATGGGAATGGAAATGGATTTGAAATATTCAAGGCCAAAGTGCTCCAATAATGAGTCATATATTTTGTTTGACACAAAGTTATTCCACCATCAACTTGCATAAACTGAATATCCAAATAATGATGCAAATGCCCTAAATATGTCAAATGACCAAAGATATGCAGAAAAGCAGCAAATGGTTTACGACTTGCCAAGCCTCATATGGAGTGACCAATTGTAGTGTTTTGGTGAGACACCCTATTAAGGTCATAGTTGTACACATAACAGCCTCAAGCCAGATGCTATGTGGTAAAATTTTGACCATACACCTCATCATTTCCATGAGATTCATGTTCTTTCTTTCAACAACTACATTTTGTTGAGGTCTATACGGCATTGTACACTAATTTTTATCCCACACTCAACCAAAAATGCATTAAAATTAGAAGACATGTATTCCCCCCTTGATCAGAATGGATGGTGCCCAATTTACATATTGATGGATTTTCAGCCATAACCAAGAGCTATGTAAAGTAGATAAACACTTTGAAGTAAAGGTACTTCCCAAATGAAGGTGCCTACATAGGACCACAAACATCACTATAAACAAGTTGTTTATGAGCAGCTTGAGCTTAACCATCTTTTGGGGAAGGACGAATGCTACATTTTCCCAAAATATAGCCTTCACATACATATTTACAAGGTGCCTCAAGTTTGGGCAGAGAGGACACCATTTCATATTTTTGTAGGCGAAGCAAACTAGCAAAATTCAGATGACCAAAGTGTGCATGTCAAAGCTTTGCATCTAAGATAGCAAAGAATGTTGAGTTGCATATCTCAATCATTCACAAATTTTGTGTAGTCTATGAGCTTATACAGTGCATGACATAAGATGCAAGAAGCATTAGTAACATCATTGTTTGAGAGACCATGCATTTTACATATTTCATCAACAAATTTGACAACCAAGGTAATCTTGGCTAATGTTGAATGAAACATATTTTTCTTGATCCCTAACACATATAAAGCATATGAGAATGTGAAAGAACTACCATCACTAGTAGTCAAAATGATCTTACCAACTCCCATTATAGGATAAGAGGATTTGTTAACACAGGTGACAATATTTCTTGTAGGGGCAGACTCAAGTGAACGGAAGAAACTATGTTGCAAGGTAATATGTTTGGTTGCCCCACTATCAAAGTACCAAACATCTGAGTCTACTATAGACATACATTTCTCATGAGAAAATGGGTCATAAGTGCAAACAATAGTAAATGCCCATTCTTCATTCTAAAGAAGATTAGCAAACTCTATTTTAGGTATAGATGCCTCTACAACAACCATTCCAACCTCTTTCTTCTTCACCTCTTTTGCAACCAATTTAGGGGAAATCTTGATGACATTATCATTTTTCGTATAGTACTTGCAGAACTTTTTTAAATTATTTTTTATCACTTTATTCTTATTTCTTAGATTGTGCAGCATTAGCATATATTTGCTTGCCAGTAGATGAATTCCATTTACCTTTGCCCTTCTGATTAGCTAAGAAAGCTTGATCTATAACACACATAATTGACTTGTTCTATGTGCATTGATCTTTTGGAAACACAACAAAGACTAACTCCTCAAATGTTAAGGTATTTGGATTGCCTTTCATCATCAATCCAAGAGTAAAAGCAAAAATTTGATATGAATTCGGAAGACCATTAAGATCAGGCTACACAAGTGAACTATCTAACAAGATTTCATCAATAGAAATGAATTGCTCCTTCAAATCTTTGACCTTTTTCAAAAAAAAATCCATAGAATCTCCTTTATTTGTATGCTCAACTCTCCAACTATTTTTGAGGTAAGCAACACAAGTCTCATTTCTTACATGTTATAAAGTTGTATGTGTATCCCAAGCATCCTTTGTTGTCTTGCAAGCGGGAATGTATGGGATAATTGGCATGTTTGATAGCCAAAGCTATCAATGCATGTGATTGAGCATCTCTGCCATCCCAACAAAGTTTCTCTACAGTAGGTGCAGGAGGAATCACAACACGACTAGGAACTTGAAGTTCATCATCATCAACACAATCTACATCACCTTCAATAATTGTATTTGCATGTATACTAGTAGGATGTTTTTCAACACCTTGCACAATATTCCACAATCCTTTTGCTATCAGTACATGACATATCATATATGCCCACAATAGATAATTAGTACCATCCAACTTCTCCTCATCAGCCAACATATGTAATACATCATTGCATTCATCCATGGATAGTGACTAAATATCTTGATCTAGAAAAATGAATGTATGTCAAAAGTTGAAGAGAAACAACATGTGGAGCTCTACTTTCAATCAAGGAAGAACATGTGGATCATAATTTCCAATTCTTTAAATGATAATTCACTTTATGGTAAATAATCAAAGTGTGAGTTTTGCAAAATATAAGTTTCATACCAGCTAGGACATATCATATCTAAGGAAGGTATATGTATGGATCCAAAAAAGATGCAAGCCATTCTCAAATGACCATATTCATGGAACTTGGAAGAGTTGCGATTCTTCCTAGGTTTATATAGACTCTATCTCAAACAATTATACATATGGAAAAATGACTAAAATGGAAAGGAAAAACCTTCCATGGGGATGAAGAACAAAGAACATGGAGAAAATGAGATTACTAGTAGCAACATATCATGTTTTGCAAGTAATGGATCCCAACCATTTGTGGTTGAAACAGATGAAAGTGAGTTTTCACCTAGTAATATTAATACAAAAAGGATGTCCAATTTCTTTTGAAAATAAGACGTCCTATTTTTTCCAATGAAATTATTCAATATATGAGACAAAGTTGTATGTTATTGTACATGCTCTCAAGAAGTAAGAGCTAGAGTCACTATTGTATTTGATCAAGGGAGCATCAAGTGGTTCTCCAAATATATAGATTTGAAAGGAGGAAAGGCCTAATGGGCCAAATCTCTTCAAGTTTTTTTATTATGGGCTTAGACATAGGAAGGGAAAATCTAATGTAGTGGCTGATTCACATAGTTGTAAAAATATAATCCAGTGGGGTTGACTCTTGTGGTAAAAATATAATATTGAAGACAAAAACGAGCTATGTAGAGGAAAAGTTTATGTCCCTAATGACCTTGGCTTTTACCAAAGCCTTTGTAAGGTCTCTTTCCCATCCTTTTCCCCTACTTTCCTCTCCGTCTCAATCATTCCATTCAGATGAATATGAGTCTAGAATCCTTCTAGAAATAGTGCACAAGGCTCATATTTCATAATCTATGAGGAGTTTGGAGATTTTGAGTGTAGATATCTGCTTAGATCGTGTCCAAAATCCAAAAATACGTGTACATACATACATACATACATACATACACACACACATACACACACATACATATATACATACATATACATATATATATATATACATATACATATATATACATATACATATACATATATATGTGTATGTATGTATATATACATATACACACACACACACACACACACACACACATATATATATATATATATATATATATATATATATATATATATATATATATATATATATATATATATATATATATATATATATATATATATATATATGTGTGTGTGTGTGTCAAGTGTCAAATGTCGTGGACATCAAGTGTTGCGACATCTGCAAGCTGTTGAGTGTCGTGTGGCCAAGTGTCACGACATTCCTCAGGTGTCGAGTGTCGTGCTTAGGGCCAAGTTTTGCAATATCTGATGGGTGTCCTGTGTCGTGATTGATCAAGTATTGAGTGTCACCTACTCCAAGTGTCGCGATACTTACTAAGTGTCATGTATTGCCTGTTCTGAAGTAATCCTAGAGAGGTCCTGTTTCCCTGTTTTAACCCCCTGAACCCTGAACTGGCATAACTTTGCAATACAAGGGGAGATTTTGGACTCGTAGACAAAGCTTATGAACCTAAGATCTGGCAGACACTTAGGCAAGGATAGGCAAAGCATTAGATCATTTGAGGCTAGTGTCAACCATACAGCTAAGTCTTGGGCGCAACAACTAAGTGGTTATCCCTACATGCTAAGTTCCGAAACAAGTGACTCAGAAATGTCTTTCAACATGGAAAGACCCACACGTAGCTCAAGTACTTCCTACTTACAGACACGAGAAGGTCCCTATAAAACACAATTGGAGTATATCAGGACCAACCAATTAGGTGCACGCATCTATGAGGATGGCCTGAGACAATCAGTGGTCCAACTCAAAAATCCCGATCAATTCGAGATTTAGTGTTTCCCATGGTCTCCAAGGAGCAGGATCATCCGGCTTATGAAACCCAAAGGGAAAGAACTAGAGAGAGACCAGAGGTAAGCTTTGCACACACTGTGGGCAGAGAAAAATCAGGACATGAGGGTGAAAGACCGGAGACATAGGCATCAAAGAGATGAACATGAGTTTCCAGTGCCCAGACCCAGAGAGCATTCAAGAACCCTTAGACCCTCTCAAGTGGTCAAGGCCATGAAGAACTATTTTGATGGATTCGGAGATCCTTATGATCATGTGGTCGAGTTCAAACAAGTGTTAAGAGCTGAACAGGTTGAGGACTTGTTCACACAGTTCGAAGCATTTGGTTTGACTCTTAAGGGTACCACCTTAGCTTGGTTTCAACCCTTGAATAGTCGCAACTATCGAGAGATAGATGAATTGCTAGAAGAATTCATTGTCGAATTTTCCAATAGTGGTATCAGACATAACACATCATCCTTGATCCACAGCTTTAAGCAGACACCCCAAGAAACAGTGTGACTTGCAGGAAGACGATTCAGACAGTACCTAGAATCATGCCCTGTGCCTGAATTACCCACAGTGGCCAAACAAGTGGCCTTGTTTTTAGATGGCTTACTGAGCACCAAGTTAAGATCATATGTGTACTTGAAAGAGATTAGATCCATAGAAGAGTGTGTGCGGGTGTGCATAGACATAGAAGACAACTTGGGTGAGGAGCTAGAATTGTCCAAACTCTATAAGGATTCTGACAGTTTCTACTAGTCATACCTCTAGAACCTCCACGAAGATAGATGAGATAGCTGAGCAAGTGGCCAAGAAGCTAGGAGTCCAAAATAGACAAATGTCAAGGGTCATGATGCAATTGTGAGGTCATTTTTTTTCACATGGAACCATATATAGATTTACATGTATGTATGCAGAGAGAGGATTACATCCAAAGATCTACTTCCATGTTCATGGCATAATAAGGGATCACTTACAACATCAGAAGTCAAATTTGAAGGTTTAGAGAGAAGAAATATATCATAACGTATTCTTCTTGGTCTAATGTTGTTCAAAGCGGTTGTTTAGAAGAAGCCAACATCTTTGAGAAAAATGATACTTATAGCATTAAGATTTTTTGGAAGTCTTTATCCACCTTTTGACGATGAAATTTTCAAGTTGCTAGGATTATGTTGTAGTGAAAAAAAGAATTATCCTCCCTATCATGGGTTTGATCCATCCATATATTTCTTTATATAAGTGCTTTATATATATATTCTCCTAAAATAGATTTCTTCTTCATGATTAGATTGTTCTCAAGGAAACTATGTTGCACTAGTTAATCAAATTAGCTTTTTTCTCCATGTTTACTTTGTACTTGATGCAACTTAGTTACATTGTTTAATCACATTAACAATCTCTCTATTTCATTCCGCTTGCATCGTTTGCTTTTCTTAAGTATTGAAAAAAATCATTTGCTTTTCTCTAGCCTCATGTACTTCACATCCTAAGGTCTGATTTATTTTCCCATAGTTCTATTTTGTCCTCATAATGTGGAAATGATTCTCTGTTGAGATATCAAGCTCATCATGTGATGATCCAGGATAACACATATCACTTCTTTCATTTCTCTGACATGTATGGTGGTCACGCCGGTATATGTCAAGGATACTTCATTGAGCTTTATTAGATTTATCTACCGAGAGTGATAGCACATTTGTTTCTTGCCAGCTCACTCATTTGTGGACATTAAGTTTTTTCTTATGTAATGGACTTTATATATTGCAATAGTTGTATTCTTGTTTTAGGTCATTCTTGTACATTCCTTTTTATGTAATAGAAGAAGAAGAAGAAGAAGAAGAAGATCATTCTTTCTTGCTTCAATCTGTGTGCGTGCTTCTCCTTGAGAGTGAGAGAGTGTGTGTGAGCTCTCTTTCTTATCTCCTTCCTTGTGACAAGGTATCAGAGTCCGCGTGGTTGTAGATAGCTCGTGGAGAAGGCGACGGTGAAGAGTACGTGGCAAGGCATGGAGAAAATGCGATTCACAAACGACCTCTGTTTGCTACAAAAATCAGCATGAAAGTAGAAGACCTAAAAATATTTTCGAGAGTTATCCCTTTAGGGTCACTTGTTTTTATCATATCAAAGTTTCAGAGCCATCTCGAACTCCATTTTGAGCCCACAAGTGGGGCCCACAAAAAAACCAAGTCAGTTTCAAAATTGTAACTTGCTTTCTGTTCAACAACACTCATATATTCCAGATCTAGAATTTCAAGCGATTCCGTGTACTGTTGATACACGAAAACTGTGTTTTTCTGAGATTGAACTGTCACATCATAGTGCGACAATGTTCAAGCAGAAGTGATGCTTGTAGTGTTTTGCAGTGTTTAGAATTACTGCAGAAATGGCAAACGTAGATGGAATGAGTCAGCTTATGAGTGATAAGCTAGACAAG
The DNA here is from genome assembly GCA_020310875.1 of Ceratopteris richardii. Lineage (NCBI taxonomy): Eukaryota > Viridiplantae > Streptophyta > Polypodiopsida > Polypodiales > Pteridaceae > Ceratopteris > Ceratopteris richardii. The sequence continues at coordinate 119,085,082 of CM035417.1, read as the reverse complement.
AACAACTTCCATGCTTGGAGATTCAGAATGAAGAATTTCCTAATGGGAAAGGGCTACTGGAAATACATTGAAGGAGAGAACGAAAATGATCCACAATTACCAGAAAGGAATCAGACTGTAGAGCAGTTAAGAGCATATGAGGAATGGAATCAAGGAGCATGAAAGGTAATGTATTGGCTATCTATTAGCATACAGGATACCATGATTGGACACATATAGGATGCCAAGACTCCGAAAGAGGCTTGGAACAGTTTGGTCATATTATATGAGACGAATACAAAGGCACGGAAATTGCAACTCAAGAATGAGCTGCATACATTAGAGAAGAAGAGCATGTCAGTAAGTGACTACACCCTGAAAATCAAAAGCATATGTGAGTCACTTGCATCCATTGGCGTGAATGTAGATGATGATGATAAGGTGGAAGTGTGCCTTCCTGGTTTAGGAGCTACATATAAGCAGTTTAGAACTTCTATACAGACTAGGGAAAATATTCCGAATTTTGCTGATCTGGCATCTATGCTGATTATTGAAGAAAAGAATCTTGATGAGGATTCAAATTCCCAAGGAAAATCTAGTTTTGAGCAGGTATTCTACTATGGCAAAGGAAGAGGCAGAGGTAGAGGTTTTGGAAGTGGAAGAGGAAACAGTAACCAACACCAAGGTCAACAACAAAATCATGCATGAGGAAGAGGACAGTTTCGAGGCAGGGGGAGCCAAAGAGTTTGCAAAATTTTCCAAATAAATGATTCAGGTAATGACAGTATAGGATGCTAGAATTGTGGTAAACCTAGACACTTTGAACGTGATTGCAGGTTGAAGAATCAAAATAACAAAAGGCAGCAAAACAACTATGCATCTAGAAGTGCAGATGATTATGAGAAGTTGTTCATGGTTCAACATCACATGATGAATAGGATGTCTGTTGGTGTTTCAAAATCAAATGATAATTTCTAGTATGTTGATTCAAGTGCTTCAAATCACATGACCAGTCATGCAGAATGGTTTAGTAGTTTGGAGAAATTGCTAGTTCCTGGATATGTTGAAACAGGTGATGATACACCGCATCCCATCGAGCATACAGGAAACATAGCATTGTCTATGGAGGATGGGAAGGTAAAAAATCTTGCTGATGTGCTGCATGTTCCAAACATAACAAAGAATCTGGTTTTTGTTGGACAAATGGTTGACTAGGGATTACAAGTCAGGTTCAATGCTGATGGGTTATATGTAGAGGAGTACAAATAGGGTGGATGATTGATTGCCAAAGGAAACAAAGTGGGTAGGATGTTCACCTTAAATGTGAAAATTCTTGAAATGAATGCATCCATGTTTGTAAAAGGTGCAAGAGTTATTGCTGATATAGAGATCTCGCACAAAAGAATCGGACATGCAAATTTGCAAAGGCTAAGATTGATGCAGTCAAAGGAGATCATTTACGGACTACCAAATATCAAGGTTTCAGAGATGCAAAAGGTATGTGCAACATGTCAATTTGGTAAACAGTCAAGATCATCATTCCCACATGACAAGCATGTTAGTGAGAATGTGCTAGAAATAGTACATATAGATGTTTGGGGTCCTGCAAAGACCACATCTATGGGTGCTTGCAAGTTTTATGTTACTTTCATTGATGACCATACATAGAATCTGTGGGTATATTTCATGAAAGAGAAGAGTGAGGTGTTCACTCACTTCCAGAATTTTAAAGCTATGGTGGAAAAGCAGACAAGGAAGTATATTCAAACATTAAGGTCTGATGGAGGAGGTGAATACATGTCAAATGAGTTCAACAAATTTCTTAAAAGTCATGGAGTTCGACGTCAATTTTCATGCAGGTACACACCACAACAGAATGGCATTGCCGAATGCAAAAACAGACATATTGTAGAAATAGCAAGAGCGTTGATGGCTGAGAAGAATATGCCTCATTGTTATTGGGCAGAAGCTGTGCATACGAGTGTATACATTATGAACAAAACTCCAACTACTGTTGTACATCAAGTTACACATGAAGAAAAGTTCACAGGTAAAAATCCAAACTTATCACATATGAAAGTTTTTGGCTGTATTGCATATGTACATGTTCCAGAGCTGAGTATGAAGCTTGATATAAAAAGGGATATATATGTTATAACCCACTCACATGACAGGTGAAGGTGAGCACAGATGTGGTATTTGATGAAATGTCAGGCTTCTATGCAGATGCCAAAGAAGAACTGAATCTTGAACCAAATGACAAAGAAGATGCTAAAAAATCAAGTGCAGAATCTCAAGTTTTGAGTGGAATGGATACATCACCAAGCAATAGTTCCAACTCAATCCATGGAGTGGAAGATTGCATGGAAATTTTAATCCAACAAATTCATCAAAAATTTCCAAGAAAGGTAAAGAAAAGCTTTCTGCTGGTAGTAAAACATGTGCAGGTTTTGAAGATGTTGATGGAGATTCTAGCGGTTCAGAAAAGAGTCTTGATGAGGAACTTGGATTACCCTTTGTGAAGACTCCAGGAGTAAGAAAAGCACATGCAAATGATAAAAGGACAAGTGACCCAGGACCAAGAAGATCTCCGAGGATGCAGAATTCAGTACAACGATTGTCGTATGACAGTTATGTGGCTCATCATTATGCCTACATGACAAAGGTAATACAAGATGTTGAGCCCTCTTGTTTTGAAGATGCAATTGGAAATGCAGATTGGAAAAAGGCTATGGATGAGGAGATGGTTGCGCGTTATGGAAATGATACATGGAAGCTAGTTCCATTGCCGCAAGGGAAGAAAGCCATAGGCTGTAAGTGGGTTTACAAGGTAAAGCACAACGCTGATGGTAGCATAAGCAAGTACAAAGCACGATTGGTAGCAAAAGGATATGCACAGACACATGGCATTGATTATGAGGAAACATTCAGTCTTGTAGTGAAAATATCTACTGTCAGAACACTTGTTGCATTAGCTACAACAAAAGGATGACTTTGCATCAAATGGATGTGAATAATGCTTTCTTACATGGTGAGTTACAGGAAGAAGTATACATGGACCAGCCCCAAGGATATGAAGATTCAAAGCATCCAAAATATGTTTGCAGGTTGCAAAAGGCTTTGTATGGGCTGAAGCAAGCTCCTCATGCATGGCATGCAAGGATTGTTGATTACTTAACCATCATTGGGTTTTCTATGTGTGATGCAAATCATTCACTATATGCAAGGAAGGGTGATGATGGCATCACAATTGTGGCTATCTATGTTGATGAATTGATTTTAGGTGGTGATAATGAAGAAGGCATCAAAGAGGTAAAGCAACTTCTTATGCAGGAATTTAACATGAAAGATCTTGGTGTGCTGCACTACTTCTTGGGCATTGAGTTTATACATGCAGAAACAGCTATATGGAGTCGCAAATGCAATATGCCTTGAATATGCTGCAAAAGTATGGTATGGCTGATTGTAAGGCAATTTCTATGCCATTAGATGAGAATTTGAAGTTGGATACTACATCAGGTGAAGCATTGGAAAATGCTACTATGTATAGGAAAATTGTGGGAAGTCTCATATATCTCACAATTACAAGGCCTAATTTAAGCTATACTGTTGGACTTGAAAGTCAGTTTATGCAAGTTTCGAGGAAGCCACATTTGGATGCTCTGAGGCGCACTCTATGTTATGTGAGTGCTACTTTGGATTATAATTATTTTATGAAGCTGGTGTAGATTTGCAGGTTCATGGATACACCGATGCAGATTGGGCTGTAGCATTCCAGATAGAAGATCTACTAGTGGCTTTCTATTCTCACTTGGGAGTGTAGCTATTACATGGAGCAGCAAGAAACAACCCACTGTTGCTTTGTTGAGTACAGAGGCTGAGTATAGAGGTGTTGCAATGGCAGCATGTGAGGCATCATGGTTGGAGATGCTACTTGCAGATTTGCATGTGAAAGGGCAAAAGCATATCACCATCTATTGTGATAATCTTAGCAGCATACAATTAGTATGGAAGCTTGTTTTTCATGCCAGAACAAAGCATAACGAAGTACATTATCACTTCATCAGACACTTCATTGAGCTTTATTAGATTTATCTACCAAGAGTGATGGCACATTTGTTTCTTGCCAGCTCACTCATTCATGGACATTAGGTTTTTCTTTATGTACTAGTCTTTATATATTGTAGTAGTTGTATTCTTGTTTTAGGTCATTCTTGTACATTCCTTTTTATGTAATATAAGTAGAAGAAGAAGAAGATCATTCTTCCGTGCCTCAGTGTGTGTGCTTCTCCTTGAGAGTGAGAGTGTGTGTGTGAGCTCTCTTTCTTATCTCCTTCCTCGTGACATTCTCTAGTTGCTTCCCACACTAGCCCCTATGTACTTTGTCATGGTCATCTATATGTGTTATTTCCTATAACCCTTCTCATTAAGAAGACTCTTGGGAAAGAAAAACAAAGGTGGAAAATTGTCTCTAAAAGTGTTTATATCTCGCATCATATCCTAAATTCTAGACTATTTCTCTCATAAATCATCATCCAATTGACATAAGTACATAAAATATGATATATCCATATTGGAGTAATAATGAGCAAGACAAGCATAAAATTCTATGGAGTTAAGAAGCCATGTAATCATTTGTAGAAAAAAGTCCCTTAACAAAAGTGATTCCAAACCCCTCTTGAACCAATATGATAGATTTGCCCTTGTATCACTCTAGGTGTTCCTAACTGTTAAGCCCATAAAAGTCATATTGGTCAAAGTCAAAGGGTCAAAGTCAAAGCGATCAAAGTGAACATGTTCAAGGTCAAAGTCAACATGGGCAAAGTGAAAGCGTTCAAAGTTCGGGTTTCAAGGTGCACAGGTAGTGCACAATTAATTGTTCACAAAGGTTATATTTGTGGAAAGTTGGATCCAGGTTGCAGGTTGCAAGGTGTCTTTCTATAATTTCTCTAAGGTTCAAAGTGTTTTTAAAGTGTTTGGAAGGTTCAAGTGAACCCTCTCTTAGGTGCACATTTGAAGAATTAAAAGGCAAAATGTGAAGGTATGTGAAGCGACAACATACACAGAAGTGAAAGTAATTAAAAAATTTTGTTTTGGTCTAAAGTCACTACAGGACAAAACAGGGATTCGTTGGCTGCCCACTTTTGGAGACAATCTTGGGACATGAAAGTGAGCACTAAGATACTCTAGAAGTTAGGAGCGTACATGAACCAATACTCAAATAAAGGCAAGGCATTATTCTTGGTAAGATTAAGGAAGGTAAGCATAGTCTAGACTAAGAGAAGTGTAAGAGATAGACAGTGAGTGTGTGATGCAGAGAAGTGAAGTGCAAGGTGTGCAAGAAGAGTGACTTAGAAGTGTGCAAAGAAGTACTAAGCTAGGCAATCAAAGGTCACAAGGTCCCATTGAAGCTGTGTGCACATTGACAGAAGGTGTCCATCCTTCCCCTATTGGAAGCTTGAGTGCAAGGTGTGCACAAGTGCAAGCTCTTAGAGAAGGTGGAGGTCTGGTGTAGAGAAACTCGGCAGTAGCAAGAACTTTGGGTATTTTGTAACTTTATTGATTGTGCACTCTTTGGGATTTTGCACAGAGAGCATTTGGATTGTACTGTACATCATCATTGTACTTTTCTCCTTATAATCAATCTACAAAAGCTTTCGGTGTCTGTATCTTTCTTCTTATCTTTCCCCCTTCTCCTACAAACACTCAAATCCCTTTCTGCACAAGAATCCCCCAATAAAATTTGGCATGCCCGATGGGATTGCAAGGAGATTTGAGCATAGGAGAAGCAAATTGCAAAGTGTAGAAGAGTTCAAGGGTACAGACAATACTGTACTGACTTAAGAGGTAATCTTTCTTCCATTGGAATTCCCTTAAACTAAGAGGAGTATGAACAACTCATGACCGCAACCCGATCTCAAAGTTTGAGGGTCCCTTGCAAAGCAACAAGAAGGAAGGTTAATCGAAGATCAACCGGTCCATTGTCATTGACATCATCCGTAAAGAATATGGCAGCTCAGGTAGATATGGAAACTATATAACTTTCTAGATTGAATATCAAAATTCCATCCTTCAAAGGGCTACCACAAGAAGACCAAGATGAGCACATTAGGAGATTCTTAGCATTATGTAAAACAAGGGGTAAGAGAGGACACATTTTTTATTCTTTTCCCTGCAACATTAGAAGGGCTAGCAGGCAAATGGTTTAGTCAGTTTGCTGACAACCATTTCACCACATGGGACTTGATGAAGGAAGCATTTAGGACACAATTCCAACAAGGGAACACAATTGCAAACATTATTGAAGAATTAGAAAATTTAAGACTAGGTCATGGGGAGACCTTCCCTGACTTTGTTACTAGAGCTAATGCATTAATGGCCAAGCTGTCAGACCCTCCCCATGATTTTTTTATCAAGAAGTGGCTGGCTAAACCACTTCCCATATCAACACAATGTAAAATAAAGGAGTTAGTTTTACCGACAACAATAATAGAAGAATTTATCAATACAGCGACAAGATTGGAACAAATTAGATAGCAATATGGGGCAAGCTCTTCCAATTTTTCATACCCTGCAGAACCTGAAGACCCAATAATTCAGCTAAGGAAAGAGCTTGAGAGCTTAAAAAGGAATAAGCCCCATAAAGAGGAGGAGAGTGCTATGACTCAGTTGAGGAGGGAAATTGAAGCATTGAAGCTAGAAAGGAAGAGGAAGCCCAAGCAGAAGAATTGGCCCAACTTCGACAGGAATTGCAGGAACTCAAGGGGGATGGCATAAAAAATGGGCAATGGTGTACCATGTGCAACAAGCAGGATCATGTGGTAAGTGAATGTCCATTGTTAAGTGTAAATTGCCAGCTATGCAGGAAAGTTGGTCATAAGCCACAACCTTATTGGGCACAAGGAGCTGCTCAATTCTCAACCAATGTAATGGCAGCAACCCCAACCAAGGTAACAACTATAATCAAAGACCTAGAGGTAATTATGGAAATGGTCCTAGAAGGGCAATTATTTGTTTCACGTGTGGAGAGTGTGGACATTATCAAAGTAAATGCACCCTGCCAGAAAATGCCCCTCTTTGTAGGAATTCCCCAGATACCAGGGATCATTATACAAATTGTTGCCCACAAAACAAAGCATCTACATCTGGGTCCCATCTCCAAATGATCTCAGTAGATAATCGTGGAGCAGTAGAAGGAGCCAATGTTGTACAATCACCATCCAATAGAGTGGTACAATTAGAAGAAATTGACTTCATGGTCATGCAGACAAGAAACAAATGGAAAATTCAAGAAGAACCAAACTAGGGATCAAATACTTTTGGAAGTCACAAAGACCAGAGGGTACATAAGAGAAAATCATATATATATGAAGATGCAAAACAAGAGAAAGGAAGTTCAACAAAATGTGAAGAGGTAACACAAAAAGAAGATTTTTCTGAGACTAACGATTTCGTTGGGGAATGCATACATCCGGTCCCACAAGGAACTTGAGAAATCAAACATCAAAATTGATCTTAGGGAATCTGGAGCTTCAAGATTATTCAAGTCAATTAAAAAAGAGGTTTGTATTCTTGAGTTGATAAACATGGATGCAAAATTCAGGTTTGAGGTACTGCAGATTATTGATGAGGCTTCCTCATCTACCTTAGTGGCCAAGACTACTGCCTTAGGCCAAGGAAAGGGTGTAGAAGAAGCACCTCTCACTGACTATAAGAGTCCAAGACTCAGAGTAAGAATTAAAGGATTAAAGCTACAAAGAGTAATTGTGGATGGTGGGTCTGACATAAATTTGATGCCGGAGCATACCATGGAGAAGCTTGGCCTACGTCCATCCAGACCAGCCCACTTCACCGTCACTTTGGCAGATCAAAGCAAAGTAAGGCCAATGGGGGTGATCCCAAAAGTTCCACTAGAAGTACAAGGTAATCTCTTCATTTTGGATTTTGTGGTATTAAGACTGCCCCATTTCCCCTCCTGATTGGAAGTGGTTGAGGCATGACAGTGTCATCCATGAATGGGTTAAAGACACTATGTAGGTACAAAAGAAGGGACAGGAACTTAAACAGATATATTTAGAGGAGGGTCCACATCATCAAGGGAACACCAACATGATGCAATCAATTGGCATTTGCATGGAACAAGAAATGGAGGACCAACCATGCAACTCTTCCTCTTGTTTTGGAGTTTTTCTAAATAATTCTTGCACAAATGAATGTTATGATGAAAATGAGGCTAAAGTTCAGGTTGATGGGTTGGGAGAACCCATCATAGGCCACAAAAGGGGGAGGAAGACACCCCTCAAGCACAACTTGGAGGAGGATGCAGCAACAATAGAGAAGGAAGTTACTAAAGTTAAAGACAAGGTAAATCATACTAGTGAGGAATGTTCTTTGCCAATTCAAGAAATCCCTACAGGATGGATGCAGGACAAAGAGGAATATATTGAGATCCAGAACACTCCTACTTATGCAACAATGCAGGAAAAGCTATTGGAGGAAAACAGAGTTGGAGATGAGCATGTAGATCCCATGGTAGATAGAAACCCAATCAAAGAAGTACAATTAGGCACTCAGGAAAATAATCATCCAATTTTGGTGTCCACTTGGTGTGGAGCCACCCTGAGCTGCTTGAAAAGGTAAAATCTTTCTCCTTCTCCACCCATTTCTTAATTACAAACTCACCAAGATTGTCAGATAGTTTGGCCACTAGAAACGAGACCCTCGTCATGAGCTCTAAGAAGGTTTCACTTGCATGTAGAGTCAAATTCTCAAGCTCATCAAGATTCCTTTCTGTAGGGTTACCTATCCTAATGACATATGTGAACTCTCTCTTTAAGTTCTCCTAAATTTGGAAGTGGTCCTCTCTATATTGGTTGTACCAATTTGTTACTTTTTGAATTTGATTCTTTCTCTTTATCAAGAAAGACAACTAACTTTGTACTAGAAGATGCTAGGGACTTTTTCTCTTCTTCACCAGAAACCAATCTTCTAAATACATTTGTTGAAGCACATCTTCTTATTGAAGTGAACTAGTGCTCAGTTTTCCTTCTACAATAGCTTTTGATAGGTGCCTTAACTAAACTTCCTTTCGACTTCTAGTATGTTCCATTGATCATGGTGGAATGAAATTGCTTGCCTAGTAGGGAGGTGAGAACTCATAAGAATAGGATAGCCCATGGGAAATGAAGTCACCCAAGATACTTGACCAAGAGAGAGAAAGTGGTTGGGAAGATTTGTCTAAGAGAGATAGAGATAGAGAAAATAACTCCAAACTATCGTCCAAGAGAGAAATAAGCTAATCGGGAAAAAAATGAGCAGAGAAAAGTTGCCTAGAGGGAAAAAAAACAACTAATAGAGTCACTATAGAGAGAATAAAAATTATCCAAGAGAGAGAAATGAGTTGAGGAAAGCCTCTAAGAAGAGAAAAAAAGATCATAGACTAGAGAGAGTATAATTTTCCCAGGAGAGAAAAATGAGCTGAGAAAAGTCACTCAAGGGAGAGAAAATAACTCAAAAAGTCACATAAGGGAGAGAAAATAAGTTGCCCGTGATGGAGAAAATAAGTTGCCCTAGAGAGAGAAATGAGCTGAGAAAATTCTCCAAGGAGAAAGAAAACAACTCAAAGAGTTTTCCAAGAAAGAAATAAGCTGCCCAAGAGAGAGAAAATAAGTTTCCCAGGAGAAAGAAATGAGATGAGGAAAGTGACCCACTAGAGAAAATAGCTCGAAGAGTCGTCTAGAGGAGAGAAAATAAGTTTTCTAAGAGGGGGAAAATAAGTTGCCCAAGAGAGAGAAATGGTGTAGAGTTGCTTGCAGTACGAAGGGAACCATAGTGAGGAGAACAGTGGTAAGACCAAGGATTGGAGTTGACTCTAGAAGTCCTAGCCCACCAATGTGCCAAATTCTCACCAGTAGGTGGTGAAGTCGTATGTGGGTTGCACGAAGTGCAATTTGTGCTTACTCCTAGAGTAGTCTAGACACTTGAATTGGAATACTCACAAAGAATCAACATAGGGGAGCTCTGTTTTCCACTTCACCACATGATTAGACTAAGATAATAGACCTCAAGCAAGACAATGGACCTCAAACATGATGTACACTAAACACTTTAGAGAATGAGGAACACAACTTAGAAGGATACATCGGAGAGAAAACACAACAAAACTTTAGATTAAAGATGATGACATAAACTCCTTAGAAAGATGGGTGCATTATAATTTTCCTCAACACAACTCCAAGGTTACCCTCTAAGCCAACACGTGGCACAAACTCCCTTGTGTGTAGGAGGATCTTGCCACAACTTTGCTAGAAATGGTACAATAGCTCAAAAACTATATGCCTAAAAGACAAGGTTGCAAGCTAGCCACTTTATGCTATTCTTCATCTGTTGTTATGTGCATGAAATGGACATCTACTTATATAGCACTAGGAGAAGCTAACTATTTTGGAAATGATATGTAGATATGTGTCTTGGAGTAGCAAGGGAGGAGTGGTGGTCACTTGTACAAGGCCCAAGTACTTGCCACTATCAATCAACAGAGTTAGATCCAGTTACCAAAAGATTCAAGGAGTGGCCACTAGCCCACCAAAGAGTCAGGCAGTGGCCCATGTGGGGTGGACCAAATGTGGTCCAAGGTGCCCAATGTGGTTTCTAGACTCACCCAATGTGGTTGCCACACTTCCCCAAGGTGGTTTGTTTGAGCTTAAACCTGAGGGAAAATGTCTTATCCATGCTTACGTTTTTCTCAATTCCCTTGTACCAAGTCACTTTCCTTTACGCTAAGTCCACAATTGCATCCCAATGTGCTTATGGAGGAAATGAGAACAGACATACACTTATAGATTGTTGAGATATCAAGCTCAACATGTGATGATCTAGGATGACACGTTTCAGTTTTCGTTTCTCTGACATGTATACTGGCCACGCCGGTATATGTCAGGGATACTTCATTGAGCTTTATTAGATTTATCTACCGAGAGTGATGGCAAATTTTTTTCTTGCGAGCTCGCTCATTCGCAGACATTAGGTTTTCCCTTATGTATTGGTCTTTATATATTGCACTAGTTGTATTCTTGTTTCTTAGGTCATTCTTGTACATTCCTTTTTATGTAATAGAAGAAGAAGAAGAAGATCATTCTTCCTTGCCTCAATCTGAGTGTGTGCTTCTCTTTGATTTTCAGAGTGTGTGTGTGAGCCCTCTTCCTTATCTCCTTCCTCGTGACATGGTATCAGAGCCAGTATGGCTGTAGAGAGCTCGTGGAGAAGGCCGACAGTGAAGAGTGTGTGAGGCGGCATGGAGAAAGCGTGATTCACAAATGACCTCAGATTGCTACAAAAATTGGCATGAAGGTAGAAGACCTCAAAATATTTTCAAGAGTTATCCCTTTAGGTTCACTTGTTTTTGTCAGATCAAAGTTTCGGAGCCATCTCGACCTCCGTTTCGAGCCCACAAGGTGGGGCCCATAGAAAAACCAAGTCAGTTTTAAAAATTGTAACTTGCGTCATGTTCAAAAGCACTCATATATTCTAGATCCAGAATTTCAAGCGATTCCGTGTACTGTGTTTTTCTGAGATCGATTTGTCACCTCATAGTGCGACAGTGTTCAAGCAAAAGTGTTGCTTATAATGTTTTTGCAGTGTTGTGAATAGTTGCAGAAATGGCAAATGTAGATGGAATGAGTCAGCTTATGAGCGATAAGCTGGACAAGAAAAAATTCCATGCTTGGAGATTTAGAGTGAAGAATTTCCTGATGGGAAAATGCTATTGGAAGTACATAGAAGGAGAGAACAAAAATGCTCCGCAGTTACCAGAGAGGAATTAGATTGCAGACTAGTTAAGAGCATATGAAGAATGGAATCAAGGAGCACGAAGCTAATGTATTGGCTATCTGTTAGCATATATGATAGCATGATTGGGCACATACAGGATGCCAAGACTCCGAAAGAGGCTTGGAACAGTTTGGTCACATTGTATGAGACCAATACAAAGGCACAAAAATTGCAACTCAAGGATGAGATGCATACCTTGGAGAAAAAGAGCATGTCGGTAAGTGACTATACCCTAAAAATCAAAAGCATATGTGAGTCACTTGCATCTATTGGAGTGAATGTAGATGATGATGATAAGGTGGAAATATGCCTTCATGGCTTAGGAGTTGCATATAAGCAGTTCAGAACTTCTATATAGACCAAGGAAAATATTCCCAATTTTGCTGATTTGGTATTTATGCTGATTATTGAAGAAAAGAATCTTGGTGAGGATTCAAACTCCCAAGGAAAAACTAGTTCTGAGCAGGTATTCTACTCTTGAAGAGGTAGAGGCAGAGGTAGAGGCTTCGGAAGTGGAAGAGGAAACAGTAACCAAGACCAAGGTCAACAACAGAATCATGCAGGAGGAAGAGGACAATTTCGAAGCAAGGGGAGCCAAAGAGGTCGCAGAAATTTCCAAAGAAATGATTCAGGTAATAAGAGTAAAGGATGTTGGAATTGTGGTAAACCTCAACACTTTGAACGTAATTGCAAGTTGAAGAATCAAAATAACAGAAGGCAGCAAAACAATTATGCATCCACAAGTGCATATGATTATGAGAAGTTTCTCATGGTTGAACATCACATGATGAATACGATGTCTGCTGGTGCTTAAAAATCGAATGATAATGTCTGGTATGTTGATTCAGGTGCTTCAAATCACATGACCAGTCATACAAAATGGTTTAGTAGTTTGCAGAAATTGCCAGTTCCTAGATATGTTGAAACACGTGATGAAACATCACATCCTATCGAGCATACATGAAATATAGCACTGTCTATGGAGGACGAAAAGGTAAAACATCTTGCTGATGTGCTGCATGTTCCAAATATAACAAAGAATCTGGTTTCTGTTGGACAAATGGTTGACTAGGGATTACAAGTTAGGTTCAATGCTGATGGGTTATATGTAGAAGAGTACAAACAAGGTGGACGATTGATTGCCAAAGAAAAAAAAGTGGGTAGGATGTTCACCTTAAATGTGGAAATTCCTGAAATGAATGCAGCCATGTTTGCAAAAGGTCGAAGAGTTATTGGTGATATAGAGATCTGGCACAAACGAATTGGACATGAAAATCTGCAAAGGTTGAAATTGATGCAGTTAAAGGAGATTGTCGATGGACTACCAAATTTCAAGGTTGCAGAAATGCAAAAGGTGTGTGCAACATGTCAATTTGGTAAACAGTCAAGATCATCGTTTTTGCATGACAAGAATGTCAGTGAGAATGTGCTAGAAATAGTACATACAGATGTTTGGGGTCCTGCAAAGACCACATCTATGGGTGGTTGCATGTTTTATGGTACTTTCATTGATGACCATACACGAAAAGTATGGGTATATTTCATGAAAGAGAAGAGTGAGGTGTTCACTCACTTCCAGAATTTTAAGGCTATGGTGGAAAACCAGACAGGAAAGTATATTCAGACATTAAGATCTGATGGAGGAGGTGAATACATGTCAAATGAGTTCAACAATTTTCTAAAAGGTCATGGAATTCGAGGTCAGTTTTCATGCAGGTACACACCACAACACAATGGAGTTTCTGAATGTAAAAATAGACATATTGCTGAAATAGCAAGAGCCGTGATGGCTGAGAAGAACATGCGTCATTGTTATTGGGCAGAAGCTGTTCATACTATTGTATACATCATGAACAAAACTTTGACTGCTTTTGTACATCAAGTTACACCTGAAGAGAAGTTTACAGGTAAAAATCCAAACTTATCACATCTGAAAGTTTTTTATTGTATTGCATATGTACATGTTCCAGATGAGTTGAGGACGAAGCTTGATCCAAAAACATAAAAATGTGTCTTTATTAGATACTCCCATGAGCAAAAGGGATATAAATGTTATAAACCACTCAGAGGATAGGTGAAGGTGAGCAGAGATGTGGTATTTGATGAAACATAAAGCTTCTATGCAGATGTCAAAGAAGGACTGAATCTTGAACCAAATGACAAAGAAAATGCTGAAAAATCAAGTGCAGAATCTCAAGTTTTGAGTGGACCGGATGCATCACCAAGCAATAGTTCCAACTCAAATCCATGGAGTGGAGGATTGCGTGGAAATTTCAATCCAGCAAATTCATCAAATACATCCAAGAAAGGTAAAGAAAAGCTTTCTGCTGGTCATAAAACATATGCAAGTTTTGAAGATGTTGATGGAGATTCAAGCGGTTCAGAAAAGAGTCTTGATGAGGAACTTGGATTGCACTATGTGAAGACTCCATGAGTAAGAAAGGCACATGTAGATGATACAAGGAGAAGTGACCCAGGACCAAGAAAATCTGGGAGGATGCGGAATTGAGTGCAATGATTGACATATGATAGTTACATGGCTCGCCATCGTGCCTACATGACCAAGGTAATACAAGATGCTAAACCTTCTTGTTTTGAAGATGCAATTGGAAATGCAGATTGGGAAAAGCTATGGATGAGGAGATGGCTGCACTTTATGGAAATGATACATGGAAGCTGGTTCCATTGCCACAAGGAAAGAAACCCATAGGCTACAAGTGGGTTTACAAGGTAAAGCACAATGCTGAGGGTAGCATAAGCACATATAAAGCACGTTTGGTAGCAAAAGGATATGTACAAACTTATGGCATTGATTATGAGGAAACATTCAATCCTATAACAAAAATGTCTACTGCCAGAACACTTGTTGCATTAGCTACAACAAAAGGATGGACATTGCATCAGATGGATGTGAAGAATGCTTTCTTACATGGTGAGTTACAAGAAGAACTGTACATGGACCAACCGCAAGGATATGAAGATTCAAAGCATCCAGAATATGTTTGCAGGTTGTGAAAGGCTTTGTATGGGCTGAAGCAAGCTCCTCGTGCATGGCATGCAAGGATTGTTGATTACTTGATCACCATTGCGTTTTCTATGTGTAATGCAGATCATTCATTATATGCAAGGAAGGGTGATGATGGCATCACAATTGTGGCTATTTATGTTGATGACTTGATTGTAGGTGGTGATAATGAAGAAAACATTGAAGAGGTAAAGCAACTTCTTATGCAAGAATTTGACATGAAAGATCTTGGTGTGCTACTTTACTTCTTGGGCATGGAGTTTATACATACAGAAATAGGTATATGGATGTCCCAAAGGCAATATGCCTTGAATATGCTGCAAAAGTATGGTATGGCTGATTGTAAGCCAATTTCTATGCCATTAGATCATAATTTGAAGTTGAATACTACATCTGGTGAAGCACTGGAAAATGCTACTATGTAGAGGAAAATTGTGGGAAGTCTTATAAATCTCACAATTACGAGGCCTGATCTATGCTATACTGTTGGACTCGAAAGTCAGTTTATCGAGGCTCCCAGGAAGCCACATTTGGATGCTCTAAGGTGCACTCTACATTATGTGAGTGCTATTTTGGATTATGCATTGTTTTATGAGTTTGGTGTAGATTTGCATGTTCATGGATACATCCATGCAGATTGGGCTGGTAGTACTCCATATAGAAGATCTAATAGTGGCTTTCTATTCTCACTTGGAGGTGAAGCTATTACATGGAGTAGCAAGAAGCAACCCACTGTTGCTTTGTCGAGTACAGCGGCTGAGTATAGGGGTGTTGCAATGGCAGCATGTGAGGCATCATGGCTAGAGATGCTACTTACAGATTTATGTGCAGAAGTGCAAAAGCCTATCACTACCTATTTTGATAATCTTAACAGCATACAGTTAGCACGGAACCCTGCTTTTCATGCTACAACAAAACATATCGAGGTACATTATCATTTCATCAAAGAGAAGGTATTAGCAGATGATATTGATCTTTTTTATGTGAGAAGAGATGAGCAGTTTCCTGATATTTTCACTAAAGCACTTGGAGGAGAGAACTTGAAGAAGTTTTAGAGGATGCTTGGATTAGAGGACATGACGTTGAGCTTGAGGGGGAGTAGCTCAACATGTGATGATCCAGGATGACATGTTTCAGGTTTTTGTTTCTCTGACATGTATAGTGGCCACACCGGTATATGTCAGGGATACTTCATTGAGCTTTATTAGATTTATCTACTGAGAGAGATGGCACATTTGTTTCTTTCTAGCTCACTCATTCATGGACATTAGGTTTTTCCTTATGTACTGGTCTTTATATATTGCAATAGTTGTATTCTTGTTTCTTAGGTCATTGTTGTACATTCCTTTTTATGTAATAGAAGAAGAAGAAGAAGATCATTCTTCCTTGCCTCAATCTGAGTGTGTGCTTCTCTTTGATTGTGAGTGTGTGTGTGTGAGCTCTCTTCCTTATCTCCTTCCTCATGACATAGACATCCATCTCCAGGGGTTAATCCCCGTGGCCTCTCTCTCTCTCTCTCTCTCTCTCTCTCTCTCTTTACTCACACCCAAGCTACTCCCAAGAGCGGCCACTCACATGTAAAAATACCCACAGCACTTACTTCCCCTTTTCCCTCAAGCTCTCCCCCTCTCTCACACGTTCACTCTTTCCCCCCATACGGTCACACGAGTAGTTTCACCCACACACAAGCACACCTTTTCATGCATAGACTCTCACCCTACTTCCTTTCAACACCAAAACACCAACATACATACCCCACATGTCCCCTTTGGCTTTCCTTACTCTCAATTGCAGTCAGTATCACACTCGATTACACATATATACCCTTACTTTTCCTCACAGTCCTGCTCTCTCACTTCCGTTCCCTTTCACCTTCACACATCCACTCACATCCACTATTTGAAAATAGCAAAACAATTATCGATCATACACATACAAGCAGATTGAGCAATGGCCAATATTCAATGGAATCACAAATAAGGCTAGAGATCACTCAATCTTAGTGATATTTATATCTTTCCATTTGAATTGTTTCAATGCTTTGTAATGGCTCCCAAGCTTGGGTTTCAATTCTCGACCACTCCATAGCAGTACTGTTCTATACTTCAGTTTGCGCTTTGCATTCACACTAATTCCTTATTGCCTTAGGTTCTTGAAAGTAATGCTTGTTTTAAAAGAATTTCATCTTGATTGCACCCACACTAACCTTAAATTTCCTTTAGCATAACAATAGTGCAATCAAGTGCACAATGAATAGTAGAAGCTTGCAGAATTGTGTCTTCCCAAAATTCATGCCTTGTGGAGCAATGGAAATCACAGTAGATGGGAGCGTTCCAATCTCTGCACATATTGTCAACTGAATAGCTTTCGAGTTTCCAAAGAACCTATAAGTACACTCATTGTGCATATTTAGCATGAGATTGCCTAAGCTTATTGAGATATGGAAAATCTATTTTCGAACAGTATAGATAAAGCAAGTCTCTTGTTATTTCAACCGTACTACTTTGAAACACCCATGTCAGGATAGGACTATTCCAACCACATATGCCAAAGTATCCATGCCATTAATTCTACACAAATGTATTTCCAATACACATGTTTCCAACCCATAGAAGCAAATCACAAATAGTGCAAGTCCTTTTTCACTCGGCCTTCAAATTTATCTTTAGTCAAATGATATGAGGTCAGTAAGTAAAACAAAACATCTGCATATTCATAACCTTGAAATAAAATATTGGCATGTATGCAACGAATTCCAAACTCAACTCCATGTTAGAAATTGTTCTTTTGATGCTGGCGATTTATGTTTGCATGTATGGTGCATAAATTTTCTAGAGTCCTTCCTCATATGGTGCAAAGCTGAAAATCACAGGAAATCACAATCCCCTTCCTTCTTCATCCATTGCATTCATCACTTTCTTTCGCAAAATATCATCAAGAAACTTAGAAACGACCAAAATCTAACAACTTAGCACATAATGTTGATTTAGTAAAAGAAATAGCATTACGAGCAAACATTAATAAATATACAAAATGCACAAAGAAGTTGACCATACCCGGGGGAAGAAAACTGAAGGATCTTTAGGATTGTGCTGCATAAAGACAATGAACAATTTGGTCTATGAATTGCATGAATAAAAATGATTTTTTGTGTCAATTGAATTTAAATCTTGAGCTAACTTTGGGACTTTTACAGGTCCACTAAGAGCATCAAAGGGCATTCAAGGCAAGAGTGAGTGCAGGCTTGGGAACACACTTCCTGGGCTTGCAAGGGCAAGGGATAAGCAACTTGAGGTTGGATTTTTCTTAACTCCCTTTGTCAATTCCTAGCTTAGGCTAAGTGCGAGTCGTGCTAGAAGTAAGTCAAGGTGACGATAGGCATCTATCCAATCGAAGACTACTTAATCACTCAAGTTCAAGCAGAAATATAATCTCTTTGTGATCGCTAACTTAAAAGGAAAAGAAGTTAACGTGGTATGATCAACTTAAAGTGCGGAAATTCACCTAAATATTCCTCACAACGTGATATCAGACAAGAGCATAAACACGATAACCAACTAAAAAAGAACCAAGTGACTGATACAAAGTGAGTTGCAACGAGGTTGTACTTGGGATAAAATTGGGGTTGCTCAATCAAGCATATGAACCTTAGATTAGGAAGACATCTAGGGAGAGATAGAAAAAGCCTTAGGTCTTTAGAGGCTAGTGTCAATCACACTGCTCGGTCTTGGGCCCAGTAGTTGAGAAAATATCCCCACTACATTAGCTCAGAAACTAGAGAATCAGAGATGTCTTATGGTATGGAGAGACCCACAGGAAGTTCAGGAGTGGTTTACTTAGAAAAACCCCAAATTGAATACATCAGAACCAACCGATTAGGTGCTCACATCTATGAGAACGTTCTGAGAAGATCTATTGTTTAGATTAAAAACTCTGATCAACCCTTTGGACTAGAACACCCAGTTGTCAAATTTGAGAATGGTGCGTACCTAGACAAGGAAGGGACAATGTACATAGTCACCAACCAACCGGATAGAACATAAGAATTTGGAATGTGATTCCAGAGACAGACTTAGGTGACATAGAGAAAGGGAACTTAGCAAGAGAGCCTAGAACTCCCCAAGGCAAATCAGTCCTCACTAGAATCATCACGCCAGAATGGGTTCCCAAGGACAATAAGAGCATAGATCTGCTCTTAAACCAAGAGACTGATAAGGCCTTTTGGAGGTATAAGACCGACTAGCCTAATGAAGCAGGATTGCTCACAAGCTATGAGTTTAAAGATCCTGATAGCCCAGGCAAGGTGACTTATTTAGACAATACTTCAGAGAGGATCTTTGTGGTCTCAGAACATGGTAGGCATGCCTACACTTGGAAGGGTGAATTTATTTTTCCCCAACCAAGATCTAATGTTTCCTATGGTCACCAAGGAGCTGGAACATCCTAGGCCCATGGAGCTCACAGGGATAGGAGTAGAGACAAGCCACAAGTGAGCTTTGCTAACCCACTAGGTAGAGAAAGAACGAGAATGGAGATGGATAGAGGGGAAACCAAGAGACCTAGAGACCCAAGGAACCAAAGAAATGCAGATGAATTTCCTCTACCAAGCCTAGGGAAAACATGAGGACCTTGAGGCCTATGCAACTAGTTAAGTCCATGAAGAATTGCTTCGATGGCATAGGAGACCCATACGATCATGTGGCAAAATTCAGGCAAGTTTTGAGAGCTAAACAAGAAGAAATTTTCACTCAATATAATGCCTTCGAACTAACTCTCAAGAATACAACCCTTACATGGTTTCAGCCGCTTCACCAAGGTCAATTCAAGAACATATACCAACTTCTAGAAGCCTTCATCACAGAATTTTCTAAGAGTGGCATATGGCCAAATACCTTTTCCTTAATACATAGCTTCAAACAGACACCTCAAGAGACAGTTAGACTTGCAGGGAGAAGGTTTAGACAATACCTAGAGAGATGCCCTGTTCCAGGGTTACCCACTCCAGCCAAACAAGTGGCATTATTCCTAGATGGATTGTTGAGTACCAAATTGAGATCTTATGTGTACTTAAAGGATCCTAGAACCATAGAAGAGTGTGTACGCATGTGCATTGACATTGAGGATAACCTGGGGGAGGAATTAGAGCTTTCAAAAATCTACAAAGATTCGAAGAGTTCTACTAGCCTCACTTCCATGCAATCCACATCTATTGAGGAACTTGCAGAGAAAGTAGCTCAGAAGTTAGGAGTCTCAAGCAAACAAATACCAAGGTTTGCCCCAGTGAAAAGATGCTATACTTGTGGAGGTGACCATATGGTGAATGTATGTCCCATTATGGCTCAACCCCAGGTGAAAGCTAGCAGCCAATACTACACCATTGAGCAAAGATACACCGACCACAGTGCACAAGATTGCCCATACAATAAGCAAACAGATAGGCAAACTTATCCATAGCCATACCCTCAACAAGGAAGATACCAGAACCAGTACCTACCACAACAATATGGCAGACCAGAAAAACCCTATCAACAACCCTACCAAAACCAACAAAGGCCTCAACCTGTGTTAGCTCAACAACCTCCAACCCCAACCAATGTGATTCTAGTGAAGTACGCAGCTGCAAAAGAGAATCTGAATAGAGCCATAGTGCCAATAACACCATTGCTTTCTGCACCAGTGCAAGTGGTCACTAGAGCTCAAGCTTTGTAGCAAAACCAAGGTGTAGGCCAGGAAAAGAGTTCCAAGGTTAGTGAAACTGAGAGCATAACTAAAAGAGGACCAGAGGTTGGAAGGATAGTCACGAGAGAATGAAAAGGCAATGGGCAAAGAAGATGAGTGAACTCGAGGAAAGACTAAGAGAAAGAAAGCCAAGATAATTGAACTCACATCTCAAAATCACTCTCACATTACTCCACCACCACCATTCCCATGTCCCTCCAATCCACCACCTTCCAACCCACCTCACATAATTCCACCACCCCCTAGAGTAGGATCAGTCTTAGCCGATCCCACTCTCGAGGACCTAGACATGATGCTTAAAGCATATCAGGCAAGAATCCAAGAAGGGCCAAACGTAACAGATCATGAAAAGTGTTACCCTAGAGCCGAGCTAGAGCTTGAATGAACTAAAATTTGTGCTAAGATGGTGGAATTGGCTCAAACCATGTTTGAAGCTAGTCGGCTCTTTAACTTCTCTAGTTCAGCTAAGACACAGTTGCACTTTGATGGACTGCTAGGAAGATTGGAGAGGCTAATTGCAAAATCTGAAAAGGACCCCGCCTCTCAAAGTAAGGAGAAGGCAAGTGAAAGGATAAGCCTTCCTGCACAGGAAGCTTATGTGCCTAACTCCACAGAACCAAACACATCTTCTTCTATGAATCGGTATTGACTAGAATTTTTGCGAGAGATTCAAGAAGAGAAATGGGCTAAAGAAAGTGAAATTCCTCCTCCCATTGAACTTGTGGATGATGCACATGATCAATTCCCACAAGACATTCCTTCCATTTATGGAGAACAGGAGAGTACCCAATCTTAGGAGAGATTAGACTTTGAGTCTAATTCCTTACAGGAGCTACCCCATTTCACAGGCCCATGGGAAGCTAAGTCTACTTGTATGAGAGCACCCATGGTCATGGTAAGAAACGAAGACTCAATCATACCTAGGAACAGAGAGGTAGTGAAAAACACTAAAGTGCAGTGCAATCTCACTTTAGAAGAGCTACTCAAGGTTAGGCCAGAGCTCTGGAAACATGTAGCCAATCAAGTGCCAGAAGTAGCAAAACCTCTTTCCTAGGTAGGATCTCATAGAACAGTGTCAGGAATACCCTTGGACAAGATAGGAGACATGAGTGAAGGAGAAGAAGGAAACACCTATCTTCCCATTACCCATCAAGGATACACAACCAAGGCAATTTTGGACTCACACGCAGGAGTTGCAATTGCCACCACTTCCCTATGGAAGCATTGGGGCAAGCCATCACTCAGGCCCACTTAATGGTCACATTGTCTAGAAGGAATAAGTCTCACCACGTGTGGTGTAGAGTTCGAGCATACTTTTGCCATATGTGACTTTAGCAAGAATCATGCTTACGAGATGATTTTGGGAAGACCATTTATGCGGCATTTGCAAGTGGTACAAGATTGGGGAACCAATTCTTTGTATTTGCAACACTTAGGTGTTAGAAACAAAGTCAATCTCAAGGATTACTCTCATAGAGACATACCACCTATTCAATGGAACCCCATCCATAGAGCTAAAGATGATACGGAGTCAGTGCATTCCATAGGATTAGGATCCTCATGGATGCATGAAGACACTCACTTATGGATGTGTAAAGTAGGAGTAGAAGAAGAGAAGAGAGAAAAAGCCAGAGAGGTAGGTGCAAAGATCAATTCAAGACCCAACCTATGCACCTGTAGTATTTGCTGATGAAGAATTTGAACCTCATGGTTGGGCAGAAATTTTAGCAACAACGGATGTAGCCATCAATGAAGAACAATGGACACCCCATTGTGACGAGCATGGCTATGACATTTCAATCTTCACAATAGAGCCAATCATTTGTGATTCGATTATTGAAGAATGTGAACCTAGCACTGATACATTCGAGGATGCCAGTGACTCCGATCTAGAGTCAATCATTATGGACCCACCTTTTGCATCAGATGAGGAATATTTCTACGAAGTAGAAGCTCATCCTCAGAGGCATGAAGAACTTACGAATGATGTGAGGTTAACTACACAAGTGACCGCCAAGAATGAAGGCAAGAAGAGGAAGAAGAGAGAGTCACACCAGAGGAGGAAGAATCCTTGTTTGAGGTCTCGAAAAACTTTAAGAAGTACGAGATAGATGATAGAAGAGTCATGATAAGAATGCCTAAATGTGATGCACAAGTTGGAGAGGCCTATGATAACAAGGAAACCACCAAGAAAATTTTTGTAGCTGTAGAAGAGGAGAAGAAAAATGCACGTACATAGGACATGACCTGATGGAAGAAGAAGAGCAAGAGTTGATAGCTTTGCTAAGAGAATACAGAGATGTATTTGCTTGGAGCTACAAGGACTTGAAAGGTGTAGACCCTGACATATGTTCACATACAATTCCCATGACCTCGGATGCCAAACCCTCGAAGCAAAAGTCATACACATATAACAATAACTATGCTGCTAAGATCAAGGAGGAGATAGATAGATTGGTGGAAGCTGGATTTATCTATGAAAGTAAGCACATTGAGTGGGTATCCCCCATCATAGTGGTGCCCAAGAAGAATGGAAAGTTACATGTATGTATTAACCTGAAGAAAGTTAACGCAATTGATGGATTTCATGGCAATAGTTAGCCATTGCTCCAGAAGATCAGCATAAGACAACTTTTGCCACAGAGTGGGGCATATTTGCTTTTCGAGTGATGCCATTTGGTCTTACGAATGCGCCAACTACCTTTCAAAGGCTGATGTGCCACGTGTTTTAAGAGTTCTTGAGGAAAAACTTGGAAGTTTATGTTGATGATCTCTATGCTCATTCCAACATCAGACAAACCCATATCCCTCAGTTGAGAGCTATCTTTAACAAATGTAGAGAATATCAAGTCTTCTTGAACCTAGAAAAGTGTGTTTTTATGGTCAGGCAAGGCAAGATTCTAGGACACATAGTGTCAAAGAATGGCATATCCACGGATGAGAAGAAAGTGAGAACTATTGCAGAGCTACCTAGGCCAAAGAATGTCAAGGAGGTACAAGCTTTCATGGGGCATTGTGGCTATTATCGCCGATTCATTCATATGTATGCGATCATTGCAAAGCCTTTGTACGGCCTTTTGACAAATTTTGAGTGGACGGAAGAATGTGAGAACTCTTTCAACGAGCTTAAATGGCGATTATGTTCAGCTCCAATCTTGACTACACCAGATTAGAACAAACCATTTCATGTTCATGTGGATGCATCCAATTATGCTATTGGGTGTGTACTTGCACAACCTACAAGCAAAGGTAATATGGATCTTCCAATTGCCTACGCTAGTAGATAGTTGAATGTGGCTGAGCGGAACTATACCACAATCGAAAGAGAAGGATTAGGCATGGTATATGCGGTTAAAAAGTTTAGACACTATTTGCTGGCCAATAAGTTTAAATTTTTTTACTGATCATCAAGCTCTACTGTACTTGATAAACAAGCCATGCAATACAGGTAGATTAGTAAGATGGTTCCTCTTACTAATGGAATATGAATTTGAGGTAGTGTTGAGGAAAGGCAAGACTCACTTGAAAGTAGATCATCTCTCGAGGCTCACATCCCGAGAGGCCCCACAAGGAGTATTAGATGATCTTCTTGATGCCTACATGTTCAATTTGGAAGTTGTACCACAGTGGGCCAAAACATTAGTGCCAGTATTGACATATGGACCCAAACACCCAATAATGAACACTCAAGATAGGGAAGTAGTGAAAGCCCAAAAGTACCATATCATGGTAGGAAGTATGTACAAGAACACATATCAAGGGATATTAGCTTGTTGTGTGGAGGAGGATGAGTATTCCAAGTGGTTGCAATTAGCACATGTGGGTGCATTAGAGCAACACTACTCAAGGCAAAGAACTTTACAGACACTACTGAGACTCAGAGTGCTTTGGCCAACTATGGAAGCAGATGTCCATAAGTTCTGTAAGGAATGCTGACTCTATTGTATTAGATCACCTGTGGAGCACGATACACTGTACCAAGTGTCTCTAATACCAGATTGGAGTGAACCATTGGTAACCTTCCTTAGGACGAAAACATTCCCTCAAGATATGACCCTGACTAGGCAAAGAAGTTTAGCTTAAGAAGCCCTAGATTACGCACTCATTGGTGATAATCTATACAAGCGTGGAAAAGATGGATATCTGAGACTATGTGTCCATGAGAGTGAATATCTTAAGATCTTGGAAACTTCTCACCAAGGTGTAGCAGGAGGACACTTTGGACCAGAACCTGTGATTAAGGCAATCCTATTTGCAGGCTTGTGGTGGCCAACCCTTCACATGGATGCACATACCTATATGAAGCGGTGTGAAGCAGTATGACATTTGTCAGTGAACTCAACATCCCATACGTAAAGATGAGATGCCATTGAAAACTATGATGGGTGGACGTGCATTCTCTAAGTGGGGAATAGACTTTGTAGGTCCTCTTAATCCCCCATCCAAGGGTTCACATGCTGAATATATCATTGTGGCCATAGACTATCTAACCAAATGGGTAGAAGTGAAAGCCACAATGAAAAACAATGATCAAACGATAGCTAAGTTCTTATTTGGGAACGTGTTCACGAGATATGGGCTACCTATAGAGCTAGTAAGAGATAGAGGCACTCAATTCTTGAATAAAGTCATTGAAAACCTTCTCAAGGAGTTCTTGGTGATACACAAGAAGTCCGCCCCCTATGATCCACAAGCTAATGGGCAAGGTGAAAGCACCAATAAGATTCTATGTAATGTGTTGGCCAAATTAGTAAATAATAAACGCTTTGATTGGGACAAAGAGCTACATCATGCTATTTGGGCATATAGAGTTGCCTATAAAACCGTACTCCAAGCCACACCCTTTCAGATGGTCTTTGGCCAAAATGCAGTGCTACCATTGGACTTCTTGATACCTACACTGAAAGTAGCACAAGAACATGAGTGAACAGGGCATGAACTCTCTTCTAGGATCTTTGATCTTGAACGGCTAGGTGAAACGAGACTTAGAGCTATCGCCGGGATATATGTAGCTAAGAAAAGACAAAAGGCATACTTCGATGCCCATGTGAAGGAAAAAGGCTTGAAAGCAGGAGACTTAGTTTTAGTGTACACTCTGAAACAACATGTAAGAAAGCTAGAGAAGCGTGGCTATGGACCCATGATTATTAACAGAATATCAACAAGTGGGGCAGTCCGATTAGCCACCTTAGAAGGTGATGTCCTCCCTAGTTACATCAGTGGTTGCAGAGTCAAACTATGTCAAGAACCCCTCACTGAGGAAATGATTAATTGACTCAACACAGCCAAGAAATGTAAGGAAGAAGAAAAACGAATTCGTGAAGAAGCGCAAGCAGAATCCTTAGAGCGCATCCAAAGAATGAAATTGAGAAGACAGGGTAGAGATCAACCTAGGACAGATGCTTATGCAGCTCCAGGGTATCACATGGCTATGTGTGAAGTCTCAGGTATAAGTTCCCATAGAATAATTGACCGACATCCTTTTGTAACCTTAGAGATAGGACAAGGAAATAGTGCAAGGATTGTACGGGTCTTAATTGACTCAGGTGCAACCTCTAGTGCGGTTAGACTTTCTTAATGTCAAGAGTTGAAATTAAGTGTCAATCCTATAGAAGCATACCTTATAGGATTGGGAGGTGTGGAAACCCCTTGCATGGGCAAGTTGGAACTTCCCCTCTACATCCAAGATTTCCTTATGATAGTTAAGGTTCTAGTGTGTCAAGATGAGGACCTCACTGAGCCTCTTGTCTTGGGTCAAGACTGGATCTATGATCATGTAGTCAACCTAAACGTGGACTTCTTCAGGTTTGGGTAAATCAGAACTAGTTTACAATTGATTTAGAAAATGAAGCACTCAAGGAAATAGGAAAGGCACCAACTCCTAGTCCTTCCAGGAGTACACATGAAGATGACGATGCTATTCTTGTCGAAAACTATGTGATGCAGAGGGATGGTGTTCTCAACAAAGAAGCCAGGGATACGATGGAACTCCCTTCTTTTCCAAAAGTGATAGAGACATGGCAACAAAAGGAGTACCAAATGCAGAAGAAGCAAACGACCTATGCTCAAATCCAAAGGAAAGTACGAAGCAAGGTGTCTCAGCCACCGAAACAAGTATGGGTACAGAAAGGCGAGCACCCTGTTGCGGTCAAGTTACAACCACTGACTAAACATCATACTAGTGATCAATGACATGACACTAATAGGAAGTCTCTCAAAAATTCTTCTACGAAAGTAAAGTCTATCTAGGTACCCAAGAAGTCAATGAAGGCTGACCCACAATGAAGACAAATTTGGGTGCCTAAGGCTTGCTTGCGGGCTCAAATAGCCACACATAAACCACACAATGTACAACATGATTCACTCACTCGAACAGCTGATACCCACTCTTATTCGACACACACAAACACATATTCATCCATAAGCACGAGCACAATCACTTGTAAATGGGTCCCTTAAAAGCCTCATTTCCAAGTAGACGTTCTTATAAAGCCCTCCAAAGTCTCCACAAAATCAAAAGAGAAAGCCATCCATGTGTTTGACAACCCAAGTCTTGTAATAAACCACCTGATCCCATTGTAAAGCCACATCCACTTACTAACTGTATCCGCACTACACCTCACCACCCTAATTAGCACATAGGAACCCTGCATCCGCTAACCATACTTCACGCTCACAACCACGTGAGCACTAACTAACCTACTAACTA
The DNA here is from genome assembly GCA_020310875.1 of Ceratopteris richardii. Lineage (NCBI taxonomy): Eukaryota > Viridiplantae > Streptophyta > Polypodiopsida > Polypodiales > Pteridaceae > Ceratopteris > Ceratopteris richardii. The sequence goes on along the minus strand of CM035417.1, from coordinate 119,057,801 downwards.
CATCACAGTTCATCATGTTAATGTTGTAACGGGGACACAGGATCACTTTGTGTCCATTGCAATGTTAACATTCATTTGTATATTCTCACAGAACCGGCGACCGATTTCCTCAAACATGGCAGAGGCTGTAGGATTGACCTCCGAGGCATGCATTAGCCCTCAAATAGTGGACATTGAAAGTATCCCTATCCAGGAGGAGCTGAAGGAATGACCACAGGCTTTAAGAGCAATACATGTCATTCCGATTCAAAACCCTCCCTAGGAGCACACATCGTCAGTTAGCAAGAACTCCCATTGGTTCAGTGAAGTAGCAAGACCCCTTGGGGATGGCACCTATTTGTGGGAGGCTGAGATATAGTTTAACGGACGGTGGGGCTGATATCATTTCTTTACACGAGAGTTCAAAATGCTTCAGAACAGTGAAGGATTGTGACCAATATGGAAGAAGGCCGGATTGGATGATTACTTCCGTGCTAAGTTACCAAAGCCGGACTTTCTGAGGTGTTCATACCTAATTAGCACACTCACTCCTAGCAAAGATAAAAAGGGGACGAGCACCTTTGTACTTCCTTCTCTTACACAAGGAAATAAATTGAAGCGTTTTAAGTTAACCAACAATTTGGTAAGGGAAGCTCTAGAAATGAGAGGTATGCACATCCCTATGGAGAAGGAGACAATGATCCTGGACAACATGAAGAACAGGAACTTAACTAAGCTAAAGGATATGGTGGCAATGAAACCAACTATTGCCATCCACCTCCGCACTTCGCATTCCCTGCCCAAGAAAGATTTACGATGCTACCCAAGAAGATTTGGTTTAGTTTATAGTTAGCAATCACACTGAATCTGACAATTAACATGCCACATTGGATCATTGACTAGATCCATCTTGCACACCAACATTGGTACAAGAAACAGAAGTTAGTGCTCTAGATGTTGTGCACTTACTAGAATTGTATATCGGTGCTTGGCATATGATGTGCCAATTCAAAGGGCGCTCATTTGGACTAGGGTGCAAGAATTTTAGCGAAGAGTATCAGTCGCAGGGCCTCCTTCAAAGAAAATGAGGGGAGCTGTTCAGATGCCATGTGCACAGGCTCAGGGAGCTACCCTGACACCGGACATGACCCCACCACCCCAAAGGCGAGTGCAACCCTTCACCATCAGATTACCAAGGCACAATGCAGAAGGGCATAATCTGATCTTCCCACCGATTCCCACAGATTTAGAATTTCCTCACGGCTTCACGCTTGAGGATTTAACTGATGAGGAAGTAGCCAGGATAATCAATGCAACTAACTTGGAAATTGAAACAGAGCAGTTAAGTGGACAACAAACTATCACGGATCGGCCCGACCAAACTCAACCCGTAGTAGTCGAAGTAGAGGAAGATGAAGAGGAGACTGAAGAAGAGGAACAAGATGAGGAGCATGAAGGACTATCCGACGAAGAGGAGTAGGAATATCAACAACACATCATGCTGAAACTTGCAGGAGTCCCAGCCTACACAAAAAAATTAAAAAGACTGTATGATACTATAAACCTAGTATAGGAACAACCTAGACTATCCTTGGCAGTAGGGAAGGCCTTAATGAACCAAATACTTGAAGAAGAGGGTGTGGATGATCAATTCAGAGCTTCCCTCGACATGATCGCTGATGCATTGGGGGTGCCAAAGACTGTGCACACCACCCTCGCACACTCTCGGAGATTTGAGCAAGGACATGGGAGACGCCCTCCAAGATTAGGGAAGTAGATACATATTATAGAATCAGAACCACATGGTGCCACCTCCACAACCACCGGCACGACACACTCCATTCAACACACTGAAGAAGCCCACGCCTCAAGTGCACCCCCATTACCACCCCTACCACCCTCCCCTCCAACTCCACCCCCCTCACCTCATACCACCACTGTCACCACTACTGTCATAGCCACGGTCTCCACCTCCCTTAGTGAAGCACACAATGTGAATCAACCATCACCACTCTCACAATCTGACACCACCACTGTTGTAGCTCCGACCACGGAAGATGTAACTCTAACCTTGGTTACCGAAAATCGAATTCCTCCAGTCACTCTTCTAGGTGGCTCACATGCACAATTAAACACTCCATTGCACACCTTCACTACCATCACCACACCTACCATTCCCATGTATATGGTAACTCCCACGATCACATCCACGCATGACCTCATGGACATATCACCCACATCTGCACCTCTCCCTCCCCCCATATTCCCACAATCTCCCATTCCTCCACCACCCACTTCACCATTCTCAAGCACAACATCTACCATCCCTTTCCCTTATCCCTACCGCCCTTCATTCCACACTTTCCTAGCATCCACTCCTGTAAATAATGTATTCAATACTTTATACCAATGTGTGTTGCAGTTGCAGCATAATTACCAGCATTTAGATGCTCAATATACGAGGCTGTTCAGAGTCCATGAGACACTACAAGAATGACTCGCAAACATGGAGAAGGAAAAGTGGCTACTACAACAGTATTATGATACTTTGTTGAGACAATGTGAGGAATTGGTGGCCAATTCCCCCCAACCAGATTCGCAGTCACAACAACACCTCGAGGAAATGCTATGCGTCGAACAAGCAGACAACCTCAAAGTCCGTCACAACCTTGCGCTACTAAGGAAACACATGTCAGAAGCACTAGAAGAAAATAAAAGGCTACAAAGATAGAATGAAGAAAATCTAGAAGCTGCTATGGAAGGATCACCAAAAGAGATCGATCTGGAGTGCTTCAGAGCCATCCCATCAACAAACATGCAGACCATATTGGACACCCATGCTGACCTCCTAGAGGGATATGATGCCTTAGAAAAAGAACGTGATGACCTACGAAAGCAATTGACCAACCAATGAGAGCAACCGAAAGAGGCGGCACCTACCAACATCACATTTGAAGAGGTGATAGAATTAAAAGCACAATTGACACCTTTGCAAGATAAGCTTATCCAATATGAACAACAAGCTTCTCCCCTAGTGGAGCCCGAGCCTGAAGAACTCATTCCAATTGAAGTAGAACAGACATTTGAGGACCTTTATGAACCTATGCCTACCCCTGGAGGCAAACAAATAGAAGAAGGAATGGATACATTTGAGATTGAAGCTCCAGAATGGATGCAAAGGTTAGAAAAGATAGGCCCAACTCACGATGATAGAGTAGTTGTGCAGATATAGTCCATGTCTCGACTAGAAGATGTCGTCATCAAATCAGACTATTTCAAGAACCTATCCCATCATCGATGGATTTGTGTCTTGGATGATTTATATGTACCATTTTGTGTCTTATTGGCAGATTATAATGCTGAAATCAAACATCACACCATGAAAGAGCCAACCTCCACAACCCAATTTTCCCTAGACGACATCCCAGAGAGCGTTGTGCAAGGCAACATCTTTCAACCTACATGGAGAATATGGTTACTTGAAACCTACCCCAAAATGGTGTGCACATGGAACAATATGCCCTTGTGCATTAAGTATAAGCCCTGCTATTGTCCTATTTTTCGACGAAAATCATGGCCTGAGTTGACTCAGACAGTGAAGAACATCAAAGGATGTGAAAAATGGCTGAACTATGTATATTTGGCACCGCCTCATGGCCCACCAATAGTAGCATATATGATTTCAACAATTTGACATTGAGGCATTAGATTCAAGAATGTATCAGATGTCATGGCACATATGTGCCTCAAAATATTCGAACTCATGGTGGTCACATTTCGGACCTTCAAAAATGTCAAAGAACCTCACCTTTTGGCCCTAGGTTTCAATGAAGGCAACCTCGACCTTGTCTATGATATGAGCACCACCCCATCCGTCAATGTTGTGTATGCGTGGCACGCTTGTATCAAATATCTCACAGCATGCTTCAAACAAACGTTTCAAGAAATGTTTATCACTTGGTTCTAGGAGTATCACTCAGAAATATTCATACCTAGACCCTCTCATCTGTTACATTTATTTGCTATGGAACATGCTCTACACTCAGATAAGCTATCCATGCCACATCCCGAGGTACCCAGGCCAATCGATTGGGATGCCTTACTCATAGATTTGGCCAAAGGGCTGAGCTTAGAAGTGCATCACTTGGCCACAGATGTTGTTGAATACTACGTCAAAGGATCAACTCAACAAGGGTCTGTCAGAGACGACAGACATGAGAGAGGGGGAGTGTTGGTAGCAATCAGGGTACTTAAGGACTTACCAGACAAGGAAGCCAACAAAAAGAGTCAGAGCAAAGAGAAGGACCAAGTAGGCAAGGCAATCAATGCAGATCCAAAAAATAGGCCCTATAATTTTTCATGAAGCAATATTTCCCAAATAAGTGATCTTAGTCACTTCACACCATTGTAACTACCATTTTTTATTATTCCTACTCCATTTTGTGCTTTGTTCTTGCCATGTGTGTGCGTTGGTGTATGTGTGTGCATGTTAGTGTGCTTCTCCATCACCACTTGTGTACATCACTTGCTCTAGGTCTTCATACCATCCTCATGTCTTCCCAGATTGACATTAAAGGAGGTGCTACTCACTATTGAGCTACAACTGGTTGAACCGACCTAACAAATATAGATGATTTCTGACTCTGATAGGGAATATTCCATGGAATATTCACGGACCCCACAATTGGGGAGCCTGGTAACTCCCTTTCCTTCCAATATGACCTTCATCCAACATGCAAGTTGGGATTCCCATCAATTGGGTAATGCACACTTGGCTTCTCCTCATAATGGGGGCCTTACAAAATGTGCATACAATCATGAGCGGTAGACATTGATCATATACTAACACCCCCCCCCCTTCAATGTTTACTGATGATAAATCAAGCAGGTCTCGGTCCTATGCCCATTTGTTGAAGATGCCCGTTGAGCTGCTCCCTTCCAAGTGCTTTAGTGAATATGTCAGCACAATTTACCTTTGTTGGGCAATATTCTAGCTCCACAATTTCATCTTCAATTAGCTCACGAATGTAATGGTACTGTACTTCTATGTGCTTGGTGCGAGCATGAAATAGTGGGTTCTTTTCAATAGCCATACAAGTTTGATTATCACACTTGAGTACAATCACCATATTTGATGGAAAGCCTAGATCTGCAATAATTCTCCTTAACCAAACTACCTCACAAGAAGCAAAAGAAGCTGCTTTATACTCTACTTCAGTGGAGGAGAGTGCGAGAGTTGGTTGCTTCCTACTTACCCAAGAACATATTCTTGAACCAAGTAAAACTGCTTAACAATATCTAGAAACTGATATTCTAGAATCACAATCTCAAGCCCAATCTGAATCACAATATCCTTGAAGTGTATCACAAGTGGTATAAAAAATACCAAAATCCAAGGTTCCTACAATGTACCTTAGAATTTGCATTCCAGCATTCCAGTGACTCTCCTTAGGTTTGTTGGAAAACCTGCTTAACACTCCAATTGGATAGCAAATGTCTGGTCTAGCATTGCATAAAAAAATAAGACTTCCAATGAGCTTCCTATACTTCTTAGCATCTACATTAGGCATGTTATCATCCATAGATAGCTTATGATTTACCTCCGTAGGTGTGCTAGTTGGTTTGCAGTCCATCATTCCAAATGCCTTGAGAATTTCTTTGGCATATTTTTGTTGTGAGATGAAAATGCCATCCTTCCTTTGCCATACCTCAATTCTGAGACAAAAATGGAGTAGACCTAAGTCTGTAATTTCAAACTCAATTCCCAAGCTGATCCGAGTTTGATTGATAAGTTCATGATGATCTCCTATAATGATCAAATCATCTACATATACAATGACAGCAACTAGCTTGCTATTCCTTTTTGTTACATACAAGTTAGCATGAGAAAAACTTCTTTCAAAACCCATATTTTTGAAAAAATTATCTATCCTTTGATACCAAGCCCGTGGAGCTTGCTTAAGTCCATACAAAGCTTTCTTCAACCTACAAACTTTATTTTCTGAATTGGGAACCTCAAAACCTGGTGGTTGAGATACATATACCTCCTCCTCGAGGTGACCATTCAAACATGTAGATTTGACATCCATCTGAAAATAGGCCAGGCCTTTTGTGTAGCTACTGCAAGTACCATCCGAATAGTTGTCATGCATGCTGTTGGTGCAAAAGTTTCTTGAACATCAAATCCTTCGATCTGAGAAAAACTCTGTGCAACTAACCTTGCCTTATACTTTTCTAATGTTCCATATGCTTTATACTTAGCTTTCCAAATCCATTTAGTACCTATTACCTTCTTCTTTGGCAGCAAGTTGACTAGATCCCATCTATCATTTTTTAGTATCCTATCATACTCAGACTGCATTGCCGCTCTCCAACCTGGATCATCAAGGGCTTCTTCAATGGTGGTAGGTTCCTTTATCGAGCCCATGATATTTGCTATTAGAGCCATGTTAACAATGTGTTCTGAGGCTCTTCTTTGCTCCTCTATTCTCTTTGATCTTCGTAATCCATCCGAGGATGATTCTGGTACATCTACATGTTGATTGTGATCATCAAAGAGCTGTTGTACCCACTTTGGTAGTGGCTTCTGATGTGAAGCTACAATTGGTTGGCTTTTTATTGAGGAAATTTCTCCATCAGATGTTTCCTCCTCCTCAACTTTAACCTCTCTTTTGATAGGCACAAGGTGAGATATTTCTCCGTTTGATGAGATAGTGGATTTACCTTTATCTTCTACTAAGTGTGTTTGTTCATCAAACACCACATCTCGGCTGACAAAAATCTTCCTTGCCTCAAGATCCCATAACCTGTATGCTTTAGACTCTTCACTATATCATAGGAAGACACACTTTTTGCTTTTTGAATCCAACTTTGATCTTGTTGAATCACGAATATGTGCATAACAGAAACAACCAAAAATTTTGAAATACAAAACTAAAGGCTTTTTACCAAAATATGCTTTTTGAGGAGTCATCCCCTTCAATGCTTTTGTGTAGCTTTGACTGAGGATGTAGACTGCTGTATTGACTGCTTCTTCCCTGAATGAATCAGGCATGTCTTGAGCCTTTAACATACAATGAACCATTTCAACTATTGTCCAGTTCCTACGCTCAACAACGCCATTTTGTTGAGGTGTATGAGCTATGGTGAGTTGCCTTTTCACACCATGATCCTTACAGTAATTACTGAATTATGTTGACAAAAATTCACCTCCTCTATCTGTTCTGAATTTCTTGAGTTTCCTTCCTGATTCATTTTCCACATACTTATGCCACGTTTCAACTTTTTCAAAAGCATCAGCCTTCTCTCAACGAATGAAATAAACCCACATCTTTCTACTATAATCGTCGACTAACAGCAAAAAGTAGAAAGATCCTCCTAAAGCAAGTGTAGACATTTTACTGCAGAGATCAGCATGTACCAACTCTAGAGGAGCTTGAGATCGATTGATGATCTCTCTTGGAAATGCCTTTCGTTGTTGCTTCCCCATCATACAAGCTTCACAAGGTCCTTGCAACTCCAAAAATGTAGGAAAATGAGAAACCATCCCTGTTCTTTGCATCTCCTTCAAAACTGCAAATCCGAGATGCCCAAATCGTTGGTGCCATAACCTGCTTACATCTTTATCTTCTATAGAAGTTAAGGCACTTAACTCATACAAGTTATCATGTCTTATGCCTTTACCTACTACATTACCCGATGAATCCATGATTTTTCACCACTCTTATTGAAGTGAACTTCGAGTCCACGATCTATTATTGCAAAAATTGACAACAAATTTCTTTTAAGTGTATTTACATAGAGAACATCAGATAAATTTTTCTCAACACCTAGAGAAGTGATAAAAGGGATGGTTCCAGATCCTTCCGCTAGACACTTAGAGTCATTTCTCACCACCACATTGATGGATTCCCGCAGAGGCACTAGGGAACTATACCAATCCTTTTTATTGGTCATATGGCAAGAAGCTCCACTATCTAAAATCTATGGTTCATCAACACGAGCTTAAGCAGATGAGCATACCTCTTCAATAGCTACCCATAGTTCTAGCTCTGTGTCATTTGCAGACTCTTTGTTCTTCCACAATGATTTTATAGTCCCATTTGGTTCATCAACTTGTTTCTTTCTGCAATCCTTGATGGCATGGCCTTTCTTTTCACAATAGATGCAACTTCCTATGAACTTTTTCTTCTTTGGCTTCTTCTTTGATCCATCTGAAGAGCCTTTACCTTTTGCATTTGTTGAGAATGCAACATCACTTGTACTTTGCCGATCTTCAACCGCATCTCTTCTTCTAAAAGCATCGCACAAAACTCTTCAAATTTAAGGGGAGTTGGTCTTACCTGAGTGTTAAGGGTTGTTACTAATCCATCATACTTTGCTGGAAGAACACCTACACATCTTCGAGTCAACTCTTCTGGTGTTATAGCAACACCAACTGTAGCCAATTGATCTTGAAGATGTTTTGTCTGTTTGATAAATACTTCAGCCTTTTCAGAATTAGAATGCTTTTCATTTGCCAAATGATTTTCTAAATTTTGTATCCTAGTGTGGTTCTTGGTCTCATATTGACGAGCCAATATGCCCCAAGCCTCATGTGCTTTAGTAGTATGTTGAACTAAAGTAAGCATCGAATCACTCACACTAGTGACAATTGCACAGAATGCATCAACATTCCGTCTCTTCCAAGCTCGTAGAAGATCTGGATCTGGCTGAATCATAAATCTTGAATTTTCTAGATCTTCAACTGGTATAGGCTCTGGATCCAATCCCATCGGTCCCATGATAGTGTCAAGTAATTCATAGGAGTCCAAAATTGCAAAAATTTTGAACTTCTAGAGTGTATAGTTGGTTCCATCCAGCTTCCCTTCAGTGAATGCAGGTGGGCGAATTTGAATAGGTGTAGCATTAACATTAGCTGAAACACCAAGACCAGTGTTTGACGATGAAGCCATCATGTAATCACTTGGATAATCTACTGATATTCTAGTCTACTAGTAGGCTAAAATAGTGATACTTCTCAAGTTATTCGAACCTTACGGCTCTGATACCATGTAAGACAATAGTTTCACAATATAACACAGGAGTAGTAGCAGAGAAGATAACAAATATAGGAGAATCTCAACAATTTTCTACTAACAACAAGTACAAAGATGATGGCATTATCCACCCATGTGCTCTCAAGGCAGAGCATAAATGGTGATCTAGACAACTCTAGATAGGGAGATACAAGGTAGAGTTATGCTAACTCAATTCGATGTCTCAGATAGTGCAGAAGTCATGTATATATAGGATCATGGGTGGCCTTTCGTGGATGGCTATACATGGGTGCTAGAGTGTGGGCAGCCACCACCCGCATAATTGCCATACACGGCTTAGGACAGTTGAACCAACCTAAGAAATTGGGGAGCCTGGACCCCACAATTGGGGAGCCTGGTGGCTCCCTTTCCTTACAATACCTTACATGGTCCAATATGACCTTCATCCAACATGCAAGTTGGGATTCCCATCAATTGGATAATGCACACTTGGCTTATCCTCATAATGGGGGCCTTACAAAATGTGCATAAAATCATGAGGGGTAGACATTGATCATATACTAACATGTTTACCGCAAAATCATTGAGAGGATATCCTTTTTCATAGTCCTGTAGTTTCTCTCAGTACTGCTCAACTTTTGACTTGTAGAATAAATGGGATGATCCAACTTCTTTTCATCAACTTGACATAGCACTGCTCCAACCGCAGTATGGGAAGCATTCGTATGCACATGGAATTCTTTCATCCAATCAGGTGCTACCAGAATCGGTGCATTTATCAATTTCTCTTTGATAGAGTTGAATGCAATCTAACACTCTCCGATCCATTGATACTGCTGGTCTTTCCTAAGAAGATTCATCAATGGTGCGGCTATCGATGTGAAATTCAATATAAATCATCGGTAATAATTAGCATGTCCCAAGAATCCTCCGAGTTGCCACAAGTTTTGAGGAGGTGGAAGTTGTCCGATTTTTCCTACCTTATCCTCGTCAATAGAAATCCCTTTTTCAAAAATCATATGCCCAAAGAGCAAGCCTTTTCGTACTCCAAACATGCATTTTTCCGGATTCAACGTGATGCCTTTTTCAATGCTTCTCTTCAGAATGGCTTCGATTCTTTCCATCATATTTTCATAGTCTCCTTGGATGGCAAAGTCATCAAGGAATATCTCCATCCAGTTCTGCACATTGTCTTGGTAAGTTGTGATCATTGCTCTATGAAACGTGGTTGGTGCATTGCATAGCCCAAACAACATGACACGATATGCGTATGTATCCCACTCTGTGGTGAAAGTAGTTTTCAATTGATCTTCTCCATAAATTTGAACCTCATTGTATCCGCTGAAGCCGTTTAGAAAGGAGTACAATTTATGACCAGCCACTCTGTCCAAAATTTGGTCCGTAAATGGCAAAGGAAAGTGTTCCTTCTTTGTTTGCTCGTTCAACTTCCGCTAGTCCATGTAAATGTGAATTTTATTGTTCTTTTTTGGAACAACCACAATTGGTGACACCCATTTCTTAAATGCAACGGGGTATATAAATCCTCCTTCCAACAACTTGGTCAGTTCCATTTTGATCAACTCGGAGTATGCCGGATTTGTCCACCTAAGCCTTTGACATATCGGCCTAGTTCCTTCTTCCAAGTCTATATAATGGTGAAAAATATGGGGATCAATCCCTTTCAGATCACTGTATGACCATGCAAAGGCCTTGCTGTAATTCTTGAGTATTGATTTGATGCTTTCCCGCACACCATCTGGTAACTCTAACCCCATGCTCAAGAACTTTTTGGAAAAACTTCCCACTTTTCCACATGGTCTTTTCTCGAATATTCCTCACCTCTCAATGTCGCTCTAATCGGAATATGCTCCCGGATCACGTGCGCATGGCTGGCTAGTAGATCATTGGATTTTTCTTTTTTGATCAGATCCAATTTCTTCAGTTCAGCCTTCACAATCGCTTCTTGCACTTTAGTCTTGCCTTTCGCTTCTATTTTCGATTCTTGACCTCTCCTCTGGAGCTCCACTTCTAGCACTCCGATCCTTTCTCTCAACTATTTTACTCCCATTGGTGAAGCTATTTCAGTGACCTCTGTACACATTTTGAGAGCCTAATTGTAATCAAGCTGAGAGAATTTTAAGTAGGAACATTTACATGTGTAAAGAGAAGAAATGAAGACAGGTACAGGTGCAAATTTGATGGTCAATGTTTTGATCAAATCTCCCTCCATAGTGTAACATTTTGAGCAACTAAGCACTCATTCTTTAAGTTGAAATGTAAGTTACTTGTGGCTAAAAGCATTTGAATAAACAGGTTCTAGTTTGGGAGAACTATGCATTAGATGTTGTAGGTGTCAAAGTCGACTATACAGAAGAACAATTTCAGACATAGGTACATTGTTTGGAGGAAATCTTAAGATTTATTAACTATTTTGAGAAGTTTTAACTTGGAAAAGGTGCAAAAATACTAGCTGACACCTTGTATAAAGTTTCATTGAAAACTTTACACATTTGATAAGTCAATGAGTGAATTAAGTGCAACAAACGTTTCTGTGTAATGAGTTCTTCACAGTTAACTCAAGTCTTGATAATTTGACATTAGTTTTCCAAAATTGGTTGAGGATATGAGTTGTTCTTGATATAGAGGTGCTCTAACATCAAGGATAACTTGTTCTTTTGGAGATTAATCATCTCCATTAGTGGTATCAGAACAGGAGTCATCAGATTTGAAGAAAGGAGGACCTGGACTATTGCAGATATACATAAATCAATCTTTGAAGATTCAAAAGGTGAAAGTTTGAAGTGAAAACTAGAGAAGGAGGCCTGAAAGCTATCAAAAGGATCAAAATGAACTACATTCAAATTAAAGGTACATTCATTATTCATAAAGCTTGAAGAATATATTGCACAGGTGAAGAAAGGATGGGAGATTCTCTTCAGATAGAGAAATTGGATAGAGAAAACTATCCTGCTTGGTCAATGAGGATATAAGCTCATCTTTTGAGCAAAGACATGATAGGATACATCACAAGTGAAGAAGAAAAACCAAAATTTAGGGATCCTAGTGTTCCAACTAGGGAAGAGCTCTCAGATTTGAAGACATGCATGAAGAAGAATGCTCAAGCAAGGAGCATTATCTACATGGGACTCAATTATTACTTGCAACCTCATATTAGAGGACTCAAAAGTACAACTGACATATGGAATGCTTTGGAAGAGTATTTCCAAAACACTACAAAGTCAAGGAAGGCATCTTTATGCGCAAAATTCACCACATTCAAGAAGAAGGCTTCGCAATCCATTTCTGATTATGTAGCAAGGATGAAGGATATTACAGATGCATTAGGAGAACTTGATGAAGACATTGAAGAGGACAAATTGGTAAGATAAATTCTCACAGGTTTGAGAGGAGATGAGAAGTGGAAGCCATTCATTCTATCCACTGAATTGTCACTAGATCATTTCACTCCTGATTTGAATCAATTGCTAGGACATATGTTAACCTTTGGGTAGGATATCAAAGGTGATGTTGATAAGAGTACAGGTCAAGCAATGTTTTCGAAGGACAAAACGAAGATTAACAAAGGCAAGCAACAATTGAATGAAGATGAAGGCACTATGAGTCAAGCAAATTTCCTAAGAGGAAGAGGAGGTGGCAAAGGAAGAGGAAGAGGCAGAAGCAATAAAGATGGTGGTAAAGCTTGCTGGATTTGTGGTAAGACTAATCATTTAGCTCATGAATGTTGGCATAATCAGAATGGTGGAGGATATAATCAAAACTTTAATTCAAGAGGAAGAGGTGGTAGAAATGAGAGAGGTAATTTCAAAGGTAGAGGTAACAGAGGTTTCTTTGGAAGAAATGTAAGAAGAGGATTTCAAAGGTTTTGTATGTCCCTACAATTCCAAAGAATCTGATAAGTGTAGGGCAAATTGTTGAGAAATGATATGAAGTAAGGTTCACTAATGATGGAGTTTATGTTGAAGACCCTAGCCATGGGTATAAACAAATTTTTTCAGTGAAGAAAGAAGGAAGGCTCTTCACATTGAAGATTCAAGGCAATGTTGGTCATGCCTTGTTCACTTATGGAGAACATAAGATCTCTGAGTTAGATCTTTGGCACAAAAGGCTTGGACATTTTAATGCAAGAGGTATTAAGGATATGATTAACAATGGTTCAATACTTGGATTGCCTAACATTGTAGGTCAACACATGACATACAAGTGTGAAGCATGTCAATTGGGTAAAGCTCACAAGAACACTTATGGTAAGAAAGGGTTTATGTATTCAAAGAAGCTTGAATTGGTGCATACAAATGTATGGGGTCCATCAAAGGACTTTAGCATTAATGGTTCGAGATATTATGTGATTCATGCTAATGATGCTACCAGGTGGATGACTATATATGTGATCAAAGATAAATCAGAGGTGTTCAACACATTTAAACATTATCATGTGTATGCAAAGAGAATCATAGGGAAAAAATTGAAGAGATCAAGATCAGATGGATGGGGAGAGTATTTCTCCGAGTTCAGTGATTACTTATGGAATGCAAGTATAAAAATGGAAGTTACTTGTGGGTGAAGTATTTTGATGATGATGCACCACAGTGCGCTCTCCTTCTCAAGAGCTCCACGATGATATGCTTGGAGTAGAAAACCGAGCTCTTGAGGCCGCACACAGTACTTTCAAATTGCACAGATGCTGCAGAATACACAGAAAGCACAGTACACAGGGAGCATGAAGATAGACTTCTTAGGTCTCACAAATGGGGTCGAACATACAGTCTGTGGATGACCAGGCCACCACATGTTTTATTGGCCAATATGGCAAAAATAACTATGGGAGAAAAAAATAAAGAATGATAAAGAATGCCTGAGTGTAAGTATACAAACTATACCTCCCACCTGATGGGCATGTTACACAATAGACAAGTGACTATGTAAGATCAGGAATCAAGTAACCCCCATCAAGTGACAACAATGTCAAAAACTATTTTATGGTAGAGCTTTAGTCAAAGCATCTGCAACATTATCTCGAGTGTGAAACTTCTCAAGAATAACGCGCTTAGTGGCTAAGCAATCTCTAATGAAGTGATACCTCACCTCAATGTGCTTGGTCTTTGCATGATAGACCGGATTCTTAGCCAAAGCAATGGCACTCTGACTATCACTGAGCAAACGAGGTACATGCTAAGGTAAACCCATATCACAAGCAAGACGAGAAAGCCACAATGCTTCCTTACATGCCTCACTTGCTGCAACATACTCTGCTTTTGTGGTGGAAACAGCTATACATTCTTGAAGACGAGATCTCCAAGAGATAGCACCTCTTGCAAAATGAAAAATGTACCCGGATGTAGACTTACGATTGTGTACACAACCAACATAGTCAAAATCTATGTAACCAATAATGGATGCTTTCCCTCTACCTAAGCATAGACACTTGTCCTTAGTGCCACTCAGATATCTTAATATCATCTTGATCGCTTCCCAATGTTTCTTGCCAAGATTAGACATATATCTGCTCACAACTCCCACTGCAAATGTAATGTCTGGTCTCGTAGCTACCGTAGCATACATGAGACTACCAACAACTAACTGACAGGGAATTTTGGTCATGAATTCCTTTTCCTCATCTAATTTGGGGCAATCATCCTTGCTCAATTTCACATATGTGGGTAAAGGTGTACTCAATGCATTTCCACCTTGCATATTGAACCTGTGAAGTACTTTGGATATGCACTCACTTTGAGACAAGCATATGCATCTTTTACTCCTATCATGAGTAATGCGCATGCCAAGAATATGTTTGGCATCCCCCAAATCCTTCATATCAAATGTCTGTCTCACCTTTTTTTTGAGAATTGACAAATCATAAGAGGGCTTCCCAGCAATCAACATATCATCGACATAAAGTATCAAGCATATCAAGCTGCCATCTAAGCATCTCTTTGTGTAGAGACAATGATCCTCATTACTTCGAAAACAGCCTTGAGACTTCATAAAAGCATCAAACTTTTGGTATCATTGTCTAGGGGATTGTTTAAGTCCATATAAGCTCTTCTTAAGCTTACAAACTTGACTTTCCTTGCCAAGAACTACATAACCCTCTGGTTGTTCCATATAGATCTCATCTGTAAGATCTCCATGCAAGAAAGCAGTTTTCACATCCATTTGGACTAGCTCTAAGTCCTCCATTGCAACGAATCCAAGCAACATGCGTAGGGTAGTCATCTTGACCACGAGAGAGAAGATTTCCTTGAAATCAACACCATGTTGTTGCTTAAAACCCTTTGCAACAAGTCGTGCTTTATACTTTGGAGAAGCACTATTTGATGTGAATTTCAGCTTATATACCCATTTACATGGTAAAGCTTTCCTAACATTTGGCAAAGGTACTAAATGCCAAGTACCATTCTTGTGAATAGAATCCAACTCACTCTTCATGGCACCCTCCCACTTGACATGATCCTTTGTCTGCATAGCCTCTCTGTAGCAAGAAGGCTCACCGACATCTGTCAGCATAACAAAATTTAAACCTGGAACATATCTATCAAGTGAATGTGAGACACGTGCATAACGTCTCAATGGTTGCTGAACATGAACATGTACAGACTGATTTGAATGGACTTTCTCTTGAACATCCCTATGTGCAACATTTTTATGCATGCTAATCAGAGGACTAATATCCTCAAGCACCACTCTTCTCACTTCAACCTCCTTAATGGGTTGTTTATGCATCTTAGACTCATTGAAAATGACATCACTATTTCCAATCACTGATCATGTTTCAGGACCCCATAAGCGATATCCAAATTGTCCTTCTCGACCATATCCAAGAAAAATGCATTTCTTTGACTTATGGTCCAACTTTTGTCTAAGATTCTTGGGTATATGAACATATGCTTCACACCCAAAAACTCGAAGATTATCATAATATGGTAGCTTCCCTGTCCATAACTCTTGTGTCACTTTCAGACCTTTGGCAATACTAGGTGAAAGGTTAATCACATGAACTGCAGTCAATACTGCTTCTGCCCAAAAGACTTGTGAGAGGTTTGCATGATGCAACATAGAGACTACTCTATCTTGAATAGTTCTATTCATCCTCTCAGCTACACCATTCTGTACTGGGGTATAAGGAGCTGTAAACTCTCTACAGATCCCTCTAGACTGACAGAAAAGGCTGAATTCATGTGAGGTATACTCACCCTCGTTATCTGAACGTAAGCCTTAAGCTTAGTTCCTTTTTCAGTCTCAACTGAAGCAAGCCATTTTCTGAAATTAGGGAATACCTCATCCTTTGATTTGATAGGATATACCCAAACTTTTCTAGTAGCATCATCTATGAAAGTGACAAAGCAGAGAGAACCACCTAAGGAGACGTAGTGGGCATGGGACCACACACATCTATATGAACGAGATCTAAAGGCTGAATTGAAGAGTCAACGTGCGTTCTATGCACATTTTTGGTTTGCTTTCCATATTGACAATGCTCACAAAATGAAAAATTGAAGAAAGATAACACAGGTAAGTAGCCAGAACAAGAAAGATTTTCCATTCCACTACAAGGTATATGGCCCAAACGACCATGCCAAATACAAGCCATGTTCAGTAACATCTAACAAGTGTTCTTTCTATGATACAAATAAAGGATAAAGTGAGCCAACTTTGCTTCCTTTTGCAATAACCATATTGCCCTTTGATATGCAAAAAGACTGAGCATAGAAGACCACCTTGTAACCAAGGTCGTCAAGTTGACCAACTGACATCACTGCGTGATAAATGAGGTACATGGCATACATTATGCATAGTAAATTCTGAACCATCAATGAACTGCACAACCACATCTCCAATCCCCACAACATCACACTGGTAAAAGTCACCAGGTCTCACGGTACCAAGAGACTTTGCTGCATAATTAGAGAACCATTTTCTGTGTGGTGTCACATGGAAAGAAGCACTAGAATCTAGCAGCCATGTGTGGGAAAGAGAATCAGCCATAAGCACCTCAGATGGAACAGTACTATCAAGTGTCAACACATTAGCATCATCAAAAATAGCATTAATTTCTTCAATCTTCACAATTGAAGTAGATGGTGCAGGTAACTGTTTAACATGCCCATCAACCTGCTATCATTTACCTTTAGCATTCTTTAATGCATAGCAATCTTTCTTCATATGTCCTTTCTTATGAAAATAATGGCATTCGATATCCCTCTTCCTTGATTTACTTCTACTCTATTTCGTTGATCATTCTTTTCCTTGCTCTTGCTCCTCCCACATTGCTGATTCTTTCCTTGTTAAGAATTACGAACATTATATGCATCTCCACTATGGGTGCCAACCATAGATTTTCTATGAAACTCCTCACTCAAGAGTGCTCCACATATGCCATCATAGACAAGTTTACCACCAGGTGCACTATTGCTAATAGCTGTGCAAAATGTATCCCATGATGACAGTAGGGTGCATAACAGCAATACTGCTTTCATTTCGTTATCCATATCCATTTTTTGAGCCTCTAACTAGGATAATATAGCATCAAACTCATTAAGATGAGCAACAACACTATCTATGTCCTTCATACAAAGGTCATATAATTTTCTCATCAGATACACTTTATTTGATGCCGTCTCTTTTTCATATGTATTGCATAACTTCTACCAAAGCTCCTCTGCACTTTCACAGTCTAATACTCTAAAGTAAACATTATTTGCCAGGTGCAAGTGAATGGTAGACCTGGCCATTTCATCTAACTCATCCCAATCATCTTCATCCATGTCAGCAGGCTTCTTTGAAATCTCATTTACTGGCTTCCATTGCCTCCTTTAAATTAGCATATCTTTAATCTGATTCTTCCATAGAGCAAAGTTTGTGACATCAAATTTTCAGATCTCAAAATGGTCTTTGCCTTGCAATTTATAGCTCCTCTTCGGAACACTAGCACTAGAGACTAATCCACCGGATGTGCCTAAGACCTCTGATGCCATGTAGAGAACTGAATGGAATGATAATGGAGCTAGAAGAGTCCGAACACCAATGAATAAGTGTATCAAGGAGTAAATCGACCACTGTACAGTTGACAAAACCAAAACTCTGGAAAACTTTTGCTAGAGTATCCTCTGCAAAATGAGCGTATGACCAATGTCAAAATATCATAAAACTACAAGTACTGACATGTTTGCCTGCATAGTGAATCATTAACTCCACTGCATATAATCAGTTACCCAATAGAAGCCAACTAGGCTTATCAAGCACCTATGAACAACTATCATACATCTCCTATGGCGAGGCTGGGTAAGTCTTCCAGCTACACCACCAAAGAAACCCCGACATCAGGGTGTCTCCCAGTTAAGAAAACCTCACCATTACCCTCTTTATCAAACGTAAAAGGCTTTATGCAAGGAACGTAACCGCTATATCAATGACCACATGGACGTACATAAGCGGTATCCACAGAAGCGTACATGATGTGTATGTGCTCAATATATGCAGTAAAATGAAACTAAAAGGCTGAATGCACAGCCCAAAAAAACTAGCCAATAACTCCGACAAGTGTATGTCAACTGTGATGTTTTTGGGTAAAAAAACCTGCATAAATTTATAGTGGATGCTCACACCAAAACTGAAAACCTTTCCAAAAACATGTAGTTTTGCAAGTGTGGCTGAAAAACACAGTCCCAAAGGTTGATCTTTATTGTCGGGGAAGTACAACGAACACTCTTCTTGATGTTCACGGACCTCTGTGAAGAGAACTATGTGCAAAAATCCTCCAAAATGGCTCCAAATGACACCCAAAAATGCTTCAAAAAAAGGCTTTGAAAGCAAAAAATGAAGCTTTGAGGGACCAAAACATGTTCAAGGTAATGTCAACCTTAGTCTTGCCCCTTCTTCAAACACCACAAGAGTGTAGCTTAGTGCCAAGAGATTGTCACGGTTAAGCAAGCTCTAGGGGGAACAGTACTAGGATGGGTGACCTCTCGGGAAGTACCGGGAACCTCTATCTTCCTTGATCGTTGAGGTCCTCCCTTGCGTGCAGCCAATGATGCCAACGGTGACTCGGATGACAAGGTATGCCAAGATCTATGCCTTGGTCACCACCTTAGTCGTAAGCCTTGGGGGGCTGCTCGCTTTGCTTGCACAAAAGGAACAAATCCTTTTGCATTGAACTGCTCTGATAGGAGTGAAGTATTTTGACGATGATGCACCATAGTGCACTCTCCTTCTAGATAGCTCCACGACGATATACTCGGAGTAGAAAACTGAGCTCTTGAGGCCGCACACAGTACTTCGCACAGATGCTGCAGAATACACAGAAAACACAGTACACAGGGAGCACGAAGATAGACTTCTTAGGTCTCACAAATGCGGTCGAACATACAGTTTGTGGCTGACCAAGCCACTATATGTTTTATTAAAGAACATATACAAAGAAGTGTCTAGTGGCCATTTGACCTTTCACATGGACACTAACGATAACAGCAGGTACTCTCCTAAAAAAAATGGTGTAGCAAAAAGGAGAAATAGAAATTTTGTTGAGTTTGCAAGGTCAATGATGAAGGAGAAAAAATGCCCTAATTATTTGTGGGCTGAGGCTATGAATACAACTACTTATTTGGTTAATAGACTTCCATGTAAGGCTTTGAATGGTATGACTCCTTATGAGGCATGGTGGGATAAGAGACCTACCTTAGATCATTGCAAAGTATTTGGATTTTTGGCTTATGCATATGTACCATCTCAATTAAGGCATAAATTGGAACCTAAAGTTGAAAAGTATGTGTTCATTGGTTATGATGATAAGTAGATGGGTTATAGATTGTGGAGTCCATCCACAAAGCAATTCCTTGTGTCAAAGGATGTTACATTTGATGATCAAGGTACTTGGTATGCAAGTAATATTCATGCAAGTGATGAAGAAGTCATGACCCAAAGAAAGGGAAAATCAAAGATTCACGTTTCTGATGATGAAGAGATTGTCAATGCTCAAATTGATAATGAAGAGTTGCCAAGGTTTGATCTAGAATATGAAGAACCAGAGACTTCAAAGAGTGGAGAAGCTAGAAGGTCAACAAGGAACAGAAAGCAACCCAAAAGGTACAGTTATGATACTTCAGTTTTGACTACTAAAGATTATGCTTGCATGGTGAAAGCAAAAGAAGATTCTTCTACATATGATGAGGCAAAAGGTAAGGAAAATTGAGAGAAAGCTATGCAGGAGGAATATGATGCATTGATGGACAATGAGACATGGGATTTGGTTCCTAAACCGAATTATAAAAAAATCATTGGATGCAAATGGGTGTACAAGACAAAGAGGTATGCAGATGGAAGTGTGTCTAGATATAAAGCTAGACTTGTTGTGAAAGGATATGCTCAAACATATGGTGTAGATTATGATGAGACTTATAGTATTGTGGCAAAGATGACAACTATAAGGACTCTCATAGCTATTGCTGCATGTAAAGGTTGGAAGCTATGTCAATTAGATGTGAAGAATGCTTTTCTCAATGGTTATATTTTAGATGATGTTTTCATAGAGCAACCAGAAGGTTTCAAGGATAAATTCCTAACTCCACAGAACCAGACACATCTTCTTCTATGAATCGATATTCACCAGAATTTTTGCGAGAGATTCAAGAAGAAAAATCGGCTAAAGAAAGTGAAGTTCCTCCTCCCATTGAACTTGTGGATGACGCGCATGATAAATTCCCACAAGGCATTCCTTCCATTTATGGAGAACAGGAGAGTACCCAATCTCAGGAGAGATTAGACTTTGAGTCTAATTCCTTACATGAGCCACCCCCATTTCACATGCCCTTGGGAAGCTAAGTCTACTTGTATGAGAGCACCCATGGTCATGGTAAGAAACGAAGACTCAGTCATACCTAGGAACACAGAGGTAGTGGAAAACACTAAAGTGCAGTGCAGTCTCACTTTAGAAGAGCTACTCAAGGTTAGGCCAGAACGCTCAAAACATGTAGCCAATCAAGGGCCAGAAGTAGCAAAACATTGTTCCTAGGTAAGATCTCATAAAACAGTGCCAGAAATACCCTTGGACAAGATAGGAGACATGAGTGAAGGAGAAGAAGGGAACACCTATCTTCCCATTACCCATCAAGGATACACAACCAAGCCAATTTCGGATTGAGGCGCAGTAGTTGCAATTGCTACCACTTCCCTATGGAAGCGTTGGGGCTAGCCATCACTCAAGCCCACGAGAATGAAATTGCAAAAGGCTGATGGTCACATTGAGAGATCCTTAGGATTTCTAGAATGAATAACTCTCACCATGTGTGGTGTAGAGTTCGAGCATACTTTTTCCATATTGACTTTAGCAAGAATCATGCTTACGAGATGATTTTGGGAAGACCATTTATGTGGCAGTTGCAAGTGGTACAAGATTGGGGAACCTAATCTTTGTATTTGCAACACTTAGGTGTTACAAACAAAGTCAATCTCAAGGATTACTCTCATAGAGATGTACCACCTATTCAATGGAACCCCATCCATAGAGCTAAAGATGATACGGAGTTAGTCAATTCCATAGGATCACGATCCTCATGGATGCATGAAGACACTCACTTATGGATGTGTAAAGTAGCAGTAGAAGAAGAGAAGAGAGAAAAAGCCAGAGAGGTAGGTGCGAAGGAAACCCATAGATCAATTCAAGAGCCAGCCTATGCACCTGTAGTATTTCCTGATGAAGAATTTGAACCTCATGGTTGGGCAGAAATTTTAGCAACAATGGATGTAGCCATCAATGAAGAACAATGGACACCCCACTATGACGAGGATAGCTATGACATTTTAGTCTTCACAATAGAGCCATTCATGTGTGATTTGGTTATGGAAGAATGTGAACCTAGCACTGATACATTCGAGGATGCCAATGACTCCGATCTAGAGTCAATCATTATGGACGCACCGTTTGCATCAAATGAGGAATATTTCTATGATGTAGAAGCTCACCCTCAGAGGCATGAAGAACTTACGACTGATGTGAGGTTAACCACACAAGTGACTCCCAAGAATGCAAGCAAGAAGAGGAAGAAGAGAGAATACACACCAGAGGAGGAAGAATCCTTGTTTGAGGTCCCAGAAAACTTTAAGAAGTACGAGATAGATGATAGAAGAGTCATGATAAGAAGGCCTAAACGTGATGCAGAAGTAGGAGAGTCATATGATAACAAGGAAACCACCAAGAAAATTGTTGTAGCCATAGAAGAAGGAGAAGAAAAATGCACGTACATAGGACATGACCTGACGGAACAAGAAGAGCAAGAGTTGATAGCTTTGCTAAGAGAATACACAAATGTATTCGCTTCGAGCTACAAGGACTTGAAAGGTGTAGACCCTAACATATGCTCACATACGATTCCTATGACCTCTGATGCCATGTAGAGAATTGAATGGAATGATAATGGAGCTAGAAGAGTCCGAACACCAACGAATAAGTGTATCAAGGAGTAAATCAACCACTGTATAGTTGACAAAACCAAAACTCTGGAAAACTTTTGCTAGAGTATCCTCTGCAAAATGAGCATATGACCAATGTCAAAATATCATAAAACTGCAATTACTGACATGTTTGGCTGCATAGTGAATCACTAACTCCACTGCATATAATCAGTTACCCAATAGAAGCCAACTAGGCTTATCGAGCACCTATGAACAACTATCATACATCTCCTATGGCGAGGCTAGGTAAGTCTTCCAGCTACATCACCAAAGAGACCCCGACATCAGGGTGTCTCCCAGTTAAGAAAACCTCACCATGACCCTCTTTATCAAACGTAAAAGGCTTTATGCAAGGAACGTAACCGCTATATCAATGACCACATGGACGTACATAAGCGGTATCCACAGAAGCGTACCTGATGTGTATGTGCTCAATATATGTAGTAAAATGACACTAAAAGGCTGAATGCACAGCCCAAAAAAACTAGCCAATAACTCCGACAAGTGTATGCCAACTGTGATGTTTTTGGGTCAAAAAACCTGCATAAATTTATAGTGGATGCTCCCACCAAAACTGAAAACCTTTCCAAAAACATGTAGTTTTGCAAGTGTGGCTGAAAAACACAGTCCCAAAGGTTAATCTTTATTGTCGGGGAAGTACAAAGAACACTCTTCTTGATGTTCACGGACCTCCGTGAAGAGAACTATGTGCAAAAGTCCTCCAAAATGGATCCAAATGACACCCAAAAATGCTTCAAAAAGAGGCTTTGAAAGCAAAAAATGAAGCTTTGAGGGACCAAAACATGTTCAAGGTAATGTCAACCTTAGTCTTTCCCCTTCTTCAAACACCACAAGAGTGTAGCGTAGTGCCAAGAGATTGTCACGGTTAAGCGAGCTCTAGGGGGAACAGTACTAGGATGGGTGACCTCTCGGGAATTACCGGGAACCTCTATCTTCCTTGATTGTTGAGGTCCTCCCTTGCGTGCAGCCAATGATGCCAACGGTGACTCGGATGACAAGGTATGCCAAGATCTATGCCTTGGTCACCACCTTAGTCGTAAGCCTTGGGGGGGCTGCTCGCTTGCTTGCACAAAAGGAACAAATCTTTTTGCATCGAACTTCTCTGATAGCAGTGAAGTATTTTGATGATGATGCACCACAGTGCACTCTCCTTCTCGAGAGCTCCACGACTATATGCTCGGAGTAGAAAATTAAGCTCCTGAGGCCGCACACAGTACTTCGCACAGATGCTGCAGAATACACAGAAAACACAGTACACAGGGAGCACGAAGATAGACTTCTTAGGTCTCACAAATGTGGTCGAACATACAGTCTGTGGCTGACCAAGCCACTATATGTTTTATTAAAGAACATATACAAAGAAGTGTCTAGTGGCCATTTGACCTTTCACATGGACACTAACGATAACAGCAGGTACTCTCCTCAAAAAAATGGTGTAGCAGAAAGGAGAAATAGAAATTTTGTTGAGTTTGCAAGGTCAATGATGAAGGAGAAAAAATGCCCTAATTATTTATGGGCTGAGGCTATGAATACAACTACTTATTTGGTTAATAGACTTCCATGTAAGGCTTTGAATGGTATGACACCTTATGAGGCATGGTGGGATAAGAGACCTACCTTAGATAATTGCAAAGTATTTGGATGTTTGGCTTATGCATATGTACCATCCCAATTAAGGCATAAATTGGAACCTAAAGTTGAAAAGTATGTGTTCATTGGTTATGATGATAAGTAGATGGGTTATAGATTGTGGAGTCCATCCACAAAGCAATTCCTTGTGTCAAAGGATGTTACATTTGATGATCAAGGTACTTGGTATGTGTAGCTCAGTGATGAGTAGCACCTCCTTTAATGTCAATCCGGGAAGACATGAGGATGGTATGAAGACCTCAAGCAAGTGGAGGCACAAGTGCGTGAGTGAGAAGCACACAAGCATGCACACACATACACACACACGCGCACACACGGCAAGACAAAGAGTGAGAAGCAATGGAGTTCTTGGATTACTTTCAAAAAGCTCTTACAAGTTCATTTCAATTACAATCTAACCTCAAAAATGAGCTCTCTAGCTCTATTTATAGTTTTTGACTAGGTTTTGGCCTTGTCCAGACCTAGTGTCCGGCCTAGTTAAAAATTAGGTTCTCTACCCTATTTGGAGGTTCAAACGAAGTCTAAAAAATGTGAAAACTGACAGGTAGATACTTCTAAAGCTCCTCAAGCTCAAGGACTCCTTGGCTTGCACAAAATGGAGCTACAAAAATGTGAAATGGTATTTACAAGGGTTTTTAGTGATGAAAATCGCTATTGTTGTAGGGATTTCTTCTAACATTTTGATATACATTTCCTGGAGCTCCCTACTTGCTCCTTCTCCTTGTGTCCACCTCTCTTATGTGCATAAATGTCTTGAAAAAATATTGGCCTACTTGCCAGATCGTCGTTGACTGCTCTGTCTGCTTGTACTTTCTCTTCTCTCTGACTCCCTTCTTAAGCTTCCTTGCCTAGTGAGTCCTACTTGCCAGATCGTCGTTGACTGCTCTGTCTGCTTGTACTTTCTCTTCTCTCTGACTCCCTTCTTAAGCTTCCTTGCCTAGTGAGTCCTTCAGTTCCAACACCCCCCCCTCTCTCGCATCTGTCGTCCTTGACAGACCCTTGTTGGGTGGGTCGTTGGATGTAGTACTCAACAACGTCTTGTGCTAAGTGATGTTCTGCAATCCGCAACCCTTTGGCCAAGTCCGTGAGTAAAGCATCCCAATCTACCGGCCCGGGAACCTCTCGATGTGGTATACGTAACTTTTCTGAATGGAGAGCTTGTTCCACTGCAAACAATTGCAATAAATGTGATGGTCTGGGAATGAATATCTCTGAGTGATATTCCCAGAATCCCGTGACGAACATTTCTTCAAACGTCTGTTTGAAGCAGGCTGGTAGATACTTGATGCGCGCGTGCCATGCATATACAACATTAATAGATGGTGTTGCACTCATTTCGTAGACGAGGTCCTGATTACCTTCATTAAATCCAAGAGCTGACAGATGGGGCTCCTTGACATTTTTGAAAGTCCTGAAGGTAACCAACATGAGTTCAAAAATTTTAAGGCACATTTGGGCCATGACATCTGGTACATTTTTAAACCTGACCCCCAATGCCGAATCGTCGAGATCATGTATCCTATGGTAGGTTGGCCTTTGGGTGGTGCTAAGTAAACATAATTGAGCCATTTCTCACATCCTTTGTTTGTCAGCACCATTTTTGTGTATTCTGGCCATGACCTTCTTCGAAACACAGGACAATAGCATGGGTTGTATTTGATGTACAAAGGCATGTTATTCCATGTTCTTACCATCTCTGGGTAGGTTTCCAGTAGACGAATCCTCCACATCGGTTGATGAATATTGCCCTGCTTGGCACTTGCTGGGATGTCGTCCGGTGCGAACTGTGTAGCCGAGGTTGGTTCTTTTGATGTGTGACTCTTGATTTCCGCATTGTAATCCGCCATTAGGACATAGAAAGGAACATACAAATCGTCGGATGTGCCGATCCACCTATGATGGGAGAGATTCCTAAAGTAATCCGATTTTATGACTACTTCTTCCAAGTGTGACATAGATGCTATCTGAACTGCCACTCTATCATCATGGGTTGTGGCCACTTTCTCTAACCTCTGCATCCATTCAGGAGCCTCTATCTCTATGGTGTCCATGCCCTCTTCTGTTTGCTTGCCCCCTGGTGCAGGCATGGGAACATACGGGTCTTCGAAAGTTTCCTCTATCTCGATTGGCACTAGATCTTCAGGCTCGGGCTCGATAAGGGGAGAGGGTTGACGTTCGTATTGCATGACTTTGTTGCATAATTCTTCGAGTTCTGCCCTGAGTTTTGTGACCTCTTCGGATGTGTCGTCTGTGGCTGTGGCTTTGCTTGGTGACTCCTACTGAGTCGCCATTTGCTTAAGTAGATCATCCCTTTCTCGTTCTAACGCTGCATGGGCCTCCAGGAGGTCGGCATGGGTTTCTAACACAGTTTTCATATTTTATGAGGGAATGGCCTTGAATTTTTTTGGGTCGATTTCCTGCGGGGAACCTTCCATGGCTACTTCCAAGTTCTCTTCATTCTGTTTCTGCAGCCGTTTATTCTCTTCGAGAGCTGTAGACATGTGTTTTCGTAAGAGGGCTAGGTTGCGTCTAAGTTTGAGATTCTCCGTTATCTGGGAGTGTAGCAATTCATCCATATGTTGTCTTTCCTCTGCATCTGACTGGGGTGGGTTGGCTACTAATTGTTTGTGTTGTTCCTGTAAGGTGGTATGCTATTGTTGTAGTAGCCGCTTTTCCCTTTCGAGATCCATGAAGCGTAGTTGAAGTTCCTCATGACTTCAAAAGAGTCGCGTATGTTGGTTATCAAGATGCTGGTAGTGCTGTTGTAGTTGCGACATACACTGATACATATTATTAAATACATTATTTATAGGGATGGATGTGGGAAGGGGGTTGGATGCAGAAGGGAAGGGAAAGGGGAAGGGAAATGGAAGTGTGGATGTGGTGCTGGAAAATGGTGAAGTGGGAGGTGGGGGAATGGGAGATGGTGGATGCATGGGGGGAGGGAGAGGTGCGGAGGTGGGGGAGATGTCCATAAGATCAACGGTGGATGAAGTAGTGGGAGTGATTGTGAATAGTGGAATTGTGGGTGCGGTGATTGTGGTGAAAGTGTACAGTGGTGTGTGCAATTGTGAATATGAACTGCCCGAAAGTGTGATCGGGGGGTTGAGATTT
Source organism: Ceratopteris richardii (assembly GCA_020310875.1). Taxonomy (NCBI): domain Eukaryota; kingdom Viridiplantae; phylum Streptophyta; class Polypodiopsida; order Polypodiales; family Pteridaceae; genus Ceratopteris; species Ceratopteris richardii. Next base: position 119,030,535 of record CM035417.1, on the reverse strand, counting down.
TCTGTGGCCGCGGTTGGAACTACTGTTTCAGTGGCCGTATAGACAAAGGAAGTGGAGATAGGGTGTGTGGGTTGTGTGATGGTCTGTGCTTTGGTATGGGTAGTGGACTCTGAGGCGGTGACGGTCGTGGTTACACTGGTTGTGGGAGGTGAATGTGGTGGAGTTGGAGGCAGGGGTGGCAACGGGGGTGACGGAGGTGCACTTGATACATGGGTTTCCTCAGTATCGTGGACAGTGTGTGCGGTGCCCGTGGTTGTGGATGTGCCTTGTGGTTCTGATACTAGTACATTCATCTGCTTTCCTGCTCGAGGGGGGCGTCTGCCATATCTTCGTTCCGTTCTTCGTGCTTGTGCAAGGGCGGTATGCACCGTTTCAGGTACTCCCAAAGCCTCAGATATCATGTCAAGCGTGGCGCGGTATTGCTCGTCTACGCCTTCCTCCTCAAGGATTTGATTCATGAGGGCCTTGCCTGCTGCTAGGGACAGTCTATGTTGCTCTTGCACTCTGTTCATGGTATCATAGAGCTTCTTCAATGCCTTCGTGTAAGCGGGGGCACCTTCAAGTACCTGCAGGGCTTCCTGATCATATTCCTGCTCTTCTTCCTCGGATTGTCCATCATGTTCCTCCTCTTGTCCTTCTTCTTCTTCACCCTCCACATCGACGATTTCTGGTTGTCTGGGATGGGGTTGGTCTGTAGCAGTTTGTTGTCCACTAGCTTGTTCTTCCTCGACTTCTGCGTTAACAGCCTCAATGATTCTGGCTACCTCCTCATCAGTTAAGTCTTCTAAAGTGAATCCGTGAGGAAACTCTAGGTCGGTTGGTACAGGTGGGAACACCAGATTAGGTCCGTCAGTGCTGTGCCTTGGTAATCTGATAGTGAAGGGTTGCACCCGCCTTGGAAGTCATGGAGTGGTCTCTGGAGTCAATGTTGCATCGCGGGGTTGTGCGCAGGGCATCTGAACGGCGCCTCTCATTTTCTTGGATGGTGGTCTTGCGGAGGATAATTGGCGCTGAAACTCTTGTACCCTGGTCCAAATGAGTGCCCTTTGCACTGGTACATCATACGCAAGACATCTGTACACAATCCTGGTCAGAGCACAGCATCCGTACAGTACAGACTTTTGTTTTTTATACCACCTTTGATGAGCCAAGTGGATTTGGTCGATAATCCAGTGGGGCATGTTGATTGTCAAATCAAAGGCATCACCCAAGTATAAACTAAACCATATCTTTTTAGGTGGCATTGTGAACCTCTCCTGGGCGGGAAATGCAAAGTGCTACATGAACATTCGCAAATGAATAGGGATTGTAGGCGTCATTGCCACCATGTCTTTTAACTTTGTCAGATTCCTGTTCTTCATATTGTCGGGGACCATAGTCTCTTTCTCCGTAGGAATATGCATACCTTTCATGTCTAGAGCTTCCCTTACCAAGTTGATAGTTAATCTGAAACGCTTGAGCTCATTGCCCCTTGTGAGAGATGGGAGGACAAAGGAGCTGTATCCCTTTTTGTCTTTGCTCGGAGTAAGGGTGCTAATCAAATAAGAGCATCTTAGAAAATCCGGCTTTGGCAACTGGAATTTGAAGTACTCGTAGAGTCCTGCCTTCTTCCATATAGGTTTCAGTCCTTCATTATTCTGCAGTCTCTCAAATTCCCTAGTGAAAAAGTGATACCTCCCCCAGCGCCCATTGAATTCTATGTCGGCCTCCCACATATAAGTGCCTTCACCTAGGGGTCCTGCCACATCACTGAACCAATGAGAGTTTTTACTGACTGGCATAGTGTGCCCTTGTGGAGGGTTCTGAACTGGTATGGCGTGTAATGCTCTCAATGCTACAGGGCGTTCCTTCAATTCCTCCTCAACGGGAAGACTTTCAATATCCACGACTTGGGGGCTGGTGCCTATCTGGGAGCTAGTTCCTGCCGTATCTGCCATGTTACTTCTTGCCTCCTGATTCTGTGAGAATATAGAAACATGTGTTAACATTGTAAAGGACAAGATAGAACCGTTTTTGTCCCCATTAAAACATTAACATGAGGTTTGGGAGAGATTAGTGGGTTAGTAAATGCTCGGTGCTTGTGTGTGTAGTTAGGGATTGGTTAGACCTAGGAGCTAAGTGGAATGATGTGGTGTGAGAGTGACGTAGTTAGTAGGTGGGCATGGATTTACAACTGGGGTCTGGGGGTTTATTACAAGTTTTAGGTTGCCAAATGCAATGGATAGGTTTTGATTTTGACTTTGTGGAGGCTCTGGGGAGTGTGATAGGGTATTTACTTGAAAAATGGGGCTTTTTAGGAACCCATTTACAAGTGATTCCACTTGTGCTCATGGAAGAATACGTGTTAGTGCGTGATGTGTAAGACTGGGCCTCATATGTTCATGTGAGTGAAACATGTTGTACAGGGTTTGGCCTTGGTGTAGCTATTTGAGCCCGCAAGCAAGCCTTAGGCACCCAGATTTGTCGTGATTGTGGGCTGGCCTTCATTGACTTCTTGGGTACCCAAATAGACTTCACTTTCGCAGAAGAACTTATGAAAGGCTTCTTATTAGTATCGTGATGTTGATTACTAATAAGAGGTTTTGGTCGTGGTGTTGGCCTGGTCGGAACAGGGTGTTCGCCTTTTCGCCTCTATACTTGTTTCATCGGCTGAAACAATCTGCTTTGCTCCCTTTTTTGGCCTCCAGTACAGGTAGTGTTCTGCTTCTTCTGTATTTGATTTGCCGTTGGCTGCTGCATCCTTCTGACCTTTGGAAAAGAAGGGAGTACCGTCTTATCCTTGACTCCGTTGTTGAGACAATCCTCTTTCTGCATCATACATTTTTGGACAAGAATAGCATTGTCAACTTCATGTGCACCCCTGGAAGGACCAGGAGTTTGTGTTTTACCTAGTTCCTTGAGTGCCTCCTTTTCCAATTCAACTGTAATTCGGCTATGATTTACCCATACCTGAAGAAGTCCGCTTCTTAGGTTTAGGTTGACTGCATGATCATAGATCCAGTCCTGACCCAAGACAAGAGGCTCAGTGAGGTCGTCATCTTGACACACTAATACTTTGACTATCATCACTTCGTCTTGAATGGAGATGGGAAGATCCACCTCGCCCATACAAGGTGTTTCCACACCTCCCAATCCTATGAGATATGCTTCTATAGGATTGATAGTTAATCTCAATTCTTGACAGTAAGACAATTTAACCGCACTAGTGGCTGCACCTGAGTCAATCAAGGCTCTTACAGTCCTTGCACCCTTTCTTTGTCCTATCTCTAAGGTTATAAAAGGACGTCGATCAATTATCCTTTGAGTGCTGATACCTGAAACTTCACACATAGCCACATGATATCCTTGATCTGCATAGGCATCCGTCCTAGGTTGCTCCCTATTCTGTCTTCTCAACTTCATTCTCCGGATGCGTTCCAATGCTTCTGCTTGGGCTTCTTCTCGAATTCGCTTTTCTTCTTCTTTGCGTTTATTAGCAGTATTGAGTCGACTTAGCATTTCCTCTGTGAGAGGTTCCTGATACAACTTGACCCTGCATCCGCTAATGTAGCTCGGGAGAACGTCGCCTTCTAATGTGGCTAGTTGCACTGCTCCACTTGTTGAGATTCTGTTTATAATCATGGGTCCATAGCCTCTCTTCTCCAGTTTTCTCGCATGTTGCTTCAATGTGTAGACTAAAACTAAGTCGCCTGCCTTCAAACCTTTATCCTTAACGTGGGCATCAAAGTATGCCTTCTGTCGTTTCTTAGCTGCATATATCCCTGCAGCCGCCCTCAGTCTTGTTTCTCCTAATCGTTCAAGGTCGAAAAGTCTAGAGGAGAGTTCATGACCCGTCCATTCATGCTCTTGTGCTACTTTCAGTGTAGGTATTAGGAAGTCCAATGGTAGCACTGCATTTTGGCCAAATACCATCTGAAAGGGGGTGGCTTGGAGTACCGTTTTGTAGGCAACTCGGTATGCCCAAACAGCATGGTGTAGCTGTTTGTCCCAATCAGAGCATTTATTGTTCACTAATTTCGTCAGTACATTGCATAAGATCTTATTGGTGCTCTCAGCCTGGCCATTAGCTTGAGGGTGATAGGGGGCAGACTTCTTATGTACTACCAAAAATTCTTGGAGCAAATTTTCAATAACTTCATTCAAGAAGTGAGTGCCTCTATCGCTAACTAGCTCTATGGGTAGCCCGTATCTAGTGAATACATTCTCAAATAAGAACTTAGCAGTAGTCTGAGCATCGTTCTTTGTCGTAGCTTTTACCTCTACCCACTTGGTGAGATAATCCGTGGCCACAATGATATATTCAGCATGTGAACCCTTGGCTGGGGCATTAATAGGGCCTACAAAGTCTATTCCCCACTTAGAGAATGCACGTCCACCCATCATGGGTTTCACTGGCATCTCATCTTTGCATATAGGATACTGAGTTCTCTGACAAACATCACACCGTTTCACATAGGTATGTGCATCTATGTGAAGGGTCTGCCACCAGAAGCCCACAAATAGTATTGCCTTGATCACCCGATCTGGTCCAAAGTGTCCTCCTGCTACACCTTGGTGAGCAGTTTCCAAGACCTTGAGATATTCACTTTCATGGACACATAGTCTCAGGTACCCATCCTTACCACGCTTGTAGAGATTATCACCAATGAGTGAGTACTCTAGGGCTTCTTGTTCTAGACTTCTTTTCCTAACCAGAGTCATGTCTGGAGGGAATGTTTTCGTCCTCAGGAAGGATACTAGTGGTTCACTCCAATCTGGCACTATGGACACTTGATAAAGAGTGGCATGTTCCACAGGTGGTTTAGTGCAACAGATTGGGCATTCCTTGCACAACTTTTGGACATCAGCTTCCATAGTTGGCCAATGCACTCCTAGTCTCCTCAGGGTCTGTAGGGTTCGTTGTTTTGAGTAGTGTTGCTCTAATGCACCTACATGTGCCAATTGCAACCACTTAGCGTACTCATCCTCTTCCACACAACAGGCCAAGATCCCTTGATCTGTGTGCTTGTACATACTTCCTGCCATGATGTGGTACTTTTGGGCTTTTACTACCTCTCTATCCTGTGTGGCTATTACTGAGTGGTTAGGCTCGTACGTCAATACTGGCACTAATGGCTTAGCCCACTGCGGCACCACTTCCAAATTAAACAAGTAAGCATCAGGAAGGTCATCTGACACTCCTTGTGGGGCTTCTCCCGATGTGAGCCTAGAAAGGTGATCTGCTCTCAAATGAGTCTTCCCTTTCCTTACCACAACCTCAAAATCATATTCCATTAGCAAGAGAAACCATCTTACTAATCTTCCTGTATTGCATGGCTTGTTTACGAGATATAACAATGCTTGGTGGTCAGTAAAAAATTTAAACTTGTTTGCAAGCAAATAGTGTCTAAATTTCTTAACTGCATATACCATGCCTAAGCCTTCTCTCTCAGTAGTGGTGTAATTTCGTTCAGCTGCATTCAATTGTCTACTGGCATAGGCAATTGAAAGATCCATATTACCTTCACCAGTAGGTTGAGCAAGCACACACCCAATAGCATAATTGGATGCATCCACGTGAACATGGAATAGCTTATTCCAGTCTGGAGTGGTTAAGATTGGTGTTGAACATAATCTTCATTTAAGCTCCTGGAAGGAATTCTCGCATTCATCAGTCCACTCAAAGTTAGTCAGAAGTCCATACATGGGCTTTGCAATGACAGCATACATGTGAATGAACCGGCGGTAGTAACCACAATGCCCCATGAAGGCCTGTACTTCCTTGACGTCCTTTGGCCTAGGTAACTCGGCTATGGCTCTTACTTTCTCTTCATCGGTGGATATGCCATTCTTTGACACTATGTGTCCTAAAATCTTACCTTGCCTGACCATGAAAACACACTTTTCTGGGTTTAGGCAGACTTGATATTCCCTACATTTGTCAAAGATTTGTCTCAGTTCAAGAATATGGGTTTGTCTGATGTTGGAATGAGCACAAAGATCATCAACATAGACTTCTAAGTTCTTCCTCAGGAACTCCTTAAATACATGGCACATCAGCCTCTGGAAGGTTGCTGGTGCATTGGTAAGCCCAAATGGCATTACCCGAAAGGCGAATATGCCCCATTCTGTGGCAAAAGCTGTCTTATGCTGATCCTCTGGAGCTATGGCTACTTGATTGTAGCCCGAAAATCCATCAAGGAAGCTGTACACTTCCTTGCCTGCTACTCTTTCTAAGAGATGTTATGTGATGGGAAGCGGATAATTATATCGAATTGTGGCTGCATTAACCTTCTTTAAGTTAATGCACACACGCAGCTTTCCATTTTTCTTGGGCACCACTACGATGGGGGATACCCACTCAGTGTGCTCAATTTCATAGATGAATCCAGCTTCGACCAGTCTATCTATCTCCTCTTTGATCTTAGCAGCATAATTATCATTATATGTGTATGGCTTTTGCTTAGAAGGTTTGGCATCCGAGGTCATGGGGATAGTGTGTGATCATATGTCTGGATCAACACCCTTCAAATCCTTGTAACTCCAAGCGAACACGTCTCTGTATTCTCTTAGCAAGGCTATTAGCTCTTGTTCTTCCTCTTCTATCAGGTCATGGCCTATGTACATGCATCTCTCTTCTCCTTCTTCCATGGTTACCACAATTTTCTTTGTGGTTTCTTTGTTATCATAGGCCTCTCCTGATTGCGCCTCTCATTTAGGCATTCTGATCATGACTCTCCTGTCATCTATCTCATACCTCTTAAAATTTTCCGGGACCTCAAACAAAGATTCTTCCTCTTCTGGTGTGACTTCTCTCTTCTTTCTTTTCTTTCCTTCCTCCTTCGGGGTCACATGTGTGGCTAGTCTTACATCATTTGTACGCTCTCCATACCTCTGGGGTTGAAATTCTACTTCATAGAAATATTCTTCATCTGATGCAAAAGGTGGATCCATAATGATTGACTCTAGATCAAAGTCATTTGCATCCTCAAATGCATCAGGGCTAGGTTCACACTCTTCTAACACTGCCTCTCCCATGATTGGCTCTATGGAGAAGACTGAAATGTCATAGCCATCTTCATCACAGTGAGGTGTCCATTGTTCTTCATTGATGGCTACATCCATTGTTGCTAGGATTTTTGCCCAGCCGTGGGGTTCAAATTCCTCGTCAGGAAAGACTACCGGTGCATAGGCTGGGTCTTGAATTGATCTATGTGTTTCTTTTGCACCTACCTCTCTGGCTTTTTCTCTCTTCTCTTCTTCTACTGCTACTTTGCACATCCATAAGTGGGTGTCTTCATGCATCCATGAGGATCCTGACCCTATGGAATGCACCGATTCTGTATCATCTTTGGCTCTATGGATGGGATTCCATTGGATGGGAGGGACATCTCTATGAGAGTAATCTTTGAGATTCACTTTGGTCGTAACACCTAAGTGTTGTAGGTACAAGGAGTTGGTTCCCCAGTCCTGTACCACTTGCAACTGTCGCATAAATGGTCTTCCCAAAATCATCTCATAGGCATGGTTCTTGTTAAAATCACATATAGCAAATGTGCGTTCGAACTCAACACCACATGTGGTGAGAGTTATTCCTTCTAACAACCCTAAGGGTCGCTCTATGTGACCATCGGCCATTTGCAATTTCATCCTCGTGGGCCTCAGTGCTGGCTTGCCCCAACGCTTCCATAGGGAAGTGGTAGCAATTGCAACACTTGCGCCTGAGTCTAGAATGGCCTTGGTGGTGTATCCTTGATGGGTGATAGGAAGATATGTGTTTCCCTCTTCCCCTCACTCATGTCTCCTATCTTGTCCAATGGTATTTCTGGCACTGTTCTCTGGGATCCTACCTGGGAACGAGGTTTTGTTATCTCTTGTACTTGTTTGGCTACATGTTTCCATAGCTCTGGCCTTACTTTGAGTAGCTCTTCTAAGGTGAGGTTGCATTGTACTTTAGTGTTTTTCACTACCTCTGTGTTCCTAGGTATGATCGAGTCTTTGTTTCTTACCATGACCGTGGGTGCTCTCATACAAGTAGACTTAGCTTCCCATGGGCATGTGAAGTGGGGTAATTCTTGCAAAGAATTAGACTCAAAGTCTAGTCTTTCCTGAGAGTGGGTGCTCTCCTGCTCCTCATAAATGGATGGGATGTCTTGTGGGAATTGGTCATGTGCGTCATCCACAAGTTCAATGGGAAGAGGGACTTCACTTTCTTTAGCCCATTTGTCTTCTTGAATCTCTCGTAGGAATTCTGGTGTGAATCGATTCATAGAAGATGATGTGTCTGGCTCCGTAGAGTTAGGCACATAGGCTTGAGGCACATAGGCTTCCTGGGCAGGAATGCTTACTCTTTCACTTGCCTTGTCCTTCTGTTGAGAGGCGGGTTCCTTTTCTGATTGTGCAATCAGCTTCTCTATTCTTTCTAATAGTCCATCAAAGTGCAACTGTGTCTTCGCCGAACTAGAGATGTTAAATAGGCAACTGGCTTCAAACATGGTTTGAGCCAATTCCACCATCTTAGCACAAATTTTGGTTCGTTCTAGCTCTAGTTCTGCTCTAGGGTAACACTTTCCATGATCAGTTACGTTTGGCCCTTCTTGGATTCTGGCCTGATATGCTTTAAGCATCATATTAAGGTCCTCGGGAGTGGGATCTGCTAAGACTGATCCTACTCTTGGGGGTGGTGGGTTTAGGTGAGGCGGGTTGGAAGGTGGCGGTTTGGATGGAGTTGGGAATGGTGGAGGTGATGGAGGTGGGGCAGTGTGAGAGGGAGTTTGAGCTGTGAGTTCAGTTATCCTGGCCTTTGTTTCTCTCAGGCTTTCCTCGAGTTCACTCATCTTTTTTGCCCATTGTCTTTTCATTCTTTCACGACTATCTCTCCAAGCTCTAGTCCTCTTCTTTGTCATGCTCTCAGTTTCACTAACATCTGGGCTCTTTTCCTGGCCTACGCTTTGGTTCTGTTGCAAGGCTTGGGCTCTAGTGATTACTTGTACTGGTGCAGTGAAAGTCACACTCCCTGTGGAGTCTACAACTAACCCAATAACGTTGATAGGAGTGATTTTTGGCATATTATTGGGGTTCTTTGGGCAATCTCGTAAGAGATGCTCCTTTCCACACTCCTGGCAATAGCCCTGGATCGTCACTGATTGGGTTTGGGTAGGTGCAGGCATGGGGCAATCACGAATGAGGTGATCCCCCTGACATCTGTAGCATGGTCCTCTAGGGAATGGGGGTCTTACTTGTCTAGGTTGAGGTCTAGGGTAGGAGTTTGCATACATGACGTTTGTGTAATCTGACTCCCAACTAGGTTCATTTGGCTCGTCACTATAATAGAGCTCCCCATGTTCAGGAGACTGCATGTAGTAGGACTGGGGGCTATCAACATGTGTAGAATCGAAACTATGGTCACTCGGGTCACTTTCAGAAAGCAATTGGGTTACCGGGACTATAGCTCTATTCAAATTTTCTTCTGCCGCTGCATACTTTACCGGAATTACATTAGCTGGGGCAGGGGTTTGTTGTGCTAACACGGGCTGAGGCCTTTGTTGGGCTTGATATTGTGGTTGATAATTTTGTTGAGGCCTAGTATACTGTTGTGGTGGGTATTGACTCTAGTATCTGCCTTGTTGAGGGTATGGCTGAGGGTAGGGTTGCCTAACCGCTTGCTTATTGCATGGGCAGTCTTGCGCGGTGTGATTGGTGTACCTTCGTTCTATGGTGCAGTACTGGCTACTAGGATTAACTTGGGGTTGAGCCATAATGGGACAGACATTCGCCATATGGTCACCTCCACAAGTATAACATCTTTTCACAGGGGCAAACCTTGGGATTTGTTTGCTAGAGACACCTAGTTTCTGAGCTACTTTCTCTGCTAATTGCTCAAATGATGTGGATTGCGAGGAAGAGAGGCTAGAGGCACTATCTGAGTCCTTGTAGATTTTGGAAAGCTCTAGTTCCTCCCCTAGGTTATCCTCGATGTCAATGCACATGCGTACACACTCTTCTATAGTCCTAGGGTCCTTCAGATACACATATGACCTCAATTTGGTACTTAGCAATCCATCCAAGAATAAAGCCACTTGCTTAGCTGGTGTGGGTAGCTCAGGGACAGGGCATCTCTCCAAGTATTGCCTAAATCTTCTTCCAGCAAGTCTCACGGTCTCTTGAGGGGTTTGCTTGAAGCTGTGAATTAGCGAGGAAGTGTTATGTCGTATGCCACTTTTAGAGAATTCGATAATGAATGCCTCTAGAAGTTGGTCTATGCTCCTGAACTGCCTCTCGTTTAGTGGCTGAAACCATGTCAGGGCAGTGTTCCTAAGGGTTAGACCAAAGGCATTGTACTGCGTGAATAGATCCTCCACTTGTTCAGCTCTCAAGACTTGCCTAAACTCAGCCACATGATCGTATGGATCTCCAGTGCCATCGAAGTAGTTCTTCATGGACTTAACTAGCTGAGTCGGTCTCAAAGTCCTTGTGTGCTCTCTAGGTCATGGTAGAGGGAACTCATCCGCATTTCTTTGATTCCTGTGAGCTCTAAGTATCTCAAGTTCCACTCTATTTTTCTCCACTCTCGTTCTTTCTCTGCCCCCTGGGTTGGCAAAGCTTACTTCTGGCCTATCTCTACTTCTGTCTCTTTGAATTCCATGAGCTTGGGATGTTCCAGCTCCAGGGTGACCATAGGACACATTCGATCTTGGTTGGGGGAAAACGAATTCACCCTTCCAAGTGTAAGCATGTCTATCATGTTCTGTAACCACAAAGATCCTCTCTGAAGCGTGATCTAAGTAGGTCACGCTGCCTGGGCTATCAGGATCCTTAAACTCATAGATCATGATTGTTCCTATATCAGTTGGCTGATCAGATTTATACCTCCAAAAGGCTTCGTCAGTTTCTCGATTCAGAAGCAGATCTATGCTCTTATTATCTTGGGGAATCCACTCTGGTGTGATAATCCTAGTGAGAACAGATTTGCCTCGAGGGGTCCTCGGTTCTTCACCCCTATTTCCTTGCTCTAGGTCACCTAAGTTCGTTCCTGGGATCTCATTCCCAAATTCATCAGTCCTATCTGGGTGATTGGTGACTACATATATTGTCCCTTCCTTGTCTAAGTAGGCTCCGTTTTCAAACTTGACAGCTGGGCGCTCTAGTCCAATGGATTGATCAGGATTCTTAATCTGTACCACAGATCTTCCTAGGCCGTCCTCATAGATGCTAGCACCTAATCGGTTGGTCCTAAGGTATTCCAACTGCGTTTTGTAAGGGCCTTCTACCCTGTGCCAGTATGGCACTCCTGAACTTCCCGTAAGTCTGTCCATGCCTTGAGACATCTATGATTCACTAGTCTCAGAGCTACGGTAGTATGAGTGGTGGCTCAACTACTGGGCCCAAGACCTAGCAGTATGATTGACACTAGCCTCTGAAGACCTAAGGCTTTGTCTATCTCTCCCTAGATGTCGCCCTGATCTAAGGTTCATAAGCCTAAATGAATAGCCCAAATTTGCCCAAGTACAACCTCGTTGCTGAGTTCTTTTGTATCAATTACTTGATTCTTTTTTAGTGGATTACAGCGTTTATAGTCTCGTCTGATATCACGTCGTCAAGTATACTTGAGTGTATTTCCGCACTGTAAGTTGATCGTTCCTCATTAGATTCTTTCCTTTAAGGTTATCACATCACGAAGAGATTATGTTTAATCTTGAACTTGAGTGCATAGGTAGTCTTCAACTTGATTGATGCCTATCGTTGCCCTGACTTACTCCCAGCACTAGTCGTTCTTAGCCTAAGATAGGAATTGATAGAGGGTGTTGAGGATTTTCCAACCTTGAGTTTCTTTCTTTGTATTGTTGCCTTGGTGTGCCCAGGACGCGTGTTCCCAAGCTTGCACTTACTCTTGCTTAGAATGCCCTCAAGTGCTCTTGCTGGACCTGTAAAAGTCCCACAATTAGCTCAAGACTTAGATTCAAATGACACAATAGACCACTTTCATGCATGTAACTCACAGAACAAATTATCCTTTGCCTTTATGGAAAATAACCCCACGGATCCCTCAGTTTTCCTACCTTGGGGTATGGTCAACTTCACAATACCCTATCTAATAATCTTGATATAAATTTTCACATAACCAGTGGAAGTTTTGGTTGTACTCCCCACGAGCTTTCCAACAAAACAAGAATCATAGCAATTGGATTTCGTATGAGAAAGTTATGTCAGTTCAGGGTTCTGGTGCTAAAACAGGGTTCAAACAGGCTAACAGGTCACATGATTTTTCTCAAAAATACATGTGTAGGGACCTCACAAATCACTAATTGCTAGACCAATGTGCCCAAAAACTATCCCCAAAGCTTAGAATAAAAACCCTAATTTTTTGGCCGAAAAGCCTGTCAATCGCGATCGACAGGTCTGTCAATCGCGATTGACAGAGGTTTCCGTCGGGGCCTGTCGGTCGCGATCGACACGTCAGTCGCGATTGACAGTGTCAATCGCGATCGACAGAGTCGGTCGTGAGTTCTATCAATCGCAATTGATGGTGTCAATCGCGATCGATACTTTTTCCGGGTTTTTCGCCGTGATTTCAGTCAATCGGGGATGTGTCCGTCGCGATGGACACGTGGCTACGCGTAAAAGTCAATCAATCAAGGAAATTCTGTCGGTCGCGATTGACTGTGTCAATCGCGATTGACATGGTCTGTCGGTCGCGATTGACAGGGTCCTACGTGGCAGTCAGTCGGTCGTGGGGTCTGTCGGTCGCGATTGACAGGGTCTGTCGGTCGTGGCTGTCAATCGCGATCGATGGTGTCAGTCGCGATTGACAGAGAAACATGGAATTTTCCAACTGTTTTTAGTGATTTAGAATGTGCTCATCATGCTTGTGCTAGTGGTGAACTTTTTTTTACCAAATGATCGAATTTTCTGTCGATCGCGATCGACAGAGGTCGGTGACACAGAGACAGGACCGCACGTTTCCGTACCTGCGCAGAGTGCTGGGGATGATGATACAGCAAGAACCTGCAAAAATGCTCTAGAACATGCAAAAACAACACACACAATATAGCTCTCTCGCTCTCTCTCACAAGTGGAATGAGGGAAATGAGGTGGGGAAGGTGATATGATCAAAAACTGAAAATTTCCGCGATGATGAAGATGGAGGTGGGAGATGGTGATGACGATGATGGTGATGAGGTAAGAAGGAGAAAAATAAGAAAAGTGAAGAATTTACCTACACGCCAACGTCTCACATCTACGTCTTACCATCACACGCTCGTCCTCAAAGCTCGATCCCCGGCAACGGCGCCAAAATTTGGTGTAGCTTAGTGATGAGTAGCACCTCCTTTAATGTCAATCCGGGAAGACATGAGGATGGTATGAAGACCTCAAGCAAGTGGAGGCACAAGTGCGTGAGTGAGAAGCACACAAGCATGCACACACATACACACACACGCGCACACACGGCAAGACAAAGAGTGAGAAGCAATGGAGTTCTTGGATTACTTTCAAAAAGCTCTTACAAGTTCATTTCAATTACAATCTAACCTCAAAAATGAGCTCTCTAGCTCTATTTATAGTTTTTGACTAGGTTTTGGCCTTGTCCAGACCTAGTGTCCGGCCTAGTTAAAAATTAGGTTCTCTACCCTATTTGGAGGTTCAAACGAAGTCTAAAAAATGTGAAAACTGACAGGTAGATACTTCTAAAGCTCCTCAAGCTCAAGGACTCCTTGGCTTGCACAAAATGGAGCTACAAAAATGTGAAATGGTATTTACAAGGGTTTTTAGTGATGAAAATCACTATTGTTGTAGGGATTTCTTCTAACATTTTGATATACATTTCCTGGAGCTCCCTACTTGCTCCTTCTCCTTGTGTCCACCTCTCTTATGTGCATAAATGTCTTGAAAAAATATTGGCCTACTTGCCAGATCGTCGTTGACTGCTCTGTCTGCTTGTACTTTCTCTTCTCTCTAACTCCCTTCTTAAGCTTCCTTGCCTAGTGAGTCCTACTTGCCAGATCGTCGTTGACTGCTCTGTCTGCTTGTACTTTCTCTTCTCTCTGACTCCCTTCTTAAGCTTCCTTGCCTAGTGAGTCCTTCAATTCCAACAGTATGCAAGTACAATTAAAATTCATGCAAGTGATGAAGAAGTCATGACCCAAAGAAAGGGAAAATCAAAGATTCAAGTTTCTGATGATGAAGAGATTGTCAATGCTCAAATTGATAATGAAGAGTTGCCAAGGTTTGATCTAGAATATGAAGAACCAGAGACTTCAAAGAGTGGAGAAGCTAGAAGGTCAACAAGGAACAGAAAGCAACCCAAAAGGTACAGTTATGATACTTCAATTTTGACTACTAAAGATTATGCTTGCATGGTGAAAGCAAAAGAAGATTCTTCTACATATGATGAGGCAAAAGGTAAGGAAAATTGAGAGAAAGCTATGCAGGAGGAATATGATGCATTGATGGACAATGAGACATGGGATTTGGTTCCCAAACCAAATAATCAAAAAATCATTGGATGCAAATGGATGTACAAGACAAAGAGGTATGCAGATGGAAGTGTGTCTAGATCTAAAGCTAGACTTGTTGTGAAAGGATATGCTCAAACATATGGTGTAGATTATGATGAGACTTATAGTCTTGTGGCAAAGATGACAACTATAAGGACTCTCATAGCTATTGCTGCATGTAAAGGTTGGAAGCTATGTCAATTAGATGTGAAGAATGCTTTTCTGAATGGTTATATTTTAGAAATGATGTTTTCATAGAGCAACCAGAAGGTTTCAAGGATAAATTCCTAACTCCACAGAACCAGACACATCTTCTTCTATGAATCGATATTCACCAGAATTTTTGCGAGAGATTCAAGAAGAAAAATCGGCTAAAGAAAGTGAAGTTCCTCCTCCCATTGAACTTGTGGATGACGCGCATGATAAATTCCCACAAGGCATTCCTTCCATTTATGGAGAACAGGAGAGTACCCAATCTCAGGAGAGATTAAACTTTGAGTCTAATTCCTTACATGAGCCACCCCATTTCACATGCCCATGGGAAGCTAAGTCTACTTGTATGAGAGCACCCATGGTCATGGTAAGAAACGAAGACTCAGTCATACCTAGGAACACAGAGGTAGTGGAAAACACTAAAGTGCAGTGCAATCTCACTTTAGATGAGCTACTCAAGGTTAGGCCAGAACGCTCGAGACATGTAGCCAATCAAGGGCCAGAAGTAGCAAAACCTCGTTCCCAGGTAAGATCTCATAGAACAGTTCCAGAAATACCCTTGGACAAGATAGGAGACATGAGTGAAGGAGAAGAAGGGAACACCTATCTTCCCATTACCCATCAAGGATACACAACCAAGCCAATTTTGGATTGAGGCGCAGGAGTTGCAATTGCTACCACTCTCCTATGGAAGCGTTGGGGCTAGCCATCTTTCAAGCCCACGAGAATGAAATTGCAAAAGGTTGATGGTCACATTGAGAGATCCTTAGGATTTCTAGAATGAATAACTCTCACCATGTGTGGTGTAGAGCTCGAGCATACTTTTTCCATATGTGACTTTAGCAAGAATCATGCTTACGAGATGATTTTGGGAAGACCATTTATGCGGCAGTTGCAAGTGGTACAAGATTGGGGAACCAATTCTTTGTATTTGCAACACTTAGGTGTTACAAAGAAAGTCAATCTCAAGGATTACTCTCATAGAGATGTACCACCTATTCAATGGAACCCCATCCATAGAGCTAAAGATGATACGGAGTTAGTGCATTCCATAGGATCACGATCCTCATGGATGCATGAAGACACTCACTTATGGATGTGTAAAGTAGCAGTAGAAGAAGAGAAGAGAAAAAAAGCCAGAGAGGTGGGTGCGAAGGAAACCCATAGATCAATTCAAGACCCAACCTATGCACCTGTAGTATTTCCTGATGAAGAATTTGAACCTCACGGTTGGGCAGAAATTTTAGCAACAATGGATGTAGCCATCAATGAAGAACAATGGACACCCCACTATGACGAGGATAGCTATGACATTTTAGTCTTCACAATAGAGCCATTCATGTGTGATTCGGTTATTGAAGAATATGAACCTAGCACTGATACATTCGAGGATGCCAGTGACTCCGATCTAGAGTCAATCATTATGGACGCACCGTTTGCATCAAATGAGGAATATTTCTATGAAGTAGAAGCTCACCCTCAGAGGCATGAAGAACTTACGAATGATGTGAGGTTAACCACACAAGTGACTCCCAAGAATGCAGAGAAGAAGAGGAAGAAGAGAGAAGTCACACCAGAGGAGGAAGAATCCTTGTTTGAGGTCCCGAAAAACTTTAAGAAGTACAAGATAGATGATAGAAGAGTCATGATAAGAAGGCCTAAACGTGATGCACAAGTAGGAGAGGCCTATGATAACAAAGAAACCACTAAGAAAATTGTTGTAGCCATAGAAGAAGGAGAAGAAAAATGCACGTACATAGGACATGACCTGACGGAACAAGAAGAGCAAGAGTTGATAGCTTTGCTAAGAGAATACACAGATGTATTTGCTTCGAGCTACAAGGACTTGAAAGGTGTAGACCCTAACATATGCTCACATACGATTCCTATGACCTCGGATGCCAAACCCTCGGAGCAAAAGCCATACACATATAACGATAATTATGCTGCTAAGATCAAGGAGGAGATAGATAGATTGGTGGAAGCTAGATTTATCTATGAAATTGAGCACATTAAGTGGGTATCCCCCATCGTAGTGGTGCCCAAGAAGAATGGAAAGTTACGTGTATGTATTAACCTAAAAAAAGTTAACACAACCACCATTTGAGATAACTATCCACTTCCTATCACGGAGCATCTACTAGAAAGAGTAGCAGGCAAGGAAGTGTACAACTTCCTTGATGGATTTTTTTGGCTACAATCAGGTAGCCATTGCTCTAGAAGATCAGCATAAGATGGCTTTTGCCACAAAGTGGGGCATATTTGCTTTTCGAGTGATGCCATTTGGTCTTACCAATGCGCGAGCCACCTTTCAAAGGCTGATGTGCCATGTGTTCAAAGAGTTCTTGAGGAAAAACTTGGAAGTCTATGTTGATGATCTCTGTGCTCATTCCAACATCAGACAAACCCATATCCGTGAGTTGAGAGTTATCTTTGACAAATGTAGAGAATATCAAGTCTGCTTGAACCCAGAAAAGTGTGTTTTTATGGTCAGGCAAGGCGAGATTCTAGGACACAGTGTCAAAGAATGGCATATCCATGGATGAGGAGAAAGTGAGAACTATTGCAGAGCTACCTAGGCCAAAGAATGTCAAGGAAGTACAGCCTTTCATGGGGCATTGTGGCTATTATCACCGATTCATTCATATGTATGCGATCATTGCAAAGCCTCTATACGGCCTTTTGACAAATTTTGAGTGGACGGAAGAATGTGAGAACTCTTTCAATGAGCTTAAAAGGGGATTATGTTCAGCTCCAATCTTGGCTACACAAGATTGGAACAAACCATTTCATGTTCACGTGGATGCATCCAATTATGCTATTGGGTGTGTACTTGCACAACATAGAGGCGAAGGTAATATGGATCTTCCGAATTCCTACATTAGTAGACAGTTGAATGCGGCTGAGCGGAACTATACCACAACAGAAAGAGAAGGATTAGACATGGTATATGCAGTTAAAAAGTTTAGACAATATTTGTTGGTTAATAAGTTTAAATTTTTTACTGATCATCAAGCTCTACTGTACTTGATAAAAAAGCCATGCAATACAGGTAGATTAGTAAGATGGTTCCTCTTACTAATGGAATATTACTTTGAGGTAGTGGTGAGGAAAGGCAAGAATCACTTGAGAGAAGATCATCTCTCGAGGCTCACATCTTGAGAGGCCCCACAAGGAGTATCAGATGATCGTCTTGATGCTTACTTGTTCAATTAGGAAGTTGTACCACAGTGGGCCAAAACATTAGTGCCAGTATTGACATACGGTCCCAAAAACCTAGTAAAGAACACTCAAGATAGGGAAGTAGTGAAAGCCCAAAAGTACCATATCATGGCAGGAAGTATGTACAAGCACACAGATCAAGGGATATTAGCTCTTTGTGTGGAGGAGGATGAGTACGCAAAGTGGTTGCAATTAGCACATGTGGGTGCATTAGAGCAACACTACTCAAGGCAAAGAAATTTACAGACACTAAGGAGACTTGGAGTGCATTGGCCGACTATGGAACTAGATGTCCATAAGTTCTATAAGGAATGCCCAGTCTGTTGTATTAGAACACCTGTGGAGCATGCTACAATGTACCAAGTGCCTCTAATACCAGATTGGAGTGAACCATTGGTAGCCTTCTTGAGGACGAAAACATTCCCTCAAGATATGACCCTGTCTAGGCAAAGAAGTTTAGCACAAGAAGACCTAGATTACGCACTCATTGGTGATAATCTATACAAGCGTGGAAAAGATGGATATCTGAGACTATGTGTCCATGAGAGTGAATATCTTGAGATCTTTGAAATTGCTCACCAAGGTGTAGCAAGAGGACACTTTGGAACAGAACGTGTGATTAAGGCAATCCTATTTGCAGGCTTCTGGTGGCCAACCCTTCACATGGATGCACATACCTATGTGAAGTAGTGTGACATTTGTCAACGAACTCAATATCCCATACGTAAAGATGAGATGCCATTGAAACCTATGATGGGTGGACGTGCATTCTCTAAGTTGAGAATAGACTTTGTAGGTCCTATTAATCCCCAAGCCAAGGGTTCACATGCTGAATATATCATTGTGGCCACAAACTATCTAACCAAATGGGTAGAAGTGAAAGCCACAATGAAAAATGATGGTCAAACGATAGCTAAGTTCTTATTTGAGAACGTGTTCACGAGATATGGGCTACCTATAGAGCTAGTAAGTGATAGAGGCACTCACTTCTTGAATGAAGTCATTGAAAACCTTCTTCAAGAGTTCTTGGTGAAACACAAGAAGTCAGCCCCCTATCATCCACAAGCTAATGGGCAAGTCGAAAGCACCAATAAGATTCTATGTAATGTGTTGACCAAATTAGTAAATAATAAACGCTTTGATTGGGACAAATAGCTACATCATGCTGTTTGGGCATATAGAGTTGTCTATAAAATGGTACTCCAAGCCACACCCTTTCAGATAGTATTTGGCCAAAATGCAGTGCTACCATTGGACTTCTTGATACCTACACTGAAAGTAGCACAAGAACATGAGTGGACAAGGCATGAACTCTCTTCTAGGATCTTTGATCTTGAACGGCTAGGTGAAATGAGACTAAGAGCTAAAGCCGGGATATATGCAGCTATGAAAAGATAGAAGTCACACTTTGATCCCCATATGAAGGATAAAGGCTTAGAAGCAGGAGACTTAGTTTAAGTGTACACCCTGAAACCACATGCAAGAAAGCTAGAGAAGCATGGCTATGGACCCATGATTATTAACAGAATATCAACAAGTGGGACAGTCCAATCAACCACCTTAGAAGGTGATGTCCTCCCTAGTTACACCAGCGGTTGCAGAGTCAAGCTCTATTAAGAACCCCTCATCGAGGAAATGATTAATCGACTCAACACAACCAAGAAACGTAAGGAAGAAGAAAAAGGAATCCACAAAGAAGCACAAGTAGAAGCATTAGAGTGCATGTGAAGAATGAAATTGAGAAGATAGGGTAGAGATCAGCCTACGACAGATGCTTATGCAACTCCACGACATCACATGACTATGTGTGAAGTCTTAGGTATAAGTTCCCATAGAATAATTGACCGACATCCTTTGTAACATTAGAGATAGGACAAGGAAATAGCGCAAGGACTGTATGGGCCTTGATTGACTTAGTTGCAGCCTCTAATGTGGTTAGAATTTCTTACTGTCAAGAGTTGAAATTAAGTGTCAATCCTATAGAAGCATACCTTATAGGATTGGGAGGTGTGGAAACCCCTTGCATGGGCAAGATGCAACTTCCCCTCTACATCCAAAATGTTCTTATGACAGTTAAGGTGCTAGTGTGTCAAGACGAGGACCTCACTGAGCCTCTTGTCTTGAGTCAAGACTGGATCTATGATCATGCAGTCAACCTGAACCTAAGAAGCGGACTTCTTCAGGTCTGAGTAGATCAAAACTACTTTACAATTGAGTTAGAAAATGAAGCACTCAAGGAACTAGGAAAGGCACCAACCCCTGGTCCTTCCAGGAGTACACATGAAGATGGCGATGCTATTCTTGTACAAAACTATGTGATGCAGAGTATTGGTGTTCTCAACAAAGAAGCCAGGGATACGATGGAACTCCCTTCTTTTCCAAAAGTGATAGAGACATGGCAACCAAAGGAGTACCAAATGGAGAAGACCTATGCTCAAAGCCAAAGGAAAGTACGAAGCAAGGTGTCTCAGCCATCGAAACAAGTATGGGTACGAAAAGGCGAGCACCCTATTGCGGTCAAGTTACAACCACTGACTAAACATCATACTAGTGATGAGTGACAGGACACTTATAAGAAGTCTCTCAAAAATTCTTTTACAAAAGTAAAGTCTATCTAGGTACCCGAGAAGTCAATGAAGGTTGACCCACAATCAAGACAAATTTGGGTGCCTAAGGCTTGCTTACGGGCTCAAATAGACACACATAAACCTTACAATGTACATCATGATGCACTCACTCGAACAACTGATACCCACTCTTATTCGACATGCACAAACACATATTCTTCCATGAGCATGAGCCATCCACTATGTTTGAGAGCCCAAATCTTGTAATAAACCACCTGATTCCATTGTAAAGCCACATCCGCTTACTAACTATATCTGCACTACACCTCACCACCCAAATTAGCACATAGGAACCGCATCTGCTAACCACACTTCACACTCACAACCACGCTAGCACTAACTAACTTAATAACTACATCACAGTCATCATGTTAATGTTGTAATGGGGAAACAAGATCACTTTGTGTCCATTGCAATGTTAACATTCATTTGTGTATTCTCACAGAACCGGCGATCGATTTCCTCAAACATGGTAGCGGCTGTAGGAACGAGCTCCTAGGCAGGCATTAGCCCTCAAATAGTGGACATTGAAAGTATCCCTATTCATGAGGAGCTGAAGGAACGGCCACAGGTTTTAAGAGTAGTACATGTCATTTCAATTCAAAACCCTCCCCAGGGGCACATATCGTCAGTTAGCAAGAACTCCCATTGGTTCAGTGAAGTAGCAAGACCCCTTTGGGATGGCACCTATTTGTGGGAGGCTGAGATAGAGTTTAACATACGGTGGGGCCGATATCATTTCTTTACACGAGAGTTCGAAATGCTTTAGAACAGTGAAGGATTGTGACCAATATGGAAGAAGGCCGGATTGGATGATTACTTCCGTGCTAAGTTACCAAAGCTGGACTTCCTGAGGTGTTCATACCTAATTCGCACACTCACTCCTAGCAAAGATAAAAAGGGGACAAGCACCTTTGCACTTCCTTCTCTTACACGGGGAAATGAATTGAAGCATTTTAAGTTAACCAACAATTTGTTAAGGGAAGCTCTAGAAATGAGAGGTATGCACATCCCTATGGAGAAGGAGACAATGATCCTGGACAACATGAAGAATAGGAACTTAACCAAGCTAAAGGATATGGTGGCAATGACACCAACTATTGCCATCCACCTCCACATGTGCATGCAACACTTCGCATTCCCTGCCCAAGAAAGATTTATGATGCCACCCAAGAAGATTTGGTTTAGTTTATACTTAGCAGACACACTAAATCAGATAATTAACATGCCACATTGGATCGTTGACCAGATCCATCTTGCACACCAACATTGGTACAAAAAATAGAATTCAGCGCTCTATGGATGTTGTGTAGTTACCAAAATTGTATATCGGTGCTTGGCATATGATGTGCCAATTCAAAGGGCGCTCATTTGGACTAGAGTGCAAGAATTTCAGCGAAGAGTATCAGTCCCAGGGCCTCCTTCAAAGAAAATGAGGGGAGCTGTTCAGATGCCATGTGCACATGCTCGGGGTGCTACCCTGACACCAGACATGACCCCATCACCCCAAAGGCGAGTGCAACCCTTCACCTTCAGATTACCAAGGCACAATGCAGAAGGGCATAATCTGATCTTCCCACCGATTCCCACATATTTAGAGTTTCCTCACAGCTTCATGCTTGAGGATTTAACTGATGAGGAAGTAGCCAGGATAATCAATGCAACTAACTTGGAAATTGAAACAGAGCAGTTAAGTGGACAAAAAACTATCATAGATCGGACCGACCAAACTCAACCCGTAGTAGTCGAAGTAGAGGAAGATGAAGAGGAGACTGAAGAAGAGGAATAAGATGAGGAGCATGAAGGACCATCTGACAAAGAGGAGCAGGAATATGAGCAACACATCATGCCAAAACTTGCAAGAGCCCCAACCTACACAAAACAATTAAAAAGACTGTATGATACTATAAACCTGGTTGAGGAACAACATAGACTATCCTTGGTAGCAGGGAAGGCCTTAATGAACCAAATACTTGAAGAAGAGGGTGTGGATGATCAATTCAAAGCTTCCCTCGACATGATCGCTGATGCATTGGGGGTGCCAGAGACTGCGCACAACGCCCTTGCACACCCTCTGAGATTTGAGTGAAGACATGGGAGACGCCCTCCAAGATCAGGGAAGCAGATAGATATTATAGAATCAGAACCACATGGCACCACCTCCATAACCACCGGCACGGCACACTCCATTCAGCACACTGAAGAAGCCCATGCCTCAAGTGCACCCCCATCACCACCCCTACCAGCCTCCCCTCCAACTCCACCCCCCCACCTCATACCACCATTGTCACCACTACTGTCACAACCACGGCCTCCACCTCCCTGATTGAAGCACACAATGTGAATCAACCATCACCACTCTCACAATCTGACACCACCACTGTTGTATCTGCCACCACGGAAGATGTAACTCTAACCTTGGTTACCAGAAATCCAATTCCTCCAGGCACTCTTCTACGTGGACCACATGCATAATTAAACACACGATTGTACACCTTCACTACCATCACCACACCTACCATTCCCATGTATATGGTAACTCCCACGACCGCATCCACGCACGACTTCATGGACATATCACCCACATCTGCACCTCTCTCTTCCCCCATATTCCCATAATCTCCCATTCCTCCACCACCCACTTCACCATTCTCAACCACAACATCTACCATCCCTTTCCCTTTTCCCTACCCCCCCTGCATTCCACACCTTCCCAACATCCACTCCTATAAATAATGTATTCAATACTTTATATCAATTTGTGTTGTAGTTGTAGCATAATTACCAGCATTTAGATGCTCAACATACAAGCCTGTTCAAAGTCCATGAGACACTACAAGAACGATTCACAAACATGGAGAAGGAAAAGTGGCTACTACAATAGGATTGTGATACTTTGTAGAGACAATATGAGGAATTGGTGGCCAATCCCCCCCAACCAGATTCACCGTCACAACAACACCTCGAGGAGATGCTACACGTCCAACAAGCACACAACCTCAAAGTCCGCCGTAACCTTGCGCTACTAAGGAAACACATGTCAACAACACTAGAAGAAAATAAAAGGCTACAAAGATAGAATGAAGAAAATCTAGAAGTTGTTATGGAAGCATCACCAAAAGAGATCGATCCAGAGTGCTTCAAAGCCATCCCATCAGCAAACATGCAGACCATATTGGACACCCATGCTGACCTACTAGAGGCATATGATGCCTTAGAAAAAGAACGTGATGACCTACGAAAGCAATTGACCAACCAACGAGAGCAACCAAAAGAGGCAGCACCTACCGACATCACATCTGAAGAGGTGATAGAATTAAAAGCACAATTAATAGCTTTGCAAGATAAGCTTATCCAATATGAACGACAACCTTCTCCCCTGGTGGAGCCGGAGCTTGAAGAACTCATTCCAATTGAAGTAGAACAGACATTTGAGGACCCTTATGAACCTATGCCTGCCCTTGAGGCAAACAAACAAAAGAAGGAATGGATACGTTTGAGATTGAAGCTCCAAAATGGATTAAAGGTTAGAAAAGGCAAGCCCAACTCACCATGATAGAGTAGCCATGCAGATACAATCAATCTCTCGACTAGAAGACATCGTCATCAAATCGGACTATTTCAAGAACCTATCTCATCATCGATGGATTGGTGTTTTAGATGATTTATATGTACCATTTTGCATCTTATTGGCAGATTATAGTGCTGAAATCAAACATCACACCACGAAAGAGCCAACCTCCGCAACCCAATTTTCCCTAGATGTGTACATTAAGTATAACCCCTGCCATTGTCCTGTTTTCCGATGAAGATCATGGCCTAAGTTGACTCAAACAATGAAGAACATCAAAGGATATCACAAATGACTGAACTATGTATATTTGGCACCGCCTCGTGGCCTACCAATGGTAGCATATATGATTTCAACAATTCGACATTGGGGCATTAGATTCAAGAATGTACCAGATGTCATGGCACAAATGTGCCTCAAATTATTCGAAATCATGGTGGTCACATTCCGGACCTTCAAAAATGTCAAAGAACCTCACCTTTCGGCCCTAGGTTTCAATGAAGCCAACCTCGACCTAGTCTATGATATGAGCACCACCCCATCCGTCAACGTTGTGTATGCATGGCACACTCGTATCAAATATCTCCTAGCATGCTTCAAACAAATGTTTCAAGAAATGTTTATCACATGGTTCTGGGAGTATCACTCAGAAATATTCATACCCAGACCCTCTCATTTGTTACATTTATTTGCTGTGGAACAGGCTCTACACTCAGATAAGCTATGCATGCCACATCCGGAGGTACCCAGGCCAGTTGATTGGGATGCCTTACTCACAAATTTGGCCAAAGGACTGAGGTTAGAAGAGCATCACTTGGCCACAGATGTCGTTGAATACTATGTCAAACGGTCAGCTCAACAAGGGTCTGTTAGAGATGACAGACACGAGAGAGGGGGGAGTGTTGGTAGCAGTGAGGGCACTCAAGGACTTACCAGAAAAGTAAGCCAACGAAAAGAGTCAGAGCAAAGAGAAGGACCAAGTAGGCAAGGCAGTCAACATAGATCCGAAAAATAGGCCCTATAATTTTTCATGAAGCAATATTTCCCAAATAAGTGATCTTAGTCACTTCACACCATTGTAAGTACCATTTTTTATTATTCCTACTCCATTTTGTGCAAACTGAGGAGTCCTCGAGCTTGAGGAGTTTTAGTAGTATTTACATACCAATTTTCATAATTTTCAGAGCTCGTTTGAGCCTCCAAAATAGCTTAGGAACCTAATTTTTAACTAGGTTGGACACTAGGTCTGGACAAGACCAAAGCTAGTCAAAAACTATAAGAAGAGCTAGAGAGCTCATTTTTGAGGTTAGCTTGTCGTAGATTTGAACTTTCTATGAGAAATCTTTTGTAATGGAAGTTATTTCTTTGTTACTCTCTTTGTTATTGCCATGTGTGCACGTGTGGGTGTATGTGTATGCATCTTAGTGTGCTTCTCCATCACCACTATCACTTGCTCGGTGTCTTCATACCATCCTCATGTCTTCCCAGATTTACATTAAAGGAGGTGCTACTCACTATTGAGCTATAGCTGGTTGAACCGACCTAACAAATATAAATGATTTCTGACTTTGATAGGGAATATTCCATGGAATATTCCCGAACCCCACAATTGGGGAGCCTGGTAACTCCCTTTCCTTACAATACCTTACATGGTCCAATATGACCTTCATCCAACATGCAAGTTGGGATTCCCATCAATTGGGTAATGCACACTTGGCTTCTCTTCATAATGAGGGCCTTACAAAATGTGTATACAATCATGAGGGCTAGACACTGATTGTATACTAACATGCCCCCTCAATGTTTACCGATGATAAATCAAGTAGGTCTCGGTTCTATGCCCATTTGTTGAAGATGCCTGTTGAGCTTCTTTCTTCCAAGTGCTTTAGTGAATATATGAGCACAATTTACCTCTGTTGGGAAATATTCTAGCTCCACAATTTCATCTTCAATTAGCTCACGAATGTAATGGTACTGTACTTTTATGTGCTTGGTGCGAGCATGAAATACTGGGTTCTTTGCAATAGCCATACAAGTTTGATTATCACACTTGAGTACAGTCACCATACTTGATGGAAAGCCTAGATTTGCAATACCTTAACCAGACTGCCTAACAAGAAGCAAAACAAACTGCTTTGTACTCTACTTCAGTGGAAGAGAGTGCGAGAGTTGGTTGCTTCCTACTTGCCCAAGAAAATATTCCTGAACCAAGTGAGAAACAATATCTAGAAACTGATTTTCTAGAAGCACAACCTCCAGCCCAATCTGAATCACAATATCCTTGAAGTGTATCACCTGTGGTATAAAAAAATACCAAAATCCAAGGTTCCTACAATGTACCTTAGAATTCACATTCCAGCATTCCAGTGACTCTCCTTAGGTTTGTTGGAAAACCTGCTTAACACTCCAACTACATAGCAAATGTCTGGTCTAGCATTGCACAAAAAAATAAGACATCCAATGAGCTTCCTATACTTCTTAGCATCTACATTAGGCATGTTATCATCCATAGATAGCTTATGATTTACCTCCATAGGTGTGCTAGTTGGTTTGCAATCCATCATTCCAAATGCCTTAAGAATTTCTTTGGCATATTTTTGTTGTGAGATGAAAATGCCATCCTTCCTTTGCCATACTTCAATTCCTAGAAAAAAATGGAGTAGATCTAAGGCTGTCATTTCAAACGTAGTTCCCAAGCTGATCCGAGTTTGATTAATGAGTTCATGATGATCTCCTATACTGATCAAATCATCTACATATACAATGACAACAACTAGCTTGCTATTACTTTTCGTTACATACAAGTTTTTAGTATCATTTTTAGCTTTACATTCCTTTTCGCATCATTTTTAAGTATACTATCATACTCAGACTGCATTGCCGCTCTCCAACCTAGATCATCAAGGGCTTCTTCAATGGTGGTCCTTTATCGAGCCCATGATATCTGCCATTAGAATCATGTTAACAATGTGTTCTGAGGCTCTTCTTTGCTCCTATTCTCTTTGATCTTTGTAATCCATCCGAGGATGATTCTGGTACATCTACATGTTGATTGTGATCATCAAAGAGATATTGTGCCCACTTTGGTAGTGGCTTATGATGTGCAGCTACAATTGCTTGGCTTTTTATTGAGGAAATTTCTCCATTAGATGTTTCCTCCTCCTCAACTTTAACCTCTCTTTTGATAAGCACAAGGTGAGATATTTCTCCATTTGATGAGATAGTGGATTTACCTTTATCTTCTACTAAGTGTGTTCGTTCATCAAACACCGCATCTTGGCTGACAAAAATCTTCCTTGCCTCAAGATCCCATAACTTGTATGCTTTAGACTCTTCACTATATCCTAGGAAGACACACTTTTTGCTTTCTGAATCCAACTTTGATCTTGTTGAATCACGAATATGTGCATAACAGAAACAACCAAAAATTTTGAAATACAAAACTGAAGGCTTTTTACCAGAATATGCTTCTTGAGGAGTCATCCCCTTCGGTGCTTTTGTGTAGCTTTGATTGAGGATGTAGACTGCTGTATTGACTGCTTCTTCCCTGAATGAATCAGACATGTCTTGAGCCTTTAACATACAATGAGCCATTTCAACTATTGTCCAGTTCCTATGCTCAACAACACCATTTTATTAAGGTGTATGAGCTGTGGTAAGTTGCGTTTTCACACCACGATCCTTACAGTAATTATTGAATTCTGTTGACAATCTGTTCTGAATTTCTTGAGTTTCCATCCTGATTCATTTTCCACATACTTATGCCACGTTTCAAATTTTTCAAAAGCATCAGCCTTCTCTCAAATGAAATAAATCCACATCTTTGTACTATAATTGTCGACTAACAACAAAAAGTAGAAAGATCCTCCTAAAGCAAGTGTAGACATTTTACTACAGAGATCAACATGTACTATTATATGGAGTAACCCTTTGGGAGAGGTATGAACCACCTCTTAACTCATTTAGATGGGCTCACACATGAGTGCCATGTGGCATCCATGTGTAGAGCCATAGGGGACTCATTAAATTATGGAAAGAGAGAGAGAGAGACTATCTGGGATACATATGCGGGTGGGTGGCTAATCTTGCATTGATCTCCGTGCATCGACTAGTATAGAGAGAATCGATCGACCTCCAACTGCATGTAGGGATATATCAAAAGTGAGGGGATTCCTCAGGACAACTGAGCCTTTTAGCATTGATATTAGAGCTGGTTGATAACGTGATGGGCCCAACGGACAACGCGATGCAGACAACTGACGGGAAAGCCCACGAAGCCCCAGAACAGGACAAGCCAATGTGAGCACACACAACAGAGCTCAATAGTCGACGGGCTCTTTTCCCTCCTCCCCTCCTCCCCTCCTCTTGGATGTGGGAATGAAGACAACACTCCTCCATTTATACAAATATTCTGCGCTCAAAACTCTCCATGTGGGATAATTTGAAGTGCTCTGCCGCCTCTGCGTGTTCATTTGGAAAAGGAGAAGGTATAGTATTCCATTAAAAATGAGTTTTTTTTAGATTTGGGGGAAGAAAAAAGGATGCCTTGGATCAAGGTTTTGCAAAATTGATGATGCATATATGGGTTGTGGATATGGAGTATGGGTTTTGGGTTTGATCAAAAAGCTTCAGTTTCTCAGTTTGGAACTTCTCAAAGTCACCCTTCCATGAAGATTAGCTTTTCCACTTCCTAGTTGTGACATACCCGACTTCTTTGCATCCTAGCTTGTTCATACGATATCCGATTTCAAAAATCTTGGTCATGTTACGAAGCTACACTCCTAAGCTTCAGTAAAGACCATGTGTGTTGGATTTGGATGAGATTTGAACAACCAAAATCTCTCTGCAGCACTTTAGCAGGAACTAGGCAGCCACTTTCGGGCCTAGTTTTTCATCATCTAGTGTGCAAATTCACTTTTTTCAGTTGGGATAGCGTTATATCTTTGAAGTATAGTTGCTAGGCTATTTTTTTTGGACTGGTGAGGACTGTCAAATCTCAAAAGTTGTTCAGTTTCACTCAGTTTGCCCGTTTGGGGCTATTTCTATGTGGTTTTGGCATTGTTCTTGTTGGTTTTTGGTGATTAGAACCTCTCCGTACCAACCGGACATTTCCAATTTTTGTTTGGGCTTGGCAAGCATTCAAAATCAGAAACCTGAAGCTTCAAGGATCACTTGGATTTCACTTCCGCAGCTTCATTTTGTACCAGGGAAGTGCTCTTGTGATATATTTCTCTTCTTCTTGCATATTTACGCTTTACTTCCATTCATTTCCACATACGGGGGAAGGGAAGTAAAACATGGAATCTAAAGGGAAACAAATAGTTGAACACACTTCTCCATCTAAAGAGCAACTAGAGGATCCTAATTCTAGAATGGAAGAAATAGAATTAGGTCAAGAAGTAGAAGAAAACTGAGAAGAGAAAGAGCCTCAACAAGAAGAGTATACATATGAGGAACTTTTAGATGATTTTGTCACTCATGATCAATTCATAGACTTGAAAGAGCAAACCCTTAAATTAGAGAGAGATCTTGGTAGCATCACATCTCTCATTCAACAGCTAAAGTCTCAAATGATCTCACTTGAGACTAGCATCACCTCTTTCCTAGCTAGGAAGGAAAGAGAAACCCCTCCTATTCCTCTAGAGATTACTAGGAAAGATACTTCTCTTCCTAGTAAACATAAAGGAGAGAGCTCTAGGGAAGCTCCCCTCCTGAAAGACTTAAAGCCACCTACCCTTACGGGGGATGACCGAGATAGGAACAAGGATGCAATCTACACTTTTTTACAAAAGTGGCATGATTTGCATCAATTGAAGGGCACCCCCCCAGAGTACCGTGTGCTAGAGGCGAGTCTCTCCCTCGACCCGCATTCTTACAAGTGGTGGATGAGTTTAAAGGAGGCAAACTCTATCCCTACTGATTGGACTCAGTTTGAGACTCTTTTTCTAAAAGAGTTTCTTCTTGAGAATGAGGAGGAGAGGAATTGGGATGAGTGGGATAGGATTACCCGAAGAGGTGGGCCTCTTACAATCTACCTATCCCACTATAGATAGATCATTTTGAAACTTAAGGGCTTAGATGATTTCCAGAAGACCAGAGGGTTTGTTAGGGGCTTAGATAAAGCCATAAAGAGGGAAGTCAGAAGGAATGCACCTAAGACATTTGAGGAGGTGATCAAGTATGCACATATCTATGAGGACCACAACGGTCCTCAATATACTCCTATGGAGGCGGATCAGCCCCTCAAGCCTCTTAGTACGACTAAATTCAAGAAGAAGTTTCCGTTTGGGAAAAACAAAGTTTTTATTAAAAAACAAAGATCACAAGGGCCTAGGTTATCTACAGATCAATTTGAGAGGGCCAAAAGAGAGAACATGTGCTTTAGGTGTTTGTCTCCTAGCCCTTCACAGTGGAACTGTCCACTCAAGAAGGGGGAAGAAAAGAAGAAGGGACCAGAGACTAGTACGGCCTCCGAAAAGGGCAAAAAGGTGGTCCACCTAGTGCAGACCCTTCCTATTCATGGTAGCTGTAGCTGCAAGGGAGTGGAGGTGATGCACAAGGATATTGAGCACACCTATTGTTTGACTCAGTCATTGTGGTCACTGCAATTTGGACCACATGACCTAGTTAAACTGCATGGTAGTGTGTACGAGACCAGGATGTGAGTCAAGATAGATGACTTTGCCACTCATAATTTTATAAACTATGCTTTGGTCAAGAAATTAAAGATTCCCCAGCAGCCCAGTGCACATAAATACATCGTCTCTATGATGCAAGGGCAAGATAAGAGGATATGGGATACTATGGTATCCAATTTGGAAGTCAAGATGCAGGACTATACAAATTATATGGACTTCCAAATTATGAATACGGAGATGACAGACCTTGTGTTAGGAAGAGAGTGGCTATGGGGGTTGGGAGACACACTTAAATGCAGCTATCAAAACAACACACTTGAATTTGAAAAGAATGGAAGTAAAGTTTGTATTCAGGGAGAGAGAGATGTACCTAGTGCACCTCTCATTTCATCATTAGAGTTGTATAGTCTTTGTTATTCTCAGCATGTATAGGAGATGTTTTTATTGTATAGTCATGATATGGAGCATTGCATAGATAGCTAATCTGATGTATATTTTCATGGTAGGAATGTAAATATGGATAGGACTTTCTACTAGTCTTTTTTGCAAGAGTGTGTGGTTAAAAGTTTTAAGGATCTTATGTTTGAGTATAGAGATGTTTTTCCCACTGACTTACCTAGAGGGCTACCACTTGAGAGAGGGGACATTGACCATGCCATTGAGATTGTTACTAACACTAACCCTATTTGTAGGCCACCTTATAGACTTAGTGTTTCTCAGCATGAGGAGGTTGAGAGGCAATTGCAAGATTATTTAGATAAGGGCTTCATTAAACCTAGTAACTCACCTTGGGCATCACCAATGCTCCTAGTTAAAAAAGAAAGATGGCTCTATGAGATTATGTATAGACTATAGAGCACTTAATAAGGTAAGTATCAAAAATAGGTTTCCAATGCCTAGATTGGAAGATCTATTTGATCAGTTACATCAAGCTAGGTATTTTACCAAGCTTGACCTTAGATCAGGATATCATTAGATCAGGATTAGGGTAGAGGATGTCCCTAAGACTTCATTTAGGACTAGATATGGTAACTATGAGTTTTTGGTGATGCCCTTTGGTCTCACCAATGCTCCTTCCACTTTCATGAAGCACATGAATAGTGTTTTACGGCCCTATCTAGGACATTTTGTAGTAGACTTTTTGGATGACATTCTGATCTATAGTGCATTAGAAGAGGAGCAATTGGAACACTTAAGAAAGGTATTTCAAGTGCTAAGGGAAAATTCACTCTTTGCTAAGGAGTCAAAGTGTGAATTTTTCAAAACAGAGGTTAGATACCTTGGGCATATAGTCTTCCAGGATGGAATCCAGATGGATCTTGAAAAAGTAAGGGCTATTATGGAATGGCCACATCCAAGGAACTTGGAAGAGCTGCAGATCTTCCTAGGTTTATCGGGCTTCTATCAAAGATTCATTAAGAATTATGCCAAAATTGTTGTTTCGATGACGGAACAACTTAAAGGGAAAGGGAAGCCTTTCATTGGGGAGACGAACAGAAGCAAAGTATGGAGAAATTGAAAGTAGCAATTGCTACAGCTCCACTTTTACATATAGTAGATCCCAACAAATCCTTTGTGGTTGAGACTGACACGAGTGATTTTGCCATAGGAGTGGTTTTAGTACAGGATGGTTGACCAGTAGTTTTTGAGAGTAAGAAACTAGAACCAGCTCAGAAGAATTACTCCGTCTATGAGAAGGAGTTGTATGCAATTGTCCATGCTTTGAAGAAGTGGCGTCATTATTTATATGGTGCCAAAGTTATGATAGTGTTTGATCAAGAGAGCATTAAGTGGCTCTCTAATCAAACAGACCTTAAAGGTAGGAAGGCCCGATGGGCAGAGACCCTTTAGGAGTTTGATTATGAGCTTAGGTATAGAAAGGGAAAGTTTAATGTAGAGGCTGATTCACTTAGTCGCATTCCTATGCTCAATGGACTACGTTTTACTCAGACGCAGACATGACCATGTATTTTAATACATGGGGATTTAGTGGCAATACTATTCCATTGATTATCTCTTTCTTTTAGACCTTCCAGTACCATTTTTGAGGACAAAAATGGAGTTAAGGGGAACGAAATGTTATATGGAGTAACCATTTGGGAGAGGTGTGAACCACCTCTTAACTCATTTAGATGGGCTCACACATGGGTGCCATGTGGCACCCATGTGTAGAGCCATAGGGGACTCATTAATTATGGAAAGAGAGAGAGAGACTAACTGGGATACGTACGTGGCTAGGCGGCTAATCTTGCATTGATCTCTGTGCGTTGACTAGTACAGAGAGAATCAATCGACCTCCAACTACGTGCAGGGATATATCAAAAGTGAGGGGATTCCTCAAGACAACTGAGCCTTTTAACATGTACCAACTCTAGAGGAGCTTGAGATCGATTGATGGTCTCTGTTGGAAATGCCTTTCGTTGTTGCTTGCCCATCATACAAGCTTCACAAGGTTCCTGCAACTTTGAAAAGGCAGGAAAATGAGCAACCATCCCTGTTCTTTGCATCTCCTTCAAAGCTGCAAATCTGAGATGCCCAAATCGTTTGTGCCATAACCTGCTTACACCTTTATCTTCTGTAGTGGTTAAGGCACTTAACTCATACAAGTTATCATGTCTTATGCCTTTACCTACTACATTACTTGATGAATCCATGATTTTTGCACCACTCTTATTGAAGTGAACTTCGAGTCCACGATCTATTATTGTAGAAACTGACAACAAATTTCTTTTAAGTGTAGGTACATAGAGAACATCGGATAACTTTTTCTCAACACCTAGAGAAGTGATAAAAGAGATGGTTCCAGATCCTTCCGTTGGACACTTGGAGTCATTTCCCATCGCTACATTGGTGGATTCCTGTAGAGGCATTAGGGAACTACACCAATCCTTTTTACTGGTCATATGGCGAGAAGCTTCACTATCTAAAATCGATGGTTCATCAACACGAGCTTGAGCAGATGAGCATACCTCTTCAATAGCTACCCATAGTTCCAGCACTGTGTTATTTGCAAACTCTTTGTTCTTCCACAATGATTTTACAGTCCCATTCTGTTCATCAGCTTGCTTCTATCTACAATCCTTGATGGCATGGCCTTTCTTTTCACAATAGATGCAACTTCCTATGAACTTTTTCTTCTTTGGCTTCTTCTTTGATCCATTTGAAGAGCCTTTACCTTTTGCATTTGTTGAAAATGCATCATCACTTGTACTTTGCCGATTCTTCAACCACATCTCTTCTTCTAAAAGCATATCACAAAACTCTTCAAATGTAAGAGAAGTTGGTCTTACCTGAGTGTTAAGGGTTGTTACTAATCCATCATACTTTGTTGGAAGAACACATACACATCTTTGAGCCAACTCTTCTGGTGTTATAGCAACACCAACTATAGATCTTGAAGATGTTTTATCCGTTCGATAAAATCTTCAGCCTTTTTAGAATCAAAATGCTTTTCATTTGCCAACTGATTTTCTAAATTCTGTATCCTAGTGTGGTTCTTGGTCTCATATTGATGAGCCAATATGCCCCAAGCTTCATGTGCTTTAGTAGTATGTTGAACTAAAGTAAGCATCTAATCACTTACACTAGTGACAATTGCACATAATGCATTAGCATTCCGCCTCTTCCAAGCTCGTAGAAGATCTGGATCTGGCTGAATCATCAATCTTGAATTTGCTGGATCTTCAACTAGTATAGGCTCTAGATCCAATCCCATCGGTCCCATGATAGTGTCAAGTAATTCATAGGAGTCCAAAATTGCAGAAATTTTGAACTTCGAGAGTGTATAGTTGGTTCCATCCAGCTTCCCTTCAGTGAATGCAGGTGGGCGAATTTGAATAGGTGCAGCATTAACATTAGCTGAAACACCAAGACCAATGTTCGAGGATGAAGCCATCATGTAATCACTCGAATAATCTACTGATATTCTAGTCTACTAGTAGGCTAAAATAGTGATACTTCTCAAGTTATTCGGACCTTACGACTCTGATACCAGGTAAGACAATAGTTACGCAATATAACACATGAGTAGTAGCAGAGAAGATAATAGATACAAGAGAATCTCAACAATTTTCTACTAGCAGCAAGTACAAAGATGATGGCATTGTCCACCCGTGTGCTCTCAAGGTAGAGCTTAAATGGTGATCTAGAAAACTCTAGATAGGGAGATACAAGGTAGAGTTATGCTAGCTCAATTCGATGTCTCAGGTAGTGCAGAAGTCATGTATATATAGGATCATGGGTGGCCTTTTGTGGATGGCTATAGATGGGTGGTAGAGCATGGGCGGCCACCGCCCGCGTAATTACCATACACGGCTTAGGACAGTTGAAGCAACCTAACAAATTGGGGAGCTTGGACCCCACAATTGGAAAGCCTGGTGACACCCTTTCCTTAGAATACCTTACATGGTCCAATATGACCTTCATCCAACAGGCAAGTTGGGATTCCCATCAATTGGGTAATGCACACTTGGCTTCTCCTCATAATGGGGGCCTTACAAAATGTGCATACAATCCTGAGTGGTAGACACTGATCATATACTAACATGTTTACTACAAAAATCATTGAGAGGAACTCCTTTTTCGTATTCGTGTAGTTTCTCTCAGTACTGTTCAAGTTTTGACTTGCGTAATAAATGGGATGATCCAACTTCTTTTCATCAGCTTGACATAGCACTGCTCCAACTACAGTATGGGAAGCATTCGTATGCACATGGAATTCTTTCATCCAATCACGTGCTACCAGAATCAGTGCATTTATCAATTTCTCTTTGATAGAGTCGAATGCAATCTAACACTCTCCGATCCATTGATACTACTGATCTTTCCTAAGAACATTTGTCAATGGTGTGGCTATCGATGCGAAATTCAATATAAATCATCGGTAATCATTAGCATGTCCCAAGAATCCTCTGAGTTGCCACAAGTTTTGAGGAGGTGGAAGTTGTCCGATTTTTTCTACCTTATCCTCATCAATAGAAATCCCTTTTTCAAAAATCATATGCCCCAAGAGCAAGCCTTTTTGTACTCCAAACATGCATTTTTCTGGATTCAACATGATGCCTTTTTCTATGCTTCTCTTCAGAATGGCTTTGATTCTTTCCATCATATTTTCATAGTCTCCTTGGATGGAAAAGTCATCAAGGAATATCTCCATCCAGTTCTGCAGATAGTCTTGGTAAGTTGCGATCATTGCTCTCTGAAACGTGGTTGGTGCATTGCATAGCCCAAACGGCATGACACGATATGCATATGTACCCCACTATGTGGTGAAAGTAGTTTTTGACTGATCTTCTCCATAAATTTGGACCTCATTGTATCCGTCGAAGCCGTCTAGAAAGGAGTACAATTTATGACCAGCCACTCTATCCAAAATTTGGTCGGTAAATGGCAAAGGAAAGTGGTCCTTCTTTGTTTGCTCGTTCAACTTCCGATAGCCCATGTAAATGAGAATTTTATTGTTCTTTTTTGGGACAACCAGAGTTGGTGACACCCATTCGTTAAATGCAACAAGGTATATAAATCCTCCTTCCAACAACTTGGTCAATTCCATTTTGATCAACTCCGAGTATGCCGGATTTGTCCACCTAAGCCTTTGACATATTGGCTTAGTCCCTTCTTCCAAGTCTATATAATGGTGACAAATCTGGGGATCGATCACTTTCAGATCAGTGTATGACCATGCAAAGCCCTTGCTGAAATTCTTGAGTACCGATTTTATGCTTTCCCGCACACCATCTGGTAACTCTAACCCCATGCTCAAGAACTTTTTGGAAAAAATTCCCACTTTTCCGCATGGTTTTTTCTCCAATATTCCTCACCTCTTGATGTCGTTCTAATGAGAATATGCTCCCCGATCACATGCGCATGGCTGGCTAGTAGATCATTGGATTTTTCTTTTTTGATCAAATCCAATCTCTTTGGTTCAGCCTTCACAATCGCTTCTTGCACTTTAGTCTTGCCTTTCGCTTCTATTTTTGATTCTCGACGTCTCCTCTAGAGCTCCACTTCTAGCACTCTGATCCTTTCTCTCAACTATTTCACTCCCATTGGTGAAGCTATTTTAGTGACCTCTGTACAAGTTTTGAGAGCCTAATTGTAATCAAGCTGAGAGAATTTTAAGTAGGAACATTTACATGTGTAAAGAGAAGAAGTGAAGATAGGTACAGGTGCATATTTGATGGTCATTTTTTGATCAGATCTCCCTCCATAGTGTAACATTTTGAGCAACTAAGCACTCATTCTTTAAGTTGAAAGGTAAATTACTTGTCACTAAAAGCATTTGAATAAAGGGGTTCTAGTTTGGGAGAACTATGCATAAGATGTTGTAGGTGTCAAAGTCGACTATACAGAAGAACAGTTTTAGACATAGGTACATTGTTTGGAGAAAATCTCAAGATCTATTAATTCTTTTGAGGAGTTTTAACTTGGAGAAGGTGCACAAATACTAGCTGACACCTTGTATAAAGCTTCATTGAAAAATTTACACATTTGATCAGTCAATGAGTGAATTAAGTGCACCACACTTTTCTGTGTAATGAGTTCTTCATTGTTAACTCAAGTCTTGATAATTTGGCATTAATGTTCCAATATTAATTGAGGTTATGAGTTGTTCTTGATATAGAGGTGCTCTAACATCAAGGATAACCTTTTCTTTTGGAGATTAAGCATCTCCATTAGTGGTATCAGAGCAGGATTCATCACATTTGAAGAAAGGAGGACCTTGACTATTGCAAATATACATAAATCAATCTTTGAAGATTCAAAAGGTGAAAGTTTCAAGTGAAAGCTAGAGAAGGAGGCCTGAAAGCTATCAAAAGGATCAAAAGGAACTACATCCGAATTAAAGGTACATTCATTATTCACAAAGCTTGAAGAATATATTGCACAGGTGAAGAAAGGATGAGAGATTCTCTTCAGATAGAGAAACTGGATAGAGAAAACTATCTTGCTTGGTTAATGAGGATATAAGCTCATGTTATGAGCAAAGACCTGATAGGATACATCACAAGTGAAGAAGAAAACCTAGAATTTAGGGATCCTAGTGTTCCAACTAGGGAAGTGTCTCATATTTGAAGACATGGATGAAGAAGAATGCTCAAGCAAGGAGCATTATCTACATGAGAGTCAATGATTACTTGCAACCTCATATTAGAGGACTCAAAAGTACAAGTGACATATGGAATGCTTTGGAAGAGCATTTTAAAAACACTACAAAGTCAAGGAAGGCATCTTTATGGGTAGAATTCACCACATTCAAGAAGAAGGCTTCTCAATCCATTTCTGATTATGTAGCAAGGATGAAGGATATTGCAGATGCATTAGGAGCAGTTGATGAAGACATTGAAGAGGACAAATTGGTAAGACAAATTCTCACAAGTTTGAGAGGAGATGAGAAGTGGAAGCCAATTTGATTCTATCCACTAAATTGTCACTAGATCATTTCACTCCTGATTTGAATCAATTGCTAGGACATATGTTAACCTTTGAGCAGGATATCAAAGGTGATGTTGATAAGAGTACATGTCAAGCAATGTATTTGAAGGACAAAACGAAGATTAACAAAGGAAAGCAACAATTGAATGAAGATGAAGGCACTATGAGTCAAGCAAATTTCCCAAGAGGAAGAGGAGGTGGCAAAGGAAGAGGAAGAGGCAGAAGCAATAAAGGTGGTGGTAAAGCTTGTTGAATTTGTGGTAAGACTAATCATTTAGCTCATGAATGTTGGCATAATAATCAAAATGGTGGAGGATATAGTCAGAGCTTTAATTCAAGAGGAAGTGGTGGTAGAAATCAGAGAGGTAATTTCAAAGGTAGAGGTAATAGATGTTTCTTTGGAAGAAATCCAAGAAGAGGATTTCAAAGGTTTTGTATGTCCCTACAATTCCAAAGAATCTGATAAGTGTAGGGAAAATTGTAGAGAAAGGATATGAAGTAAGGTTCACTAATGATGGAGTTTATGTTGAAGACCCTAGCCACGGGTATAAACAAATTGTTTCAGGGAAGAAAGAAGGAAGGCTCTTCACATTGAAGATTCAAGGCAATGTTGGTCATGCCTTGTTCACTTATGGAGAACATAAGATCTTTGAGTTAGATCTTTGGCACAAAAGGCTTGGACATTTTAATGAAAGAGGTATTAAGGATATGATTAACAATGGTTCAGTGCTTGGATTTCATAACATTGCAGGTCAACACATGACATACAAGTGTGAAGCATGTCAATTGGGTAAAGCTCACAAGAATACTTATGGTAAGAAAGGGTTTATGTATTCAGAGAAGCTTGAATTGGTGCATACAGATGTGTGGGGTCCATCAAAGGACTTTAGCATTAATGGTTGGAGATATTATGTGATTTATGTTGATGATGCTACCTGGTGGATCACTATATATGTGATCAAAGATAAATAAGAGGTGTTCAATACATTTAAACATTATCATGTGTATGCAGAGAGAATCACAGGGCAAAAATTGAAGAGACTAAGGTCAGATGGAGGGGGAGAGTATTTCTCTAATGAGTTCAGTGATTACTTATGGAATGCAGGTATAAAAAGGGAAGTTACTTGCAGGTGAAGTATTTCAAGGATGATGCACCATAATGTGATCTCCTTCTCGAGAGCTCCACCACGATATGCTCGGAGTAGAAAACGGAGCTCCTGATGCAGCACATAGTACTTTGTACAGATGCTATAGAATGTACAGAAAACACAGTACACAGGGAGCACAAAGATAGACTTCTTAGGTCTCACAAATGCGGTCAAACATACAGTTTGTGGCTGACCAGGCCACTATATGTTTTATCAAAGAGCATATACAAAGAAGTTTCTAGTGGTCTGTTGGAGTTAGATGTCTGCGGAAGCACGCGAACAGCACAAGGAAGAAGAAGAAGCTTGGAGCATAACACACAATACTAAATGTATTACTAGAGAATGTACAAAGATAAGTAGCCCATTAGGGCAATAGGCATATATACAAGCCGAGGGAAAAAAACCTCTTAAAGAGGGAAAAAATTGCCCCGATGGTCCTAGTGTGTTCAAAGACATCACTACCTAAATATATCAACAAATCCCCCCTGGGAGTGATGCAGTGAACAAGGAGCTGACACTCATGTATAAGGAAGTGCCAAGCTATGTGGAAATCACTCCACAAAAGGAAGTAAGCCCAAAGCTTTGCGGAAAGCTTCAAACTTCTCCCTAGGCAAAGCCTTCGTGAAAAGGTCTGCAATGTTCTCCTGCATGGGCACATATGCCAAGCTGATCTCCCCAGCAGAGAACCTCTCCCTGACACAGTGATAATGCACCTCAATGTGCTAAGTGCGAGCATGGAACATAGGGTTCCTCGCAACTGCCAATGCGCTCTGACTGTCAGTGAAGATGGTGGTGGCAGAAGTCTGATCAACACCCAAATAAGCCATAAGGCGTCTGAGCCACACACACTCAACAGTCGCTGTGAAAGCTACCCTATACTCAGCCTCACAACTGGAAGTGGCCACAGTAGGCTGCTTCTTGCTCAACCAAGAGATACATGAGCTACCAAGCATGAAGCAAAAGACACTAGTGGACGCATGAGTGTCATAGCAACCAGCCCAATCAGAGTCAGAAAAAGCATGCAAATCTAGAGGTAGTGATCCTCCCTTGGGATAAAACAACCCAAGTAGCCGAGTACAACTCAAATAGCGAAAGATGCGCTTAACTGCTTGTCAATGCTTGACTCTTGGGCAATGCATAAACCTACTCATCTATGAGACATCAAACTGATTATCTCGCCAAGTAATGCATAAGTAAATCAAGCATCCAATAGCCTGCTGATAGAGAACAACATCAAATGCATCTCCAGAATCATGAAGACTCAATCGTAAACCTGTCTCCATAGGAGTGGCAATAGGCTTACAGTCTTCAAGGCCAAAACGCTGCAATAATGTGTCAATATATTTCGTTTGAGACAAAGGCATTGCACCATCAACTTGCATAAACGGAATGCCCAAATAGTGATGCAAATGCCCCAAATCAGACATCTTAAATGAGGCATGCAAATCAGCCTTAAAATCAGCAATATGCTTCTCAATAGGACCAGTGAGCAGCATGTCGTCAACATAGACAACAATGATTAA
Organism: Ceratopteris richardii; assembly: GCA_020310875.1. Classification (NCBI taxonomy): domain Eukaryota; kingdom Viridiplantae; phylum Streptophyta; class Polypodiopsida; order Polypodiales; family Pteridaceae; genus Ceratopteris; species Ceratopteris richardii. The sequence continues at coordinate 118,989,685 of CM035417.1, read as the reverse complement.
CAGCACATCATTAGCACGCTTAACATATAAGGTGCTTTCAGTTTGACTGTTCTCAAAACCATGTGTAATCAGATAGGCATGTATCTTCTCGTACTAAGCACGTGGTGCTTGCTTTAAACCATATAATGCCTTCTGTAACCTGCACACCTGGTTTTCATGCCCTTTCTACACAAAACCACGGGGCTTAAAAACATACACTTCTTCATGCAACTCACCATTCAGAAATGCTGTTTTAATGTCCAACTGATGTACATTCCAACCATGATGAGCTGCAAGTGCACAGATGCTCCGAACAGGAGTCATACGACAGGTAGGTGCAAAGGTCTCATCAAAATCAATGCTTCTTTCCTGTGCATAACCCTTTGCAACAAGCCTAGCCTTTTACCTATCAACTATACCATCTGATTTACGCTACCAGCTTGTATACCCACTTAGTGCCAATGGCCTTCTTGCCAGGAGCCAAATCACATAAAGACCAAGTACCATTCTTCATTATAGCATCATATTCAGATTGCATAGCAGCCATCCAATTTTCTAAATTTTGTGCTTCATGAAACAAAACAGGCTCATTCTCATCACAAAGACTAGATGCAGCCATAGCATAGCAATCTGATGCAAAAGAGGCACTATGAGAGCCTGAATGAGTACGATATAACAGAGGTGCATCTAATTTGCTGTCACGCAAAGTCTGCACCAGCTATTTTGGCATAGTTTTTGCCTGCTCAATATCAGCTCTCTCATCAACTAGTGCAACATGTAAGTCTTCATCAGAAATGGAATGATGTGCATCATCAGATGAAACCTGCACAGGATGAGAGGTTGCCTCATTGGGACCAGCACTAGACTGTCCACCTGTAAAAAGAGGCAGTAAAGTATCATACATGTCTTTGGAGCTAACAACTGTCTCCTTAGTACATGAAAGCAATGGTTGATTAACATCTTCCACAAAAACAACATCACGGCTAACCAGAATGCATTTAGTTTGTGGATGATACAGACGATAGCCTTTACTTTCAGAACTGTATCCAACAAAAACACATTTTACTGCTTATCATCCAATTTTCTACGACGTTGTTCAGGCACTAATGCATATGCCAAACAACCAAAAACATGCAGATGAACAATAGATGGCTTGCGATCATGCCAAGTCTCATATGGAGTGATAGACTGTAGCGCTTTAGTGGGACACCTTTTCAGTACATATGCTGCACACATGATAGCCTCAAGCCAGAAACTATGTGGTAAAGCCTGACTCTTGACCATACACCTCGCCATTTCCATGAGTGACCTGTTCTTTCGTTCAGCAACTCCATTCTGTTGAGGTGTATACGGCACTGTACAGTGGTGTTTTATCCCATGTTCAGCCAGCAATGCATTAAAATCAGAAGACATATATTCCCCCCCGATCAGAACGGAGGGTGCCCATTTTACATGCTGATAGATTTTCAGCCAAAACCAAAAATTTTTTGAAGCACATGAACACTTCCGACTTTGCCTTCAATGGATATACCCATGCATGCCTGGAAAAATCATCGATGAAAGTCACGAAGTAAGGATAATTCCCAAAAGAAGGTGTTTGCATAGGACCATAGACATCACTATGTACAAGTTGCAATTTCTAAGTATCCCAAACTGAACCATCTTTTGGAAAGGATGAACACTGCATTTTGCCCAAAATACAGCCTTCACAAACATCTTTCCCAAGTGCCTCAAATTTGGCCAAAGAGGACACCATTTCAGATTTCTACAAGCGTAGCAAACTAGCAAAATTCAGATGACCAAAGCGTGCATGCCAAGCTTTGCATCTGACATAGCATGAGAATCATTTATTGCACATGCCAAATCATTTACAGATCTTCATAGTCTATGAGCTTATACAACCCACGACATAAAATGCCAGAAGCAATAATCACATCGCCATTTGATAGATCATGAACTGTACACCTGTCATCAACAAATTTCACAACGAAGCCAATCTTGGCTAATGCAGAAAGTGATAACAGGTTCTTCTTGATCCCTGGCACAAATAAAGCATTTGCAAAAGTGAAAGAACTACCATCAGTAGTAGTCAAAATGATCTTACCAACTCCCATAACAGGATAAGAGGAGTTGTTGGCGAATGTAACAGTATTCCCTGTAGGGGCATGCTCGAGTGAAGAGAAGAAACTGCACTTCGAGGTAATATGTTTGATCGTCCCACTGTCAAAATACCAAACATTTGAGTCTACTGCAGACGTGCAATGCTCATGAGAAGATGGGTCAAAACTACAAACAGTAGTAAACACCCATTCTTCTTCCTGCACAAGATTAGTAGACTCTGTTTTTGGTGTAGAGGCCTCTACAACAACCATTCTAGCCTCTTTCTTCTTTGCCTCTTTAGCAGACAGTTTTGGACAGTTCTTTATGATATGATCATTCCCTTTACAGTACTTACAAAACAATTTCTACTTTTCTGATTTCTTCTCATCTTTATCTTCCTTCTTTGAATGTGCAGAATTAGCAAATTTATGCTTACTAGTCAAAGAGCTCCATTTTCGTTTGCCCTTCTGACTAGCCAGGAAACCTTGATCTGCAACTCGCATAATGGACCTCTTCTGCCTGGACTGATCTTCTTGCAACAGAATAGAGACTAACTCCTCAAATGATAAGGCATTTGGATTTCCTTTCATCATCAACCGAAGAGTATAAGCGAAACTGAGATATGAATCAAGAAGACCATTCAAAACGATCGGCACAAGTGAGCTATCTGGTATAACCTCATTAGCAGAATTCAATTGTTCCTTTAGGTCTTTGATCTTCATTAGGAAACTATCCATAGAATCACCTTCATTCATGTGCTCACTCTCCAATTGTTTTTGGAGGTAAGCAACACGAGCCTCACTCCTAGCTTGGTACAATGTTGTAAGTGTATCCCAAGCATCCTTAGCTGTTCTGCAAGAGCGAATGTGAGGAATAATGGCACGTTTGACAGAAAAAGCTATCAATGCATGTGCCTGGGCATCTCTGCCATCCCAGTGAATCTGCTCTTCAGTAGGTGTAGTAGAAACCGCATCACAAACAAGAGTATGCAGAATATCATCATCTTCGACACCTTCTACATCAGCTTCAGTACCTGCAGCTGTAACAGTTGCAGGTGTGATAGGATGTTTTTTGACACCCTGCACAATGTTCCACAATCCTTTTGCAACCAACACATGTCGCATCATATAAGCCCATAACGAGTAGTTGGTTTCTGCTTTCCGCCATGGCGGGTGACTAAAATACCTTGATGCAGAAAATTGAGTATATCTCAAAAAGTTGAACAGAACTGCCTAGACGAATTTTGCTAGACCTGTAGTAGACTTTGAGATGCTTATACTGGCGAACAGAAACTAGTATATACCTGTTAGCTCAGAAAATGGTTGGTTTTTATGCACTAATGTGGTTCTATTTGGCCAGGAAAATATGTTTGATTTCAGGTACTTGAAGAGTGGAAGTGACGATTGATGAGAAGTATTTGGAGGTAACACGACAACGTGTTGGTCGACGAGATGGGCTGCCTCATGGGCAAAGAATGTCAAGAAAAATAGCTTTCTCCTCTTTGTGGGTGACTCTTGGTTGATATGTTCAAAGCAGAATGGTTGGGACAAAAACAATTTTTTCTCTTCGTTTTTTGGGAGTATGTAGGACAACAAAAGGGGCTCGCTAGTGCTGAGAAGAAGGCAACACGCATCACTGAGGGAGGCCGTGTTGGAAGTTATATCCATGACAATAGGATTGGTGTTCTTATAGAGGTGAACTGTGAAACGGATTTTGTTAAGGCTAGGGAATTTTTGCACAAAAAGGGGCTTCTTTTTCGGATTTGAAAAAAAACGTGTGTTGGGGAATGATTTCCTTATCAAAAAGGGGTAGAAGAGGAGCGCGGATGGGGAGATAAGGGGGGGCCTGTCATTTTTGAGCTCTCTCTCTGTTTTTTCGTGTGCAGGAACGAGGGGGGGGGAAGAAAGTTTGGAAGCCGGCAGTTTTTTGAGTCGGAGATCAAGGGGTTATCTTCAGGAAGGCTCCTGCAACTGACAAGCGTTAAAAACAGAGTTTTGGTGGCTTGCATTTCCGGCTTCGTTTCTGTACAGAAAGGAAAATGCTCTTTGCCTTGCAGAAGAAGAGAGGAGAGAGGGAGCAGAGGAGGCATAGATATTCGGGGAACGGACATGAGAAGTCTGGGGGAAGACTATGAACGACGCTGGTCTCTGTTCAACTCTGGAAGGGGGCACTCTTCAGATTTATTTTTGTGAGGAAACGAAGGCCAGCACTGCAAGGGATTAAAAAGAAAATCAGAGAGGAGCACGAGGACATGGCTCAGAATCAAAAGAAGTTTGCCTTTACTTGGAGAAAGAATTCGAGAGACGACAAGAGAAAAAGGCACGTTGTTGATTCCCTGAACTGCGAATCTGTTGCTAAGTGCATGGGAGATAGTAAACGAGTTTTGAACGGGGATTCTAGCTGCTAGAGTAAAAAAAAAAGATAACTGTAAGAATGCGGTGAGCTCCACAAATCAGGAACATACGGAGTAACTTCTTTCTAAAGAAGGAAACTGATAGACCTATTCAATTGCAACAAGATTCGCGAAGAGCAAAAATTAGAGGTTTCACTATGCTTGGCTGAAATTCAAGTTATTTCGTTGCTGAAACGATGAACTCTTTGTTCTTACGATTTACTTTCCATGTTGTTCTCTTTTATGTTTTATTACCTGTAGTGGTATAATAGAAATACAATGCTCTTTGTGTGTGGGAAAATTCTCAAACATCATACAAAAGCCTAATTAATAAGAATACAGTTTGTGCGATGTTATTTTTGGCTTACGCAAAGTTTACCACGCTAACACTCAGATTTTACATAAAAGAAAGTTTCAATCATGAGAGTTCGAATGGATTCCCATGTTATCGTCTAAGGAATTGAAAATTATAGTATGATGCATATCTTTTACAGAACTTTTGCAGAACTATCTTTCTGTGATAGATAGTTTTCCTCTGTGTTAGAAACATCTTGAAATGCATGTTTTCATAGGTTTAAATATGATGGTTGTAGAATTGAATGTCTTTGTTGCTGTGCAATTACTTCTTGTGGATCGAATGTTTGTTATGTATGATTCTAAACAAAGTTTGGAACTTGAACAGTAGAAAGTAATACACAGTATGTGAGGAAATAGCCTACAAGGATCATTCTAACCATCATTTGGGCTTCCTCTTCGTATGCGATCTTTTGGCTTGTGATGCAAATCATGCAAATTCTTTTTCGCTTGCCGCAATGACGATAATCATTTCAGAACACTGATTCAGTGAAATTGTTGTGTTATGTCACATGCTTTGTCTGCGTATATGCTTCCTTTAAATGGTAGACATCAAGTATTGTACGTGAAGAAGGACAAAATTTTTTGAACAGATACAGGTTCTTAACATTTAAAAGCTACCATAGCATACATGAGACTACCAACAACAAACTGATAGGGAATTTTGGTCATGAATTCCTTTTCCTCATCTGATTTGGGGCAATCATCCTTTTCACATATGTGGGTAAAGGTGTACTCAATGCCTTTCCACCTTGCATATTGAACCTGTGAAGTACTTTGGATATGTACTCACTTTGAGACAAGTATATGCATCTTTTACTCCTATCACGAGTAATGTGCATGCCAAGAATATGTTTGGCATCCCCCAAATCCTTCATATCAAATGTCTGGCTCAACTTCTTTTGGAGAATTGACAAATCATAAGAGGGCTTCCCAACAACCAACATATCATTGACATAAAGTATCAAGCATATCAAGCTGCCATCTGAGCATCTCTTTGTGTAGAGACAATGATCCTCATTACTTCAAGAATAGCCTTGAGACTTCATAAAAGCATCAAAATTTTGGTCCCATTGTCTAGGGGACTGTTTAAGTCCATATAAGCTCTTCTTAAGCTTACAAACTAGACTTTCCTTGCCAGGAACTACATAACCCTCTGGTTGTTCCATATAGATCTCATCTGTAAGATCTCCATGCATCTATAAGAACTTCAACCTCCTTAATGGGTTGTTTATGCATCTTAGACTCATTGAAAACGACATCACTACTTCTGATCACTGATCGTGTTTCAGGATCCCATAACTGATATCCAAATTGTCCTTCTCGACCATATCCAAGAAAAATGCATTTCTTTGACTTATGGTCCAACTTTTGTCTAAGATTCTTGGGTATATGAACGTATGCTTCACACACAAAAACTCGAAGATGATCATAATATGGTGGCTTCCCTGTCCATAACTCTTGTGCCACTTTCATACCTTTGGCAGTAGTAGGTGAAAGGTTAATCACATGAACTGCAGTCAATACTGCTTCTGCCCAAAAGCCTTGTGAGAGGTTTGCATGATGCAACATAGAGACTACTCTATATTGAATATTTCTATTCATCCTCTCAGCTACACCATTCTGTACTGGGGTATAATGAGCTGTAAACTCTCTACGGATCCCTCTAGACTAACACAAAAGGCTGAATTCATGTAAGGTATAGTCACCCCCGTTATCTGAACGTAAAACCTTAAGCTTAGTTCCTTTTTCAGTCTCAACTGAAGCAAGCCATTTTTTGAAAGTGGGGAATACCTCATCCTTCAATTTGATAGGATATACCCAAACTTTTCTAGTAGCATCATCTATGAAAGCGACAAAGTAGAGAGAACCACCTAAGGACCTAATGGGCATGGAACCACACACATATGTATGAACGAGATCTAAAGGCTGAATTGAAGAGTCAAGGTGCATTCTATGCAGATTTCTGGCTTGCTTTCCATATTGACAATGCTTACAAAATGAAAAAACGGAGAAAGATAACACAGGTAAGTAGCCAGAAAAGAGAAATATTTTCCATTCCACTACGAGATATATGGCCCAAACAACCATGCCAAATACAAGCCATAGGTTGTTCAGTAACATCTAACAAGGCATCTTTCTATGATACAAATAAAGGATAAAGTGAGCCAACTTTGCTTCCTTTTGCAATAACCATATTTCCCTTTGATATGCGAAAAGACTGAGCATAGAAGACCACCTTGTAACCAAGGTGTTGGAGCTGGAGCTGAAGGACTGACAAGACAAGGAAGCACAAGAAGAGAGTCCGAGAAAAGAGATAGCACAAGCAGACAAGGCAGTCAACGACGATCCGGCAAGTAGGCCAACAATTTTCTTCAGAAAGAAGCACTGATGAACATTCACGCAGATTTAGCACTAAGGCAACCTTAATCTTTCAAAACCTCTACACCCATTAAAAGTGATTATCATCACTAAGCACCATTGTAAATATCATTTCATCTTTTTGTAGCTCCATTTTGTGCAAGCCAAGGAGTCCTTGAGCTTGAGGAGCATTAGAAGTATCTACCTGCCAAATTTCGTATTTTTTAGATATCGTTTGAGCCCTCAAATAAGCCCTGGAACCTAATTTTTAACTAGGCCAGACACTAGGTCTGGACAGGGCCAAAACTTAGCCAAAAACTATAAAAAGAGCTAGAGAGCTCATTTTTGGGGTTAGATTGTAATTGAAACAAACTTGTAAGAGCTTTTGAAAGTAATCTAAAGAACTCCATTGATTCTCTCTCTTTGTCTTGCCGTGTGTGCGCGTGTGTGTGTATGTGTGTGCATGCTTGTGTGCTTCTCACTCACGCACTTGTGCCGCCACTTGCTCGAGGTCTTCATACCATCCTCACGTCTTCCCGGATTGACATTAAAGGAGGTGCTACTCATCACTGAGCTACACCAAATTTTGGCGCCGTTGCCGGGGATCGAGCTTTGAGGACGAGCGTGTGATGGTAAGACGTAGAGTTGACGCATTGGAGTTGTAGGTATTTTCTTCACTCTCATCGAATTTCTTTTACTTTCTTCACCATCTTCATCACCATCATCATCATCACCATCTCCCACCTCCATCTCCATCATCACGAAAATTTTCAGTTTTGATCATATCACCATCTCCACCTCATTTCCCTCATTTCACTTGTGAGAGAGAGCGAGAGAGCGAAATTGCGTGTGTTGTTTTTGCATGTTCTTGAGCTATCTTGCAGGTACAGGTCACATCACCATCCCCAGCTTCCTGCGCAGGTACGAAACTCGACGCAACTGTTTCGCGGTCGTAGGCTTCTGTCGATCGCGACTGACAGAAATTTTTGACTTTTCACAAAAGTGTGTACACCACTAGAACAAGCACAAGGAGCACATTCCAGAACACTAAAAACAGTAGAAAAATTCCGAGGTTTTCTGTCAATCGCGACCGACAGACCCTGTCAATCGCGACCGACAGACCCTGTCAATCGCGACCGACAGACCCTGTCAATCGCGATCGACAGACCTCCACGATCGACTGACTGCCACGTAGGACTCTGTCAATCGCGATTGATACCGTCGATCGCGATTGACAGCCCCGACGGACACCTCTGTCAATCGCGATTGATACCGTCGGTCGCGATTGACTGAAATTCCACGATTGATTGACTTTTGCGCGTAGCCACGTGTCCATCACGACTGATAGGCCCCGATTGACTGAAATCTCGGCGAAAAATTCGGAAAACGTGTCGATCGCGATTGATACTGTCGATCGCGATTGACAGCCACGATCGACTCTGTCGATCGCGATTGACACCGTCGATCGCGATTGACAGCCCCGACGGACACCTCTGTCAATCGCGATTGACAGACCTGTCGATCGCGATTGACAGACCTGTCGATCGCGATTGACAGGCTTTTCGGCCAAAAAAGTTAAGGTTTTTTATTTCAAAATTTGGGGCAACTTTGGGCACAATAGTCAATCCATTAGCATTTTTGAGGTTCCTACATTGGTGAATTGGGAGGAAACTCTAGGATCTGTCAGCCAGATTGAATCTTGTTTTAACCCCCTAAACCCTGAACAGTCATAACTTCTTCATACGAGATCAATTTTTTGTGTTCTAGGGCTTGTTGGAAAGCTCGTGGCATATAGTACAAGCCCTCAACTGTTTTTTATAAAGATAATACGTTGATTTTCAGATAGAGTATTTTGAAGTTGATCATATCCAGGGGGATCAAAGTCAGGGGTCCTTAGGATTGTTTTCTTGAAAATCACTATGCAAGTTTGTGTTTGTGCTACAGGAATGAAAATAATTGATTCTGTCTTTGGAATGTAAATTTCAAAGCTAACTTTGAAACTCTTACAGAGCATCGAGAGGCGTTCTAAGCAAGTGTAAGTGCGAGCTTGGGAACACATTTCCTGGGCACTCAAGGGCAACCGAGCAGGAAACAAAAGGTCGGACACTTTTAACCCCCTCTGTCAATTCATAGTCTAAGCTAAGATGACGAGAGGTAGGAGTAAGTCAGAGCGACGATAGGCAGTTATCAAGTTGAAGACTACCTAAAAACTCAAGTTCAAGCTAAAAACTTAATCTCTGTACTGTCGATAACATAAAGGAAAAGAACCTAACGTGGAACGACCAACCTGAAAGCACGAAGAACATTCAAGAATTCCTGACGACTTAATATCAGACAAGACCTTAAACACGAGAAATAACTAAAAAGAATCAAGTGACTGATACCAATTGATCGACAACGAGGTTGTACTCTGGGCAAAAATTGGGCTAATCAGATAGGCATATGAACCTTAGATCAGGACGACATCTAGTAAGGGAGAGACAAAGCCTTAGATCTTCAGAGGCTAGTGTTAACCACACTGCTAGGTCTTGGGCCCAGCAGTTGAGTCACCACTCGTACTACCCTAGCTCTGAGACCAGTGAATCAGAGATGTCTCAAGGTATGGACAGACCTACGGGAAGTTCAGGAGTGCCTTACTTGTACAGGGTGGAAGGCCCTTACAAAACACAATTGGAGTACCTTAGGACCAACCGATTAGGTGCTAGCATCTATGAGGACGGCCTAGGAAGATCCGTGGTCCAGATTAAAAATCCTGATCAATCCATTGGACTAGAGCACCCAGCTGTCAAGTTTGAAAACGGTGCATACCTGGACAAAGAAGGAACCATATACGTAGTCACCAGTCATCGAGATAGGACAGACGAATTTGGGAATGCAATCTCAGAAGCGGACTTAGGTGACTTGGAACAAGGAAACATGGGTGTAGAACCTAGAACCCCCCGAGGCAAATCTGTTCTCACTAGGATTATCACACCTGAGTGGGTTCCCCAAGACAACAAGAGCATAGAGTTGCTCCTCAATCGAGAAACCGACGAAGCCTTTTGGAGGTATAAATCTAATCAGCCAACGGACATAGGAAATATCATGATCTATGAGTTTAAGGATCCGGATAGCCCAGGCAGAGTGACCTACTTAGATCACACTACGGAACGGATCTTTGTGGTGACAGAAAATGATAGGCATGCTTACACTTGGAAGGGTGAATTTATTTTCCCCCAACCAAGATCAAATGTATCCTATGGTCACCCTGGGGCTGGGACATCCCAAGCTCATGGAATGCAAAGAGACAGAGGTAGAGATAGACCAGAAGTAAGTTTTGCCAACCCAGGGGGCAGAGAAAGAACGAGGACAGAGACGAATAGGGTAGAACCTGAGATGCTTAGAGCCCACAGGAACCAAAGAAATGTAGATGGATTCCCTCTGCCGAGGCCTAGAGAGCACACAAGAACTTTGAGACCCACCCAGCTAGTTAAGTCCATGAAGAATTACTTTGACGGCACAGGAGATCCCTATGATCATGTGGCGGAGTTCAAGCAAGTCTTGAGAGCTGAACAAGTGGAGGATCTGTTCACGCAGTACAATGCCTTCGGTCTAACCCTTAGGAACACAACACTTACATGGTTTCAACCATTGGATGAGCGTCAGTTCAGGAGCATAGACCAACTCCTAGAGGCTTTCATTGTAGAGTTCTCTAAGAGTGGCATAAGACACAATACCTCATCATTGATTCACAGCTTCAAGCAAACCCCTCAAGAGACCGTGAGACTTGCAGGAAGAAGATTTAGACAATACCTTGAAAGGTGCCCTATTTCGGAGCTACCCACATCTGCTAAACAAGTAGCCTTATTCCTTGATGGATTGCTGAGTACGAAATTGAGATCCTATGTGTATCTGAAGGACCCTAGGACTATAGAAGAGTGTGTACGCATGTGCATTGACATTGAAGATAACCTAGGGGAAGAACTAGAGCTTTCCAAAATCTACAAAGATTCAGATAGTGCTTCTAGTCACTCTTCCACGCAATCCACATCAATTGAGGAACTCGCAGAGAAAGTGGCACAAAAACTAGGCGTCTCTAGCAAACAAATTCCTAGGTTTGCCCCTGTGAAAAGATGCTATACTTGTGGTGGCGACCACATGGCGAATGTATGTCCCATTATGGCTCAACCCCAAGTTAATCCTAGTAGCCAGTACTGCACCATAGAACGGAAATACACCAATCACACTGCGCAAGATTGCCCATACAACAGGCAGGCGGTTAGGCAAACCTACCCTCAGCCATACCCTCAACAGGGGAGATACCAGAACCAGTACCCTCCACAGCCATATGGCAGGCCACAGCAACCCTATCAGCAACCATATCAGGCCCAACAGAGACCCCAACCGGTGCTAGCTCAACAGCCTCCAAACCCCGCTAACGTGATCCCGGTAAACTATACTGCTGCAGAAGAAAACCTGAATAGGGCCATAGTACCAGTAACCCCATTGATCTCAGAAAGTGATCCAAGTGACCATAGCTTTGATTCTACACATGTCGATAGTCCCCAGGCTTACTACATGCAGTCTCCAGAACATGGTGAGTCCTACTATAGTGAAGAACCGAGTGAACCTAGTTGGGAGTCAGACTACACAAACGTCATGTATGCGAACCCCAACCCTAGGCCTCAACCTAGGCAGGTACGACCACCATTCCCTAGAGGTCCATGCTACCGATGTCAAGGAGATCACTTCATTCGTGACTGCCCCTTACCTCCACCTACACAAAATCAGTCCGTGGCGATCCAAGGCTTTTGCCAAGATTGTGGAAAAGAGCATCTTTTACGAGATTGCCCAAAGAACCCCAATAATATGCCAAAAATCACTCCTATCAATGTGATTGGTTTGGTTGTAGATTCCTCAGGAAGTGTCACTTCCACTGCACCAGTGCAGGTAGTCACTAGAGCTCAGGCATTGCAGCAAAACCAAGAGGCAAGTCAGGAAAAGGGCCCAGAGGCTAGTGAAACCGAGAGCGTGACAAAGAAAAGGACTAGAGCGTGGAAAGATAGTCGAGAAAGAATGAAAAGACAATGGGCTAAAAAGATGAGTGAGCTTGAGGAAAGCATAAGAGAAACCAAAGCGAGGATAACTGAACTCACAGCTCAAACTCCCTCTCACACTACCCCGCCTCCACCACTCCCATCTCCATCCAACCCACCACCTTCCCCACCGCCTCATCAAATCCCACCACCCCCTAGAGTAGGATCAGTCCTAGCTGACCCCACTCCTGAAGACCTAAATATGATGCTGAAAGCATATCAGGCCAGAATCCAAGAAGGGCCAACCATAACCGATCATGAAAAATGCTACCCTAGAGCCGAGCTAGAGCTTGAACGAACTAAGATTTGTGCCAAAATGGTGGAATTGGCTCAGACCATGTTTGAGGCCAGCCGCCTATTTAACATTTCTAGTTCAGCTAAGACGCAGTTACACTTTGATGGACTGCTGGAAAGAATAGAGAGGCTAATTGCACAATCAGAAAAGGAACCTGCCCCTCAAAGAAAGGACAGGGCAAGAGAACGGATAAGCCAGCCTCTTCAGGAAGCCCATGTGCCTCCTAAAGAAGCTTATCTTCCCCCCCAAAAGACAGATGAACCCCCCTCGAAAGCTTACGTACCTCCACAGGTGACCTACAATCCTTCTCAGAGAGCGTATGAGCCTGTTCGGAAAAGTAATAGAATAGGTAATCCTCCCCAAGAAGCTTGTGCTCCAGCCATCTATGGGAACGAGGAGAGAGCCAACGATAGAATAAGCCCTCCTTCCCAGGTTGCTTATGTGCCTAATTCTACGGAGCCAGACACTTCTTCTTCTATGAATCGGTTTGCACCAGACTTCCTACGAGAGATTCAAGAAGACAAATGGGATAACGAAAGTGAAGTCGCCCCTCCCTTTGAACTTGTGGATGATGCACACGACCAATTCCCACAAGACATCCCATCTATTTACGGGGAACATGAGAGCGCTCAGTCTCACGAGAGATTGGACTTTGAGTCTAATTCCATACAAGAGCTACCCCAATTCACAGGCCCATGGGAAGCAAAGTCCACATGTATGAGAGCACCCACAGTCATGGTTAGGAACGATGACTCAGTCATATCAAGGAACACGGAGGTAGTAAAGAACACCAAGGTGCAGCGCGATTCCACTTTGGAAGAACTGCCTAAGGATAGACCAGAAGCGCGGAAATATGTAGCTAGTCAAGTAACTGAAATTGCAAAACCACGTTCCCGGGTAGGATCCCATAGGACAGTGCCAGAAATTCCCTTGGATAAGATAGGAGATATGTGTGAAGGTGAAGAAGGGAACACCTATCTTCCCATTACCTACCAGGACTACACCATTAAGGCAATTTTGGACTCAGGTGCAGGAGTTGCAATTGCCACCACTTCCCTATGGAAGAGTTGGGGCAAGCCAGCACTCAGGCCAACGAGAATGAAATTGCAGATGGCCGATGGTCACATAGAGAGACCCCTGGGATTGCTAGAAGGCATAACTCTTACCACTTGTGGTGTTGAGTTTGAGCATAGCTTTGCTATATGTGACTTTAGCAAAAATCATGCCTATGAGATGATTTTGGGAAGACCCTTTATGCGACAGTTGCAAGTGGTACAGGATTGGGGAACCAATTCTTTGTACCTGCAGCACTTAGGAGTTACGACCAAAGTCAATCTCAAGGATTATTCTCATAGAGATGTCCCTCCTATCCAGTGGAATCCCATCCATAGAACCAAAGATGATACGGAATCTGTGCATTCCATAGGGTCAGGATCCTCATGGATGCATGAAGACACTCACTTATGGATGTGCAAAGTAGCAGTAGAGGAAGAGAAGAGAGAAAAGGCCAGAGAAGTAGGTGCAAACGAAACCCATAGACCCATTCAAGACCCAGCCTATGCACCTGTAGTTTTTCCAGACGAGGAATTCGAACCCCATGGCTGGGCGGAAATTTTAGCAACCATGGACGTAGCCATCAATGAAGAACAATGGACACCTCACTGTGATGAGGATGGCTATGACATTTCAGTCTTCTCCATAGAGCCAATCATGGGAGAGGCAGTTTTAGAAGAATGCGAACCTAGCCCTGATGCATTTGAGGATGCAAGTGACTCCGATCTAGAGTCAATCATTATGGACCCACCATTTGCATCAGATGAAGAATACTTCTACGAAGTAGAATTTCAACCCCAGAGACATGGAGAAGTTACAAATGATGTAAGATTAGCAACACATGTAACCCCGAAGGAAGAAGGAAAGAAACGAAAAAAAAGAGAAACCCCACCAGAAGAGGAAGAATCTTTGTTTGAGGTCCCAGAAAATTTTAAGAAATATGAGATAGATGACAGGAGGGTCATGATTAGAATGCCTAAACGAGAGGCACAATCAGGAGAGGCCTATGATAACAAAGAAACTACCAAGAAAATTGTAGTGGCCCTAGAAGAAGGAGAGGAGAGATGTACGTACATAGGTCATGACCTAACAGCGGAAGAAGAGCATGCGTTGATAGCCTTGCTAACAGAATACAGAGATGTATTCGCTTGGAGTTACAAGGATTTGAAAGGCGTTGACCCCGATATATGCTCACACACTATCCCCATGACCTCAGATGCCAAACCCTCTAAGCAAAAGCCTTATACATATAATGATAATTACGCTGCTAAGATCAAGGAAGAGATAGATAGACTGGTCGAAGCGGGATTTATCTATGAAATTGAGCACACTGAATGGGTATCCCCCATCGTAGTGGTGCCCAAGAAGAATGGCAAACTGCGCGTGTACATTAACTTGAAAAAGGTTAATGCAGCCACAATTCGAGATAACTATCCGCTTCCCATCACATAACATCTCTTAGAAAGAGTGGCAGGCAAGGAAGTGTACAGCTTCCTTGATGGATTTTCGGGTTACAATCAAGTGGCCATAGCTCTAGAGGATCAGCATAAGACATCCTTTGCCACGGAATGGGGCATTTTTGCTTTTAGAGTAATGCCATTTGGGCTTACCAATGCACCAGCTACCTTCCAGAGACTGATGTGCCATGTGTTTAAGGAGTTCCTGAGGAAGAGTTTAGAAGTCTATGTTGATGATCTTTGTGCTCATTCCAATGTTAGACAAACCCATATTCCTGAACTCAGACAAATCTTTGACAAATGTAGAGAATATCAAGTCTGCCTGAACCCAGAAAAGTGTGTTTTTATGGTCAGGCAAGGCAAGATTCTAGGACACATAGTGTCAAAGAATGGCATATCTACCGACGAAGAAAAAGTGAGAGCCATAGCAGAGCTACCTAGGCCAAAGAATGTCAAGGAAGTACAAGCTTTCATGGGGCATTGTGGCTATTACCGACGATTTATACACATGTATGCTGTCATTGCAAAGCCCATGTACGGACTTCTGACAAACTTTGAGTGGACGGATGAATGTGAGAATTCCTTCCAAGAGCTTAAACGAAGATTATGTTCAGCACCAATCTTGACCACACCAGATTGGAATAAGCCATTCCATGTTCATGTGGATGCATCCAATTATGCTATTGGATGTGTGCTTGCACAACCTACTGGTGAAGGTAATATGGATCTTCCAATTGCCTATGCCAGTAGACAATTGAATGCGGCTGAACGGAATTACACCACTACGGAGAGAGAAGGCTTAGGCATGGTATATGCAGTTAAGAAATTTAGACACTATTTGCTTGCAAATAAGTTTAAATTTTTTACTGATCATCAGGCATTGTTATATCTCGTAAACAAGCCATGCAATACAGGAAGATTAGTAAGATGGTTTCTCTTGCTCATGGAATATGACTTTGAAGTTGTGGTAAGGAAAGGTAGGACTCATTTGAGAGCTGATCATCTCTCTAGGCTCACATCGGGAGAAGCCCCACAAGGAGTATCAGATGACCTTCCTGATGCTTACTTGTTTAATTTGGAAGTGGTGCCGCAGTGGGCTAAGCCATTAGTCCCAGTATTGACGTACGGGCCTAACCATCCAGTGGTAAACACACAGAATAGAGAGGTTGTAAAAGCCCAAAAGTACCACATCATGGCAGGAAGCATGTACAAGCACACAGATCAAGGGATCTTGGCTTGTTGCGTAGAAGAGGATGAGTACGCTAAATGGTTGCAATTAGCACATGTAGGTGCACTAGAGCAACACCATTCAAAACAACGAACTTTACAGACCCTAAAGAGACTCGGAGTACATTGGCCAACTATGGAAGCTGATGTCCAAAAGTTGTGCAAGGAATGCCCAATCTGCGGCACTAAACCACCAGTGGAACACGCCACTCTGTATCAAGTATCCATTGTGCCAGATTGGAGCGAACCTCTAGTATCCTTCCTAAGGACGAAAGCATTCCCTCCAGACATGACTCTGGCTAGGAAAAGGAGTTTAGAACAAGAAGCCCTGGATTACTCACTCATTGGTGATAATCTATATAAGCGCGGTAAAGATGGTTACCTGAGACTGTGTGTTCATGAGAGTGAATATCTTAAGATCTTGGAAACTGCTCACCAAGGTGTAGCAGGAGGACACTTTGGACCAGATCGGGTGATCAAGGCAATACTATTTGCAGGCTTCTGGTGGCCTACCCTTCACATGGATGCACATACCTATGTGAAACGGTGTGATGTCTGTCAAAGGACTCAGTATCCTATACGCAAAGATGAGATGCCACTGAAACCTATGATGGGTGGACGTGCATTCTCTAAGTGGGGAATAGACTTCGTAGGTCCTATTAATCCCCCAGCCAAAGGTTCTCATGCGGAATACATCATTGTCGCAACAGATTATCTCACCAAGTGGGTAGAGGTAAAGGCTACGACCAAGAACGATGCTCAAACAACTGCCAAATTCTTGTTTGAAAATGTATTCACGAGATATGGACTACCTATAGAGCTTGTAAGTGATAGAGGCACTCATTTTGTAAATGAAGTAATTGAAAATCTACTCCAAGAATTCTTGGTAATACACAAGAAGTCTGCCCCTTATCACCCTCAAGCTAATGGGCAAGCTGAGAGCACTAATAAGATCTTATGCAATGTACTGACGAAATTAGTGAACACTAAACGCTCTGATTGGGACAAAGAGCTACACCATGCTGTTTGGGCATATCGAGTTGCCTACAAAACGGTACTCCAAGCCACCCCCTTTCAGATGGTATTTGGCCAAAACGCTGTGCTACCCTTGGACTTCTTGATCCCTACATTGAGAGTAGCACAAGAGTATGAATGGACAGGTCATGAGCTCTCCTCTAGGATCTTTGACCTTGAACGATTAGGAGAAATAAGACTGAGAGCCGCCGCAGGAATATACGCAGCCAAGAAGAGACAGAAGGCATATTTCGATGCCCATGTGAAGGATAAAGGCTTGAAAGCAGGAGATCTAGTCTTAGTCTATACACTAAAACAACACGCGAGGAAGCTAGAAAAGAGAGGCTACGGACCTATGATCATCAATAGAATCTCCACGAGTGGAGCAGTACAATTAGCCACGCTAGAAGGTGATATCCTCCCAAACTATATTAGCGGGTGTAGAGTCAAGTTGTATCAGGAACCCCTCACGGAGGAAATGCTCAGCCGACTCAACACTGCTAAGAAGCGCAAAGAGGAAGAAAAGCGAGTTCGAGAAGAAGCTCAAGCAGAAGCTTTAGAACGCATCAGAAGGATGAAATTACGTAGGCAAGGTAGAGAGCAGCCTAGGACAAATGACTATGCAGATCAAGGATATCATATGGCTATGTGTGCAGTCGCAGGAACCAGCTCACATAGGATAACTGATCGACGTCCTTTCGTAACCCTAGAGATAGGACAAGGAAAGAGTGCAAGGACCGTAAGAGCCT
Organism: Ceratopteris richardii; assembly: GCA_020310875.1. Classification (NCBI taxonomy): domain Eukaryota; kingdom Viridiplantae; phylum Streptophyta; class Polypodiopsida; order Polypodiales; family Pteridaceae; genus Ceratopteris; species Ceratopteris richardii. The sequence goes on along the minus strand of CM035417.1, from coordinate 118,971,629 downwards.
TGATTGACTCAGGTGCAGCCACTAGTGCTGTGAGAGTGTCTTACTGTCAAAAGTTGCAGTTAACTGTCAATCCTGTGGAAGCATATCTCATAGGATTGGGAGGCGTGGAAACCCCTTGCATGGGCGAGGTGGAACTTCCCCTCTACATTCATGATGAGGCAATGACAGTTAAAGTACTGGTGTGTCAGGATGAGGATCTCACTGAACCTCTGGTCTTGGGTCAAGATTGGATCTATGACCAAGCAGTCACTCTAAACCTAAGAAGTGGACTTCTCCAGGTTTGGGTCAATCATAGTCGAGTTACAGTAGAATTAGACAATGGAGCACTCAAGGAACTAGGAAAGGCACAGACTCCTGGTCCTTCCAGGGGTACACATGAAGATGACCATGCTGTTCTTGTTCAAAACCCTGTGTTGCAGAGGAATGATATTTGCAAAAAAGGAGTCAGGGATGCAACGGAACTCCCTTCTTTTCCAAAGGCCAGAAGGAGGCAGCAACCAAAGGCGGATCACAGGCAGAAGAAGCAGAGTACTACCTATGTCCGAGATCAAAAGTACCTGCGCAGCAGAATGTCCCAGAAAACAAACCAGGTGTGGGTGCGGAAAGGCAAACAACCGGCTGCACCACCGTCAACTACACGGGCGAAGTTTCTTATTAATAACCAACAACATGACACTAATAAGAGGTCTTGCAGAAATTCTCCTGCTAATGTGAAATCTATTTGGGTGCCCAAGAAGTCGATGAAGGCTAGCCCACAATCAAGACAAATTTGGGTGCCTAAGGCTTGCTTGAGGGCACAAATAGCTACGCCGAGACCACAACCTAAACAGCATAACGCAGCTACGCATACTGCCAGTACTCACTCGTTCTCAACGCTCAAGAACACACCAAGACCCAAGAGCGTGCATGTAATTAATTGTAAATGGGTCCCTAAAAGGCCTCATTTTCAAACCGAGACACCGAGAAAGCTCTCTAGAGTCTCTACGAAACCGAAAGCAAAGCCCATCCACTGCATTTGGCAGCCTAAGACCTGTAATAAACCCCCCGACCCCAATTTGTAAATTCATCCCCACTTGTTAACTTCATTAGCCTCCTAGGATTACCCAAGCATTAACTACACACACGTGCACCGAACACTTACTAACCCATTATTCGCTCCCGACCGTCATGTTAATATTGTGATGGGAACAACAACGGTCCTCCCTTGTCCTGTACAATATTAACACCTGTGTGTATATTCTCACAGAGACAGACAGCAAGAAGTAAAATGGCTGATACAATAGGAACTAGCTCCCAGGCAGGCTCCAGCCCACAAGTGGTGGACATCGAAAGTCTTCCAGTCGAGGAGGAGTTAAAGGAAAGACCAGCGGCATTACGGGCATTGCACGCCATACCAATTCAGAATCCCCCGCAGGGACACACAATGCCGGTGGGCAAAGCCTCACATTGGTTCAGTGACGTTGCTGGCCCCCTGGGTGAAGGCACGTATATGTGGGAATCCGAAGTCGAATTCAATGGACGATGGGGCCGATACCACTTCTTTACCCGGGAATTTGAAAGGCTACAGAATAACGAAGGATTGAAGCCAATCTGGAAGAAGGCAGGGCTTTATGACTACTTCAAGTCCCAACTACCAAAGCCAGATTTCCTAAGATGCTCATATCTCATTAGTACCCTCACCTCCAGCAAAGACAAGAAAGGATACAGCTCCTTTGTGCTCCCATCACTTACAAGGGGCAACGAGCTGAAGCGTCTCCGCTTAACTATCAATCTGGTAAGAGAAGCACTCGACATGCAGGGAATGCACATTCCAACAGAGAAAGAGACAATGGTTCCAGACAACATGAAGAACAGGAATCTGACAAAGCTGAAGGACATGGTTGCAATGACACCCACGATCGCCATCCACTTACGTATGGTCATGCAACATTTCGCCTTCCCCGCGCAGGATAGATTCACAATGCCTCCCAAAAAGATCTGGTTTAGCCTCTACTTGGCGGATGCTTTTGAGTTGACCATCAATATGCCCCACTGGATTATCGACCAGATTCATATGGCTCATCAGAGATGGTATAAGAAGCAAAGATCTGTATTGTATGGTTGCTGTGCACTCACAAGAATTGTATACAGATGTCTCGCCTATGATGTACCGGTGCAAAGGGCTCTGATCTGGTCCAGAGCACAGGAATTTCAACGCAGATTGTCAGCTGTAGGACCTCCCTCAAAGAAGATGAGAGGCACTGTCCAGATGCCTTGTGCACAAGCTCGCGGTGCAACCCTGACGCCTGAGACCACGCCAAGACTCCCCCGACGAGTGCAACCGTTTACTATCAGGCTACCCAGGCACAGCACAGATGGCCCCAATCTCGTATTTCCACCAGTACCGACTGACCTGGAGTTCCCGCATGGGTTCACCCTAGAGGACTTAACTGACGAAGAAGTTGCAAGGATCATAGAAGCTGTAAATGCAGAAGTTGAAGAAGAGCAAGCCAGTGGACAGCAAACTGCCCCAGACCAAGCACAGCCCAACCAACCAGACGTAGTCAACGTGGACACTGAAGAAGAAGCTCATGGGGAGACACAGGGCGGACACTTAGAAGCAGAAGAACAAGAGTATGATCCAGAAGCCCTACAAGTACTGGAAGGTGCCCCCGCCTACACTAGCGCATTAAAGAAGCTTTACGATACAATGAACCGAGTTCAAGAGCAACACAGGCTCTCATTAGCTGCGGGTAAAGCTCTCATGAACCAAATTCTGGAGGAGGAAGGTGTGGACGAACAGTACCGTGCCACCTTGGAAATGATATCAGATGCTTTAGGAGTACCAGAAACGGTGCATACCGCACTAGTGCACTCACGAAGAACAGAAAGAAGATATGGAAGACGCCCCCCACGAACGGGAAAACAAATGAACGTATTAGGATCAGGACCACAAGGCACTCCCACAACCACTGGCACGACACACACAGTTCACGACACCGAGGAAGCCCACACATCGAGTGCACCCCCATCACCTCCCTTGCCACCTTCTCCCCCACATCGACCTCACTCACCTCCCTCTACCACTGTAACCTCCACTGTCACCACCTCTGAAACCACTACACACACCAACGCACAAACCATCAGTCCACCCACGCACTCTACTTCCACTGAAAACACGAGTCTAACTACAGCCACGATACACCTCACCACCCCCAGCACACTTCCTAGAAGTTCACAATTACACACACCGCTATACACATTCACCACACTCACCGCTACCACAATTCCCATGTTCACAGTCACTCCCACCACGAACCCCACTTTCATGGAGGTATCACCCACCTCTGCACCTCTCCCATCCCCTATTTACCCACAATCTCCCATTCCCCCACCTCCCCCCTCACCCATCCCCAGTACTGCATTCACAACCCCCTTTCCCTTTCCCTACCCCTCTGCATTCAATACTATTCCTCTCGGTAACTTATTTAATAATATGCATCAATGCATGGCCCAACTCCAACAACATTACCAACACTTGGACGACCAACATACAAGGCTCTTCCAACGCCACGAGGATCTCCAAGCAAGATGTAGGGATCTTGAAGAGCAGAAGCAGCAATTAGAACAACATCACGTGACATTACAAGAGCAATACGCACAATTAGAAGCCAACCCACCTCAGACAAATGATGAAGAACGACGACATATGGACGAGCTGCTCCATTCTCAGATCACGGAAAACCTGAAACTTCGACGGAACTTGGGCCTCCTCCGAAAGCACATGTCGACCGCGTTAGAAGAGAATAAGAGATTACAGAAACAGAACGAAGAAAACCTGGAAGCGGCCATGGAGGGTTCCCCACAAGAGATTGACCCAGAACGATTCAAGGCGATACCCTCTGAGAATATGCAGGTGGTGTTAGAAACTCATGCAGACTTAATGGAGGCCCATGCCGCTTTAGAAAAAGAAAGAGATGAGTTACGAAGACAGTTGGCCACTCGACAGCCAGAACCCAGCCCGAGCATAACCGCAGAAGAAACAGCTAAAGAGGTCATTAAACTCCGGGCCGAACTTGAGGAATTACGCAGCAAGGTTATGCAATATGAGCGTCAGCCCTCCCCTCTGGTAGACCCCGAGCCTGACGACCTGGTGCCAATTGAGGTAGAAGAAACATTTGAGGATCCATATGTCCCGATGCCAACACCAGGCGGTAAGCGCACAGAACAGGGCATGGACACGATTGAGATTGAGGCACCGGAATGGATGCAAAAGTTAGAGAAAGTAGCCACGACACATGACGACAGGGTGGCAGTCCAAATCGCCTTGATGTCAAAATTGGAGGAGGTGGTAATAAAATCTGATTATTTTCAGAATCTTTCACACCATAGGTGGATCGGCCCATCGGATGATCTATATGTACCTTTTTGCGTGTTAATGGCGGACTATAATGCGGAGATCAAGCGCCACACCTCAAGGGAACCCACCTCTGCCACCCAATTTGCACCCGATGACATCCCAGAGAGTGCCAAGCAAGGACATATCCGCCAACCAACATGGAGAATTCGACTGCTCGAAACCTATCCGGAAATGGTAAGAACATGGAACAACATGCCATTGTACATCAAATACAATCCATGTTATTGCCCTGTGTTTTGAAGGAGATCCTGGCCGGAGTACACACATACAGTGCTGACGATTAAAGGATGCGAGAAGTGGCTAAATTACGTGTACTTCGCACCCCCTAAAGGCGCACCCACAATTGGCTATATGATTTCAACGATCCGGCATTGGGGGGTCCGTTTCAAGAATGTTCCTGATATCATGACTCAGATGTGCCAGAAAATTTTCGAACTTATGCTGGTCACCTTCAGGACCTTCAAAAATGTCAAGGAACCGCATCTCTCAGCACTAGGATTTAATGAAGGGAACCAGGATCTTGTATACGACATGAGCACAACTCCATCGATCAATGTTGTGTATGCATGGCACGCTCGCATCAAATATCTACCGGCCTGTTTCAAACAAACGTTCGAAGAGATGTTTGTCACGGGATTCTGGGAATATCACTCCGAGATATTCATTCCCAGACCATCCCATCTCTTGCAGTTGTTTGCAGTGGAACAAGCTCTCCACTCCGAAAAGCTACGTATGCCACACCCAGAGGTTCCTGGGCCGGTAGACTGGGATGCTCTTCTAACAGATTTGGCTAAAGGGTTGCGAATTGCCGAACATCATTTAGCGCAGGACGTCGTCGAATACTACATCCAAAAAACCTCTCAACAAGGGTCTGTCAGGGACGACAGACGCGAGAGAGGGGGGGGTGTTGGAGCTGGAGCTGAAGGACTGACAAGACAAGGAAGCACAAGAAGAGAGTCCGAGAAAAGAGATAGCACAAGCAGACAAGGCAGTCAACGACGATCCGGCAAGTAGGCCAACAATTTTCTTCAGAAAGAAGCACTGATGAACATTCACGCAGATTTAGCACTAAGGCAACCTTAATCTTTCAAAACCTCTACACCCATTAAAAGTGATTATCATCACTAAGCACCATTGTAAATATCATTTCATCTTTTTGTAGCTCCATTTTGTGCAAGCCAAGGAGTCCTTGAGCTTGAGGAGCATTAGAAGTATCTACCTGCCAAATTTCGTATTTTTTAGATATCGTTTGAGCCCTCAAATAAGCCCTGGAACCTAATTTTTAACTAGGCCGGACACTAGGTCTGGACAGGGCCAAAACTTAGCCAAAAACTATAAAAAGAGCTAGAGAGCTCATTTTTGGGGTTAGATTGTAATTGAAACAAACTTGTAAGAGCTTTTGAAAGTAATCTAAAGAACTCCATTGATTCTCTCTCTTTGTCTTGCCGTGTGTGCGCGTGTGTGTGTATGTGTGTGCATGCTTGTGTGCTTCTCACTCACGCACTTGTGCCGCCACTTGCTCGAGGTCTTCATACCATCCTCACGTCTTCCCGGATTGACATTAAAGGAGGAGCTACTCATCACTGAGCTACACAAGGTCATCAAGTTGACCAACTGACATCAAACTATGTGATAACTGATGGAGAGTGTTAATCTCCAAAAGAACAACCTACTCTTGAATTTAGAACACCTCTATATCAAGAGTAAGTCAAAACCTTCACTAAATTAGAGGTCCAATCTCCAAATTATCAAATCTGAGAAAATATGTGAAGAAGATGAAACACAGAAAAGTCTGCTGCAAGATTTCTTCACATTGACTTATCAAATATGTAAAGTTTTTGATGAAACTTTGTACGAATCATCTCCTAGAGATTGCGCATCATCTGCAAGTTGAATTACTTCAAAAGCTTTAGTATAACTTGAGAAATTGTCTTCACAAGTTACCTATGTCTGAATCTGCACTTCTGAGAAGTCGATCTAGACACCCCTAACTTCTTAACTTTGGTTCTCACAATATCTAACCCGTTTTGCCAAATGCTTTTAGCCACGAGTAGATCACCTTCCAACTTAAAGATTAAGTGCTTGCTTGCACAAAACTTTAAACTATGGAGTGAGCACTGACCAAAAGATTAAACTCGAAATTTGCGCCTGTTTCAGAGAACTGTAGACACTCAACACATATGAATGTTCCTACTCACAATTCTCCTAGCCTGTTTTCAATTAGACTCTGAAATTCAGTTCACAGGCTCATTAACTAACAACTTAGATATCCTCAAAAGGATTTCACAATTAATCAAACACAGAAGGAGCAGACACGAAAAGATCGGGCGCAATATTTCTTCATTAACTCAGAAAATTACAACTGAGTGATGAGAGCTAACTCAACTAACTTTTCTCTATCTCTTGACTCCTAACTTCCTCAATCTTGGCTTCTACATATGCTCTCATACATGCCCCGACTTTTCTCAAAGTATTTATAGATAATTTGTACAAGATTCTTACTCAAACAAAGATCTAAGTCACCTATGACTATACTAATGTACATATGTGTACACTTCTCTTATCCTCTGAATATGTCTTTCTTCCAAGCTTCAATAGTTGATCCTTCCTTCACTCTTTAACTTTCCAAGCCTTCAATTGGTGATTGGTCTGCACCAACAGCTCCCCCTCAATCATCAATTGAGGTCTTCACTATCTTCTTTATACCTGCCATGTCTTTGAACCTTTGTAACTTTGGTCCATCCAAGCCTTTTGTAAGCATATCAGCTATCTGATCTTTTGTTGAAGTATGGATTACTTCAATCTCTTTATCCATCACCTTCTCTCTTAGAAAGTGATACTGAATCTCAATGTGTTTGGTCCTGGCATGAAAAACAGGATTAGCAGCTAAGTACAATGAACTCATGTTATCTCCATATATAATTGGTACCCCATGCATAATGTCAAGACTCTTCATCAAGATCTTGAGCCAAATCACTTCCTTTGCAGCTTCAACCATGCCTTTATACTCTGCTTCTGTAGAAGATAAAGCAACTGTATGTTGCTTCTTGGAACACCATGAGATAAGTTTATCTCCCACATAACACATATATCCAAATGTAGACCTTCTATCATCTGGATTACCTGCCCAATCTGCATCACTATAAATTTTGATATTTGTATCTGAGGTAAACCCATAATACAAACCTTCATTGAGTGTACCCTTAATGTACCTCAACACCCTTTGTCCTGCAATCCAATGTTCTTTCCTTGGGCAATGCATAAATTGAGACAAAACCCCTACTGCATATGATAAATCAGGTCTAGTTAGAGTAGCATAGATAAGGCTACCAACCAAACTCTGATATTGTCTCATGTCCTTGAATTCTTCACCTCCATACTTACTCAATTTGTGATTCACCTCCATTGGTGTAGGTGCTACCCTGCAATCATCCATTTTAAACTTGATTAACAAGTTCTTCAAATACCTTTCTTGGGTCACAAATACTCCATGTTGAGTATATGTTATCTCCATGCCCAAGAAGTATGATAAGTCTCCCAAGTCACTTATCTTGAACTCCTTTTCCATTTGCCTCTTGAGCCTTTGTATTCCTTCTTCATCTGTACCTATAAGAATTATATCATCAACATATATGCACATGTATATGAAACCATTTTCACTTGCTTTGACAAGCAAGCTACTATCTGCTTTAGACACCTGAAAACCAAGCTCTTTTAGGAACTTCACAAGTCTATAGTTCCATGCCCTTGGGGCTTGCTTCAAGCCATACAAAGCTCTCTTGAGCTTGCACACATGATCTGGATACCTTTTATCTCTGAACCCTTGAGGTTGCTCCATGAATACATCATCTGAAATATAACCATTCAGAAAAGCATTTTTCACATCAAGTTGACATAGCTTCCAACCTTTACATGCAGCAATAGCAATAAGTGTCCTTATGGTTGTCATCTTTGCCACAGGACTATAGGTCTCATCATAATCAACACCATAAGTCTGAGCAAACCCTTTGACAACAAGTCTAGCTTTGTATCTAGACACACTTCCATCTGCAAACCTTTTTGTCTTGTAGACCCACTTGCATCCAATAATCTTCTGACTATTTGGTTTAGGAACCAAATCCCAAGTTTGATTCTCCAATAGTGCATCATATTCTTCCTGCATAGCATTCTCCCATTTTTCCTTACCTTTTGCCTCTTCATATGTAGAAGGGTCTTCATCTATATTCACCATGTAAGCATAATCTTTTGTGGCTAGAAATGAAGTATCATAACTATACCTTGTAGGTTGCCACCTATTTCTTGTTGACCTTCTGAGTTCTCCACTCCTTGAGGTTTCTGGTTCTTCACATTCAGGATCAAATCTTGGTGTCTCTTCCACTTCATCCTGCACTTCATTATTCTCTTGGTCATCAAATATCTGAACTTTTGGTTTACCTTTTCTTTGACTCACTTCTTCTTCATCACCTGTATTGATGTTGATTGTACCTGCATACCAAGTGCTTTGTTCATCAAATGTAACATCCTTAGAAACCATAAATTGTTTTGTTGATGGACTCCACAATCTATAGCCCATCTGCTTGTCATCATAGCCAATAAAAACATACTTTTCAGCTCTAGGTTCCAATTTGTGTCTTAATTGTGATGGCACATATGCATATGCCACACACCCAAATACTCTGCAATGATCCAAGGTAGGTCTTTTACCCCACCAAGCCTCATATGGTGTCATACCCTGCAAGGCTTTACATGGTAACCTATTGACCAAGTAAGTGGCTGTATTTACAGCCTCAGCCCACAAATAATTAGGGCAATTTTTCTCCTTCATCATGGATCTTGCAAACTCCACAATTGTTCTATTTCTCCTTTCTGCAACACCATTTTGTTGAGGAGAGTACCTGCAAGTAACTTCCCTTTTTATACCTGCATTCCATAAATAATCACTGAACTCATTTGAGAAATACTCTCCCCCTCCATCTGACCTTAGTCTTTTCAACTTATGACCTGTAATTCTTTCTGCATATACATGATAGTGTTTAAATGTATCAAACACTTCTGACTTATCTTTGATCACATAGATAGTGATCCACCTAGTAGCATCATCAACATAAATCACATAATACCTTGATCCATTTATACTGAAATCTTTTGATGGTCCCCACACATCTGTGTGTACCAACTCAAGCTTCTCTGAGTACATAAAACCATGCTTGGAATAGGAATGTTTATGAGCCTTACCTAATTGACATGCCTCACATTTGTATGTCATATGTTGACCTGCAACATTAGGCAATCCAAGCACTGAACCATTGTTAACCATATCTTTAATACCTCTTTCATTGAAATGTCCAAGCCTCTTGTGCCAAAGATCTAACTCAGAGATCTTATGACCTCCATATGTGAACATAGCATGACCAATGTTGCCTTGAATCTTCAATGTAAATAATCTTCCTTCCTTTTTCCCTGAAACAATCTGTTTATACCCTTGGCTAGGGTCTTCCACATATACTCCATCATTAGTGAACCTTACTTCATATCCCTTTTCAACAATTTGACCTACACTTATCAAATTCTTAGGGATTGTAGGAACATACAAAACCTTACTCAATAAGGTGCTTCCATCCTTGGCCTTCACTGATCCAATTGACTTCACATTGTGCTTTGTATTGTCACCTGTTTGAACAACATGATTAAAAACTTTACTTTCCAAATCAGTCATCAAAGATATGTTACCACTCAGGTGATTGCTACACCCTGAGTCAATGTAGAAGACTCTTTGATCTTCACTCTGCCTTTCACAAGTTGCATTCATTATCAATGTTGAATCTTCCTTTTGATCTGAAGCATAATTGTAGTAGGTGTTATTGTATTGTTGACTTTGGAATCCTCTACCTGCATTTCTTCCAAAGTAATTCCTTCCACCTCTACCTCTGTAGTTACCTCTTTGATTTCTGCCACCTCTTCCTCTTGAATTATAATTTTGATTGTATCCACCATTATTCTGATTATTATGCCAACAATCATTAGCTAAGTGATTTGTCTTACCACAAATCCAGCAAGCTTTGCCTCCATCTTTGTTGTTCCTGCCTCTTCCTCTACCTTTGCCACCTCCTCTTCCTCTTAGGAAGTTGGCTTGAGTAGTTGTACCTTCATCTTCACCTGCTTGTTGTTTTCCTTTGCTATTCTTCTTCTTGTCCTTTGAGTACATTGCATGACCTGTACTCTTGTCACCATCTCCTTTAACATCCTGCTCAAATGTTAGCATATGACCTAACAATTGATTTAAATCAGGAGTGAAATGGTCAAGTGATAGTTCTGTAGACAAAATAAATGGCTTCCATTTGTCATCACCTCTCAACCCTGTAAGGATTTGCCTTACCAATTTATCCTCCTCAATGTCTTCATCAACAGCTCCTAAAGCATCTGCAATATCTTTCATCCTTGTTACATAGTCTGAGATGGATTGAGAGGCCTTCTTCTTGAAAGTAGTAAACTCTGCCCATAAAGATGCCTTTCTTGACTTTGTAGTGTTCTGGAAATGCTCCTCCAAAGCATTCCATATGTCAGTTGCACTTTCAAGACCTCTAATATGAGGTAACAAGTAATCATTGACTCCCATATAGATAATGCTCCTAGCTTGAGCATCTTTCTTCATCCAATTTTTCAGATCTGCTAACTCTTCCCTAGTTGGAACACTAGGATCTCTGAACTCTGGCTTCTCTTCTTCTCCTGTGATGTAACCAATCAAATCTTTGCTCATAAGATGAGCTTCCATCCTCATTGACCATGCAGGATAGTTTTCCCTATCCAATTTCTCTATCTGTAGAGCATCTCCCATCTTGTGTCTACCTGTGTATTGAAAACTTCAAGCTTTACAAGCAATGTATGTACCTTTACTTCGAATTAGACTCCTTTTGCCTTTCTTGATGTCGAGTATTCTTCTCCTCAGGCTTTTGACTCCAAGCTTTCACTTCTTAGTTCTTCAAATGTTGAACTTCTTGAATCTGCAGCAGTCGGGACCTTCCTTTCCTTGATTTTGATGTCTCCTGCTCTGATACCACTGATGGAGAGTGTTAATCTCCAAAAGAACAACCTACTCTTGAATTTAGAACACCTCTATATCAAGAGTAAGTCAAAATCTTCACTAAATTAGAGGTCCAATCTCCAAATTATCAAATCTGAGAAAATATGTGAAGAAGATGAAACATAGAAAAGTCTGCTGCAAGATTTCTTCACATTGACTTATCAAATGTGTAAAGTTTTTGATGAAGCTTTGTACGAATCATCTCCTAGAGATTGCGCATCATCTCCAAGTTGAATTACTTCAAAAGCTTTAGTATAACTTGAGAAATTGTCTTCACAAGTTACCTATGTCTGAATCTGCACTTCTGAGAAGTCGATCTAGACACCCCTAACTTCTTAACTTTGGTTCTCACAATATCTAACCCGTTTTGCCAAATGCTTTTAGCCACGAGTAGATCACCTTCCAACTTAAAGATTAAGTGCTTGCTTGCACAAGACTTTAAACTATGGAGTGAGCACTGACCAAAAGATTAAACTCGAAATTTGCGCCTGTTTCAGAGAACTGTAGACACTCAACACATATGAATGTTCCTACTCACAATTCTCCTAGCATGTTTTCAATTAGACTCTGAAATTCAGGTCACAGGCTCATTAACTAACAACTTAGATATCCTCAAAAGGATTTCACAATTAATCAAACACAGAAGGAGCAGACACGAAAAGATCGGGCGCAATATTTCTTCATTAACTCAGAAAATTACAACTGAGTGATGAGAGCTAACTCAACTAACTTTTCTCTATCTCTTGACTCCTAACTTCCTCAATCTTGGCTTCTACATATGCTCTCATACATGCCCCGACTGTTCTCAAAGTATTTATAGATAATTTGTACAAGATTCTTACTCAAACAAAGATCTAAGTCACCTATGACTATACTAATGTACATATGTGTACACTTCTCTTATCCTCTGAATATGTCTTTCTTCCAAGCTTCAATAGTTGATCCTTCCTTCACTCTTTAACTTTCCAAGCCTTCAATTGGTGATTGGTCTGCACCAACAATAACTGAGGTACATGGCGTACATTATGCATAGTAAATTTTGAACCATCATTGAACTACACAACCACATCTCCAATCCCCACAACATCACACTGGTAAGAGTCACCAAGTCTCACGGTACCAAGACACTTTGCTGCATAATTAGATAACCACTCTCTGTGTAGTGTCACATGGAAAGAAGCACCAAAATCTAGCAGCCATGTTTGGGAAAGAGAATCAACCATAAACGCCTCAGATGGCAAAGTACTATCAAGTGTCAACACATCAACATCATCAGAAATAGCATTAATTTCTTCAATCTTCACAGTTGAAGTAGATGGTGCAGGTAACTCTTTAACATGCCCATCAACGTGATGTCCTTCACCTTTAGCATTCTTTAATGCATAACAATCTTTCTTCATATGTCCTTTCTTATGACAATAATGGCATTCGATATCCCTCTTCCTTGATTTACTTCTACTCTTATTTCGTTGACCATTCTTTTCCTTGTTCTTGCTCCTGCCACGTTGCTGATTCTTTCCTTGGTAAGAATCATGAACATTATATGCATCTCCACTCTGGTTGCCAACCATAGATTTTCTACAAATCTCCTCACTCGAGAGTGCTCCACATATGTCATCATAGACAAGTTTACCACCAGGTGCACTATTGCTAATAGTTGTGCAAAATGTATCCCATGATGATGGCAGGGTGCATAATAGCAATATTGCTTTCATTTCGTTATCCATATCCATTTTCTGAGCATGTAACCAGGAGAATATAGCATCAAACTCATTTAGATGAGCAACAACACTATCTGTGTCCTTCATACGAAGGTCATATAATTTTCTCAGCAAATACACTTTATTTGATGCCGTCTCTTTTTCATATGTATTGTATAACTTCTTCCAAAGCTCCTCTACACTTTCACAATCTAACACTGTAAAGTAAACATTATCTGCTAGGTGCAAGTGAATGATAGATCTGGCCATTTCATCTAACTCATCCCAATCATCTTCATCCATGTCAGCAGGCTTCTTTGAAATCTCATTTACTAGCTTCCATTGCCTCCTTTGAATCAGCACATCTTTAATCTGATTCTTCCATAGAGCAAAGTTTGTGCCATCAAATTTTTGGATCTCAAAATGGTCTTTGCCCTACAAGTTATAGCTCCTCTTTGGAACACTAGCACTAGACCCTAATCCACTGGATGTGCCTAAGACATCTGACGCCATGATTGTAGAGAACTGAATGGAATGATAATGGAGCTAGAAGAGTCCGAACACCAACGAATAAGTGTATCAAGGAGTAAATCGACCACTATATAGTTGACAAAACCAAAAATCTAGAAAAATTTTGCCAGAGTATCCTCTTCAAAATGAGCATATGACCACTATCAAAATATCATAAAACTACAAGTACTGACATGTTTGCCTACATAGTGAATCACTGACTGCACTGCATATAATCAGTTACCCAATAGAAGCCAACTATGCTTATCGAGCACCTATGAACAACTATCATACATCTCCTATGGCGAGGCTAGGTAAGTCTTCCACCTACATCACGGAAGAGACCCCGACATCTGGGTGTCTCCCAGTTAAGAAAACCTCACCATGACCCTCTTTATCAAATGTAAAAGGCTTTATGCAAGGAACATAACCACTATATCAATGACCACATGGACGTACGTAAGCGGTATCCACAGAAGCGTACATGATGTGTATGTGCTCAATATATGCAATAAAATGACACCAAAAGGCTGAATGCACAACCCAAAAAAACTAGCCAATAACTCCGACAAGTTTCTGTCAATTCTGATGTTTTTGGCTCAAAAAACCTGCATAAATTTACAGCGGCTGCTTCCACCAAAACTGAAAACCTTTCCAAAAACATGTAGTTTTGCGAGTGGCTGAAAAAAACACAGCCCCAAAGGTTGATATTTATTATCGGAGAAGTACAAAGGACACTCTTCTTGATGTTCGCGGACCTCTGTGAAGAGAATTATGTGCAAAAGTACTCCAAAATGGCTCCAAAAGACACCCAAAAATGCTTCAAAAATAGGCTTTGAAAGCAAAGAATGAAGCTTTGAGGGACCAAAACATGTTCAAGGTAATGTCAACCTTAGTCTTTCCCCTTCTTCAAACACCACAAGAGTTGTAGCTTAGTGGTAAGAGATTTTCACGGTTAAGCGAGCTCTGGGGGGAACAGTACTAGGATGGGTGACCTCCGGGGAAGTACCGGGAACCTCTATCTTCCTTGATCATTGAGGTCCTCCCTCGCGCACAGCCAACGGTGCCAACAGTGTCTTCGATGACTCGGATGACAAGGTATGCCAAGGTCTATGCCTTGGTTGCCACCTTAGTCATAAGCCTTTGGGGGGGTACTCGCTTCACTCGCACAAAAGGAACAATTCTTTTTGCATCGAACTACTCTGATACCAGTGAAGTATTTTATTGATGATGCACCATAGTGCGCTCTCCTTCGCGAGAGCTGCACAGCAATATGCTTGGAGTAGAAAATCGAGCTCTTGAGGCCGCACACAGTACTTCGCATAGATGCTACAGAATACACAGAAAACACAGTACAAAGGGAGCACGGAGATAGACTTCTTAGGTCTCACAAATGTGGTCGAACATACAGCCTATGGCTGACCAGACCACTATATTTCTTATCAAAGAACATATACAAAGAAGTGTCCAATGGCCATTTGTCCTTTCACATGGACATTAACGGTAACAACAAGTACTCTCCTCAAAAAAATGGTGTAGCAGAAAGGAGAAATAGAACTCTTGTTGAGTTTGCAAGGTCAATGATGAAGGAGAAAAAATGCCCTAATTATTTGTGGGCTAAGGCTGTGAATACAGCTACTTATTTGGTTAATAGACTTCCATGTAAGGCTTTGAATGGTATGACACCTTATGAGGTATGGTGGGGTAAGAGACCTACCTTAGATCATTGCAAAGTATTTGGATGTTTGGCTTATGCATATGTATAATCTCAATTAAGGCATAAATTGGAACCTAAAGTTGAAAAGTATGTGTTCATTGGTTATGATGATAAGCAGATGGGTTATAGATTGTGGAGTCCATCCACAAGGCGACTCCTATGTCAAAGGATGTTACATTTGATAATCAAGGTACTTGGTATGCAAGTACAATTAATATTCATGCAGGTGATGAAGAAGTCATGACCCAAAGAAAGGGAAAATAAAAAATTCAAGTTTTTGATGATGAAGAGATTGTTGATGCTCAAATTGATAATGAAGAGTTGCCAAGGTTTGATCTAGAATATGAAGAACCAGAGACTTTAAAGAGTGGAGAAGCTAGAAGGTCAACAAGGAACAGAAAGCAACCCATAAGGTACAATTATGATACTTTAGTTTTGACTACTAAAGATTATGCTTGCATGGTGAAAGCAAAAGAAGATCCTTCTACATATGATGAGGCAAAAGGTAAGGAAAATTGGGAGAAAGCTATGCAGGAGGAATATGATGCATCGATGGACAATGAGACATGGGATTTGGTTCCTAAACCAAATAATCAGAAAATCATTGGATGCAAATGCGCGTACAAGACAAAGAGGTATGCAGATGGAAGTGTGTCTAGGTATAAAGCTAGACTTGTTGTGAAAGGATATGCTCAAACATATGGTGTAGATTATGATGAGACTTATAGTCTTGTGGCAAAGATGACATATATAAGGACTCTCATAGCTATTGCTACATGTAAAGGTTGGAAGCTATGTCAATTAGATGTGAAGAATGCTTTTCTAAATGGTTATATTTCAGATTTTCATGGAGTAACCAGAAGGTTTCAAGGATAAATGCCTAACTCCACAGAAGCAGACACATCTTCTTCTATGAATCAGTATTCACCAGAATTTCTGTGAGAGATTCAAGAAGAGAAATGGGCTAAAGAAAGTGAAGTTCCTCCTCCATTGAACTTGTGGATGATGCGCATGTTCACCAGAATTTCTGTGAGAGATTCAAGAAGAGAAATGGGCTAAAGAAAGTGAAGTTCCTCCTCCATTGAACTTGTGGATGATGCGCATGATCAATTCCCACAAGACATTCCTTGCATTTATGGAGAATAGGAGAGTACCCAATCTCAGGAGAGATTAGACTTTGAGTCTAATTCCTTACAAGAGCTACCCCATTTCACAGGCCCATGGGAAGCTAAGTCTACTTGTATGAGAGCACCCATGGTCATGGTAAGAAACGAAGACTCAGTCATACTTAGGAACACAGAGGTAGTGAAAAACACTAAAGTGCAGTGCAATCTCACTCTAGAAGAGCTACTCAAGGTTAGGCCAGAACTGTGGAAACATGTAGCCAATCAAGTGCCAAAAGTAGCAAAACCTCATTCCCAGGTAAGATCTCATAGAATAGTGCCAGAAATACCCTTGGACAAGATAGGAGACATGAGTGAAGGAGAAGAAGGAAACACCTATCTTCCCATTACCCATCAAGGATACACAACCAAGGCAATTTTGGACTTAGGCGCAGGAGTTGCACTTGCTACCACTTCCCTATGGAAGCGTTGGGGCAAGCCATCACTCAGGCCCACGAGAATGAAATTGCAAATGGCTGATGGTCACATTGAGAGACCCTTAGGATTTCTATAAGGAATAACTCACACCATGTGTGGTGTAGAGTTCGAGCATACTTTTGCCATGTGACTTTAGCAAGAATCATGCTTACGAGATGATTTTGGGAAGACCATTTATGCGGCAGTTGCAAGTGGTACAAGATTGGGGAACCAATTCTTTGTATTTGAAACACTTAGATCTAAAACCAAAGTCAATCTCAAGGATTACTCTCATAGAGACGTACCACCTATTCAATGGAACCCCATCCATAGAGCTAAAGATGATACGGAGCCAGTGCATTCCATAGGATCATGATCCTCATGGATGCATGAAGAAACACACTTATGGATGTGTAAAGTAGCAGTAGAAGAAGAGAAGAGAGAAAAAGCTAGAGAGGTAGGTGCAAAGGAAACCCATAGATCAATTCAAGACCCAGCCTATGCACCTATAGTATTTCCTGATGAAGAATTTAAACCTCATTGTTGGGCAGAAATTTTAGCAACAATGGATGTAGCCATCAATGAAGAACAATGGACACCCCACTGTGACAAGCATGGCTATGACATTTCAATCTTCAGAATAGAGCCATTCATGTGTGATTCGATTATTGAAGAATGTGAACCTAGCACTGATACATTCGAGGATGCCAGTGACTCCGATCTAGAGTCAATCATTATGGACCCACCTTTTGCATCAAATGAGGAATATTTCTACAAAGTAGAAGCTCACCTTCAGATGTGAGGTTAACCACACAAATGACCACCAAGAATGAAGGCAAGAAGAGGAAGAAGAGAGAAGTAACACCAGAGGAGGAAGAATCCTTGTTTGAGGTCCCAAAAAACTTTAAGAAGTACGAGATACATGATAGAAGAGTCATGATAAGAATGCCTAAACATGATGCACAAGCAGGAGAGGCCTATGATAACAAGGAAACCACCAAGAAAATTGTTGTAGCCATAGAAGAAGGAGAAGAAAAATGCACGTACATAGGACATGACCTGACAAAAGAAGAAGAGAAAGAGTTGATAGCTTTGTTGGCCAATAAGTTTAAATTTTTTAATGATCATCAAACTCTACTGTACTTGGTAAGAAATCCATGCAATACAGGTAGAGTAGTAAGATGGTTCCTCGTACTAATGGAATATGACTTTGAGGTAGTGGTGAGGAAAGGCAAGACTCACTTGAGAGCAGATCATCTCTTGAGGCTCACATCCGGAGAGGCCCCACAAGGAGTATCAGATGATCTTCGTGATGCGTACTTGTTCAATTTGGAAGTTGTACCATAGTGGGCCAAAACATTAGTGCCAGTATTGACATACACACCCAAACACCCAGTAATGAACACTCAAGATAGGCAAGTAGTGAAAGCCCAAAAGTACCACATCATGGCAGGAAGTATGTACAAGCACACATATCAAGGGATATTAGCTTGTTGTGTGGAGGAAGATGAGTATGACAAGTGGTTGCAATTAGCACATGTGGGTGCATTAGAGCAACACTACTCAAGGCAAAGAACTTACAAACACTAAGGAGACTTGGAGTGCATTGGCCAACTATGGAATTAGATGTCCATAAGTTCTGTAAGGAATGCCCAGTCTGTTGTATTAGACCACCTGTGGAGCACACTACTCTGTACCAAGTGTCTCTTTCTAATACCAGATTGGAGTGAACCATTGGTAGCTTTCATGAGGATGAAAACATTCCCTCAAGATATTACCCTGGCTAGGCAAATAAGTTTAGCACAAGAAGCCCTAGATTACGCACTCATTGGGGATAATCTATACAAGCATGGAAAAGATGGATATCTGAGACTATGTGTCCATGAGATTGAATATCTTAAGATCTTGGAAACTGCTCACCAAGGTGTAGCAGGAGGACAATTTGGACTAGAACTTGTGATTAAGGAAATCCTATTTGCCGGCTTGTGGTGGCCAACTCTTCACATGGATGCACATACCTATGTGAAGTGGTGTGACATTTGTCAGCAAACTCAATATCCCATATGTAAAGATGAGATGCCATTGAAACCTATGATGGGTGGACATGCATTCTCTAAGTAGGGAATAGACTTTCTAGGTCCTATTAATCCCCCAACCAAGGGTTCACATGCTGAATATATCATTGTGGCCATAGACTATCTAACCAAATGGGTAGGAGTGAAAGCCACAACGAAAAATGATGCTCAAACGATAGCTAAGTTCTTATTTGAGAATGTGTTCATGAGGTATGGGCTACCTATAGAGCTAGTAAGTGATAGAGGCACTCACTTCTTGAATGAACATTGAAAACCTTCTCCAAGAGTTCTTGGTGATACACAAGAAGTCCGCCCCCTATCATCCACAAGCTAATGGGCAAGTTGAAAGCACCAATAAGATTCTATGTAATGTGTTGACAAAATAGTAAATAATAAACGCTCTTATTGGGACAAACAACTACATCATGCTGTTTGGGCATATAGAGTTGCCTATAAAACGGTACTCCAAGCCACACCCATTCAGATGGTATTTGGCCAAAATGCAGTGCTACCATTGGACTTCTTGATACCTACACTGAAAGTAGCGCAAGAACATGAGTGGACAGGGCATGAAATCTCTTCTAGGATCTTTGATCGTGAACGGCTAGGTGAAATGAGACTGAGAGGTGCCGCCAGGATATATGCAGCTAAGGAAAGACAGAAGGCATACTTTGATGCCCATGTGAGGGATAAAGGCTTGAAAGCAGCAGACTTAGTTTCAGTGTACACCATGAAACAACATCCAAGAAAGCTAGAGAAGCGTGGCTATGGACCCATGATTATTAACAGAATATCAACAAGTGGGGAGTCCCATTAGCGAACTTAGAAGGTGATGTCCTCCCTAGTTACATCAGCAGTTGCAGAGTCAAACTATATCAAGAACCCCTCACTGAGGAAATGATTAATCGGCTCATCACGGCCAAGAAATGTAAGGAAGAAGAAAAATGAATTCGCGAAGAAGCACAAGCAGAATGTTGAAAAATATGGATCATGTGCAAGCTCCAATTGTGAGGCTTGATACATACTCACCCTTCATTATGTACCTCATCATCATTTATGTATTTTTTGTAAGCCCAAAATGAAGCTAGACCCTAAGAATATAAAGGGAACACTCATAACCTTAGAGTAGAGTGTTGAATTAAAAAGAGCATTTGTATTTATGGATTGGATAAAAGCCAATATATATTTAGATAGATGGAATACTCAAAAAAGTCGTGACATTATCCATATGAAGTGATATGGAGCACCAAAAGCCACCCAAGGCAATGGAAGGACAAAGGACAAGAAAGGAAAGGTCAAGAGGTGAGAGAAGATGCAAGGGTAGGTGAAACGTCCCATGCCCATAGCTCTATATAAAGAGCTCATTTGAACATGAAAATTTGTGGAGATGACAAGGAGATGATTTAGAAGCATATTGTGGTCATTCTCTCACCAATGGAGATCAGAAGATACCTCATTTTGATGCTAGAAGGCACAAAGGTATTCTAGCCGCATACCTTTTTTGTACATAGCCACCTTGTGAAGGTGATATCTCTCTATGTACTTGTCCATATAATGGATATGATATCTTCTTGGAAAGCTTATCACACATACTCTTTGTATCTCAAATATCACTATCAGATGTTTCTCCAATAGTTACTGGGAACATTGCTTGTGAACCTTAGTTTTTTTCTTAACTTGAGATGACAGGTAGTCTAACTTTGTGCAGTCGGCTACCTAGTCAAATGAGCTCCAAATGGAGTGTTCTTTAGTTTGTTTGAAAGCTACAAGAGTCTATTATGTGTGGACAAAATTGTAGAGCCATTGGATCTCTGAATTGTGATTGAATAAGGTTTTATTAAGCATGTGTCTTAGAGGACATATTCTAGAAGAGATTCTCTAACTTTCACTGTGTGTATTGGTGTGTATTGGAGTGAAATTTCTCCACATTTTGGTATCAAAGCTTTGGTTGCAGAGAATTGGGAGTGGAGCCCATGTATGCACAAAGAGATCTTGAAGAAGATGTCGAGATGTCAAAGAAAATCTTGGAGCTATGAGCTCATGGAGTGTGCTATTGGAAAGCTATGGAGATAAAGCTTTCGTATGTAAGAAACATTTGTTGCTTTATGTTAATTGAAGTCAAGCACTCTCTTGTACTATTCTCTATTAAATATGTTGATGATTGAGGTTTCATATAAGTGATGCTAATCACTTTGTGTTGAAGATTTATGAGCAGCCAATAGAAGATGATGGAGATTCAAGCAAAGAATCTTGGATGAGCAACTATGAGTTGCATGTGAAGATTGTATGCATGTTTGAGGTATTGCACTCAATTGAATGAAGTGCAAGATTTGATTATGTACATGGCTGAGTATTGAAGCTTATGTATAAGCTTGATGGTAGCATTTTATGCTTATGCAATGAATATGCTTATGTATGCATGCTTATGAAGTTTGTGTATGACAATTGTGGACAGCCATGCTTAGGCTGAATATACATTGAATTTGAAGTTTTGGACTGATGTTTAACATGCACAAATGTATGCAAATGTGGTCATGGATGATGTATACACATGTTGATGATGTGTTGATGATGTGTTAAGTAATAGGCTGTTTTATAAAGCCTACACAAGTTGAAATTTTGCAGGTCTATGTAGCCATATGATTTGGCATAAAGTGAGCTGAATATATGCTCAAACGATTGGCGATTTGCATGCATGATTACATGTGATGGTTAGTGTGATATTGAAGCACTAAAGGTTGGTCATGTTCGACCATGTATGAGCTGAAAGTACACGTGTTTGGATGCCAAAAAAAAAGATTGGTAAAATGCAAGGCTACTATGTATGAATTTTGTGGATGTATCTGTTTGTGGATAAAACCCATTGAGGTAGATTTGCAAAAGAAAATATATATGCTTATGTTATGATAACTAAAAGCATTTGTGCCTTGAGTTTAGATACATCAAGTGAATGTAATGCTCCTACCTATATAAGCCAAAGCTAGGTGAACAAAGCTTGGATGAAGGAAGGATGCAAAGCTTGGAAAACTCAAGGCTTGAAGTTTTGAAGGCTTGAAGATTGGAACCCATATTGAAGGTGTTCAAGGCAAGGAGGAGTAGAAGACTCCAAAGAAGAGCTGTCATAATGTGTTGAAGGCTCACATGAAGGACTTGAAGACACTCCCAAAGTTCAAGGAGCACAAGCAAAGTGCAAGGATAGATGGAAGAGTCACTCACGAGAATAGTGACATGTTGGCTGAAGCAAAGGAAGGTAACAGAAGACCATTTGCAATGCTAAGGGCTGAGGTAAAGGTTTTGCAAAATTCACATTGTGTGGTGGTAAGTTCCAAGCATAAATCAAGTGAATGTATTGTGAAAGTGTGAGGCAAGTAAGATCACTAAAGAGAGTGGCAAGCCAATGTAAAGACAAGTAAGACCATCCCAAGAGGAATGGCAAGTCTAGGTTGAGGCAAGTAAGACCACCCAAGAGGAGTGGCAAGCCTATGGCAAGTAAGACCATTCAAAGAGGAATGGCAAGCTTATGTGAGGGAGAGTAAGACCATCCCAAGAGGAATGGCAACCCTTGTTAGGTGCAAGAGGCACCATTGATCACATTCACAATTTCTTATGTTTTCTTGTAGGTGATGAAGAAAGCTTGGAAGATGTGGAAGCTATGAATGCTTCACATGAAAAGGAACTCATGAAAGATTTCATGTATGATCAGCCCATTGTTGATTTTGCTGGTCTAAAATCACCCATGAAGAATGGAGTAAAGACACTGAAGCAAGGGGGAGTTAGCTTGCAAGGATTGGAAGATCCAAAACAAGTCCAAAGAAGAGAAAGAGGATCCAAACAAATCTCATATTTTGAAGACCCAAAGAAAGAGTATGAGCAGCCATCAAAGGTAACTTGAAGGAATTGAAGTAGCCACCTCTATCAAAGGAGCATCTAGAAGGGAAGGAGCAGCCATCAGGATGCAAAAGAAGTCATGAAGACAAGTTGAAAGAAAGCATGACAACCATCATGACATCAAAAGGAGTTGCAAAGCAACGAGCAACCATAGATAAAGTTGAAGATGATCCATAGTCAAAGAAGGATCAAAGCAAAACATGCAAGCCTAGAGGACATGAATCCATGAAGGTATAGAATTAAAGAGACATGCAAAGAGAGGACAACAAAGAAGAGAGTGAAGCAACAAAGGTATATGAAGCCAAGGTGATCTCATATTATAATTGTATGTATGAAGCATGTTTATGCTAGGGATTGAAGGAGAGCTCTTGCAAAGAGCCAAAGACACAAGCATGAAGCTAAAGAGAAGCCAAAGGAGCTTGGAAGCAAAGAAGAAGGATCACCCATCTATCAAGCAAAGGGCAAAAGAAGCAAAAGGTGAAGAGGGGAAGAATTGGAGAGTAGCATGGACTCCCAATTGTAGCTTGAGGGGGAGTGTTGAAAAATATGGATCATATGCAAGCTCCAACTGTGAGGCTTGACACATACTCACCCTTCATTATGTACCTCTTCATCATTTATGTATTTGTTGTAAGCCCAAAATGAAGCTAGACCCTAAAAATATAAAGGGAACTCTCATAACCTTAGAGTAGAGTGTTAAATTAAAAGGAGCATTTGTATTTATGGCTTGAATTAAAGCCAATATATATTTACATAGATGGAATACTCAAAAAAGTCGTGATCTTATCCATATGAAGTGATATGGAGCACCAAAAGCCACCCAAGATAATGGAAGGACAAAGGACAAGAAAGGATAGGTCAAGAGGTGAGAGAAGATGCAAGGGTAGGTGAAAAGTCCCATGCCCATAGCTCTACATAAAGAGCTCACTTGAACGTGAAAATTTGTGAAGATGACAAGAGATGATTTAGAAGCATATGTTGGTTATTCTCTCACCAATGGAGATAAGAAAGTACCTCATTTTGTTGCTAGAAGGCACAAAGGTATTCTAGTCGCATACCTTTTTTGTACACAACCACCTTGTGAAGGTGATATCTCTCTATGTACTTATCCATTTAATGCATATGATATCTTGTTAGAAATCTTATCTTGCATACTCTTTGTACCACAAATATCACTATCAGATGATTCTCCAATAGTTACTGGGAACATTTCTTGTGAACCTAAGTTTTCTGCTTAACCTGAGATGACAGGTAGTCTAACTTTGTGCAGTCTGCTACCCAGTCAAATGAACTCCAAATGGAGTGTTCTTTAGCTTGTTAGAAAGCTACAAGAGTCTACTGTGTGTGAACAAAGTTTTAGAGTGGATCTCTGAGTTGTGACTGAATCACGTTTTAGTAAGCATGTGTCTTACACGGCAGATTCTAGAAGAGGTTCTCTAACTTCTGCTGCATGTATTGGTGTGTATTGGAGTGAAATTTCTCCACATAGAAGCCTTAGAGCACATATGAAGAATGAAATTGAGAAGAGAGGGTAGAGATCAGCCTATGACAAATGCTTATGCATCTCGAAGGTATCACATGGCTATGTGTGAAGTCTCAGGTATAAGTTCCCATAGAATAATTGACCGACATCCTTCTGTAACCTTAGAGATAGGACAAGGAAATAGTGCAAGGATTGTACGGGCCTTGATTGACTTAGGTGTAGCCTCTAGTGCAGTTAGACTTTCTTACTGTCAAGAGTTGAAATTAAGTGTCAATCCTATAGAAGCATACATTATAGGATTGGGAGGTGTGAAAACCCCTTGCATGGGCAAGGTGGAACTTCCCCTCTACATCCAAGATGTTCTTATGATAGTTAAGGTGCTAGTGTGTCAAGACGAGGACCTCACTGAGCCTCTTGTCTTGGGTCAAGACTAGATCTATGATCATGCAGTCAACCAGAACCTAAGAAGCAGACTTTTTCAGGTTTGGGTAAATCAGAACTACTTTACAATTGAGTTAGAAAATGAAGCACTCAAGGAACTAGCAAAGGCACCAACTCCTAGTCCTTCCAGGAGTACACATGAAGATGAAGATGCTATTCTTGTCCAAAACTATGTGATGCAGAGGGATGGTGTTCTCAACAAAGAAGCTAGGGATACGATGGAACTCCCTTCTTTTCCAAAAGTGATAGAGACACGACAACCAAAGGAGTACCAAATGTAGAAGAAGCAGACGACCTATGCTCAAAGCCAAAGGAAAGTATGAAGCAAGGTGTCTCAACCACCAAAACAAGTTTGGGTACGGAAAGGCAAGCACCCTGTTGCGGTCAAGTTACAACCACTGACTAAACATCATACTAGTGATGAGCGAGAGGACACTAATAAGAATTCTCTCGAAAATTCTTCTACGAAAGTAAAGTCTATCTAGGTACCCAAGAAGTCAATGAAGGCTAACCCACAATCAAGACAAATTTGGGTGCCTAAGGCTTGCTTGCAAGCTCAAATAGCTGCACATAAACCACACAATGTACAACATGATTCACTCACTCGAACAACTGATACCCACTCTTATTAGACACACACAAACACATATTTGTCCATGAGCACGAGCAAAATCACTTGTAAATGGGTCCCTAAAAAGCCTCATTTCCAAGTAGACATTCTTATAAAGCCCTCCAAAGTCTCCACAAAATCAAAAGATAAAGCCATCTGTTGTGTTTGGCAGCCCAAATCTTATAATAAACCACCTAGCAATCAACATATCATCGACATAAAGTATCAAGCATATCAAGCTGCCATCTGAGCATCTCTTTGTGTAGAGACAATGATCCTCATTACTTCGAGAATAGCCTTGAGACTTCATAAAAGCATCAAATTTTTGGTACCATTGTTTAGGGGACTGTTTAAGTCCATACAAGCTCTTCTTAAGCTTACAAACTAGACTTTCCTTGCCAAGAACTACATAACCCTCTGGTTGTTCCATATAGATCTCATCTAGAAGATCTCCATGCAAGAACGCAGTTTTCACATCAATTTGGACTAGCTCTAAGTCGTCCATTGCAACGAATCCAAGCAACATGCACAGGGTAGTCATCTTGACCACGGGAGCGAAGATTTCCTCAAAATCAACACCATGTTGTTGCTTAAAACCCTTTGCAACAAGTCATGCTTTATACTTTGGAGAAGCACTATCTGATGTGAATTTCAACTTGTATACCCATTTACTGCCATTTGGCAAAGGTACTAAATGCCAAGTACCATTCTAGTGAATAGAATCCAACTCACTCTTCATGGCATGCTCCCACTTGACATGATCCTCTGTCTGCATAGCCTCTCTGTAGCAAGAAGGCTCATCGGCATCTGTTAGCATAACAAAATCTAAACCTAGAACATACCTATTAGGTGGATGTTTGACACGTGCAGAACATCTCAATGGTTGCTGAACAGGAACATGTGCAGACTGATCTGAATGGACATTCTCTTGAACATCCCTATGTGCAACATTTTTATGCATGCTAATCGGAGGACTAGTATCCTCAAACACCACTCTTCTCACTTCAATCTCCTTAATGGGTTGTTTATCCATCTTAGAATCATTGAAAATGACATCACTACTTCTGATCACTGATCGTGTTTCAAGATCCCATAAGCAATATCCAAATTGTCCTTCTCGACCATATCCAAGAAAAATGCATTTCTTTGACTTATGGTCCAACTTTTGTCTAAGATTCTTGGATATATGAACATATGCTTCACATCAAAAAACTCAAAGATGATCATAATATGGTGGCTTCCCTGTCCATAACTCTTGTGCCACTTTCAGACCTTTGGCAGTACTAGGTGAAAGGTTAATCACATGAACTGCAATCAATACTGCTTCTTCCCAAAAGCCTTGTGAGAGGTTTGCATGATGCAACATAGAGACTACTCTATCTTGAATAGTTCTATTCATCCTCTCAGCTACACCATTCTATACTGGCGTATAAGGAGCTGTAAACTCTCTACAGATCCCTCTAGACTGACAGAAAAGGCTGAATTCATGTGAGGTATAATCACCCCCGTTATGTGAATGTAAAGCCTTAAGCTTAATTCCTTTTTTAGTCTCAACTGAAGCAAACCATTTTCTAAAAGTAGGGAATACCTCATCCTTCGATTTGATAGGATATACCCAAACTCTCTAGTAGCATCATCTATGAAAGTGACAAAGTAGAGAGATCCACCTAAGGACCTAGTGGGCATGGGACCACACACATCTGTATGAACGAGATTTAAAGGCTGAATTGAAGATTCAATGTGCGTTCTATGCACATTTTTGGTTTGCTTTCCATATTGACAATGCTCACAAAATGAAAAATTAGAGAAAGATAAGACAGGTAAGTAGCCAGAACGAGAAAGATTTTCCATTCCACTACGAGATATATGGCCCAAACAACCATGCCAAATACAAGCCATAGGCTATTCAGTAACAGCTAACAAGTGTTCTTTCTATGATACAAATAAAGGATAAAGTGAGCCAACTTTGCTTCCTTTTGCAAGAACCATATTGCCCTTTGATATGTGAAAAGACCGAGCATGGAAGACCACCTTGTAACCAAGGTCATCAAGTTGACCAACTGACATCAAACTGTGTGATAACTGAGGTACATGGCGTACATTACACATAGTAAATTTTGAACCATCAATGAACTGCACAACCACATCTCCAATCCCCACAACATCACACTGGTAAGTCACCAAGTCTCACGATACCAAGAGACTTTGCTGCATAATTAGAGAACCATTCTCTATGTGGTGTCACATGGAAAGAAGCACCAGAATCTAGCAGCCATGTGTGGGAAAGAGAATCAGCCATAAGCGCCTCAGATGGCACAATACTATCAAGTGTCAACACATAAGCATCATCAGAAATAGCAGTAATTTCTTCAATCTTCGTAGTTGAAGTAGATGGTGCAGGTAACTGTTTAACATGCCCATCAACATGTTGTCCTTTACCTTTAGCAGTCTTTAATGCATAACAATCTTTCTTCATATGTCCTTTCTTATGAAAATAATGGCATTCGATATCCCTCTTCCTTGATTTACTTCTACTCTTATTTCATTGACCATTCTTTTCCTTGTTCTTGCTCCTACCACGTTGCTGATTCTTTCCTCGGTAAGAATCACGAACATTATATGCATCTCCACTTTGGGTGCCAACCATAGATTTTCTACGAATCTCCTCACTCAAGAGTGCTCCACATATGTCATCATAGACAAGTTTACCACCAGGTGCACTATTGCTAATAGTTGTGCAAAATGTATCCCATGATGATGGGAGGGTGCATAATAGCAATACTGCTTTCATTTCATTATCCATATCCATTTTTTGAGCCTGTATCTGGGAGAATATAGCATCAAACTCATTTAGATGAGTAGCAACACTATCTGTGTCCTTCATATGAAGAGCATATAATTTTCTCATCAGATACACCTTATTTGATGCCCTCTCTTTTTCATATGTATTGCATAACTTCTTCTAAAGCTCCTCTGCACTTTCACAGTCTAATACTGTAAAGTAAACATTATCTACCAGGTGCAAGCGAATGGTAGACCTGGCCATTTCATCTAAAGCATCCCAATCATCTTCATCCATGTCAGCAGGCTTCTTTGAAATCTCATTTACTGACTTCCATTGCCTCCTTTGAATCAGCACATCTTTAATCTGATTCTTCCATAGAGCAAAGTTTGTGCCATCAAATTTTTGGATCTCAAAATGGTCTTTGCCCTGCAAGTTATAGCTCCTCTTTGAAACACTAGCACTAGACCCTAATCCACCGGATGTGCCTAAGACCTCTGATGTGATGATGGTAGAGAACTAAATGGAATGATAATGGAGCTAGAAGAGTCCAAACACCAACAAATAAGTGTATCAAGGAGTAAATTGACTACTGTATAGTTGAAAAAACCAAAAATCTGGAAAACTTTTACCAGAATATCCGCTGCAAAATGAGCGTATGAATAGTGTCAAAATATCATAAAATTGCAAGTACTTACATGTTTGCTGCATAGTGAATCACTGACCACTACATATAATTAGTTACCCAGTAGAAGCCAACTAGGCTTATCGAGCACCTATGAACAACTATCATACATCTCCTATGGCGAGGCTGGGTAAGTCTTCCACCTAAACAACCGAAGAGACCCCCACATCTGGGTGTCTCCCAATTAAGAAAACCTCACCACGACCCTCTTTATCAAAGTTAAAAGGCTTTATGCAAGGAACATAACCGCTATATCGATGACCACATGGACATACATAAGCGGTATCCATAGAAGCACATAAATGATGTGTATGTGCTCAATATATGCAATAAAATGACACTAAAAGGCTGAATTCATAGCCCAAAAAAACTAGCCAATAACTCTGGCAAATGTCTATCAACCCTGATGTTTTTGGCTCAAAAAACTGCATAAATTTACAGCAGCAGCTCCCACCAAAACTGAAAACCTTTCCAAAAACCTGTAGTTTTGCAAGTGTGGCTGAAAAACACAGCCCTAAAGGTTGATATTTATTGTTGGGGAAGTACAAAGAACACTCTTCTTGATGTTCGTGGACCTGTGTGAAGAGAACTATGTGCAAAAGTACTCCAAAATGGCTCCAAAAGACACCCAAAAATGCTTCAAAAATAGGCTTTGAAAGCAAAGAATGAAACTTTGAGGGACCAAAACATGTTCAAAGTAATGTCAACCTTAGTCTTTCCCCTTCTTCAACACCACAAGAGTGTAGCTAAGTGGCAAGAGATTGTCACGGTTAAGTGAGCTCTAAGTAGAAGAGTACTGGGATGGATGACCTCCTGGGAAGTACCGGGAACCTCTATCTTTCTTGATCATTGAGGTCCTCTCTCGCGGACAGCCAACGGCGCCAACACTGACTTCAGTGACTCGGATGACAAGGTATGCCAAGGTCTATGCCTTGGTGTCACTCTAGCACTATGGCAAGTACCAACGTCTCCTCGCTCGTACTCAGGAATGATATTTCCAAACTCATATGTCCTGTCTGGGAAGTTGGTAACCACATACATGGTTCCTTCCTTATCAATGTATGACCCCTCTTCGAACTTGACCACTGGATGTTCAAGTCCAAAGGCTTGATCTAGATTTCTCAGTTGGACCACTGATCATCTTAGGCCATCCTCATAGATGCGAGCACCTAATCGGTTGGTCCTGATATACTCCGATTGTGTTTTATAGGGACCTTCTAGTGTTTGTATATATGCAATGCCCAAACTACGTGTGGGTCTTTCCATGCTAGAAGACATTTGTGAGTCACTTGTTTCATAACTTAGCGTGTAGGGATAACCACTTAGTTGTTGAGCCCAAGACTTAGTTGTATGGTTGACACTGGCCTCAGATGATCTAATGCTTTGTCTATCCTTACCTAGGTGTCTACCAGATCTCAGGTTCATAAGCCTTGTCTTCTAGTCCCAAGGTTCTCTTGTATTTCTCAAAATCCTTTGGGATTCCCTGGTTTCCTAGTCCCACCTGAGGGTCAACTTCAAAATACTATATCTAATAATCCCCACGAGCTTTCCAACAAACCCAAAATCATAGCAAATGGATTTTGTATGAGAAAGTTATGCCAGATCAGGGTTCTAGGGGTTAAAACAGGGAAACAAGACCTATCTGGGAGCTCAGAACAGGCGATACGATACCAGATTTTCCATGATACGCGATACCACTATGGACGATACCACCTTAGACGATACGATATCACCAAGGTGATAGCAACTTCCACGATACGATATTGCTATCTGCATGATACGATACTGAAATGGTCACGATACGATACCAGTGAGTTCTCGAGATGATATGATACCGGTCTATGAACGATACGATACCACCGGGTGCACGATACAATACCAAAAATGGAGGCGATACGATACCAACTTGGCCAATGATAGGATACTACTCGGTCGACGATACGATACGGGCACCGACATGATACGATACCACCGGAATGACTGCGATCGCGATACCAGAACTTGATGATACGATACGAGAATGGTATCGCGATACCTCAAGTGGGTATGCATGATATGATACCTCGACAAGTATCGCGATACACAAGAGTTTTGGTATCGCGATACCGAAACTCAACCGGACATGATACTTGGAGTTTTTGAGGTCCAAATTCAAATTTTTTTGCAAATATGAGTACCTTAGGTTCTCCTTGTCAGTCCTATGTGCCTGTATATGCAAAGTCACTCTCCAAACTCATGTTATCACCGCCACGATACCAAACGTAGGTCTTTTCACTCAGTGATACTGCCACTCAGATTTTTGATGTTTTAAGTGGATTTCAAGGCTATTTCTTTAGCGTTTCAGCTCTGAACACCCTCTACGCTTGTTCTTCACAGTCGCTAGTAAAAAACGAGGTGAATGTACACTCGAAAATAAGAAAAACTCATAGAAGATGAAGATGGGAGAAGATTGTGATGATGGTGAAGATGAAGATGAAGAAAAACTCAGAAATTGAACTGAAAATGGTGATTTTTTTACCTTCCAACATCACCACTCTACATCTTACCATCACACGCTCGTCCTCCAAGCTCTCTCCCTGGCAACGGTGCCAAATTTGGTGTCACTCTAGCACAATGGCAAGTACCAACGTGAGCAGCTTCACCTCATAAATGTCAATCCGTGGAGACGTGAGGACCGGTATGAAGACCATAAGCAAGCGATGGCACAAGTGCATGAGTGAAAGCACACAAGCATGCACACACATACACACACACGGACAAGGTAAGAGCAACGAGTGGAACAATGGAAGATCTTCGATTGCAAAAGAACTCTCTTACAAAGCTCAAATCTACAACAAGCTAACCTCAAAAATGAGCCTTCCAGCCCTTTTTATAGTTTTTTGAGTGGTTTTGGCCCTGTCCAGACCTAGTGTTCGGCCTAGTTAAAAAATAGGTTCCAGGGCTTATTTGGGGGCTCAAACAGAGTCTAGAAATTATGAAAATTGGTAGGAGGATAGTTCTAATACTCCTCAAGCTCGTGGACTCCTCGGCTTGAACAAAATGGAGTTGCAACAAAAGAATGGTATTTACAATGGTTTTTAGTGATAAAAATCACTATTTTTATAGGGACTTCGTCTGAAAATTTGATATGTGGTTCTTGGAGCTCCCTACATGCTCCTTCTTCTTGTGTGTCCACTTCCTTGATGCGCTTCCATGCTTTGTCCTTAACCTTGAGTGTCAACACTCCCCCCCTCTAGAGTTTGTTTTCCCTGACAGACCCTTGTTGTAGTGGTTGTTCCATGTAGTACGTTGAGAGGTAGTGTCCTTCATGTATCAACAGGAGCAATCCATCTTCCCAATGTAGCCTAGTTGGTTGTCAAGTTCTTCACTATTCCACTACTAGCCTATTCGAGAGTTGTGCCCAATGTATATACTTCTTCCTTGGATTTGAGCTAGACGGTATACTTCTTGGCTTTCAAAGGTTGTTAGTTGCTCAAAAGAGGTTGTCGATGTTGATCTTGAGTAGCTATCTACTGTGAATTGCTTCTCGGGTACTCATGTTGTACCCTGGATGTCCTTGAATCTTTGAAACATGAGTTTCATAGTATGAGGCCAAGTACTTGAAGACCCATAATGATTGATGGTTAAGTGCATTAGTGCATGGGTTGGAAAAAATAGGTGCCTTGTGCACGGCCTTGTAATCTAGCCCTATGCATGCATACTTGGGAAATGCATTAGAAGAATTATGGTGCAAGAAGTTGGGTCTTGAGCTCAATGCTCAAGGGTATGCCGACGAAGAGGTTTCCTAATCGATCATGGTTATAGCTTCGTTTAAGCATACAATTCTTACCATGGTGAAAAGTTCGTCGATCTTCATCTCTTTATGTTGTACTTCCATCATGATGATTGACCATTGGCTTGTCTTTCTTGTTGATGGATGTCCATTCTGATGGTTCACTTTATGAGATTCTTCAAGCGCATAGTCTTGTCTCGCCCTCTCTTTTTTTTTGGGTGCTCACAATGGCCTAAAACAAGAAGAAAGAGGTTAGTATCAATACAATATTTTGACATATTGCAAGTGTGTCTCATGTGCCTAGGATTTCTCCATGGTGTCTATGCACGGCCGTGTAATATGGCCCTATGTTGATGCATACTTTGGGAGTGCATGACCTCAATGGTGCAAAAGACAAGGTTATGCCAGAGGCACATGGTTGTTGCACGTGGAAGCTTTCAATGTTTTTGCAGATGTTGATGCAGCCTTTGTTGGAGGTATCCATTGGATGTCAAAAGGACAACTGATTTTAGAGACCCATTGCAGAACAGTGTTGGGCTGCGTACAAGTCCTTGACTTCTTCATCTTTGGTTGGTTGCTTAAATTTTGTATCCGGAGTGGTTCGTTCTTTGGTGTTGTGGATGCTACTAGTACCTTAGGCTTCCAAACCCACATCCTTGATGATTGTCTTCTTACTTTTGCAAGGATTGAGTTTATCTTCTGTTAGCCCCAAAAATGGTTGATTTTTATACACTAATATGGATATATTGGCAGGAAAATATTGTTGATTTCAGGTACTTGAAGAGTTGATCAAACGGTTGATATGAAGTATTTGGAGATTACATGGACAACTTTGATGGGTGGATATGTGGACCATGGCATGGGAGAAGCATGTGGTACCATTGGAGACATTGAGAAGCTTTTATAATAAATGGACTGAGTTATTATCTCCCATATGGAATCCAAAGAAAGTTTGAAGCATGCTCGTGGAAATACTGTAGTAACAGTACTGGATATTAAGGTCTGTGGTGTGGTTGAAGGACTCCTGGACTTTGTGCTTACATGATTTAAAGTGTAAGCAGGACCAAGTGGACTCATGGAATCAATGAATGGCATTCTTGATAAGTTTTCCTCTCAACGTCATTTGTCTCTGGCACTTTTTTGTTCCTCTCCCTTACCAGTGTGGGAAGACCATGAATTCACCTTCTGTTTTGAAGAGTTAGTCTTTGGCTGTGCAGCAAGTCTCATAACAATATTTCTTATAGTCATCTGCAGTAAACGATGCTCTTCCATCCAAGAACAAAAAGCAAAGAAAGCTTTCCAATTCTTTGGTATGAGAAGAGTACGGTGTGTGGGGATGCTACCTGCAATTTCCTTCTTGTTGACCACTTGGCAGGGTTTAAGACTAATTTTCAGTGATCACAATGAGTGGATGCTACATCATAGTCATACTGTTCTATTTATCTGTCTACATGGACTAGAGTCGGTCTTGTCATGCTGGATTTTACACTATCGATATGCTGCTGTAATGACCAAGCAGAGGTGTTTGCAAATATGGTGGCTTCTTAGGCCGACATTCCACATCCCCTATGTTTATAGTTTAGGGAGGAGATACAAGGTGCTCTGGACGCCAGAGGTTCTAGAGGAGGGATCTTCCTGATTTGTCAGAGTCCCTTTTGGACATTAAGCATTCACAAATTGATTTGAAATCTAAGAAGGGAATTTCGCTTTGGGAGCAACTCCTATTTACATGGGTAACACCTTTGATGGACCTTGGTATTAAACGGCAGTTGAATTATGATGATTTATTCGATCTGCCAGAGAGTTTGGATCCCAACAATTGTTCCAAATGGTTGTTTAAATCGTGGATGGAGGAGCAAACAGATAAAGAATGTGAAAGCTCCTTATTTCATGCCATCTATTTGGTCTATTGCTGGCAGTACTTATACATAGGCATTGTGAAGATGCTAAATGATGCTTCTGGATTTGCTGGCCCACTTTTGCTACATTCAATCGTAACAAATATGGAGGATGGACAAGCGCAAAATGCAAAGATTGGTTATGGATGTGCTATTGCCATTGGTCTCATGTCTATTCTTCGGGCATTCCTGGGAACACAATATACTTTCATGGTGGCAAAACTTAAGTTACAACTGCGATCAAGCATTATCATGCTCATATATTACAAAGCTTTGGATGTACGCTTATCCGATCGGAACTGCTTTTCCAATGGAGAGATACAAACTTTAATGTCAGTTGACTCAGAACGTCTTGTTAACTTATGTGGTAGCTTGCATGAGCTTTGGAGCTTACCTCTACAAATGATGGCTGCATTAATCTTATTGTACCTCCAAGTAAAATTTTCATTTCTGGCTGGACTTGCAGTCATAGTTCTCTTGATACCAGTAAATAAGGTGATTGCAACTAAGATTGGCCTTGCAAGCCAAAGGATGATGAAAGCTAAAGATGAAAGGGTGCGACGAATGGGTGAGATCTTGACATACATTCGAACCATCAAGATGTATGCTTGGGAAGAAATTGGGGGGAACTTATCCGTGTTAGAAATTGGGACAGCCAAGTCTACTCCCCCTCATGAAGAAGTTGCTGGAAATAGCAAATCCAAGGAAAGCTCGGCGCAATCTCCCTCTCCAGCTTCCATTTAGTCTCCCGGTCGGTCTCCCGCTCCCCTTCGGTCTGCTCAATCTCCCGCTCGGTCTCCTGTTCCTGTGCCCAACACCTCTCAACGGTCAACCAGTGCTGCTTTTCGCAGGAGGGGAAAAATTTTCGGTTTTATCCTCATATCATTTGCAGTGATCCTTCAAGCAGCAGTTGCGCTCTTTCTCCTTTCCAAGAGAAAACAGATGCTTAAGCACATGCATATTTTGCAAGATCATCGTGACCGTAAGCACATCTGGTCAAATGCATAGAAACGGCGTTGCATATATGATATCCCTTGTCCTCTTCAAGTCCTGGATCCTGCAGATTCTAGTGCCTGTGTAACACATGAGAACACACCTGGAGGATACAAGGGCGCATCCGAATGATCAATGAGAGCATAATGGAAGCAACATATCTAGATGCAGAGGTATTGTCGAAGTG
This sequence comes from Ceratopteris richardii, assembly GCA_020310875.1. Classification (NCBI taxonomy): domain Eukaryota; kingdom Viridiplantae; phylum Streptophyta; class Polypodiopsida; order Polypodiales; family Pteridaceae; genus Ceratopteris; species Ceratopteris richardii. The sequence goes on along the minus strand of CM035417.1, from coordinate 118,935,828 downwards.
TGTTTCAAAAACTTAATTAAATGCATGTAACCATCTGCACGTGAAGGATTGATATCGGAGAAGAAAAAAAAAAGGTCGCATTTTCTGAAACATTTATTTGCTAGCCGTAATGGTTTATTAAAGGCACCGATGCAGAAAAGGATAATGTAACGATCTGTATAAAACTCAGGAGTTCCTCAGGAAAGGCGGAGATAACTCTAGGAACGTTGGAATCATTGGCCGTTAGTTGGCTTATTCGTGTTTTTGTAGATTCTTGTGCAATCAGAAATGCAGGAATACCTTTCAGATTGATCATGAAATGTCAGGGGGGGATTGTGGTTCCTCCTCAAGCGTCGAATGGTTGATTGTGGTGAGTACACTGTAGCTCAGTGATGAGTAGCACCTCCTTTAATGTCAATCCGGGAAGACGTGAGGATGGTATGAAGACCTCGAGCAAGTGGCGGCACAAGTGCGTGAGTGAGAAGCACACAAGCATGCACACACATACACACACACGCGCACACACGGCAAGACAAAGAGAGAGAATCAATGGAGTTCTTTAGATTACTTTCAAAAGCTCTTACAAGTTCGTTTCAATTACAATCTAACCTCAAAAATGAGCTCTCTAGCTCTTTTTATAGTTTTTGACTAGCTTTTGGCCCTGTCCAGACCTAGTGTCCGGCCTAGTTAAAAATTAGGTTCCAGGGCCAATTTGAGGGCTCAAACGGAGTCTAAAAAATACGAAAATTGATATGTAGGTACTTCTAAGGCTCCTCAAGCTCAAGGACTCCTTGGCTTGCACAAAATGGAGCTACAAAAATATGAAATGGTATTTACAATGATTGTTAGTGATAAGAATCACTGTTAAAAGATGTAGATTGGAAAAATTGAAGGGCCTATCTGCCAGATTTGCGTCGACTGCTTTGTCTACTTACTCCTTCACCTTGTTCTGACTCTCTCCGTTGGCTTCCTTGTCTAGTCAATCCTTGGGTGCCCTGGCTTCCTTGTCTAGTCAGTCCTTGGGTGCCCATACTGCTCTCAACACCCCCCCCTCTCTCGCGTCTGTCGTCCCTGACAGACCCTTGTTGCTGGGAGTGTTGGATGTAATATTCCACAACCTGAGTGGCAAGCTGATGTTCTTGTAAGCGTAGTCCTCTGGCCAAATCTGTCATCATATGATCCCAATCGATTGGTCCTGGAATGTCCGGATGTGGCAGACGTAATTGATCTGCATGGATCGCTTGTTCTACTGCGAATAGATGTAGCAAGTGTGTGGGTCTGGGAATGAAAATTTCGGAATTGTATTCCCAGAAGCCCGTAGAGAACATTTCCTCAAATGTTTGCTTGAAGCATGCGGGCAAGTACTTGATTCGTGCATGCCAAGCAAAGATGACAGTGACCGAGGGGGTTTGGCTCATGTCGTAGACTAAATCCTTGTTGCCTTGAGAGAATCCAGGGGCGGAGATGTATGGAGCTTGGACATTCCGAAAGGTTTTGAAGACAATGGTCATGAGCTCAAAGATCTTCATACACATTTTCGCCGCGATGTCGGGTACATTATTGAGACGTGTAGACCAGTGTCGAATTGTTGATATCATGTAGGCTACGGTTGGAGGTCCTCGAGGTGGAGCAAAATACGGATAGTTAACCCAAGCCTCGAGCACTCTTTATTGTTGCGTACCTTGATTGCAAATGCTTGCTAGGATCTGCGACGTACCACTGGACAATAGCATGGATTATACTTGATATAGAGTGGCATGGTAGCCCAGGTACTCATCATCTCTGGGTAATCGGTGAGTAAACGTGCACGCCAATTAGGTTGGAAAATCGAGCCAGCACGTGCATCGGTCGGTAAATCCCCTATCTCGAATTGAGTAGCGAATGTGGGCTCCTTCCCTGTATGTCTTTTGACTTCTGCATTATAATCATGTAGTAAGACAAAATAAGGCATGTATTGCGATTCTGATGTTGTGATTAACCGTTGATGGGATAACTGTTGAAAGTAGGAAGACCGAAGGACCGTTTCTTCCAGATTCGTGAGAGATTGCATTTGCACGGCCACACGATCATCATGTGTCTTACCCACTTTCTCGACCCTTCTGACCCAATCTGGAACTTGAATTTCTAACGTGTCTTGTCCTTCTTCTGTAGTTCGACCACCAGGCGTCGGCATAGGCTCGTAGGGCTCTTCGTAGCTGTCCTCGACGGGGATTTCCACTACTGTTTCAGGTTCTGGTTCTTCAATGGGCGAGGGTGGTCGTTCATATGGTAGGAGGCGTGCTTGGAGTTCTGCCACCTGTTTCCGAAGGGTCTCCATCTCTTCTGTAGATTGTTGCAAGATTACCGGCTCCTGTTGACCAGTGGGTACACTGGCTAACTGTTTCTTTAGATCGGCACATTCAGTCTCTAGTTTTTCATATGACTCCAGGAAATTTGCATGCTCCTCAAGTAGGATGCGGATGTCTTCTGATGGAACTGCTCTATATCTGGTAGGGCTAATGGTTGCTCCTACGGTTCCTTCCATAGCCGCTTCAAAGTTGTCTTGATTTTGTTGTTGAAGTCGTTTGTTCTCTTCTAGTGCTGCGGCCATATGCTTCCTTAATAGCCCAATGTTGCGTCTGAGTGTGGCGTTAGATATCATTTGCGCTTGAAGCACTGTTTCTAGTTCCTTGACTGCTTGGTCATCTACAGTTGATGTCTTTGCTTCCAATTCGGAGTGAGCCTGTTGTAGTGTGGTATGCTCGGTTAGGAGCGTCTGGTAGTCAGCCTCAAGAGTGGTGACTCTAGCTTGCAGACGTTGAGATTCTGCCTGGAGGGTAGCAGTGCGTTCTTCCAATTGATGGTAGTCTTGTTGTAGCTGATGTGCACACTGAAGTAATGTGTTGAACGTGCTATTTACATTATGAGATGCAAGGGGAAAAGTTTGAAATGCAGGGGAGGAGGGATTGGGTAGGGGGGTAGTGAATGCTGTGTGTGCCAATGATGTGAGTGGTGAGGTGGGGGGTAGTGGAGGGGGAGAGGGTGGAATCGTGGGGAGAGGTGCTGTGGTGGGTGAAATGTCCATCGGGTCAGACAGAGTGGTGTGTATAGGGGCTACCATGTAGTTGGGTATGGTAGGTGAGGTGAGTGTGGTGTTCGTGTAAATTGATGTCGTTGCGAACAGCGGGGAAAGGTGCCTTTGAAACATTGGAGAGCGGAAGAACTGCTCCACAAAGGACGGGTATTGGGGTGGTGAGGTCCGGTTGAAAGAGGTGTAGGGGCCAGCTGGGAAGTGGGGGTCATGGAATGGAGGTACTCGTATTGGGGGATAGGTCGGGAAACACAGGGTGCCTTCTGTGGGTGCTGGGTTTCCAACTACACTTGTAATTATGGGATGGCCAGTCATGGGTTCAGAGGATAGACAGGATGAAGTGTACAAGGGATTGGTGACGAAGGAGAAGAGGGTGTCTTGTGAGGTGGGTTCTCAAAATGAGAATGATTTGAATGATGATGGGTTATAAGTGAATGTAGAGGTGATGACTGTCATTTCTTCCGAGGTGGGAGGTGGTGGTGGGGGTGGAGAAGGTGGTGATGGAGGACGCTGGGGTGAGATGGGTGATGTCTGAACGAAGGTTTCAGCGGAGAGGTCAGTGGTGGTTGTGAGAGTGGCTGTGGTCTCAATAGGTACTTCTGGTTCTGTGACGGGTATCCTGATAGTCTTACCTGCTCGTGGTAACGTGTCCACTCTACGTTTGTCATATCTTACAGACTGGCGGACTGCGGTGTGGACAGCCTCTGGAACTCCTAAAGAGTCTGACACTAATTTGAGGGTGTCAATGAAGTGTTGGTCCACCCCTTCATCTGATAGCATTTCTTGCATCAAAGCTTGACCTGATACCAGAGAGAGTTGATGTCTTTCTTGTACTGCTTTGATAGTGTCATATAGCCTTCGTAGTTGAGCTGTATATGCAGGTGCACCTACAAGTTCTGGCACTTCTTGTTGCTCCTCTTGTTGCTCTTGATCATACTCCTCCTCATCATCCTCCTGTTCTTCATCTCCGTCCTCTTCTTCCTCCACTTCAACAGGTGTGACAGGTGCTTGGGAGGTTGTGGCCTGCATTTGTACATTCTCCGCTTGTTGTGCCTCTTCTGCCTCCAGCTCTACATCTTGTAATAGTTGTTCGAAGTCTTCATTAGTGAGTTCTTCTAAAGGTGCACCACTAGGAAATTCGAGATCCGTTGGGATGGGAGGAAATATCAAGGTGGAACCATCCGTGCTGCGTCTTGGAAGTCGGAGTGTGAATGGTCGGACTCTTCGGGGTGGAGGGGTGACGTCTGGTGTTAGGGTGGCTCCACGTGGTTGAGCACATGGGACTTGGACCGTGCCTCTCATCTTCTTAGAAGGGGGTCCAGTGGATGTCCTGCCTCGAAACTGCTCTACCCGATTCCACATCAGGGCTCGTTGGATTGGAATGTCATAAGCCAAACACCTATAAATGATTCTTGTCAGAGCACAGCAACCATATAAAACCTGTTTCCGCGGCCAGCGTTTGTGAGCTAAGTGTATCTGATCAATTATCCAGTGGGGTAGGTTGATGGTGAGGCTCTGTGTCTCTGCCAGATACAGGCTAAACCAAATCTTCTTGTGCGGCATGGTGAATCTATCCTGCGCCGGGAAAGCAAAGTGTTGCATGCACATGCGAAGGTGTATTGCAATATTAGGCGTCATGGATACCATGTCCTTGAGTTTGGTGAGACTTCGATTCTTCATGTAGTCCGGTACTAGGGTTTCCTTCTCTGTAGGAATATGCATGCTGCGCATATCCAGAGCTTCTCTCACCAAATTGTTTGATAGCCTAAACCTCTTGAGCTCATTCCCCTTTGTCAGAGATGGAATCACAAATGAGCCTGCACCTTTTGGGTTCGGATTTGGAGTCAAGGTGTTGATGAGATAGTAGCATCGCATGAAGTCAGGTTTTGGGAGTCGGGCACTGAAATAGGCACTCAATCCAGCTTTTTCCCATATCGGACGTAGACCTTCCGCATTTTGTAACTTCTCAAATTCTCTTGTAAAGAAATGGTATCTGCCTTGCTTTCCATTGTAGTCCAACTCTGATTCCCATAGATACATTCCTTCCCCCAAAGGTCCTGCTACCTCGGTAAACCAATGTGAAGTCTTTCCCACGGGCATGGTGTGGCCACGCGGAGGGTCCGCAATAGGTATGATTTTGACGGCCTGCAATTCTTCTGGTCTTTCAACTGTCTCAGGCAAAACGGGTAAACTGTCCAAGTCCACCACTTGCGGGTTTGTTTCTGTGTGAGAGCTAGTTCTTGCTGCCTCCGCCATGTTGAAAATGTCGCAGCTGATTCTGTGAGAATATATGAATAAACGTTAACATTGCAATGGACACAAAAATGACATGGTGTCCCTTGTTACAATATTAACTTAAAGTTCTGGAGTGGTTAGGGTTAATAAGTGCTCGGTGCTGGTGTGTGTAGTTAGGAGTTAGGTAGACCTAAGAGCTAAGCGAAATGATGTGAATTAAGAGTGAAGCGGTTAGTAGGTGGTCATGGATTTACAATAGGGTCAGGGGGTTTGTTACAAGTCTTGGGCTGCCAAATGCAGTGGATGGGTTTTACTCGTGGTTCCGTAGAGATTCTCGAGAGCTTTATAGGTGTGTCAGCTTTAACCTGAGGTCTTTTAGGGGCCCATTTACAACTGATTCTGTTCGTGTTCATGTGCCTTGATGTTGAAAATGAGTGGATGTAGGCTGTGCGAGTGAATGGATCATGCTGTGTAGGGTGTGTTCTTGGTGTAGCTATTTGAGCCCGCAAACAAGCCTTAGGCACCCAAATTTGTCTTGATTGTGGGCTGGCCTTCATCGACTTTTTGGGCACCCAAATAGATTTCACGTTAGCAGAAGAATTTCCGGAAGACCTCTTATTAGTGACGTGTTGATGGTTATTAATAAGAGGCTTCGCCCGTGCTGTTGGCGTGGGTGCAACCGGGTGTTCGCCTTTTCGCACCCACACTTGGTTCACTTGTTGAGACATTCTGCTACGCAGGTTCTTTTGATGTCCGGCATAGGTAGTACTCTGCTTCTTCTGCCTTTGCTCCACCGTTGGTTGTTGCCTCCTTCTGGCCTTTGGAAAAGAAGGGAATTCCTTTGCATCCCTGACTCCTTTTTTGCGAATATCATTCCTCTGCAACACATAGTTTTGGACAAGAACAGCATGGTCAACTTCATGTGCACCCCTAGAGGGACCAGGAGTCTGTGCCTTTTCTAGTTTCTTGAGTGCTCCATTATCCAACTCTACTGTAATTCGACTATGATTGACCCATACCTGAAGAAGTCCACTTCTTAGGTTTAAGTTGACTGCTTGGTCATAGATCCAGTCTTGACCCAAGACAAGAGGTTCAGTGAGATCCTCATCTTGACACACTAGTACTTTAACTGTCATTGCCTCATCATGAATGTAGAGGGGAAGTTCCACCTCGCCCATACAAGGGGTTTCCACGCCTCCCAATCCTATGAGATATGCTTCCACAGGATTGACAGTTAACTGTAACTCTTGACAGTAAGACACTCTAACAGCACTAGTGGCTGCACCTGAGTCAATCAAGGCTCTTACAGTCCTTGCACTTTTTCCTTGTCCTATATCTAGGGTTACAAAAGGACGTCGATCAGTTATCCTAGGTGAGCTGGTTCCGGCGACTTCACACATTGCCATATGATATCCTTGATCTGCATAGTCATTTGTCCTAGGCTGCTCTCTACCTTGCTTTCGTAATTTCATCCTTCTGATGCGTTCTAAAGCTTCTGCTTGAGCTTCTTCTCTAATTCGCTTCTCTTCCTCTTTGCGTTTCTTAGCAGTGTTGAGTCGGCTGAGCATTTCCTCCGTGAGGGATTCCTGATACAACTTGACTCTGCATCCGCTAATATAGTTAGGGAGAACATCGCCCTCTAATGTGGCTAATTGTACTGCTCCACTCGTGGAGATCCTATTGATAATCATAGGTCCGTAGCCTCTCTTTTCTAGCTTCCTCGCGTGTTGTTTCAGTGTATAGACTAAAACTAGATCTCCGGCTTTCAAGCCTTTATCCTTCACATGGGCATCGAAGTATGCCTTCTGCCTCTTTTTAGCTGCATATATTCCAGCAGCGGCTCTTAGTCTTGTTTCTCCTAATCGTTCAAGGTCAAAGATCCTAGAGGAAAGCTCATGACCTGTCCATTCATGCTCTTGTGCTACTCTCAATGTAGGGATCAAGAAATCCAAGGGTAGCACAGCGTTTTGGCCGAATACCATCTGAAAGGGGGTGGCTTGGAGTACCGTTTTGTAGGCAACTCGGTATGCCCAAACAGCATGGTGTAGCTGTTTGTCCCAATCAGAGCGTTTAGTGTTCACTAGTTTCGTCAGTACATTGCATAAAATCTTATTAGTGCTCTCAGCTTGTCCATTAGCTTGAGGGTGATAAGGGGCAGACTTCTTGTGTATTACCAAGAATTCTTGGAGTAGATTTTCAATCACTTCGTTCAAGAAATGAGTGCCTCTATCACTTACAAGCTCTATAGGTAGCCCGTATCTCGTGAATACATTCTCAAACAAGAATTTGGCAGTTGTTTGAGCATCGTTCTTTGTCGTAGCCTTTACCTCTACCCACTTGGTTAGATAGTCTGTTGCAACAATGATGTATTCCGCATGAGAACCCTTAGCTGGGGGATTAATAGGACCTACGAAGTCTATTCCCCACTTAGAGAATGCACGTCCACCCATCATAGGTTTCAGTGGCATCTCATCTTTGCGTATAGGATACTGAGTCCTCTGACATACATCGCACCGTTTCACATAGGTATGTGCATCCATGTGAAGGGTCGGCCACCAGAAGCCCGCAAATAGAATTGCCTTGATCACCCGATCCGGTCCAAAGTGTCCTCCTACTACACCTTGGTGAGCAGTTTCTAAGATCTTAAGATACTCACTTTCATGGACACACAGTCTCAGGTAACCATCCTTACCGCGCTTGTATAGATTATCACCAACGAGTGAATAATCCTGGGCTTCTTGTTCCAAACTCCTTTTTCTAGCTAGAGTCATGTCTGGAGGGAATGTGTTTGTCCTCAAGAATGATACTAGAGGTTCACTCCAATCTGGCACAATGGATACTTGATAGAGAGTGGCATGTTCCACAGGTGGTTTAGTGCAACAGATTGGGCATTCCTTGCACAACATTTGGACATCCGCTTCCATAGTTGGCCAATGCACTCCGAATCTCTGTAGAGTCTGCAACGTTCGTTGCTTTGAATGGTGTTGCTCTAACGCACCTACATGTGCTAATTGCAACCATTTAGCGTACTCATCCTCTTCTACGCAACAAGCCAAGATCCCTTGATCTGTGTGCTTGTACATGCTTCCTGCCATGATATGGTACTTTTGGGCTTTTACGATCTCTCTATTCCGTGTGTTCACCACTGGATGATTAGGCCCGTATGTCAATACTGGTACTATTGGCTTGGCCCACTGCGGCACCACTTCCAAGTTAAACAAGTAAGCATCAGGAAGGTCATCTGACACTCCTTGTGGGGCTTCTCCTGATGTGAGCCTAGAGAGGTGATCTGCTCTCAAGTGAGTCCTACCCTTTCTTACCACAACCTCAAAATCATATTCCATTAGCAAGAGAAACCATCTTACTAATCTTCCTGTATTGCATGGCTTGTTTACAAGATATAACAATGCCTGATGATCAGTAAAAAATTTAAACTTATTTGCAAGCAAATAGTGTCTAAATTTCTTGACTGCATATACCATGCCTAATCCTTCGCGCTCTGTAGTGGTGTAATTCCGTTCAGCCGCATTCAATTGTCTACTGGCATAGGCAATTCGAAGATCCATATTACCTTCACCAGTAGGTTGTGCAAGCACACATCCAATGGCATAATTGGATGCATCCACATGAACATGGAATGGCTTATTCCAATCTGGTGTGGTCAAGATTGGTGCTGAACATAATCTTCGTTTAAGCTCTTGGAAGGAATTTTCGCATTCATCCGTCCACTCAAAGTTTGTCAGAAGTCCGTACATGGGCTTTGCAATGACAGCATACATGTGTATAAATCGTCGATAATAACCACAATGCCCCATGAAAGCTTGTACTTCCTTGACATTCTTTGGCCTAGGTAGCTCTGCTATGGCTCTCACTTTTTCTTCGTCGGTAGATATGCCATTCTTTGACACTATGTGTCCTAGAATCTTGCCTTGCCTGACCATAAAAACGCACTTTTCTGGGTTCAGTCAGACTTGGTACTCTCTACATTTGTCAAAGATTTGTTTGAGTTCAGGAATATGGGTTTGTCTAACATTGGAATGAGCACAAAGATCATCAACATAGACTTCTAAACTCTTCCTCAGGAACTCCTTGAACACATGGCACATCATCCTCTGGAAGGTGGCTGGTGCATTGGTAAGCCCAAATGGCATTACTCTAAAAGCAAAAATGCCCCATTCTGTGGCAAAGGCTGTCTTATGCTGATCCTCTGGAGCTATGGCTACTTGATTGTAGCCCGAAAATCCATCAAGGAAGTTGTACACCTCCTTGCCTGCCACTCTTTCTAAGAGATGTTCTGTTATGGGAAGCGGATAGTTATCTCGAATTGTGGCTGCATTAACCTTTTTCAAGTTAATGCACACACGCAGTTTGCCATTCTTCTTGGGCACCACTACGATGGGGGATACCCATTCAGTGTGCTCAATTTCATAGATAAATCCAGCTTCAACCAGTCTATCTATCTCTTCTTTGATCTTAGCGGCGTAATTATCGTTATATGTATAAGGCTTTTGCTTAGAGGGTTTAGCATCTGAGGTCATGGGAATAGTGTGTGAGCATATGTCCGGGTCAACCCCTTTCAAGTCCTTGTAACTCCAAGCGAATACATCTCTGTATTCTCTTAGCAAGGCAATCAATTCATGCTCTTCTTCTTCTGTCAGATCATGGCCTATATGCGTGCATCTCTCCTCTCCTTCTTCTATGGCCACTACTATTTTCTTGGTGGTTTCTTTGTTATCATAGGCCTCTCCTGATTGTGCTTCTCGTTTAGGCATTCTTACCATGACTCTCCTGTCATCTATCTCATACTTCTTAAAATTTTCTGGGACCTCAAACAAAGATTCTTCCTCCTCTGGTGAGACTTCTTTCTTCTTTCGTTTCTTTCCTTCTTCCTTCGGGGTCATATGTGTTGCTAATCTTACATCATTTGTAACCTCTCCATGCCTCTGGGGTTGAAATTCCACTTCATGGAAATATTCTTCATCTGATGCAAATGGTGGGTCCATAATGATTGACTCTAGATCGGAGTCACTTGCATCCTCAAATGCATCAGGGCTAGGTTCGCATTCTTCTAGAACTGCCTCTCCCATGATTGGCTCTATGGAGAAGACTGAAATGTCATAGCCATCCTCATCACAGTGAGGTGTCCATTGTTCTTCGTTGATGGCTACGTCCATTGTTGCTAAGATTTCTGCCCAACCGTGAGGTTCAAATTCTTCGTCTGGAAAAACTACAGGTGCATAGGCTGGGTCTTGGATTGATCTATGGGTTTCTTTCGCACCTACCTCTCTGGCTTTCTCTCTCTTCTCTTCTTCTACTGCTACCTTGCACATCCATAAGTGGGTGTCTTCATGCATCCATGAGGATCCAGACCCTATGGAATGCACCGATTCTGTGTCATCTTTGGCTCTATGGATGGGATTCCATTGGATAGGAGGGACGTCTCTGTGAGAAAAATCCTTGAGATTGACTTTGGTTGTAACACCCAAGTGTTGCAGATACAAAGAATTGGTTCCCCAATCCTGTACCACTTGCAACTGTCGCATGAATGGTCTTCCCAAAATCATCTCATAGGCATGATTTTTGCTGAAGTCACATATAGCAAAACTATGCTCAAACTCGACACCACAAGTGGTGAGAGTTATTCCTTCTAGCAATCCTAGGGGTCTCTCTATGTGACCATCGGCCATTTGCAATTTCATTCTCGTTGGCCTGAGTGCCGGCTTGCCCCAACGCTTCCAAAGGGAAGTGGTAGCAATTGCAACTCCTGCACCTGAGTCCAAAATTGCCTTAGTGGTGTAGTCCTGGTAGGTAATGGGAAGATAGGTGTTCCCTTCTTCACCTTCACACATATCTCCTATCTTATCCAAGGGAATTTCTGGCACTGTCCTATGGGATCCTACCCGGGAATGAGGCTTTGCAACTTCAGTTACTCGACTGGCTGCACATTTCCGCGCGTTTAGTCTATCCTCAGGCAGTTCTTCCAAAGTGCAATCGCGTTGCACCTTGGTGTTCGTTACTACCTCCGTGTTCCTTGGTATGACTGAGTCGTTGTTCCTTACCATGACTGTGGGTGCTCTCATACATGTGGACTTTGCTTCCCATGGGCCTGTGAAGTGGGGTAGTTCCTGTATGGAATTAGACTCAAAGTCCAATCCCTCATGAGACTGAGTACTCTCATGTTCCCCGTAAATGGATGGGATGTCTTGTGGGAATTGGTCGTATGCATCGTCCACAAGTTCAAATGGAGGGGCGACCTCACTTTCGTTATCCCATTTGTCTTCTTGAATCTCTCGTAGGAAGTCTGGTGCAAACCGATTCATAGAAGAAGAAGTGTCTGGCTCCGTAGAGTTAGGCACATAAGCAACCTGGGAAGGAGGGCTTATTCTCTCGTTGGCTCTTTCCTCATTCTCATGGGTGGCTGGAGCACAAGCTTCTTGGGGAGGATTGCTCATTCTATTACTCTTCGGAGCAGGCTCATACACCCCCTGAGAAGGAATGTAGGCAGACTGTGGAGGTACGTGAGCTTCCGAGGGAGGCTCATGTGACTTTTGGGGGGGAAGATAAGCTTCTTGAGGAGGCACATGGGCTTCCTGAAGAGGCTGGCTTATCCGTTCTCTTGCCCTTTCCTTTCTTTGAGGGGCAGGTTCCTTCTCTGATTGTGCAATTAATTTCTCTATTCTTTCCAGCAGTCCATCAAAGTGTAACTGCATCTTAGCTGAACTAGAAATGTTAAATAGGCGGCTGGCCTCAAACATGGTCTGAGCCAATTCCACCATTTTGGCACAAATCTTAGTTCGTTCAAGCTCTAGCTCGGCTCTAGGGTAGCACTTTTCATGATCGGTGATGGTTGGCCCTTCTTGGATTCTCGCCTGATATGCTTTAAGCATCATATTAAGGTCCTCGGGAGTGGGGTCAGCTAGGACTGATCCTACTCTAGGGGGTGGTGGGATTTGATGAGGCGGTGGGGAAAGTGGTGGGTTGGATGGAGGTGGGAGTGGTGGAGGCGGGGTAATGTGAGAGGGAGTTGGAGCTGTGAGTTCAGTTATCCTCGCTTTGGTTTCTCTTATGCTTTCTTCAAGTTCGTTTATCTTTTTTGCCCGTTGTCTTTTCATTCTTTCTCGTCTATCTTTCCAAGCTCTAGCCCTTTTCTTTGTCACGCTCTCGGTTTCACTAGCCTCTGGGCCCTTTTCCTGGCTTGCCTCTTGGTTTTGCTGCAATGCCTGAGCTCTAGTAACCACCTGCACTGGTGCAGTGGAAGTGATACTTCCTGAGGGATCCACAACCAACCCAATCACATTGATAGGAGTGATTTTTGGCATGTTATTGGGGTTCTTTGGGCAATCTCGTAGGAGATGCTCTTTTCCACAATCTTGGCAAAAGCCTTGGATCGTCACGGACTGATTTTGTGTAGGTGCAGGTAAGGGACAATCACGAATGAAGTGATCCCCCTGACATCGGTAGCATGGTCCTCTAGGAAAGGGTGGTCGTACCTGCCTAGGTTGGGGCCTAGGGTTGGGGTTTGCATACATGACGTTCGTGTAATCGGACTCCCAACTAGGTTCACTTGGTTCTTCACTATAGTATGACTCACCATGTTCCGGAGACTGCATGTAGTAAGCTTGGGGACTATCGACATGTGTAGAATCAAAGCTATGGTCACTCGGGTCACTTTCTAAGATCAATGGGGTTACTGGTACTATGGCCCTATTCAGGTTTTCTTCTGCAACAGCATACTTTACTGGAATCACGTTAGCGGGGTTTGGAGGCTGTTGAGCTAGTACCGGTTGGGGTCTCTGTTGGGCCTGATATGGTTGCTGATAGGTTTGTTGGGGTCTAGCATGTTGTGGTGGTGGAGGGTACTGGTTCTGGTATCTGCCTTGTTGGTAGGGCTGAGGGTATGGTTGCCTAACTGCCTGCTTGTTGTATGGGCAATCTTGTGCGGTGTGATTGGTGTATCTTCGTTCTATGGTGCAATATTGGCTATTTGGATTGACCTGGGGTTGAGCCATAATGGGACACACGTTTGCCATGTGGTCACCACCGCATGTATAGCACCTCTTCGCTGGGGCAAACCTTGGGATTTGTTTGCTAGTTACACCCAATTTCTGAGCTACCTTTTCGGCAAGTTCCTCAATTGATGTGGATTGCGTGGAAGAGTGACTAGATGCACTATCTGAATCTTTGTAGATTTTGGAAAGCTCTAGCTCTTCTCCTAGGTTATCTTCAATGTCAATGCACATACGTACACACTCTTCTATAGTCCTAGGGTCTTTCAGATACACATAGGATCTCAATTTCGTACTCAGCAATCCATCCAGGAATAAGGCTACTTGTTTAGCAGATGTGGGTAGTTCCGAACTAGGGAACCTTTCAAGATATTGTCTAAATCTTCTTCCGGCCAATCTGACAGTCTCTTGGGGGGTCTGTTTGAAGCTGTGAATCAATGAGGAGGTATTGTGTCTTATGCCGCTCTTAGAGAACTCTACGATAAATGCCTCTAGGAGTTGGTCTATGCTCCTGAACTGACGCTCATCTAATGGCTGATACCATGTAAGTGCTGTGTTCCTAAGGGTTAGACCGAAGGCATTGTACTGCGTGAACAGATCTTCCACTTGTTCAGCTCTCAAGACTTGCTTGAACTCCGCCACATGATCATAGGGATCTCCTGTGCCGTCAAAGTAATTCTTCATGGACTTAACTAGCTGGGTGGGTCTCAAAGTTCTTGTGTGCTCTCTAGGCCTCGGCAGAGGGAATCCATCTACATTTCTTTGGTTCCTGTGGGCTCTATGCATCTCAGGTTCTACCCTATTCGTATCTGTTCTCGTTCTTTCTCTGCCCACTGGGTTGGCAAAACTTACTTCTGGTCTATCTCTACTTCTGTCTCTTTGCGTACCATGAGCTTGGGAAGTTCCAGCCCCAGGGTGACCATAGGATACATTTGATCTTGGTTGAGGGAAAATAAATTCACCCTTCCAAGTGTAAGCATGCCTATCATTTTCTGTCACCACAAAGATCCGTTCTGAAGCCTGATCTAAGTAAGTCACTCTGCCTGGGCTATCCGGATCCTTAAACTCATAGATCATGATATTTCCTATGTCTGTTGGCTGATTAGACTTATACCTCCAAAAGGCTTCATCAGTTTCTCGATTGAGGAGCAACTCTATGCTCTTGTTGTCTTGGGGGACCCATTCAGGTGTGATAATCCTAGTGAGAACTGATTTACCTCGAGGGGTTCTAGGTTCCGCACCCATGTTCCCTTGTTCCAGGTCCCCTAAGTCCGCTTCTGAGATTACGTTCCCAAAGTCATCTGTCCTATCAGGGTGACTAGTGACTACATATATAGTTCCTTCTTTGTCCAGGTATGCACCATTTTCAAACTTGACAGCTGGGTGCTCTAGTCCAATGGATTGGTCAGGGTTTTTAATCTGGACCACCGATCTTCCTAGGCCGTCCTCATAGATGCTAGCACCTAGTCGGTTGGTCCTAAGATATTCCAGCTGTGTTTTGTAAGGGCCTTCTACCCTGTACAAATAAGGCACTCCTGAACTTCCCGTAGGTCTGTCCATGCCTTGAGACATTTCTGACTCACTGGTCTCAGAGCTAGGGTAGTATGAGTGGTGGCTCAACTACTGGGCCCAAGACCTTGCAGTGTGATTGACACTAGCCTCTGAAGACCTAAGGCTTTGTCTTTCCCTTGCTAAATGTCGTCCTGATCTAAGGTTCATATGCCTAACTGATTAGCCCAATTTTTTCCAGAGTACAACCTCGTTGCCGATTAATTGGTACCAGTCACTTGATTCTTTTTAGTTATTTTATCACGTTTGAGTTCTGGTCTGATATCACGTCGTCAGGAATGTTTGAATGTTTTTTCGCACTTGCAATTGATGGTTCCACGTTAGGTTCTTTTCCTTTATGTTATCGGCAGTACAGAGATTAAATTTTTAACTTGAACTTGAGTTTTTAGGTAGTCTTCAACTTGATAACTGCCTATCGTCGCTCTGACTTACTCCTACCTCTCGTCGTTCTTAGCCTAAGCTATGAATTGACAGAGGGGGTTAAAAGTGTCCAACCTTTTGTCTCCTGCTCGGTTGCCCTTGAGTGCCCAGGAAATGTGTTCCCAAGCTCGCACTTAAACTTGCTTAGAACGCCTCTCGATGCTCTGTAAGAGTTTCAAAGTTAGCTTTGAAATTTACATTCCAAAGACAGAACCAATTATTTTCATTCATGTAGCACAAACACAAACTTACATAGTGATTTTCAAGAAAACAATCCTAAGGGCCCCTGACTTTGATCCCCCTGGGTATGGTCAACTTCAAAATACCCTATCTAAAAATCAATGCATTATCTTTATAAAAAACAGTTGAGGGCATGTAGTATATGCTACGAGCTTTCCAACAAGCCCTAGAGCTCAAAAAATGGATCTCGTATGAAAAAGTTGTGACCGTTCAGGGTTCTAGGGTTACGACAGGGTTCAAACAAGATCACTGTGCAACAGGTTTTCCCCAAGTTGTTTTCCTAAGACTTCCCCATGTGCTCAAGAGCATAATATTTGTGACCAAAATTTAGCCCAACTTTTCAATTAACAAACCCTAAAAAATTTGGCTAAAATTGGCTGTCAATCGCGATGGATAGGGCTGTCAATCGCGATGGACACTCAGTCAATCGCGATGGATAGAGAGTTCAGACAATCGCGATGGACACCCACTTCAATCAATCGCGATGGACACTCAGTCAATCGCGATGGACAGAGACCTCAGTCAATCGCGATGGACAAGGGGTTCAGTCAATCGCGATGAACAGGCAGTCGGTCACGATGGACAGAGACTTCAGTCAATCGCGATGGACAAGGGGTTCAGTCAATCGCGATGGACAGGCAGTCGGTCGCGATGGACAGAGACTTCAGTCAATCGCGATGGACAAGGGGTTCAGTCAATCGCGATGGACAGGCAGTCGGTCGCGATGGACTGGCAGTCAATCGCGATGGACAGAGCTGTCAATCGCGATGGACAGGGCTGTCAATCGCGATGGACTGAAATTTTGCAAGATTTTCAAAAATTTTAGTGGGAATGTGGTGTGCAGGGTCTCTAGTCCACTGTGGTGCACTCAGATTTACCAACAAGTGAAAATTTCTGTCAATCGCGATGGACAGAAGGCGGCGACTGCGAGACAGTTTCGTCGAGTTCCGTACCTGCGCGGAAGGCTGGAGATGGTGATGTGACCTGTACCTGCAAGATAGCTCAAGAAACATGCAAAAACAGCACATGCAATTTCGCTCTCTCGCTCTCTCTCACAAGTGAAATGAGGGAAATGAGGTGGAGGTGGGGATGTAGTCAAAAAACTGAAATTTTCGCGATGATGGAGATGGACGTGGGAGATGGTGATGATGATGATGGTGATGAAGATGGTGAAGAAAGTAAAAGAAAATCTATGAGAGTGAAGAAAATACCTACAACTCCAACGCGTCAACTCTACGTCTTACCATCACACGCTCGTCCTCAAAGCTCGATCCCCGGCAACGGCGCCAAAATTTGGTGTAGCTCAGTGATGAGTAGCACCTCCTTTAATGTCAATCCGGGAAGACGTGAGGATGGTATGAAGACCTCGAGCAAGTGGCGGCACAAGTGCGTGAGTGAGAAGCACACAAGCATGCACACACATACACACACACGCGCACACACGGCAAGACAAAGAGAGAGAATCAATGGAGTTCTTTAGATTACTTTCAAAAGCTCTTACAAGTTCGTTTCAATTACAATCTAACCTCAAAAATGAGCTCTCTAGCTCTTTTTATAGTTTTTGACTAGCTTTTGGCCCTGTCCAGACCTAGTGTCCGGCCTAGTTAAAAATTAGGTTCCAGGGCCAATTTGAGGGCTCAAACGGAGTCTAAAAAATACGAAAATTGATATGTAGGTACTTCTAAGGCTCCTCAAGCTCAAGGACTCCTTGGCTTGCACAAAATGGAGCTACAAAAATATGAAATGGTATTTACAATGATTGTTAGTGATAAGAATCACTGTTAAAAGATGTAGATTGGAAAAATTGAAGGGCCTATCTGCCAGATTTGCGTCGACTGCTTTGTCTACTTACTCCTTCACCTTGTTCTGACTCTCTCCGTTGGCTTCCTTGTCTAGTCAATCCTTGGGTGCCCTGGCTTCCTTGTCTAGTCAGTCCTTGGGTGCCCATACTGCTCTCAACATACACACATTAGTTGGTTGTATTCAGGATTCTCCTATGCACAAGATTATCTTATGATGAAGTATCAAAATTCTGCCAAAAAAAAAACACATGATGAAATCGACTTTATGTTCTGTGTAGAGCTTGATGAAACGTAGTTTCATTCATATAGGATACTTGACTTGTCTGTTGGTCCATATGTATCTTTATTGTTTCATTCCTATTATGTTTCATATATATTCTGTTATATATGTACTGTTTTGATGTTATGCGATCATTTTGTGAGAGCACTATCGATCGTGAAATGGTTTTGTGATACATGTGTCGTTTTGGTTTCAATGGTGAGAATTGTTTTTTTTGCTCTCTAATGACCTTCTAGAGGTACGATGAATTTCTGAAGGAGAGAAAGCAAGTGAGAGAGAGAGAAAAAGTGAGAGGAGGTGGGAGCATGTGTGAGGAGTAGGGTAAAGGAGTGTGAGCGGAAGGGAAGGTTTGACAATGTGCGTGAGAATTTGAGAGTGCATGAATGGGCGCTTGTGGATACGGGTTGTATGCGAGAGTGTGAAAAAGTGAGTGAGGAAGACGGGAATCCTAAATGAGAATAGATATGAGGATGAGTGCAATAAGAAGGGGACATAGTGCAAGAAAACTAGGCAAAATACAAGCATATGTGAAGACATTTCTCCTTAGGCGAAGAGCCTATTCATCTTCTTTGGGTCTTTGTGCTCTGTTCTTACCCTTTTCTCTCCTTGGCTTCTTTGTTGAGACCTATTGCATGGTGGGGAGCATAGGCCATTGTGTATGTAAGAGCTTCTTGGGTACCCACATCTGTAATCGCCCGTGTTGAGCTGCAGCTAATTTCTTAGGCACCCAGATTTGTCGGAGATATTTTGGTTGAGGTGGTCCTGGTTGCTTGTTTCTTGTCTTCGTATGGTTGGCTTGCCTGAGTGGAAATTGTGTTGGCAAGGCTGGTGGTTGCTCTCCTTTTTGTACCCAGATCTGTTTTATGCTCGGAACTACTTTCATCTTGAAATCTCTTTGTCTATTTGATATAGCGGTTGTCATGTACTGTGTTCCTTGCC
The DNA here is from genome assembly GCA_020310875.1 of Ceratopteris richardii. NCBI lineage: Eukaryota > Viridiplantae > Streptophyta > Polypodiopsida > Polypodiales > Pteridaceae > Ceratopteris > Ceratopteris richardii. Next base: position 118,917,288 of record CM035417.1, on the reverse strand, counting down.
CTTTTGGTTGAGTTATGGTGGCAACATTAGTCCTTTCACAAGAGGAGGATTCTGCTTGTCTTAGAGCCTGTTCTTCCATGCCTGAGTTGTTCTGGAACATAGAGCTTTTGACACATACAACATCCTTTTTGCTAGGATTAGTCCTAGAAGAACTAAGAATGTGTGGCGTATGGATTTGTGAGCATGCAATTCTCTAGTTCTAAAGTAATGCATTGTTCCTGTACCCAAACTTGAAGAAGTTGACTTCTGAGGTTCAAGTTGATGACATGGTCGTAAATCCAATCTTGACCCAAGACAAGTGGCTCTGTAAGGTCCTCATCATGACACACTAGCATTTTGACTTTCATTGGAACATCTTGAAGGTAGATGGGAAGTTCCACCTCACCCAAACAAGGGGTTTCCACACCTCCCAATCGGATGAGATAGGCTTCGATAGACTTGATGTTCAATTGCAGGTCTTGGCAGTATGAAAGTCTAACTACACTAGTTGTTGCTCCTGAATCAACCAATGCTCTCACCGTCCTTACACTCTTTCCTTGTCCGACCTCTACAATCACAAAGGGGCGTCGATCGATTATTCGAGAAGTAATTATGCCCGATGTTTGGTACATGTCCATGTGATATTTTGGGGCTTTTGTGTTGACATCTAGGCCTTGTCGCCTTAACTTATTTGGCCTTATGCACTCTCTAGCCTCTTCCTGTGCTTCTTCTCTGTTCTTCTTTTCGCTTCTTAGCAGTGTTGAGTCTCATGAGCATATCCTCTATAAGAGGTTCTTGATATAACTTGACTCGACAACCACTTATATAGTTTGGCAAGATATCCCCTTCTAAAGTGTCCAATTGAACTACACCACTAGTGGAGATTCTATTAATGATCATGGGTCCATATCCTCGTTTCTCTAATTTGCGGGCATGTTGCTTTAGCATATAAACTAGCACTAGATCTCCTTCTTTCAATCCTTTATCCTTTATATGGGCATCTAGTGTAGCTCAGTGATGAGTAGCACCTCCTTTAAGGGAAGACGTGAGGATGGTATGATGACCTCGAGCAAGTGAAGGCACAAGTGCGTGAGTGAGAAGCACACAAACATGCACACACATACACACACACACGCACACAAGGTGAGACAAAGAGAGAGAAGCAATGGAGTTCTTAGATTACTTCCAAAATGCTCATAAAAGTTCAAATCAATTACAAGCTAACCTCAAAAATGAGCTTTCTAGCTCTATTTATAGTTTTTGACTAGGTTTTGGCCGTGTCTAGACCTAGTGTCCGGCCTAGTTAAAAATTAGGTTCTAGGCCCCATTTGAAGGCTCAAATGGAGTCTAAAAATTATGAAAACTGGTAGGTAGCTACTTCTAATGCTCCTCAAGCTCAAGGACTCCTTGACTTGCACAAAATGGAGCTACAAAAATATGAAATGGTATTTTACAATGGCTTTTAGTGATGAAAATCACTATTTTTGTAGGGATTTCCTCTAACGATTTGACATACACATCTTCGAGCTTCCTACTTGCTCCTTCTCCTTATGTGTCCACCTCTTTGATATGCTTTAGCTTCCTGAAAAAATAATGGCCTACTTGCCCGATCTTCTTTGACTAATCAGTCTGCTTGTACCTTCTCTTCGCTCCGACTCCCTTCGTTGACTTCCTTGTCTTGTGAGTCCTTCAATTCCTTGACTGCCAACACCCCCCCCTCTCTCGCGTCTGTCGTCCTTGACAGACCCCTGTTGGGTGGGTCGTTGATGTAGTACTCCACAACGTCTTTTGCTAAGTGATGTTCCGCAATTCTCAATCCTTTGGCCAAGTCAGTGAGTAGGGCATCCCAATCTACAGGCCCGGGAACCTCTAGATGTGGTATACGTAGCTTTTCTGAATGGAGAGCTTGTTCCACGGCAAATAACTGTAATAGATGAGATGGTCTGGGAATGAATATCTCTGAATGATATTCCCAGAACCCCGTGATAAACATTTCTTCAAACGTTTGTTTGAAGCAAGCAGGTAGATACTTTATACGGGCATGCCAGGCATAGACGACGTTAATGGAGGGCGTGGTGCTCATGTCATAGACAAGGTCTTGATTCCCTTCATTAAATCCAATAGCCGAAAGATGAGGTTCTTTGATGTTCTTAAATGTCCTAAATGTAATCAGCATGAGCTCAAAAATTTTTAGGCACATCTGTGCCATGACATCTGGGACATTCTTGAACCGGACTGCCCAGTGTCGGATGGTGGAAATCATGTAGTTGATTGTGGGTTGGCCATTAGGAGGTGCTAGGTACACATAATTTAACCACTTTTTACAACCGTCAAAACTGTTTTTGTGTACTCCGGCCAAGACCTTCTTCGAAAGACAGGGCAGTAGCAGGGATTATACTTGATATATAGAGGCATGTTATTCCACGTGCGTACCATCTCAGGGTAGGTTTCAAGCAGGCAGATTCTCCAAGTAGGTTGATGTATATTCCCTTGCTTAGCACTTGCAGGTATATCATCCGGTGCAAACTGTCGCCGAGGTTGGTTCTTTTGTTGTACGTTGCTTGATTTCAACATTGTAATCTGCCATTAATACACAGAATGGAACATAGAGATCATCAGACGTGCCAATCCACCTATGATGGGACAGGTTCCTGAAGTAATCCGATTTAATTACAACTTCTTCCAATCGAGACATTGATGCTATCTGTACTGCAACTCTCTCATCATGGGTTGTGGCCACCTTCTCTAACCTCTGCATCCATTCAGGGGCCTCGATCTCAATGGTGTCCATTCCTTCTTCTGTTTGCTTACACCCGGGTGTTGGCATGGGAACGTATGGGTCTTCAAAGATCTCCTCCACTTGAATTGGCACTAAGTCTTCAGGTTCTGGTTCCGCCAGGGGAGAGGGTTGACGCTCGTATTGTAGAACTTTATTTCGTAGTTCTTCTATTTTGCTCTGAGTTTTGCGGCTTCTTCAGATGTGTCGGCTTCATTTGTGACTTTGCTTGGTGACTCTTTGTTGGAACTGAAGGACTCACAAGGCAAGGAAGCTTACGAAGGGAGTCAGAGAGAAGAGAAGGCACAAGCAGACAGAGTAGTCAACGACGATCTGGCAAGTAGACCAATATTTTTTCAGGACACTAAAGCATATCAAAGAGGTGGACACACAAGGAGAAGGAGCAAGTAGGGAGCTCGAAGATGTGTATGTCAAATCGTTAGAAGAAATCCCTACAACAATAGTGATTTTCATCACTAAAAGCCATTGTAGATACCATTTCATATTTTTCTAGCTCCATTTTGTGCAAGCCAAGGAGTCCTTGAGCTTGAGGAGCATTCGAAGTAGCTACCTACCAATTTTCATAATTTTTAGGCTTCGTTTGAGTCTTCAAATAGGTCCTAGAACCTAATTTTTAACTAGGCCGGACACTAGGTCTGGACACGGCCAAAACCTAGTAAAAAACTATAAATAGAGCTAGAGAGCTCATTTTTGAGTTAGCTTGTGATTGATCTAAACTTGTATGAGCATTTTGGAAGTAATCAAAAGAACTCCATTGCTTCTCACTCTTTGTCTTACCTTGTGTGCGCGTGTATGTGTATGTGTGTGCATATTAGTGTGCTTCTCACTTACGCACTTGTGCCTTCACTTGCTCGAGGTCATCATACCATCCTCACGTCTTCCTGGATTGACATTAAAGGAGGTGCTACTCATCACTGAGCTACACCAAATTTTGGCACCGTTGCCGGGGATCGAGCTTTGAGGACGAGCGTGTGATGGTAAGACGTAGATTTGAGACGTTCGCGTTGTAGGTAATTTCTTTACTTTTCTTATTTTTCTCTTTCTTACCGCACCACCATCATCACCATCATCATCCTCACCATATCCGATCTCCATCTCCATCATCGCGAAAATTTTTAGTTTTTTGATCATATCACCTTCTCCACCTCATTTCCCTCATTCCACTTGTGAGAGAGAGCGAGAGAGCGATATTGTGTGCGTTGTTTTTGAATGTTTCTTGAGCTTTCTTGCAGGTACTTGCTGCATCATCATCTCCAGCACTCCGCGCAGGTACGAAACATCACGAAACTGTCTCTGTGTCACCAAAGTCTGTCGATCGCAATCGACAGAAAAATCAGCCATTCGGTAAAACAAAGCACACCATAAGGACACACATAAGGAGCACACTCTAAATCACCTAAAATAGTAAAAAAATTCTGTGTTTCTCTGTCAATCGCGACCGACGCCATCAATCGCAAACGACAGCCACAATCGACAACATCTATCAATCGCGATCGACAGACCTGTCGATCGCGACCGACTGACCCTGTCAATCGTGATTGACACCATCGATCGCGATCGAGAGCCACGACCGATACCTCTGTCAGTCGCGATTGACACCGTCGATCGCGACCGACTGAATTTTGACGATTGATTGAATTTCACTCATTGCCACGTGTCCATCGCGACGGACACAGCCCCGATCGACTGAATTTACGACGAAAATCTCGGAAAATGTGTCAATCGCGATTGACAGGACCCACGATCGACTCTGTCGATCGCGATTGACACTGTCGATCACGATTGACACTATCGATCACGATTGACGTGTCAATCGCGACCGACAGGCCCCGACGGACACCTCTGTCAATCGCGATTGACAAACCTGTCGATCGCGATTGACAGGCTTTTTCGGCCAATTTTCTAGGGTTTTCAATACCAAGTTCTTGGGGTAATTTTTGGCATACCTAGCAAATAATTAGTGGTTTGTGAGGTACTTACAAGTGTGTCTTGAGAAAAATCCTGTGTATCAAATACCATACCTAGGGGGAACAAAACCAAGGGATCTCTAGAATTGTTTGCAATAAAGACAGGGGACATAATTGATATCCAAATTACATGCACGAATGTGATCTGTCTGTCATTTGAGTTTAAGTCTTGAGCTAATTTTGGGACTTTCATAGGTCCATTGAGAGCAATTGAGAGCATCCAAAGCAAGGGTTTCTTTGCAAGCTTGAGAATCGGGTTCTTGAGCATCATAAAGCAAGGGATCAACAAGTAAGGTTGGAATATTCTCAACTCCCTTTGTCAATTCTTAGCTTAGGCTAAGTTTGAGTAGTGTTAGGAGTAAGTCAAGACAACGATAGGCACGTGACAAGTCAAAGACTATCTAAGAAATCAAGTTCAAGAGATAACCTGTGTGTGACCGAGAACTTTAAAGGAAAAGAACTTAACGTGGGACGATCAACTTAAGTGCGGAAAATTAACTCAAATATTCCTGACGACGCGATATCAGACAAGATCATAAAAACGATAACACACTAAAAAAGAATCAAGTGACTGACACCAATTGATCGGCAACGAGGTTGTACTTTGGGCAAAAATTGGGCTACTTAAATAGGCATATGAACCTTAGATCAGGACGACATCTAGTAAGAGATAGACAAAGTCTTAGGTCTTCAGAGGCTAGCGTTAATCATACTGCTAGGTCTTGGGCCCAGCAGTTGAGCCACCGCTCGCATTAACCTAGCTCTGAGACTAGTGAATCAGAGATATCTCAAGGTATGGACAGACCTACAGGAAGTACAGGTGTGCCATATCTGTATAGGGTGGAAGGCCCCTACAAGATGTAGCTGGAATACCTTAGGACCAACTGATTAGGTGCCAGCATCTATGAGGATGGCCTAGGAAGATCTATGGTCTAGATTAAAAATCTTGACCAATCCATTGGACTAGAACACCCAGCTGTAAAGTTTGAAAATGGAGCATACCTGGATAAAGAAGGAACCATATATGTAGTCACCAGTCACCCAGATAGGATAGATGAATTCGGGAATGTGATCCCTGAGACGGACATAGATGACCTAGAACAAGGGAACGTAGGAGGAGAGCCTAGGACCCCTCGAGGGAAATCTGTTCTTACTCGAATCCTCAATCCTGAGTGGGTTCCCCAGGACAATACGAGTATAGATCTGGTCCTAAACCAAGAGACCGATGAAGCCTTTTGGAGGTATAAATCAAATAGGCCAAATGATGTAGGGTCAATGCTGATCTATGAGTTCAAAGATCCTGATAGCCGAGGCAGAGTGACTTACTTAGATCATGCTTCAGAGAGGATCTTTGTGGTTACAGAACATGATAGGCATGCTTATACTTGGAAGGGTGAATTCGTTTTTCCCCAACCAAGATCGAACGTCTCCTATGGTCACCCGGGAGCGGGAGCATCCCAGGCTCATGGAGCTCAAAGAGACAGAAGTAGAGATAGGCCAGAAGTAAGCTTTGCCAACCCTGGGGGTAGAGAAAGAACGAGAACGGAAACAAATAGAGTGGAACCTGAGGTACTTAGAGCTCCAAAGAATCAAAGAAATGTGGATGAGTTCCCTCTACCAAGACCTAGAGAGCACGCAAGGACTTTGAGACCGACTCAGCTAGTTAAGTCCATGAAGAACTACTTCGATGGCACTGGAGATCCTTACGATCATGTGGCTGAGTTTAGGCAAGTCTTGAGAGCTGAACAAGTTGAAGATCTGTTTACGCAGTCAATGCCTTTGGTCTAACCCTTAGGAACACTGCCCTGACATGGTTTCAACCACTAAACGAGAGGTAGTTCAAGAGCATAGATCAACTTCTAGAGGCATTCATTATCGAATTCTCTAAAAGTGGCATAAGACATAACACGTCCTCGCTGATTCACAGCTTCAAGTAAACCCCTCAAGAAACCGTGAGACTTGCTAGAAGAAGATTTAGGCAATTCCTAGAGAGATGCCCTATCTCTGAGTTACCCACACCAGCTAAGCAAGTGGCTTTGTTCTTGGATGGATTGCTAAGCACCAAATTGAGATCATATGTGTACTTGAAGGACCCTAGGACCATAGAAGAGTGTGTACGCATGTGCATTGACATCGAGGATAACCTAGGGGAGGAATTAGAGCTTTCAAAAATCTACAAAGATACTGATAGTTCTTCTAGTCTCTCTTCCATGCAATCCACATCTATTGAGGAATTAGCAGAGAAAGTAGCTCAGAAATTAGGTGTCACTAGCAAACAGTTCCCAAGATTTGCCCCTGTGAAAAGATGCTATACTTGTGGAGGTGACCATATGGCGAATGTATGTCCCATTATGGCTCAACCCCAAGTAAATCCTAGTAGCCAGTACTGCACCATAGAACGAAGATACACCAATCACACAGCCCAAGACTGCCCATACAATAAGCAAGCTGTTAGGCAAACCTACCCTCAGCCATACCCTCAACAAGGCAGATACCAGAGTCAATACCCACCACAACAGTATACTAGGCCCCAGCAAAATTACCAACCGCAATATCAGGCCCAACTGAGACCCCAGCCAGTGCTAGCGCAACAACCACCTGCTCCTACTAATGTGATTCCGGTAAAGTATGCTGCTGCAGAAGAAAACTTGAATAGAGCTATAGTCCTAGTGACACCATTAATTTCAGAAAGTGATCCTAGTGACCATAGCTTTGATTCTACACATGTTGATAGTCCCCAGGCTTACTACATGCAGTCTCCTAAACATGGTGAGTCCTATTACAGTGAGGAACCGAGTGAACCTAATTGGGAGCCAGAGTATGCTAATGTCATGTATGCAAACCCCAACTCTAGACCTCAACCTAGGCAAGTAAGACCCCCATACCCTAGAGGACCATGCTACAGATGTCAGGGAGATCATCTCATTCGTGATTGTCCCTTACCTCCACCTACAACCCCAGTCAGTGACGATCCAGGGCTATTGCCAGGAGTGTGGAAAGGAGCACCTTTTACGAGACTGCCCAAAGAATCCTAATAATATGCCAAAAATCACTCCTATCAATGTCGTAGGGTTAGTTGTAGACTCCACAGGAAGTGTGATGTCCACTACGCCAGTGCAAGTGATCACTAGAGCCCAAGCCTTGCAACAAAACCAAAGCGTAGGCTAGGAAAAGAGCCCAGATGTTAGTGAAACGGAGAGCATGACAAAGAAGAGGACTAGAGATTGGAGAGATAGTCGTGAAAGAATGAAAAGACAATGGGCAAAGAAAATGAGTGAACTTGAGGAAAGCCTAAGAGAAACGAGAGCCAGGATAACCGAACTCACATCTCCAACTCCCTCTCACACTACCCCTCCTCCACCATTCCCAACTCCATCCGAACCGCCACCTTCCAACCTGCCTCACCTAATTCCACTACCCCCTAGAGTAGGATCAGTCCTAGCAGATCCCACTCCCGAAGACCTAAACATGATGCTTAAAGCATATCAAGCCAGAATCCAAGATGGGCCAAACGTAACTGATCATGGAAAGTGCTACCCTAGAGCAGAATTAGAGCTTGAACGAACTAAAATTTGTGCTAAGATGGTGGAGTTGGCTCAAACCATGTTTGAAGCCAGCCACCTTTTTAACATATCTAGCTCAGCCAAGACGCAGCTGCACTTTGAAGGACTATTAGAAAGAATAGAGAGGCTAATTGCACAATCAGAAAAGGAACCCGCCTCTCAACACAAGGACAAGGCAAGTGAAAGAGTAGGTCTTCCTGCCCAAGGATCCTATGTGCATAACTCTACGGAGCCAGACACATCATCTTCTATGAATCGGTTCACACCAAAATTCCTACGAGAGATTCAAGAAGACAAATGGGCTAAAGAGAGTGAAGTCCCTCCTCCCATTGAACTTGTGGATGATGCACACGACCAATTCCCACAAGACATCCCATCCATTTATGAGGAGCAGGAGAGCACCCAATCTCAGGAAAGATTAGACTTTGAGTCTAACTCTCTACAAGAATTACCCCACTTCACAGGCCCATGGGAAGCTAATTCTACTTATATGAGAGCACCCACGGTCATGGTACGAAATGAGGACTCAGTCATACCTAGGAACACAGAGGTAGTGAAAAACACTAAAATACAATGCAACCTCACGTTAGAGGAGCTACTCAAAGTAAGGCCAGAGCTATGGAAACATGTAGCCAAACAAGTACCAGAGATAGCAAAACCTCGTTCCCAGGTAGGGTCCCAGAGAATAGTGCCAGAAATACCCTTGGACAAGGTAGGAGACATGAGTGAGGGTGAAGAGGGAAACACATATCTTCCTATCACCCATCAAGGATACACCACCAAGGCCATTCTAGACTCAGGTGCAGGAGTTGCAATTGCTACCACTTCCCTATGGAAGCGTTGGGGCAAGCCAGCACTCAGGCCCACGAGGATGAAATTGCAAATGGCCGATGGTCACATAGAGAGACCCTTAGGGCTGTTAGAAGGAATAACTCTCACCACATGTGGTGTTGAGTTCGAGCATACATTTTCTATATGTGATTTCAGCAAAAATCATGCCTATGAAATGATCTTGGGACGACCCTTTATGCGACAGTTACAAGTGGTACAGGAATGGGGAACCAATTCCTTGCACCTGTAACACTTAGGTGTTATGACCAAAGTGAATCTCAAAGATTACTCTCATAGAGATGTTCATCCTATCCAATGGAATCCCATCCATAGAGCCAAAGATGATACGGAATCGGTGCATTCCATAGGATCAGGATCCTCATGGGTGCATGAAGACACCCACTTATGGATGTGCAAAGTAGCAGTAGAAGAAGAGAAGAGAGAAGAAGCCAGAGAGATAGGTGCAAAAGAAACACATAGATCAATTCAAGACCCATCCTATGCACCTGTAGTCTTTCCTGACGAAGAATTTGAAACCCACGGCTGGGCAGAAATCTTAGCAACAATGGATGTAGCCATCAATGAAGAACAATGGACACCTCACTATGATGAAGATGGCTATGACATTTCAGTCTTCTCCATAGAGTCAATGTAGCTCAGCGATGAGTAGCACCTCCTTTAATGTCAATCCGGGAAGACGTGAGGATGGTATGAAGACCTCGAGCAAGTGGCGGCACAAGTGCGTGAGTGAGAAGCACACAAGCATGCACACACATACACACACACGCGCACACACGGCAAGACAAAGAGAGAGAATCAATGGAGTTCTTTAGATTACTTTCAAAAGCTCTTACAAGTTTGTTTCAATTACAATCTAACCCCAAAAATGAGCTCTCTAGCTCTTTTTATAGTTTTTGACTAGCTTTGGCCCTGTCCAGACCTAGTGTCCGGCCTAGTTAAAAATTAGGTTCCAAGGCTTATTTGGGGGCTCAAACGAGATCTAAAAATTACGAAAATTGGTACGCAACTACTTCTAAGGCTCCTCAAGCTCAAGGACTCCTCGGCTTGCACAAAATGGAGCTACAAAAATGTGAAATGATATTTACAATGATTGTTAGTGATAAAAATCACTGTTGTTGTAGGGATTTCTTCTAGTGATCTGCCGTACATATCTTCGAGCTCCCTACTTGCTCTTCCTCCCTGCATGTCCATCTCTTTGATCTGCATTAGTGTCTTGAAAAAATATTGGCCTACTTGCCAGATCTTCTTTGACTGCCCTGTTTGCTTGTGCTGTCCCTTCGCTCTGACTCCCTTCTTTGACTTTCACGTCTTGTAAGTCCTGGTGTACCAAGACTACTGCCAACACCCCCCCCACTCTCGCGTCTGTCGCCCCTGACAGACCCTTGTCTAGCTGCTTTGTGGACGTAATATTGGACAACATCCGCGGCGAGGTGGTGTTCTTCTAGCCTGAGTCCCCTTGCTAGATCTGTCAGCAATGCATCCCAATTGACTGGTCCTGGGACATCTGGATGTGGCACCCGTAATTGTTCTGAGTGAATGGTTCGCTCCACAGCAAATAAATGGAGGAGATGTGAGGGTCTGGGTACAAATATTTTTGAGTGGTATTCCCAGAACCCTGTTATGAACATCTCCTCGAATGTTTGTTTAAAGCAGGCTGGGAGGTATTTTATTATGGCGTGCCAAGCATATATCACCTCTATGGAAGGAGTGGTGCTCATGTCATAAACTAAATCCTGGTTTCCTGTAAGGAATCCGACGCCTGAGAAGTGTGGGTCCTTGATATTCTTGAATGTCCTAAATGTAATAAGCATTAATTCAAAAATTTTCATGCACATCTGGGCCATTACATCAGGGGTATTCCTTAATCGGATGCTCCAGTGCCGTATAGTGGAAATCATGTAATTGACGGTGGGAGGCCCTTGAGGGGGTGCTAGATAGACGTAGTTTAACCATTTGGCGCAGCCCTTGATATTCTTGACTACAAGGGTAAATTCTGGCCATGTGCGTCTGCGGAATACAGGAACGTAACAAGGGTTATATTTAATAAAAAGAGGCATATTCGTCCAGTTGCGAACCATCTCCGGGTAGGTTTCGAGGAGTCGGATCCTCCAGGTGGGTTGATGAATGGATCCTTTTTGAGCGCTCTCTGGAATGTCATCTGGCCCAAATTGTGTAGCAAACGTTGGAGGTTTGCCACATCTTTGTTGGATTTCTGCATTGTAGTCCGCCAGGAGTATACAATATGGCACGTATTGATCATCATTGGTTCCGATCCATCTATGGTGGGACATGCTGCGGAAGTATTCTGATTTAATAATAGTGTCCTCTATCTTTGCCATAGATTGGATTTGAACTGCCACTCGATCTTCATGAGTTGATGTTGTTTTCTCTAGTGTTTGGAGCCACTCAGGTACTTCAATTTCTAACGTATCCATCCCTTCTGCGGTTTGCTCACCACCTGGCATTGGCATAGGAACGTATGGTTCCTCATACGTCTCATCTACCTCGATGGGTACCAAATCCTCGGGTTCTGGTTCGACAATTGGAGAGGGCTGCCTTTCGTGTGTGAGTAATCTTGCCTGTAATTCGGCCACCTGCTCTTTCAATGTCTTGACTTCCTCGGAAGTCGTGGTCGTTTCTGTGACTCTGGGTGCTGTCTGTTGCTCTTGGAGTTGATTGCGCAGCGCATCACGTTCCCTTTCCAAGTCATCATGAGCTTCTAATAGATCTGCATAGCTGTCCAAGATGGTCTTCATTGTCTCTGAGGGCACAGCTTTAAACTGCTCTGGATCAATTTCGTGGGGAGAGCCTTCCATTGCTGCTTCTAGATTTGCTTCATTTTGCTGCTGCAGTCTCTTGTTCTCTTCAAGGGCGGCCGCCATGTGTTTTCTGAGAAGTGCCAGGTTACGCCGGACTTTGAGATTATCGGCTTGGTATACTTCGAGCAAAGCTTCTAGTTGTTTGACACCTGATTCTGTCGACGGTTGGGGTGCCTCCAATAATGTTTGGTGAGCCTGCTCAAGCGTTGTGTAGCGTTGATTCAGTTCTGCATTTTCTGTTTGTAGAATGTGAAATTGTCTTTGTAAGTTCTGATGGTGCGTTGTCAGTTGTTGATACCGGTCGTCCAGAGCTCTGTACTCATTCTGGAGCTGGTATACACATTGATTTAATGCTAAAAATATGCTATTTACATTAAATAATGCTGGGAGGGGTGAAGATGCAGGGGGAATGGGGGCGGGAATGGGAGATGTGAATGATGTGGATGCAAGTGGAGAGGTGGGTGGAGGGGGTATGGGCGATGAAGGTGGCATGGGGGGAGGGAGCGGTGCTGTGGCAGGTGATGTTTCCATCGTGTCAATTGTTTGAGTGACGGTGTAGATGGGGATCGTGGGTGGGGTGGATGTGACATCGGTGAACAGGGTGGTCAAGGTGGGCATGGTGACTCCCCCGAATTGGATTCCCGGAGAGAGTGGGATGCCCATGACAATGGTAGTGGTAATGGACGTGGTAGTGCTAGTGTCCTGTGGTGGAGTGAATTGTGTAGTGCGAGGTGGGGATGGTGGTGACAACGGTGCTTCCTGATATTCTTTTGCTTGCGCTGCCTCGCCTGGTGCTGATACATTGATGTGAATTTGCTTCCCGGACCTCCTGGGACGAACGGGAACCCTTTTCTCAAACCTGTGAATGTAGGCCATTGCCTCATGAATGGCCTCATCCAATCCTACGGCGTCGGCATGAAGGTTCATGGACTCAATGAACAACTCATCCACACCTTCCTCAGCTAGCAAGTCGTTCATGAGTCTCTTGCCCGATTCTAGTGACATCTTATGCTGTTCCTGAACTACTCGCATGGTTCGATATAGTCTCTTGATTTGTGCCGAATATGCTGGGGCACTTGCTAACTCGGAGAGTTCGTCATATTCTTGATATTGTTCTTCGTCGGCTTCTTCTTCGTCTCCTCCTGCCTCTTGTTCATCTACATCGACTTCTACAACTTGTGGTTGGGTGGGGGCCGATGTTGTTGTTTGGGGTTGTGGTTCCTGAGCTCGCTCTGCTTCAGCTTCGAGGTTAGAGTCATAGATTAATCTGGAAATTTCTTCATCCGTGAGGTCCTCAAGAGTAAATCCCTGTGGAAATTCTAAATCTGATGGAATGGGTGGAAACACCAGATTAGGCCCCTCTGTGCTTGGTCTTGGTAGCCGGATTGTGAATGGCCTAACTCGTCGTGTCTGGGGAGGGGTGATTTCTGGTGTAGTGGTAGCTCCCCTTGGTTGAGCACAGGGTAATTGGACTCCCCCCCTCATCTTCTTTGATGGGGGGCCTGCTGCTGATAGTCTTCTCTGGAATTCTTGGATTCGGGACCATACGAGTGCCCGCTGAACAGGCACGTCATAAGCCAAGCATCTATAGATTATTCTGGTCAGAGCACAACACCCATGGAGCACATTCTTCTGTTTCTTGTTCCACCTTTGATGCGCTAGGTGGATCTAATCTATGATCCAGTGGGGCACATTGATGGGAAGGCTTTCTGTCTCTGCTAGATATAAGCTGAACCATATTTTTTTCGGGGGCATTGTGAATCGTTCCTGGGCGGGGAAAGCAAAGTGTTGCATGATGGTTCGCAGGTGAAGCGCAATGGTAGGTGTCATCGCTACCATATCCTTCAACTTATTAAGATCCTTGTGCTTCATTCGACCTGGAACCATGGTTTCCTTTTCTGTTGGGATGTGCATGCCATACATACCCAATGCTTCTCTTACCAGATTGAGGTTCAACTTGAACCTTTTAAGCTCATTACCCGGCAGCAGTGATGGCAACACAAAGGTGCTGTCGCCTCCCTTGGCCCTGCTGGGCGTGATTGTACTGATCAGATATGAACATCGTAAAAAATCCGGCTTTGGTAAGTGGGCCCTGAAATAACTGTCCACACCCGCTTTGATCCAAACTGATCTCATGACTTCGGCGTTTTGATAGCTTTCAAACTCGCGTGTGAAAAAGTGGTATCGACCCCATTTGCCATTGAATTCCAATTCTGCTTCCCAGAAATAGGTTCCATCGCCCAGTGGTCCAGCAACATCACTGAACCAATGCGCATGCTTACCTACTTGAGAAGTGTGCCCTTGAGGAGGATCCTGAATGGGGAGCACATGTACGGCTTGAAGTTCTTGCGGCCTTGCTGTGAGACGTGGCTCAAGGAGAGGTGTTTCTATGTCCACAATCTGGGCACCAGATCCGGCTTGAGAACTGGTACCTGCTTCTGCCATGGCCCTGTTTGCTGATTGGTTCTGTGAGAATATAGAACCAAGTGTTAACATCGTAATGGACAGAATAAATCCGTTGTTGTCCCCGTTACAACATTAACATGAGGTAGATGGTGAGTTAGTGGTTAGTAAGTGCATGAAGACAGTGTGTGTAGTTAGTGCTTGTGTTGTCCTAGGAGACTACTGCAGTTAGTAAGTGGGTATGAATTTACAAATTGGGGTCGGGGGGTTTATTACAGGCCCTAGGTTGCCAAATGCAGTGAATGGGCTTTGCTTTCGGTTTCGGAAAGTCTCTAGAGAGCTTTCTCGGTGTCGTGGTTTGAAAACGAGGCCTTTTTGGGACCCATTTACAATTGATTACATGCACGCTCTTGGGTCTTGGTGTGTTCTGGAGCGTTGAGAACGAGTGAATACTGGCAGTATGCGTAGCTGCGTCATGCTGTTTAGGTTGTGGCCTCAACGTAGCTACTTGTGCCCTCAAGCAAGCCTTAGGCACCCAAATTTGTCTTGATTGTGGGCTAGCCTTCATCGACTTCTTGGGCACCCAAATAGATTTCACATTAGCAGGAGAATTTCTGCAAGACTTCTTATTAATGTCATGTTGTTGGTTATTAATAAGAAACTTCGCCCGTGTAGTTGACGGTGGTGCAACCGGTTGTTCGCCTTTCCGCACCCACACATGGTTTATTTTCTGAGACATTCTGCTGAGCAGGTACTTTTGATCTCGGACATAGGTAGTACTCTGCTTCTTCTGCCTTTGATCCACCTTGGGTTGCTGCCTCCTTCTGGCCTTTGGAAAAGAAGGGAGTTCTGTTGCATTCCTGACTCCTTTTTTGCGAATATCATTCCTCTGCAACACATAGTTTTGGACAAGAACAACATGGTCATCTTCATGTGTACCCCTGGAGGGACCAGGAGTCTGTGCCTTTCCTAGTTCCTTGAGTGCTCCATTGTCTAATTCTACTGTAACTCGACTATGATTGATCCAAACCTGGAGAAGTCCACTTCTTAGGTTTAAATTGACTGCTTGGTCATAGATCCAATCTTGACCCAAGACAAGAGATTCCGTGAGATCCTCATCCTGACACACTAGTACTCTAACTGTCATTGCCTCATCGTGAATGTAGAGGGGAAGTTCCACCTCGCCCATGCAAGGGGTTTCCACGCCTCCCAATCCTATGAGATATGCTTCCACAGGATTGACCGTTAACTGCAACTCTTGACAGTAAGACACTCTAACAGCACTAGTGGCTGCACCTGAGTCAATCAAGGCTCTTACGGTCCTTGCACTCTTTCCTTGTCCTATCTCTAGGGTTACGAAAGGACGTCTATCAGTTATCCTATGCGAGCTTGTTCCTGCAACTTCACACATGGCCATAGGATATCCTTGATCTGCATAGTCATTTGTCCTAGGCTGCTCTCTACCTTGCCTACGTAATTTCATCCTTCTGATGCGTTCTAAAGCTTCTGCTTGAGCCTCTTCTCGAACTCGTTTTTCTTCCTCTTTGCGTTTCTTAGCAGTGTTGAGTCGACTGAGCATTTCCTCCGTGAGGGGTTCCTGATACAACTTGACTCTGCAACCGCTCATATAATTTGGGAGAACATCACCCTCTAATGTGGCCAATTGTACTGCTCCACTCGTGGAGATCCTATTGATGATCATAGGTCCGTAGCCTCGCTTTTCTAGCTTCCTCGCGTGTTGTTTTAGTGTATAGACTAAGACTAGATCTCCTGCTTTCAAGCCTTTATCCTTCACATGGGCATCGAAGTATGCCTTCTGTCTCTTCTTGGCTGCATATATTCCTGCAGCTGCTCTTAGTCTTGTTTCTCCTAATCGTTCAAGGTCAAAGATCCTAGAGGAGAGCTCATGACCTGTCCATTCATACTCTTGTGCTAATCTCAATGTAGGGATCAAGAAGTCCAAGGGTAGCACAGCGTTTTGGCCAAATACCATCTGAAAGGGGGTGGCTTGGAGTACCGTTTTGTAGGCAACTCGATATGCCCAAACAGCATGGTGTAGCTGTTTGTCCCAATCAGAGCGTTTAGTGTTCACTAATTTTGTCAGTACATTGCATAAGATTTTATTAGTGCTCTCAGCTTGTCCATTAGCTTGAGGATGATAGGGGGCAGACTTCTTGTGTATTACCAAGAATTCTTGGAGTAGATTTTCAATCACTTCGTTCAAGAAATGAGTGCCTCTATCACTTACAAGCTCTATAGGTAGCCCATATCTCGTGAATACATTCTCAAACAAGAATTTGGCAGTTGTTTGAGCATCGTTCTTTGTCGTAGCTTTTACCTCTACCCACTTGGTTAAATAGTCTGTTGCAACAATGATGTATTCTGCATGAGAACCCTTGGCTGGGGGATTAATAGGACCTACGAAGTCTATTCCCCACTTGGAAAATGCACGTCCACCCATCATAGGTTTCAGTGGCATCTCATCTTTGCGTATAGGATACTGAGTCCTTTGACAGACATCACACCGTTTCACATAGGTATGTGCATCCATGTGAAGGGTAGGCCACCAGAATCCCGCAAATAGTACTGCCTTGATCACCCGATCCGGTCCAAAGTGTCCTCCTGCTACACCTTGGTGAGCAGTTTCCAAGATCTTGAGATATTCACTTTCATGGACACATAACCTCAGGTAACCATCTTTACCGCGCTTATATAGATTATCACCTATGAGTGAATAATCCAGGGCTTCTTGTTCTAAACTCCTTTTCCTAGCTAGAGTCATGTCTGGAGGGAATGTGTTTGTCCGCAAGAATGATACTAGAGGTTCACTCCAATCTGGCACAATGAATACTTGATACAGAGTAGCGTGTTCCACTGGTGGTTTAGTGCAACAGATTGGGCATTCCTTGCACAACTTTTGGACATCGGCTTCCATAGTTGGCCAATGCACTCCGAATCTCTTTAGAGTCTGTAAAGTTCGTTGTTTTGAATGGTGTTGCTCTAGTGCACCTACATGTGCTAGTTGCAACCACTTAGCGTACTCATCCTCTTCTATGCAACAAGCCAAGATCCCTTGATCTGTGTGCTTGTACATACTTCCTGCCATGATGTGGTACTTTTGGGCTTTTACAACCTCTCTATTTCGTGTGTTTATCACTGGATGATTAGGCGCGTATGTCAATACTGGTACCAATGGCTTGGCCCACTGCGGTACAACTTCCAAATTAAACAAGTAAGCATCAGGAAGGTCATCTGGTACTCCTTGTGGGGCTTCTCCCGATGTGAGCCTAGAGAGATGATCTGCTCTCAAATGAGTCCTACCTTTTCTTACCACAACCTCAAAGTCATATTCCATTAGCAAGAGAAACCATCTCACTAATCTTCCTGTATTGCATGGCTTGTTTACGAGATATAACAATGCCTGATGATCAGTAAAAAATTTAAACTTATTTGCAAGCAAATAGTGTCTGCGTATACCATGCCTAATCCTTCTCTCTCCGTAGTGGTGTAATTCCGTTCAGCCGCATTCAATTGTCTACTGGCATAGGCAATTGGAAGATCCATATTACCTTCACCAGTAGGTTGTGCAAGCACACATCCAATGGCATAATTGGATGCATCCACATGAACATGGAATGACTTATTCCAATCTGGTGTGGTCAAGATTGGTGCTGAACATAATCTTCGTTTAAGCTCTTGGAAGGAATTCTCACATTCATCCGTCCACTCAAAGTTTGTCAGAAGTCCATACATGGGCTTTGCAATGACAGCATACATGTGTATAAATCGTCGGTAATAGCCACAATGCCCCATGAAAGCTTGTACTTCCTTGACATTCTTTGGCCTAGGTAGCTCTGCTATGGCTCTCACTTTTTCTTCGTCGGTAGATATGCCATTTTTTGACACTATATGTCCTAGAATCTTGCCTTGCCTGACCATAAAAACGCACTTTTCTGGGTTCAGACAGACTTGATATTCTCTACATTTATCAAAGATTTGTCTGAGTTCAGGAATATGGGTTTGTCTAATGTTGGAATGAGCACAAAGATCATCAACGTAGACTTCTAAACTCTTCCTCAGGAACTCCTTAAACACATGGCACATCAGCCTCTGGAAGGTGGCTGGTGCATTGGTAAGCCCAAATGGCATTACTCTAAAAGCAAAAATGCCCCATTCTGTGGCAAAGGCTGTCTTATGCTGATCCTCTGGAGCTATGGCTACTTGATTGTAGCCCGAAAATCCATCAAGGAAGCTGTACACTTCCTTGCCTGCCACTCTTTCTAAGAGATGTTCTGTGATGGGAAGCGGATAGTTATCTCGAATTGTGGCTGCATTAACCTTTTTCAAGTTAATGCACACACGCAGCTTGCCATTCTTCTTGGGCACCACTACGATGGGGGATACCCATTCAGTGTGCTCAATTTCATAGATAAATCCAGCTTCAACCAGTCTATCTATCTCTTCCTTGATCTTAGCAGCGTAATTATCGTTATATGTATAAGGCTTTTGCTTAGAGGGTTTGGCATCTGAGGTCATGGGGATAGTGTGTGAGCATATGTCAGGGTCAACACCTTTCAAATCCTTGTAACTCCAAGCGAATACATCTCTATATTCTCTTAGCAAGGCAATCAATTCGTGCTCTTCTTCTTCTGTCAGGTCATGGCCTATATACGTGCATCTCTCCTCTCCTTCTTCCATGGCCACAACAATTTTCTTGGTAGTTTCTTTGTTATCATAGGCCTCTCCTGATTGTGCCTCTCGTTTAGGCATTCTTATCATGACTCTCCTGTCATCTATCTCATACTTCTTAAAATTTTCTGGGACCTCGAACAAAGATTCTTCCTCTTCTGGTGAGACTTCTTTCTTCTTTCGTTTCTTTCCTTCTTCCTTCGGGGTTATATGCGTCGCTAATCTTACATCATTTGTAACCTCTCCATGCCTCTGGGATTGAAATTCTACTTCATGGAAGTATTCTTCATCTGATGCAAATGGTGGGTCCATAATGATAGACTCGAGATCGGAGTCACTTGCATCCTCAAATGTGTCAGGGCTAGGTTCGCATTCTTCTAGAACTGCCTCTCCCATGATTGGCTCTATGGAGAAGACTGAAATGTCATAGCCATCCTCATCACAGTGAGGTGTCCATTGTTCTTCATTGATGGCTACGTCCATGGTTGCTAAGATTTCCGCCCAACCGTGAGGTTCAAATTCTTCGTCTGGAAAAACTACAGGTGCATAGGCTGGGTCTTGGATTGGCCTATGGGTTTCTTTTGCACCTACCTCTCTGGCTTTCTCTCTCTTCTCTTCTTCTACCGCTACCTTGCACATCCATAAGTGAGTGTCTTCATACATCCATGAGGATCCAGACCCTATGGAATGCACCGATTCTGAATCGTCTTTGGCTCTATGGATGGGATTCCATTGGATAGGAGGGACATCTTTATGAGAATAATCCTTGAGATTGACTTTGGTTGTAACACCCAAGTGCTGCAAATACAAGGAGTTGGTTCCCCAATCCTGTACCACTTGCAACTGTCGCATAAATGGTCTTCCCAAAATCATCTCATAGGCATGATTTTTGCTAAAGTCACATATAGCAAAGCTATGCTCAAACTCAACACCACAAGTGGTGAGAGTTATTCCTTCTAGCAATCCTAGGGGTCTCTCTATGTGACCATCGGCCATCTGCAATTTCATTCTCGTTGGCCTGAGTGCTGGCTTACCCCAACGCTTCCATAAGGAGGTGGTGGCAATTGCAACTCCTGCACCTGAGTCCAAAATTGCCTTGGTGGTGTATTCCTGGTAGGTGATGGGAAGATAGGTGTTCCCTTCTTCACCTTCGCACATATCTCCTATCTTATCCAAGGGAATTTTTGGCACTATCCTATGGGATCCTGCCCGGGAACGAGGTTTTGCAACTTCAGTGACTCGACTGGCTGCATATTTCTGCGCGTTAGGTCTATCCTCAGGCCGATCTTCCAAAGTGAGATCGTGTTGCACCTTGGTGTTCGTTACTACCCCCGTGTTCCTTGGTATGACTGAGTCGTCGTTCCTTACCATGACTGTGGGTGCTCTCATACATGTGGACTTTGCTTCCCATGGGCCTGTGAAGTGGGGTAACTCTTGTATGGAATTAGACTCAAAGTCCAATCTCTCGTGGGAGTGAACACTCTCATGTTCCCCGTAAATAGATGGGATGTCTTGTGGGAATTGGTCGTGTGCATCGTCCACAAGTTCAATGGGAGGGGCGACTTCACTTTCGTTATCCCATTTGTCTTCTTGAATCTCTCGTAGGAAGTCTGGTGCAAACCGATTCATAGAAGAAGTGTCTGGCTCCGTAGAATTAGGCGCCATAGCAACCTGGGAAGGAGGGCTTATTCTATCGTTGACTCTCTCCTCGTTCTCATAGACGGCTGGAGCACAAACTTCTTGGGAAGGATTTCTTATTCTATTACTCTTCCTAGCAGGCTCATACACTCCTTGAGAAGGAATGTAGGCCACCTGTGGAGGTACATAAGCTTTCGAGGGAGGCTCATGTGACTTTTGGGGGGGAAGATAAGCTTCTTGAGGAGGCACATGGGCTTCCTGAAGGGGTTGGCTTATCCGTTCCCTTGCCCTTTCCTCTCTTTGAGGGGTAGGTTCTTTTTCTGACTGTGCAATTAGCCTCTCCATTCTTTCTAAGGAGGGGAAGTTGTCTGGTTTAGTGGAGTTGGCCACATACACTTCCGATGGGGAATGATTCATGTTTTTGCTTGCTTTATCTTTTTCTTGATTTTTTTCTTCCTTGGCAGATCTTGCAATTATTTCCTCTAACTTCTCTAGGAGTCCGTCCAAGTGTAATTGCGTTTTGGCTGAGCCCGAGTAATTGAAAAGGCGACTGGCTTCAAACATAGTCTGAGCCAATGCGACCATTTTCGCGCACAGTTTGGTTCTTTCTATCTCTAGGTCAGCTCTAGGATAGCACTTGTCATGATCCGTGACGTTTGGCCCTTCTTGGATTCTGGCCTGATATGCTTTGAGCATCATGTCTATGTCTTCAGGAGTGGGATCAGCTAATACTGATCCTACCCTAGGGGGTGGTGGAATCGCATGGCGTGGGTTGGGAGGTGGCGGGTCGGAGGGCGATGGGAGTGGTGGTGATGGGAAGGTGTGAGAGGGGGTTTGAGAGGTGATTTCAGTTATCCTAGCTTTGGTTTCTCTTATGCTTTCCTCAAGTTCGCTCATCCTTTTAGCCCATTGTCTTTTCATTCTTTCCCGACTATCTTTCCATGCTCTAGTCCTTTTCTTTGTTACGCTCTCGGTTTCACTAGCCTCTGAGTTCTTATCCTGGTTTACTACTTGATTCTGCTGCAAGGCTTGAGCTCTAGTGACTACCTGCACTGGTGCAGTGGAAGTGACACTTCCTGTGGAATCTACCACTAACCCAATAACGTTGATCGGAGTGATTTTTGGCATATTATTAGGATTCTTAGGGCAATCTCGTAAGAGATGTTCTTTTCCACAATCTTGGCAAAAACCTTGGATCGTTACTGACTGGGGTTGTGTAGGTGGAGGCAAGGGACAATCACGAATGAGATGATCTCCTTGGCATCTGTAGCACGGTCCTCTTGGGAATGGAGGTCTTACTTGCCTGGATTGAGGCCTAGGATTGGGGTTTGCATACATGACGTTCGTGTAATCTGACTCCCAACTAGGTTCACTCGGTTCTTCACTATAGTAGGACTCACCATGTTCTCGGGACTGCATGTAGTAAGCCTGGGGACTATCGACATGGGTAGAATCAAAGCTATGGTCACTCGGGTCACTTTCTGAGATCAATGGGGTTACTGGTACTATGGCCCTATTCAGGTTTTCTTCTGCAACAGCATAC
Organism: Ceratopteris richardii; assembly: GCA_020310875.1. Lineage (NCBI taxonomy): Eukaryota > Viridiplantae > Streptophyta > Polypodiopsida > Polypodiales > Pteridaceae > Ceratopteris > Ceratopteris richardii. The sequence continues at coordinate 118,895,038 of CM035417.1, read as the reverse complement.
TTTACTGGAATCACGTTAGCGGGGTTTGGGGGTTGTTGTGCTAGCACAGGTTGGGGTCTCTGTTGGGCCTGATATTGTGGTTGGTAGGTTTGTTGGGGTCTAGCATATTGTGGTGGTGGATTTTGGTTCTGGTATCTGCCTTGTTGGTAGGGTTGCGGATAGGGTTGCCTAACTGCCTGCTTGTTGTATGGGCAATCTTGTGCGGTGTGATTGGTGTATCTCCGTTCTATGGTGCAGTACTGGCTACTAGGATTTACTTGGGGCTGAGCCATAATAGGGCAGACATTCGCCATATGGTCACCACCGCATGTATAGCACCTTTTCACAGGAGCAAACCTCGGAATTTGTTTGCTAGAGACGCCTAGTTTTTGTGCCACTTTCTCTGCGAGTTCCTCAATCGATGTGGATTGCGTGGAAGAGTGACTAGAAGCACTATCTGAATCTTTGTAGATTTTGGAAAGCTCTAGCTCTTCTCCTAGGTTATCTTCAATGTCAATGCACATGCGTACACATTCTTCTATGGTCCTAGGGTCCTTTAGATACACATAGGATCTCAATTTCGTACTCAGCAATCCATCAAGGAATAAGGCTACTTGTTTAGCAGGTGTGGGTAGCTCCGAAATAGGGCACCTTTCAAGATATTGTCTAAATCTTCTTCCGGCCAATCTGACAGTCTATTGGGGGGTCTGTTTGAAGCTGTGAATCAATGAGGAGGTATTGTGTCTTATGCCGCTCTTAGAGAACTCTATAATAAATGCTTCTAGGAGTTGATCTATGCTCCTGAACTGGCGCTCATCCAATGGCTGAAACCATGTAAGTGCGGTGTTCCTAAGGGTTAGACCGAAGGCATTGTACTGTGTGAACAGATCCTCCACTTGTTCCGCTCTCAAGACTTGTTTGAACTCCGCCACATGATCATAAGGATCTCCTGTGCCATCAAAGTAATTCTTCATGGACTTAACTAGTTGGGTGGGTCTCAGAGTTCTTGTGTGCTCTCTAGGTCTCGGCAGAGGGAATCCATCCACGTTTCTTTGGTTCCTGTGAGCTCTCAGCACCTCAGGTTCTACCCTGTTCGTCTCCGTCCTCGTTCTTTCTCTGCCTACTGGGTTGGCAAAACTTACTTCTGGTCTATCTCTGCTTCTGTCTCTTTGCGTACCATGAGCTTGGGAAGCTCCAGCCCCAGGGTGACCATAGGATACATTTGATCTTGGTTGGGGGAAAATAAATTCACCCTTCCAAGTGTAAGCATGCCTATCATTTTCTGTCACCACAAAGATCCGTTCCGAAGTGTGATCTAAGTAGGTCACTCTACCTGGGCTATCCGGATCCTTAAACTCATAGATCATGATATTTCCTATATCAGTTGGCTGATTGGATTTATACCTCCAAAAGGCTTCATCAGTTTCTCGATTGAGGAGCAACTCTATGCTCTTGTTGTCTTGGGGGACCCACTCAGGCGTGATAATCCTAGTGAGAACTGATTTACCTCGAGGGGTTCTAGGTTCTGCACCCATGTTCCCTTGTTCCAGGTCACCTAAGTCCGCTTCTGAGATTACATTCCCAAAGTCATATGTCCTATCCGGGTGACTAGTGACTACATATATAGTTCCTTCTTTGTCCAGGTATGCACCATTTTCAAACTTGACAGCTGGGTGCTCTAGTCCAATGGATTGATCAGGATTTTTAATCTCGACCACGGATCTTCCGAGGCCGTCCTCATAGATGCTAGCACCTAATCGGTTGGTCCTAAGATATTCCAGCTGTGTTTTGTAAGGGCCTTCTCCCTGTACAAATAAGGCACACCTGAACTTCCCGTAGGTCTGTCCATACCTTGAGACATCCCTGATTCACTGGTATCAGAGCTAGGGTAATGAGAGTGGTGACTCAACTGCTGGGCCCAAGACCTTGCAGTGTGATTGACACTAGCCTCTGAAGATCTAAGGCTTTGTCTCTCCCTTACTAGATGTCTTCCTGATCTAAGGTTCATATGCCTATTTAAGTAGCCCAATTTTTGCCCAGAGTACAACCTCGTTGCCGATTAATTGGTCTCAGTCACTTGGCTCCTTTTAGTTAATTATTGTGTTTATGGTCTTGTCTGATATCACGTCGTCAGGAACACTTGAATGTTCTCCGTACTTTAGATTTATCGTTCCCCGTTAGGTTCTTTTCCTTTATGTTATCGATAGCACAGAGATAATGTTTTTAACTTGAACTTGAGTTTTTAGGTAATCTTCACTTGATAATTGCCTACCGTAGCCCTGGCTTACTCCTATCACTAGTCGTTCTTAGCTTAAGCTAGGAAATGACAGAGGGAGTTGAGAATATTCCAACCTTACTTGTTGATCCCTTGCTTTATGGTGCTCAAGAACCCGGTTCTCAAGCTTGCAAAGAACCCTTGCTTTGTATGCTCTTAGTTGCTCTCAATGGACCTATAAAAGTCCCACAGTTAGCTCAATGCTTAGATTCAAAAGACAAAACCAACCACTTTCATTCATCTTTTAGGAAAATAATTCTAAAGACCCCTAACTTTGATCCCCCTGGGTATGGTCGACTTCAAAATACCCTATCTGAAAATCAACGCATTATCTTTATAAAAAACAGTTGAGGGCGTGTAGTATATGCCACAAGCTTTCCAACAAGCCCAAGAGCTCAAAAATTGGATTTCGTATGAAAAAGTTAGGACTGTTCAGGGTTTAGGGGGTTAAATCAGGATTCAATACAAGCTAACAGTCAAACAGGAATACTCGAGTAGCTTGTGGCACGGCCTCGCGATGCAATACTACACCCTAGTGTTTGTCCCACACTTAGTCAAAATTTAGACCAATAATTTTGCCTTGAAAATTTGACCTAATTTGCCCTTCTAACGCGTTCGCAAAGTCTGTCGATCGCGATTGACAGGTCAGTCGCGATCGACGTGTCGATCGCGATTGACAGGTCCGTCGTGGCTGTCAGTCGCGATTGACTGGTCAGTCGCGATTTCACACGTGGCCGAAAAGTCAATCAATCGTGGTCAAAGGGTCGTTGACTCTGTCGATCGCGATTGATGAGTCGATCGCGATTGACAGGTCGGTCGTGAGGGTCTGTCGATCGTGGTCAAACAGTCATTGACTCTGTCGATCGCGATTGATGAGTCGATCGCGATTGACAGGTCGGTCGTGAGGGTCTGTCGATCGTGGTCAAACAGTCGTTGACTGTGTCGGTCGCGATTGATGAGTCGATCGTGATTGATGAGTCGATCGCGATTGATGACTCGATCGCGACTGACACGAGTCACGCGTATGGTCCGTCGGTCGCGGTCAATCGATCGTTGACTCTGTCGGTCGCGATTGACAGAGCCGTCGTGGGCTGTCGATCGCGATTGACGTGTCGATAGCGATTGACAGGTCTGTCCGTCGTGGTTTGTCGATCGCGATTGACAGAGCTATCGCGATTGACAGGAATCTGTGGAATTTCAAAAAACTAAACACATTTTTGGGAAGCTCTAGGCCTGTAGGTCATGGATATGCACTTTGTTTAGCAATTAGAGCAAGTTTTCAGTCTGTCGCGATTGACAGAGCTCGGCGACACACAGACAATTACTCAGATTTCCGTACCTGCGCGGAGTGCTGGGGACGATGATGTGGCCTGTACCTGCAGAATGCTCACAAAACATGCAAAAAACAGCATATGCAAATTCGCTCTCTCGCTCTCTCTCACAAATGAAATGAGGGAAATGAGGTGGAGATGGGGATATAGTCAAAAAACTGAATTTTTCGCGATGATGGAGATGGAGGTGGGAGATGGTGATGATGATGATGGTGATGAAGATAGTGAAGAAAGTAAAAGAAAATCGATGAGAGTGAAGAAAATACCTACAACTCCAACGCGTCAACTCTACGTCTTACCATCACACGCTCGTCCTCAAAGCTCGTTCCCCGGCAACGGCGCCAAAATTTGGTGTAGCTCAGCGATGAGTAGCACCTCCTTTAATGTCAATCCGGGAAGACGTGAGGATGGTATGAAGACCTCGAGCAAGTGGCGGCACAAGTGCGTGAGTGAGAAGCACACAAGCATGCACACACATACACACACACGCGCACACACGGCAAGACAAAGAGAGAGAATCAATGGAGTTCTTTAGATTACTTTCAAAAGCTCTTACAAGTTTGTTTCAATTACAATCTAACCCCAAAAATGAGCTCTCTAGCTCTTTTTATAGTTTTTGACTAGCTTTGGCCCTGTCCAGACCTAGTGTCCGGCCTAGTTAAAAATTAGGTTCCAGGGCTTATTTGGGGGCTCAAACGAGATCTAAAAATTACGAAAATTGGTACGCAACTACTTCTAAGGCTCCTCAAGCTCAAGGACTCCTCGGCTTGCACAAAATGGAGCTACAAAAATGTGAAATGATATTTACAATGATTGTTAGTGATAAAAATCACTGTTGTTGTAGGGATTTCTTCTAGTGATATGCCGTACATATCTTCGAGCTCCCTACTTGCTCTTCCTCCCTGCATGTTCATCTCTTTGATCTGCATTAGTGTCTTGAAAAAATATTGGCCTACTTGCCAGATCTTCTTTGACTGCCCTGTTTGCTTGTGCTGTCCCTTCGCTCTGACTCCCTTCTTTGACTTTCACGTCTTGTAAGTCCTGGTGTACCAAGACTACTGCCAACAGTCAATCATGGGAGAGGCAGTGTTAGAAGAGTGTGAACCTAGCCCTCATGCATTTGAGGATGCAAGTGACTCCGATCTAGAGTCAATCATTATGGACCCACCTTTTGCATCAGATGAAGAATACTTCTATGAAGTAGAATTTCAACCCCAGAGGCATGGAGAGCTTACAAGTGATGTAAGGCTAGCCACACATGTGACCCCAAAGGAAGAAGGAAAGAAAATAAAGAAGAGAGAAGTCACACCAGAGGAGGAAGAATCTTTGTTTGAGGTCCCAGAAAATTTTAAGAAGTATGAGATAGATGACAGGAGAGTCATGATCAGAATGCCTAAATGAGAGGCACAATCAGAGGAGGCCTATGATAACAAAGAAACCACCAAGAAAATAGTGGTAGCTGTGGAAGAAGGAGAAGAGAGATGCACGTACATAGGCCATGACCTGACGGAAGACGAAGAGCACGAATTGATAGCCTTGCTAAGAGAATACAGAGATGTATTCGCTTGGAGTTACAAGGATTTGAAAGGCGTGGACCTTGACATATGCTCACACACTATCCCCATGACCTCAGATGCCAAACCTTCTAAGCAAAAGCCATACACATATAATGATAATTATGCTGCTAAGATCAAAGAGGAGATAGATAGACTGGTTGAAGTTGGATTCATCTATGAAATTGAGCACACTGAGTGGGTATCCCCCATCGTAGTGGTGCCCAAGAAAAATGGAAAGCTGTGTGTATGCATTAACTTGAAGAAGGTCAATGCAGCCACAATTCGAGATAACTATCCGCTTCCTATCATAGAGCATCTCTTAGAAAGAGTAGCAGGCAAGGAAGTGTACAACTTCCTTGATGGATTTTCGGGCTACAATCAAGTATCCATAGCTCCAGAAGATCAGCATAAGATGGCTTTTGCCACTGAATGGGGCATATTTGCCTTTAGAGTAATGCCATTTGGGCTTACCAATGCACCCGCTACCTTCCAGAGGCTGATGTGCCATGTATTTAAAGAGTTCCTGAGGAAGAACTTAGAAGTCTATGTTGATGATCTTTGTGCTCATTCCAACATTAGACAAACCCATATTCCTGAACTCAGACAAATCTTTGACAAATGTAGAGAATATCAAGTCTGCCTGAACCCAGAAAAGTGTGTTTTTATGGTCAGGCAAGGCAAGATTCTAGGACACATAGTGTCAAAGAATGGCATATCCACTGATGAAGAGAAAGTGAGAGCCATAGCCGAGTTACCTAGGCCAAAGAATGTCAAGGAAGTACAAGCTTTCATGGGGCATTGTGGTTATTACCGACGGTTTATACACATGTATGCCATCATAGCAAAGCCTTTGTATGGACTTCTGACTAACTTTGAGTGGACTAATGAATGTGAGAATTCCTTGAATGAGCTTAAACGGCAATTATGTTCAGCACCAATCTTGACCACAACAGATTGGAATAAGCCTTTCCATGTTCATGTTGATGCATCCAATTATGCTATTGGGTGTGTACTCGTGCAGCCTACCGGGTGAAGGTAATATGGATCTTCCAATTGCCTATGCTAGTAGACAATTGAATGCAGCTGAACGAAATTATACCACTACGGAGAGAGAAGGACTAGGCATGGTATATGCAGTTAAAAAGTTTAGACATTACTTGCTTGCAAATAAGTTTAAATTTTTTACTGACCATCAGGCACTGCTATATCTCGTGAACAAGCCATGCAATACAGGAAGATTAGTAAGATGGTTTCTCTTGCTAATGGAATATGATTTCGAGGTTGTGGTAAGGAAAGGGAAGACTCACTTGAGAGCAGACCATCTCTCTAGGCTCACATCTGGAGAAGCCCCACAAGGAGTGTCAGATGACCTTCCTGATGCTTACTTGTTTAATTTGGAAGTGGTGCCGCAGTGGGCTAAGCCATTAGTGCCAGTATTGACGTACGGGCCTAACCACCCAGTAATAAACACACAGGATAGAGAGGTAGTAAAAGCCCAAAAGTATCACATCATGGTAGGTAGTATGTACAAGCACACAGATCAAGGGATCTTAGCTTGTTGTGTGGAAGAGGATGAGTACGCTAAATGGTTGCAATTAGCACATGTAGGTGCATTAGAGCAACACTACTCAAAGCCACGAACCCTACAGACACTAAAGAGACTCGGAGTGCATTGGCCGACTATGGAAGCTAATGTCCAGAAGTTGTGCAAGGAATGCCCAATCTGCTGCACTAAACCACCTGTGGAACATGCCACTCTTTATCAAGTGTCCATAGTGCCAGATTGGAGTGAACCACTAGTATCCTTCCTGAGGATGAAAACATTCCCTCCAGACATGACTCTGGCTAGGAAAAGGAGTTTAGAACAAGAAGCCCTGGATTACTCACTCATTGGTGATAATCTATACAAATGTGGTAAAGATGGTTACCTCAGACTATGCACCCATGAGAGTGAATATCTCAAGATCTTGGAAACTGCTCATCAAGGTGTAGTAGGAGGACATTTTGGACCAGACCGAGTGATTAAAGCGATCCTATTTGCAGGCTTGTGGTGGCCTACCCTTCACATGGATGCACATACCTATGTGAAACGGTGTGATGTTTGCCAGAGAACTCAATGTCCTATACGCAAAGATGAGATGCCACTGAAACCTATGATAGGTGGACGTGCATTCTCTAAGTGGAGAATAGACTTTGTAGGTCCTATTAAGCCCCCAGCTAAGGGTTCCCATGCAGAGTATATCATTGTTGCCATGGACTATCTAACCAAGTGGGTAGAGGTAAAAGCCACAACGAAGAACGATGCTCAAACAACAGCTAAGTTCTTATTTGAGAATGTGTTCACCAGATACGGGTTACCTATAGAGCTAGTCAGTGATAGAGGCACTCACTTCTTGAATGAAGTTATTGAAAATCTGCTCCAAGATTTCTTGGTAGTACATAAGAAGTCTGCCCCCTATCACCCCCAAGCTAATGGCCAGGCTGAGAGCACAAATAAGATCTCATGCAATGTACTAACGAAATTAGTGAACAATAAACGCTCTGATTGGGACAAACAGCTACACCATGCTGTTTGGGCATACCGAGTCACCTACAAAACGGTACTCCAAGCCACCCCCTTTCAGATGGTATTTGCCCAAAATGCAGTGCTACCATTGGACTTCTTAATACCTACATTGAAAGTAGCACAAGAGCAGGAATGGAGGGGTCATGAACTCTCCTCTAGACTTTTTGACCTTGAACGACTAAGAGAAACAAGACTGAGGGCGGCTGCAGGGATATATGCAGCTAAGAAACGAGAGAATGCATACTTTGATGCCCACGTTAAGGATAAAGGTTTGAAGGCAGGCGACCTAGTACTAGTCTACACTTTGAAACAACATGCGAGAAAACTAGAGAAAAGAGGCTACGGACCCATGATCATTAATAGAATCTCAACAAGTGGAGCAGTGCAACTAGCCACATTAGAAGGGGATATTCTCCCGAGCTACATAAGCGGATGCAGAGTCAAGTTATATCAGGAACCTCTGACGGAAGAGATGCTAAGTCGACTCAACACTGCTAAGAAACGCAAAGAAGAAGGAAGACGAATTCGAGAAGAAGCTCAAGTAGAAGCATTGGCGTATCCGGAGAATGAAGTTGAGAAGACAGGGTAGAGAGCAACCTAGGACAGATGCATATGCAGATCAAGGATATCATGTGGCTATGTGTGAAGTTTCAGGTATAAGCTCTCATAGGATAATTGACCGACGTCCTTTTATTACCTTAGAGATAGGACAAGGAAAGGGTGCAAGGACTGTAAGAGCCTTGATTGACTCAGGGGCAGCCACTAGTGCTGTTAAAGTTTCGTACTGTCAAAAGTTGAAATTAATTGTCAATCCTATAGAAGCATATCTTATAGAATTGGGAGGTGTGGAAATCCCTTGCATGGGCGAGGTGGAACTTCCCCTCTACATTCAAGACGAAGTAATGACAGCCAAAGTACTAGTGTGTCAAGATGAGGACCTCACTAAGCCTCTTGTCTTGGGTCAGGACTGGATCTATGATCATGCAGTCAGCCTAAACCTAAGGAGTGGACTTCTTCAGGTATGGGTAAATCATAGTCAAATTACAGTTGAATTGGAAAATGAGGCACTCAAGGAACTAGGTAAGGCACGAACTCCTGGTCCTTCCAGGGGCGCACATGAAGTTGACAATGCTATTCTTGTCCAAAACTGTATGATGCAGAAAGAGGAATGTCTCAACAACGGAGTCAAGGATAACACGGCACTCCCTTCTTTTCCAAAGGCCAGAGGGATGCAACAACCAAAGGCAGATCAAATACAGAAGGAGCAGATTACTACCTATACTAAAAAACGTGTGAAGCAGAATGTCTCAGCCGTTGAAACAAGTGTGGGTGCGGAAAGGCGAACACCCTGTTGCTACCATACCAACCCCACGACCAAAACCTCTTATTAGTAATCAACAACACGACACTAATAAGAAGTCTTTCATAAATTCTTCTGCGAAAGTAAAGTCTATTTGGGTACCCAAGAAGTCGATGAAGGCAAGCCCACAATCACGACAAATCTGGGTGCCTAAGGCTTGCTTGCGGGCTCAAATAGCTACACCGAGGCCACACCCGGTACTACATGTTTCACTCACTCGAACATCCGATGCCCATTCTTATACATCACGCACGGACACATATTCTTCCATGTGCACAAGTAGGATCACTTGTAAATGGGTCCCTAAAAAGCCTCATTTTCAAGTAAATACTCCTGTCAAACTCCCCAGAGTCTCCACAAAATCAAGATCAAAACCCATCCACTGCATTTGGCAACCTAAAACTTGTAATAAACCCCCGGACCCCAGTTAAAAATCTAGGCCCAACTACTAACTACATCACTCTCACACTACATCATTCCACTTAGCTCCTAGGTCTACCCAATTCCTAACTACACGCACAAGCACCGAGCACTTAATAACCTACTAATCTCTCCCGAACCTCATGTTAATGTTGTAATGGGGACAAAAACGGTTCTATCTTGTGCTTTACAATGTTAACACATGTTTCTATATTCTCACAGAGTCAGGAGGCAAGAAGTAACATGGCAGATACGGCAAGAACTAGCTCCCAGGCTGGCACCAGCCCCCAAGTCGTGGACATTGAAAGTATTCCCATTGAGGAGGAATTGAAGGAATTCCCAATGGCATTGAGGGCATTACACGCCATCTCGATTCAGAATCCTCCACAGGGGCACACAATGCCGGTCAGCAAAAACTCACATTGGTTCACTGATGTGGCAGGATCTCTGGGTGAAGGCACTTACATGTGGGAGGTCGAGATAGAATTCAATGGGCGCTGGGGCAGATATCACTTCTTCACCAAGGAATTTGAGAAACTGCAAAATAATGAAGGGCTAAAACCTATATGGAAGAAGGCGGGAATCTACGATTACTTCAAATTCCAATTGCCAAAGCCTGACTTTCTAAGATGCTCATATTTGATTAGCACCCTCACTCCGAGCAAAGACAAAAAGGGATACAGCACCTTTGTCCTCCCATCTCTCACAAGGGGCAATGAGCTGAAGCGCTTCAGGCTGACCATCAATTTGGTAAGGGAAGCTCTAGACATGAAAGGAATGCACATTCCCACTGAGAAGGAATCCATGGTCCCCGACAATATGAAGAACAGGAATCTGACGAAGTTAAAGGACATGGTAGCAATGACACCAACGATTGCCATTCATTTGCGAATGGTCATGCAGCATTTTGCATTCCCCGCTCAGGAGAGGTTCACAATGCCACCCAAAAAGATATGGTTTAGTCTATACTTGGCCGACGCCTTCGATTTGACAATCAACATGCCCCACTGGATTATCTACCAAATCCACTTGGCTCATCAAAGGTGGTATAAAAAGCAAAAGCCTGTACTATATGGATGTTGTGCCCTCACCAGGATTGTGTATAGATGTTTGGCGTATGATGTGCCTGTGCAAAGGGCACTCATTTGGACTAGGGTACAGGAGTTTCAACGCAGATTATCAACCGCAGGGCCACCCTCCAAGAAAATGAGAGGCGTCGTTCAGATGCCCTGTGCACAAGCCCGCGGTGCGACATTGACACCCGAGACAACTCCACAACTTCCAAGGCGGGTACAACCCTTCACTATCAGATTACCAAGACACAACACTGATGGACCGAATCTAGTGTTCCCACCTGTACCAACCGACCTAGAGTTTCCTCACGGATTCACATTAGAAGACCTAACTGATGAGGAGGTAGCCAGAATAATCGAAGCTGTTAACACGAAAGTCGAGGCAGAGCAAGCTAGTGGACAACAAACTGCTATAGACCAACCCCATCCCAGACAACCAGAGGTCGTCGATGTGGAGGGTGAAGAAGAAGAAGAACAAGAGGAGGAACATGGTGGACAATCTAAGGAAGAAGAGCAGGAATATGATCAGGAAGCTCTGCAAGTACTTGAGGGTGCCCCGGCTTATACGTAGGAATTGAAAAAGCTCTATGATACCATCAACAGGGTTCAAGAGAAACATAGACTGTCCCTCGCAGCAGGAAAAGCTCTCATGAACCAAATCCTTGAGGAGGAAGGTGTAGACGAGCAATACCGCACCACACTTGATATGATATCTGATGCTTTAGCAGTACCTGAGACGGTGCATACCGCCCTTGCACAATCACGAAGAACGGAGCGAAGATATGGCAGACGCCCCCCTCGATCAGGAAAACAGATGAATGTATTAGTATCAAAACCACAAGGAACATCCACAACCACGGGCACTGCACACACCGTTCAGGATACTGAGGAAACCCATACATCAAGTGCACCTCCGTCACCCCCTTTGCCACCCCTACCTCCATCTCCACCACATTCACCTCCCACTACCACTGTAACCACTACTGTCACCGCCTCCGAGTCCACTACCCATACCGAAGCACAGACCGTCAGTCAACCCACACAACCCACACACCCTATCTCCACCTCTCTTGTCTATACGGCCACTGACACAGTAATTCTAACCGCAACCACGGAAAACCTCATTCCCCCGATCACACTTCTTGGCAGTTCGTATTCACAATTGCACACACCACTGTACACTTTCACCACTATCACCGCACCCACAATTCCAATGTTCACAATCACTCCCACTACTGCATCCACTTTTGATTTTATGGACATATCACCCACCTCCGCACCTCTCCCTCGCCCCATACACCCACCATCTCCCATTCCCCCACCACCAACTTCACCATTTTCCAGCACCGCATCCACACTCCCCTTCCCCTTCCCCTTCCCCTTCCCTTCTGCATTCAACACTCTTCCCGCATCCACCCCTATTAATAATGTATTTAATAATATGTATCAGTGTATGTCTCAACTACAACAACACTACCAGCATCTTGATAACCAACATACGAGACTCTTCCGAAGCCATGAAGAACTTCAAGTACAATTCATTGATCTAGAAAGGGAAAAGCAGCTACTACAACAACAGTATGTCACTTTACAGGAACAACATGAGCAGTTAGTAGCCAATCCACCCCAGTTAGATGCAGAAGAAACACAACAAATGGATGATCTGCTACACTCCCAGATAACAGAGAATCTCAAGCTTCGACGCAACCTGGCCCTCTTACGAAAACACATGTCTACAGCACTCGAGGAGAATAAACGACTACAGAAACAAAACGAAGAAAACTTGGAAGCAACAATGGAGGGTTCCCCACAGGAAATCGACCCAAATAGATTCAAGGCCATCCCCTCCGTCCATATGCAAATCGTGTTGGAAACCCATGCCGACCTCCAGGAAGCCCATGCAGCCTTAGAAAGAGAAAGAGATGACCTACTGAAGCAGCTGGCAACCCAGCAGGAGTCACCAAGCAAAGTCACAACCGCAGTTGACACGTCTCAAGAAGTCGAAAAACTCAGAGCAGAACTAGAAGAATTCCGAAGTAAAGTCATGCAATACGAACGTCAACCCTCTCCCCTTGTAGAACCCGAACCTGAAGACTTAGTGCCAATTGAAGTAGAGGAAACCTTCAAAGACCCATACGTTCCCATGCCTGCACCACGGGGCAAGCAAACAAAAGAGGGCATGGACACCATCGAGATCGAGGCTCCTAAATGGATGCAGAGGTTAGAGAAAGTGGCCACAACTCATGATGAGAGAGTGGCAGTTCAGATAGCTTCTATGTCACGTTTGGAAGAGGTAGTCATAAAATCGGATTACTTTAGAAACCTCTCCCATCATAGGTGGATCAACACATCCGACGATTTGTATGTTCCTTTCTGTGTCTTAATGGCGGATTACAATGCTGAAATCAAGCACCACACCTCAAAAGAACCAACCTCGGCTACACAATTTGCACCAGACGACATCCGAGCAAGTGCCAAGCAAGGAAATATACATCAACCTACGTGGAGGATTCATCTGCTTGAAACCTACCCTGAGATGGTAAGGACATGGAATAACATGCCTTTGTATATCAAATACAACCCATGCTACTGCCCTGTCTTTCGAAGAAGGTCATGGCCGGAATACACAAAAATTGTGCTGACAACCAAAGGATGTGAGAAATGGCTCAATTATGTCTACTTAGCACCACCTAAAGGCCAACCTACCATCGGCTATATGATTTCGACGATTTGGCATTGGGGGGTCCGGTTCAAAAATGTACCAGATGTCATGGCCCAAATGTGTCTTAAAATTTTTGAGCTCATGTTGGTCACCTTCAGGACCTTCAAGAATGTCAAAGAACCTCATCTGTCAGCTTTAATGAAGGTAATCAGGACCTTGTCTACGACATGAGCACCACACCGTCTGTTAATGTCGTATATGCATGGCATGCACGTATAAAGTATCTACCAGCCTGCTTCAAACAGACATTTGAAGAAATGTTTGTCACGGGATTCTAGGAATATCATTCAGAGATATTCATTCCCAGATCATCATATTTATTGCAGTTTTTTGCAGTGGAACAAGCTCTCCATTCAGAAAAGTTACGCATACCACATCCAGAGGTTCTCGGGCCGGTAGATTGGGATGCTCTACTCACGGACTTGGCCAAAGGGTTGAGAATTGCAGAACATCACTTAGCACAAGACGTTGTAGAATACTACATCCAACAACCCACCCAACAAGGGTCTGTCAGGGACGACAGACGCGAGAGAGGGGGGGGTGTTGGAACTGAAGGACTCACAAGGCAAGGAAGCTTACGAAGGGAGTCAGAGAGAAGAGAAGGCACAAGCAGACAGAGTAGTCAATGACGATCCGGCAAGTAGGCCAATATTTTTTCAGGACACTAAAGCATATCAAAGAGGTGGACACACAAGGAGAAGGAGCAAGTAGGGAGCTTGAAGATGTGTATGTCAAATCGTTAGAAGAAATCCCTACAACAATAGTGATTTTCATCACTAAAAGCCATTGTAGATACCATTTCATATTTTTGTAGCTCCATTTTGTGCAAGCCAAGGAGTCCTTGAGCTTGAGGAGCATTCGAAGTAGCTACCTACTAATTTTCATAATTTTTAGGCTTCGTTTGAGTCTTCAAATAGGTCCTAGAACCTAATTTTTAACTAGGCCGGACACTAGGTCTGGACACGGCCAAAACCTAGTCAAAAACTATAAATAGAGCTAGAGAGCTCATTTTTGAGTTAGCTTGTAATTGATCTAAACTTGTATGAGCATTTTGGAAGTAATCAAAAGAACTCCATTGTTGGTGCAAGACAATCAACAATTGAAGGTCTTTAAGTCCGCAGAGACTTCAGCAAAAATTTCTTTAAAAAAGGTCACCGGAACAGTACCGGAAGGTCACAGGAAAGTCACCGGAATGTTACCGGAATAGATTAATTTTACAGATTTCAGTTCATGAAGAGTTGAAGGATGAAAGGAGGAAGAAAAGAACAAAGTTTGAAGCTTGGAAGAAGAACCGGAAAAATTGTACACATATGTACAGTAGTATAGTCCGCGTTATAAGCTTGTACAAATTTATCTATAAATACATGGAAAATGTCGAGGCGCGTAGTGATGAATAGTGATGGAAGAAATGAGAGGCGTAAAGGCATTGAGGCATATACGAGAGAGAAAGGAATAGAATAGAAGAATGAGAAGTTAGATGTCATGAGACATATGTAAAGTTAGTTGAGTTTTCCTCTCATCGCTCAACTGTAACTTTCTGAATAATCGAAAAATACTGCGCCGAAATTTCTGTGTGTTTTCATCTGTGTTAGATGATTTGTGAAATCCTATTGAGGATATCTAAGTCTATAGTTAATCAATCTATAGCTTAAGTTTCAGAGTTTAATTGTAAACAGAAACCGAGAATTGTCAGTAGGAACATTCATATGTGTTGAGTGTTCAAAGTTTACTGAAACAGGCGCATTTTCGGTGATCAATGTTTTGATCATTTCTCAGTGCATACTTTAAAGTTTTGCATGAGTGAGGGCTTAATCTTTAAGTTAGAAGATAAGCTACTCGTAACCAAAAGCATTTGCTTAAACGGGTTCTATTCAAGGAGAACCAAGTCTTAGAAGTTATAGGTGTGAAGTCGACTGTTCAGAATGACAGTTTCAGACAAAAGTAACCTGTGAAGATTAATTTAAAGAAATCGTGCAGCAGAATGTTTGTGTTGTGAAGTTTTGACTTACTCTTGGTATAGAGGTGCTCTAATCACAAGAGTAGGTTATTCTGAAGGAGATTAACACTCTCCGACAGTGGTATCAGAGCAGGTATCAGTCCATCAGTGGTATCAGAACAGGTAAAGTGGTATCAAAGCAGGTATCAGTCCAGCAGTGGTATTAGAGCAGGAGACACCAAAATCAAAGAAAGGAGGTTCCCGACTGCTGCGGTTGCAAAGAATTCAACAACCGAAGAACTAAAAGGTGAAAGCTTGAAAGCAAAACCTGAGGAAGAGATCATACGACATCAAGAAAGACAAACGGAGTCTAATTTGAAGCAAAGGTAAATATATTATTCATAAAGGTTGAAGTTTTCAATACACAGGAAGACACAAGATGGGAGATTCTCTACAGATAGAGAAACTGGATAGGGAAAACTATCCTGCATGGTCAATGAGGATGGAAGCTCATCTTATGAGCAAAGATTTGATAGCTTATATCACAGGAGAAGAAGAAAAGCCACAGTTCAGAGATCCTAGTGTTCCGACTAGGGAAGAGTTAGCAGATTTGAAAAACTGGATGAAGAAAGATGCGCAAGCTAGAAGCATTATCTATATGGCAGTAAATGATTACTTGTTACCTCATATTCGAGGTCTTGAAAGTGCAACGGACATTTGGAATGCATTGGAGGAGCATTTCCAGAATACTACTAAGTCAAGAAAGGCATCCTTATGGGCAGAGTTTACAACCTTCAAGAAGAAGGCTTCTCAGTCCGTTTCAGACTATGTGACAAGAATGAAAGACATTGCAGATGCATTAGGCGCTGTTGATGAAGATATCGAAGAAGATAAATTGGTAAGACAAATTCTTACAGGCTTAAGAGGTGATGACAAATGGAAGCCGTTTATTTTGTCTACAGAGTTATCACTTGATCATTTCACTCCAGATTTAAATCAGTTGCTAGGTCATATGCTAACATTTGAGAATGATGTTAAAGGAGATGGTGACAAGAGTGCAGGTCACGAAATGTACTCGAAAGATAAAAAGAAGAATAGCAAAGGAAAGCAACAAGCAAATGAAGATGAAGGAACAACTAGCCAAGCCAACTTCCTAAGAGGAAGAGGAGGTGGCAAAGGTAGAGGAAGAGGCAGAAACAACAAAGATGGAGGCAAAGCATGCTGGATTTGTGGTAAGACAAATCATTTAGCTAATGATTGTTGGCACAATACTCAAAGTAATAATGGATATAGTCAAAGTTACAATGCAAGAGGAAGAGGTGGCAGAAATCAAAGAGGAAATTTCAGAGGCAGAGGTGGTAGGAGTTACTTTGGAAGAAATGCAGGTAGAGGATTCCAAAGTCAACAATATAACAATACCTACTACAATTACGCTTCAGAACAGAAGGAAGATTCAACAATGATATTGAATGCTACTTGTGAAAGTCAGAATGAAGATCAAAGAGTCTTCTACATTGACTCAGGATGTAGTAATCACCTGAGTGGAAACATATCATTGATGACTGATTTGGAGAATAAAGTTTCTAATCATGTTGTTCAAACAGGTGACAACACAAAGCATAAAGTGCAGTCGATTGGATCAGTGAAAGCCAAAGACGGCAGTACCTTATTGGGTAAGGTTCTGTATGTTCCTACAATTCCTAAAAATTTGATAAGTGTAGGACAAATCGTTGAAAAGGGATATGAAGTAAGATTCACTAATGAAGGAGTATACGTGGAAGATCCCAGTCAGGGATATAAACAGATTGTTTCAGGAAAGAAAGAAGGAAGACTGTTTACACTAAAGATTCAAGGTAACATTGGTCAGGCCATGTTTACATATGAAGGACAGAAAATTTCTGAGTTAGATCTTTGGCACAAGAGGCTTGGACATTTTAATGAGAGAGGTATTAAAGATATGATTAACAATGGTTCAGTGCTTGGATTGCCTAATGTTGCAGGTCAACATATGACATACAAATGTGAGGCATGTCAGTTTGGTAAGGCTCATAAGAATTCTTATACCAAGCATGGTTTTATGCACTCAGAGAAGCTTGAGTTGGTACACACAGATGTGTGGGGACCATCAAAGGATTTCAGTATAAATGGATCAAGATATTATGTGATTTATGTTGATGATGCTACCAGATGGATCACTATCTATGTGATCAAGGATAAGTCAGAAGTTTTCAATACATTCAGACATTATCATGCGTATGCAGAAAGAACTACAGGTCATAGATTGAAGAGACTAAGATCAGATGGAGGGGGAGAGTATTTCTCCAACGAGTTCAGTGACTACTTATGGAATGCAGGTATAAAAAGGGAAGTTACTTGCAGATATTCTCCTCAACAAAATGGTGTTGCAGAAAGAAGGAATAGGACTATTGTTGAGTTTGCAAGGTCCATGATGAATGAGAAAAATTGCCCTAATTATTTGTGGGCTGAAGCTGTAAACACAGCTACTTACTTGGTCAATAGATTACCTTGTAAAGCCTTGCAAGGTATGACACCATATGAAGCTTGGTGGGGTAAAAGACCTACCCTAGATCATTGCAGAGTATTTGGATGTGTGGCATATGCATATGTGCCATCACAATTAAGACACAAATTGGAACCTAAAGCTGAAAAATATGTTTTCATTGGTTATGATGATAGACAGATGGGATACAGGTTGTGGAATCCATCCACAAAACATTTTCTGGTTTCGAAAGATGTTACGTTTGATGAGCAAAGTTCTTGGTATGCAGGAACAGTTAATAATAATACAGGTGATGAAGAAGAAGTGAGTCAGAAGAAAGGTAAATCAAAGGTTCAAATAATTGATGAAGAAGAAAATTATGAAGTGCAGGAAGAAGTTGAAGAAAGGCCAAGATTTGATCCTGAGTGTGAAGAACCAGAAACCTCAAGGACTGGAGAACTCAGAAGGTCATCAAGAAATAGATGGCAACCTACAAGGTACAGTTATGATACTTCATTTTTGGCTACGAAAGATTATGCTTACATAGTGAAAGCAGATGAAGACCCTTCTACATATGAAGAGGCAAAAGGTAAGGAAAAATGGGAAAAAGCTATGCAGGAAGAACATGATGCATTGATAGAGAATCAAACATGGGATTTAGTTCCTAAACCAAATAGCCAGAAGATTATTGGATGCAAGTGGGTCTACAAGACCAAAAGATTTGCAGATGGAAGCGTGTCTAGATACAAAGCTAGACTTGTTGTCAAAGGGTTTGCTCAGACTTATGGAGTTGATTATGATGAGACTTATAGTCCAGTAGCAAAGATGACAACCATCAGAACGCTCATAGCTGTTGCTGCGAGCAAAGGTTGGAAGTTATGTCAGTTAGATGTGAAAAATGCTTTTCTGAATGGTTATATTTCAGATGATGTATTCATGGAACAACCTCAAGGGTTCAGAGATAAAAGGTATCCAGAACATGTGTGCAAGCTCAAGAGAGCTTTGTATGGCTTGAAGCAAGCGCCAAGAGCGTGGAATTATAGACTTGTAAAGTTCTTGAAAGAACTTGGTTTTCAGGTGTCTGAAGCAGATAGTAGTCTGCTTATAAAAGCAAGTGATAATGGTTTCATATACATGTGCATATATGTTGATGATATAATCCTTACAGGAACAGATGAGTCAGGTATACAAAGACTCAAGAAGCAAATGGAAAAGGAGTTCAAGATAAGTGACTTGGGAGACTTGTCTTACTTCTTGGGTATGGAGATCACATATACTCAGCATGGAGTATTCGTGACCCAAGAAAGATATTTGAAGAACTTGTTAATCAAGTTTAAAATGAATGATTGCCGGATAGCACCTACTCCAATGGAGGTGAATCACAAACTGAGTAAGTTTGGTGGAGAAGAATTTAAGGATGTGAGACAATATCAGAGTTTGGTTGGTAGTCTTATCTATGCTACGTTAACCAGACCTGATTTATCATATGCAGTAGGAGTATTGTCTCAGTTCATGCACTGTCCAAGGAAAGAACACTGGATTGCAGGACAAAGGGTGTTGAGGTACATTAAGGGTACACTCAAAGAAGGTTTGTATTATGGGTTTACCTCAGATACAAATATCAAAATATACAGTGACGCAGATTGGGCAGGTAATCCAGATGACAGAAGGTCAACCTATGGATACATGTGTTATGTGGGAGATAAGCTAATCTCATGGTGTTCCAAGAAGCAACATACAGTTGCTTTGTCTTCTACTGAAGCTGAATACAAAGGCATGGTTGAAGCCGCAAAAGAAGTGATTTGGCTAAAGACTTTAATGAAGAATTTTGACGCTATACAGAGAACTCCAATTATATTTGGAGATAACATGAGTTCTTTATATTTAGCTGCTAATCCTGTTTTTCATGCCAGGACTAAACACATTGAGATTCAGTATCACTTTCTAAGAGAGAAGGTGATGGATAAAGAGATTGAAGTAATTCATACTTCAACGAAAGATCAGATAGCTGATATGCTTACAAAAAGTTTGGATGGACCTAAGTTACAAAGGTTTAAAGATATGGCAGGAATAAAGAAGACAGAGAAAACCTCAATTGATGATTGAGGGGGAGCTGTTGGTGCAAGACAATCAACAATTGAAGGTCTTTAAGTCCGCAGAGACTTCAGCAAAAATTTCTTTAAAAAAGGTCACCGGAACAGTACCGGAACAGTACCGGAAGGTCACAGGAAAGTCACCGGAATGTTACCGGAATAGATTAATTTTACAGATTTCAGTTCATGAAGAGTTGAAGGATGAAAGGAGGAAGAAAAGAACAAAGTTTGAAGCTTGGAAGAAGAACCGGAAAAATTGTACACATATGTACAGTAGTATAGTCCGCGTTATAAGCTTGTACAAATTTATCTATAAATACATGGAAAATGTCGAGGCGCGTAGTGATGAATAGTGATGGAAGAAATGAGAGGCGTATAGGCATTGAGGCATATACGAGAGAGAAAGGAATAGAATAGAAGAATGAGAAGTTAGATGTCATGAGACATATGTAAAGTTAGTTGAGTTTTCCTCTCATCGCTCAACTGTAACTTTCTGAATAATCGAAAAATACTGCGCCGAAATTTCTGTGTGTTTTCATCTGTGTTAGATGATTTGTGAAATCCTATTGAGGATATCTAAGTCTATAGTTAATCAATCTATAGCTTAAGTTTCAGAGTTTAATTGTAAACAGAAACCGAGAATTGTCAGTAGGAACATTCATATGTGTTGAGTGTTCAAAGTTTACTGAAACAGGCGCATTTTCGGTGATCAATGTTTTGATCATTTCTCAGTGCATACTTTAAAGTTTTGCATGAGTGAGGGCTTAATCTTTAAGTTAGAAGATAAGCTACTCGTAACCAAAAGCATTTGCTTAAACGGGTTCTATTCAAGGAGAACCAAGTCTTAGAAGTTACAGGTGTGAAGTCGACTGTTCAGAATGACAGTTTCAGACAAAAGTAACCTGTGAAGATTAATTTAAAGAAATCGTGCAGCAGAATGTTTGTGTTGTGAAGTTTTGACTTACTCTTGGTATAGAGGTGCTCTAATCACAAGAGTAGGTTATTCTAAAGGAGATTAACACTCTCCGACATCCATTGCTTCTCACTCTTTGTCTTACCTTGTGTGCGCGTGTGTGTGTATGTGTGTGCATATTAGTGTGCTTCTCACTTACGCACTTGTGCCTTCACTTGCTCGAGGTCATCATACCATCCTCACGTCTTCTCGGATTGACATTAAAGGAGGTGCTACTCATCACTGAGCTACACTCTTGCTGGGTTGCCAGTTGCTTTAGTAAGTCATCTCTTTCTCTTTCTAATGTTGTGTGGGATTCTACGAGGTTGGCATGGGTTTCCAAGACGATTTGCATATTTTCAGATGGGATAGCCTTGAATTTCTCTGGGTCGATTTCCTGTGGTGAACCCTCCATTACTGCTTCCAAGTTTTCTTCGTTCTGTCGCTGTAGTCGCTTATTTTCCTCGAGGGCTGTAGACATGTGTTTCCGTAATAGGGCCAGGTTGCGTCGAAGCTTGAGGTTCTCTGTTATCTGGGAGTGTAGCAGATCATCAAGTTGTTGTTTTTCTTCCGCATCTGACTGGGCTGGATTGGCCACTAACTGCTCATGTTGTTCCTGTAAAGTGACATACTGTTGTTGTAGTAGCTGCTTTTCCTTCTCTAAGTCAATGAATCGTCCTTGTAATGTTTCATGGCTTCTGAACAGACTTGTATGCTGAGCATCTAGGTGCTGATAATGCTGTTGCAGCTGAGACATACACTGGTACATGTTATTAAATACATTATTAATAGGAGTGGATGCGGGAAAGGTGTTGAATGCAGAAGGGAAGGGAAAGGGGAATGGGAGCGTGTATGTTGTGCTCGAAAAGGGTGAAGTGGGTGGTGGGGGAATGGGAGATTGTGGACGTATGGGGGGAGGGAGAGGTGCGGAGGTGGGTGATATGTCCATGAGGTCAAAAGTGGATGCAGTCATGGGAGTGATTGTGAACATGGGAATTGTGGGTGCAGTGATGGTGGTGAAAGTGTAAAGTGGTGTGTGTAGTTGTGAATATGAACCGCCAGGAAGTGTGATCGGGGGAACGGGGTTTTTCGTGGGTGCGGTTAGAATTACAGTGTCAGTGGTAGTGTATACAAGTGAGGTGGTGATAGGGTGTGTGGGTTGTGTGGGTTGAGCGACAATCTGTGCTTCAGTATGGGCAGTGGACTCTGAGGCGGTGACAGTAGTGGTTACACTGGTAGTGGGAGGTGAAGTTGGTGGAGTTGGAGGTAGCGGTGGTAAAGGGGGTGATGGGGGTGCACTGGATGTATGGGCTTCCTCAGTTTCCTGAATGATATGAGCTGTGCCCGTGGTTCTGGATGTGGTGCCCTGTGGTTCTGATACTAAGATATTCATTTGTTTTCCTGATCGAGAGGTGCATCTGCCATATCGTCGCTCCGATCTTCTCAAGTGTGCAAGAGTTGTATGCACCGTCAGGGGTATCCCCAATGCATCAGAAATCATATCCAGGGTTGCTCGATATTGCTTGTACACACCTTCCTCTTCAAGGATTTGGTTCATGAGGGCTTTTCTTGCTGCCAGGGACAGTTTGTGTTGTTCTTGAACTCTGTTGATGGTATCATACAGGTTTTTCAATTCCTTCGTATAAGCCGGGGCACCCTCAAGTTCCTGTAGAACTTCTTGTTCATATTCCTGCTCTTCTTCCTCTGTTTGTCCTCCTAGTTTCTCCTCCTGCTCTTCTTCTTCTTCATCCTCCACTTCAACTACTCTTGGTTGGACTGGATGGGGTTGGTCTGTGACTGTCTGCTGACCGCTTGCCTGTTCTGCCTCAACTTCCGCATTAACAGCCTCGATTATCCTGGCTACCTCCTCATCAGTTAGGTCTTCTAATGTGAATCCATGAGGAAACTCTAGGTCGGTTGGTACAGGTGGAAACACCAGATTCGGTCCATCAGTGCTGTGTCTTGGTAATCTGATAGTGAAGGGTTGTACACGCCTCGGAAGTCGTGGAGTTTTCTCAAGTGTCAGTGTCGCACTGCGGGCTTGTGCACAGGGCATCTGAACTGCGCCTCTCATTTTCTTTGATGGCGGCCCTGCGGTTGATAGTCTACGTTGAATTCCTGTACCCTGGTCCAAATTAATGCCCTTTGAACTGGCACTTCATAAGCCAAACATCTATACACAATCCTGGTGAGGGCACAGCATCCATACAGTACCGACTTTTGCTTTTTATACCACCGTTGATGTGCCAAGTGGATTTGGTCGATAATCCAATGCGGCATGTTGATTGTCAAAGTGAAGGCATCTACCAAATATAGACTGAACCATATCTTCTTGGGTGGCATGGTGAACCGCTCTTGAGCTGGGAACGCAAAATGTTGCATGACCATTCGCAAGTGGATGGCGATTGTGGGTGTCATTGCTACCATGTCTTTGAGCTTAGTCAGGTTCCTATTTTTCATGTTATCCGGGAACATCGTCTCTTTTTCGGTGGGGATATGCATGCCTTTCATGTCAAGAGCTTCCCTCACCAAGTTGTTCGTCAATTTGAAACGCTTTAATTCATTACCTCTGGTCAGTGATGGTAGAACGAAGGTACTATATCCCTTTTTCTCTTTACTAGGGGTTAGAGTGCTAATTAAGTAGGAACACCGTAGAAAATCTGGCTTGGGTAATTGAGGCTTGAAATAGTCGTAGAGTCCAGCCTTCTTCCAGATGGGTTTCAGACCTTCATCATTTTGAAGCCTCTCAAATTCCCTGGTGAAAA
The DNA here is from genome assembly GCA_020310875.1 of Ceratopteris richardii. Lineage (NCBI taxonomy): Eukaryota > Viridiplantae > Streptophyta > Polypodiopsida > Polypodiales > Pteridaceae > Ceratopteris > Ceratopteris richardii. The sequence goes on along the minus strand of CM035417.1, from coordinate 118,871,510 downwards.
AATGATATCTACCCCATCGCCCGTTGAACTCTATCTCAGCTTCCCACATGTAAGTGCCTTCACCCAGAGATCCGGCCACATCACTGAACCAATGTGAGATTTTGCTGACTGGCATTGTGTGCCCCTGTGGAGGATTCTGAATCGGTATGGTGTGTAATGCCCTCAATGCCATTGGGTGTTCCTTCAATTCCTCTTCAATGGGAAGACTTTCAATGTCCACGATTTGGGGGTTGGTGCCTGCCTGGGAGCTAGTTCCTGCCTCGGCCATGGTGAAGAGACTGGTCACCGGTTCTGTGAGAATAGACAAATGAATGTTAACATTGCAAATGGACTCAAGCGTTCATGCGTCCCCATTACAACATTAACCTGATTTTAGTGAGAGGTTAGTAGGTCAACAAGTGCTTGGTAACCGTGTGTGTAGTTAGAGAATGGATAATCCTAAGAGCTAAATGGAAAGGTGTGGTGTATGAGTGATGAATTTAGTAAGTGGATATGAATTTACAAATGAGGGTCGGGGGGTTTATTACACTTTTTGGGCTGCCAAACAAATAGAATGGCTGTTGGTCTTGATTTTGTGGAGACTCTAGAGGGCTTGGTGAGAGCATCTTCTTGGAAATGAGGCTTTTTAGGGACCCATTTACAAGTGATTCTACTCGTGCTCATGGGTGAATATGTGTTCGTGCCTGGTGTATACGAATGGGTATCAGATGTTAGGGTTAGTAGACCATGTTGTACGGGATGTGGTTTCTGTGTAGCTATTTGAGCCCGCAAGCAAGCCTTAGGCACCCAAATTTGTCGTGATTATGGGCTGGCCTTCATCGACTTCTTGGGTACCCAAATAGACTTTACTTTCGCAGAAGAATTTCTGAAAGACTTCTTATTAGTGTCGTGTTGTTGATTACTAATAAGAAGTTTTGCCCGTGTGGTTGGCTTGATCGCGACAGGGTGTTCGCCTTTCCGCACCCACACTTGTTTCAATGGCTGAGACATTCTGCTTCGCACGTTCTTTTGACCTCCCGCATAGGTATTACTCTACTCCATCTCTATTTGATCTGCCTTTGGTTGCTGCATCCCTCTGGTCTCTGGAAAAGAAGGGAGTTCCGTTGCACCCCTGACTTCTTTATTGAAATCATCATTCCTCTGCATCACACAGTTTTGGACAAGAACAACATGGTCATCTTCATGTGTACCCCTGTAAGGACCAGGAGTGTGTGCCTTGTCTAATTCCTTGAGTGCTTCATTTTCTAACTCAATTGTAACGCGATTCTGATTTACCCAGACCTGAAGGAGTCCACTTCTTAGGTTTAGGTTGACTACATGATCATAGATCCAGTCTTGACCCAAGACAAGAGGCTCCGTGAGGTCCTCATCTTCACACACTAGCACTTTAATTGTCATTACTTCGTCTTGAATGTAGAGGGGAAGTTCCACCTCGCCCATGCAAGGGGTTTCCACACCTCCCAATCCTATGAGATATGCTTCTATAGGATTGACAGTTAATTTCAACTTTTGACAGTAAGAAAATTTAACAGCACTAGTGGTTGCACTTGAGTCAATCAAGGCTCTTACAATTCTCGCACTCTTTCCTTGTCCTATCTCTAAGGTTACAAAAGGTCGTCTATCAATTATTCTATGAGAACTTATTCCTGAGACTTCGCAGATTGCCATATGATATCCCGGGTCCGCATAGTCATCTACCCTGGCCTGATCTCTACCGAGTCTTCGCAACCTCATCCTTCGGATGTGTTCTAATGCTTCCGCCTGTGCCTCTTCGCGAACTCGTTTTTCTTCTTCCTTGTGTTTTTTGGCAGTGTTGAGTCGATTTAGCATCTCCTCTGTCAGGGGTTCTTGATATAACTTGACTCTGCATCCGCTTATATAGCTAGGGAGAACATCACCTTCCAGTGTAGCGAGTTGAACTGCTCCACTGGTTGAGATCCTATTTATGATCATAGGTCCATAACCTCTCTTTTCGAGCTTTCTTGCATGTTGTTTTAGGGTATACACCAACACTAAGTCTCTGGCCTTCAAGCCTTTATCCTTAACATGGGCATCAAAGTATGCCTTCTGTCATTTCTTAGCTGCATATATCCCCGCAACTGCCCTCAATCTTGTTTCTCCTAACCGTTCAAGGTCAAAGAGTCTAGAGGAGAGTTCATGACTCGTCCATTCATGCTCTTGTGCTACTTTTAATGTAGGTATCAAGAAGTCCAACTATAGCACTGCATTTTGGCCAAATACCATCTGAAAGGGGGTGGCTTAGAGTACCGTTTTATAGGCAACTCGATATGCCCAAACAGCATGGTGTAGTTGTTTGTCCCAATCAGAGCGTTTGTTATTCACTAGTTTGGTCAACACATTGCACAGGATCTTGTTTGTGCTTTCGGCTTGTCCATTAGCTTGTGGGTGATAGGGGGCAGACTTCTTGTGTACAACCAAGAACTCTTGGAGCAGATTTTCAATAACTTCATTCAAGAAGTGAGTGACTCTATCACTTACCAGCTCTATAGGTAGCCTGTATATTGTGAACACATTCTCAAATAGGAACTTAGCAGTTGTCTGAGCATCATTCTTTGTCGTAGCTTTTACCTCTACCCACTTTGTTAGATAGTCTGTGGCAACAATGATGTATTCAGCATGTGAACCCTTAGCTGGGGGATTAATAGGACCTACGAAGTCTATTCCCCACTTAGAGAATGCACGTCCACCAATCATAGGTTTCAGTGGCATCTCATCTTTGCGTATAGGATACTGAGTTCTCTGACAGACATCACACCGTTTCACATAGGTATGTGCATCCATGTGAAGGGTCGGCCACTAGAAGCTTGCAAATAGTATTGCCTTGATCACCGGATCTGGTCCAAAATGTCCTCCTGCTACACCTTGGTGAGCTGCTTCCAAGATCTTGAGATATTCGCTCTCATGGACACATAGTCTCAGGTAACCATCTTCACCACGCTTGTATAGATTATCACCAATGAGTGAGTAATCTAGGGCTTGTTGTTCTAGACTTCTTTGTCTGGCTAGTGTCATATCTTGAGGGAATGTTCTCGTCCTCAGGAAATCTACTAATGGTTCACTCCAATCTGGCACTATGGACACTTGATAAAGAGTGGCATGCTCCACAGGTGGTTTAGTGCAACAGATTAGGCATTCCTTGCACAACTTGTGGACATCAGCCTCCATAGTCGGCCAATGCACTCCGAGTCTCCTTAGACTCTGTAGGGTCTGTTGCTTTGAGTAGTGTTGCTCTAATGCACCTACATGTGCCAATTGCAACCATTTAGCGTACTCATCCTCTTCCACACAACAAGCTAGGATCCCTTGATCTGTGTGCTTGTACATACTTCCTGCCATGATCTGGTATTTTTGGGCTTTTATTATCTCCCTATCTTGAGTGTTTATGACTGGGTGATTGGGCCCGTATGTCAATACTGGCACTAATGGCTTAGCCCACTGAGGTACAACCTCCAAATTAAACAAGTAAGCATCAGGAAGGTCATCTGACACTCCTTGTGGGGCTTCTCCAGAAGTGATCCTAGAGAGATGGTCTGCTCTCAAGTGAGTCCTCCCTTTCCTTACCACAGCTTCAAAATCATATTCCATTAGTAAGAGAAACCATCTTACTAATCGGCTTGTATTGCATGGTTTCTTTACCAAGTACAATAATGCCTGATGATCAATAAAAAATTTAAACTTATTTGCAAGCAAATAGTGTCTAAACTTCTTAACCGCGTATACCATGCCTAATCCTTCTCGTTCGGTGGTGGTATGGTTCCGTTCAGCTGCATTTAACTATCTCCTAGCATAGGCAATTGGAAGATCCATATTACGAGGTTGTGCGAGTACATACCCAATAGCGTAATTGGATGCATCTACATGAACATGAAAAGGCTTATTCCAATCTGGTGTGGTCAAGATTGGTGCTGAACATAATCGCCGTTTAAGCTCATTGAAGGAATTCTCACATTCATCAGTCCACTCTAAGTTGGTCAAAAGTCTGTACAGAGGCTTTGCTATGATGGCATACATGTGTATAAATCGTCGGTAATAACCACAATGCCCCATGAAAGCTTGTACTTCCTTGACATTCTTTGGCCTAGGTAGCTCTGCGATGGCTCTTACCTTCTCTTCATCAGTGGATATGCCGTTCTTTGACACTATGTGTCCTAGAATCTTGCCTTGCCTGACCATGAAAACACACTTTTCTGGGTTCAAGCAGACTTGATATTCTCTACATTTGTCAAAGATTTGCCTGAGCTCAGGTATGTGTGTTTGTCTAATGTTGGAATGAGCGCAGAGATCATCAACATAGACCTCTAAACTCTTCCTCAGGAACTCTTTAAACATGTGACACATCAATCTTTGGAAGGTTGCAGGAGCATTGGTAAGCCCAAATGGCATTACTCAAAAGGCAAATATGCCCCATTCTGTGGCAAAAGCTGTCTTATGCTGGTCTTCCGGAGCAATGGCTACCTGATTGTAGCCCGAAAATCCATCAAGGAAGATGTAGACTTCCTTGCCTGCTACCCTTTCTAATAGATGCTCGGTAATTGGAAGTGGATAGTTATCTCAAATTGTGGCTGCATTAACCTTCTTCAAGTTAATGCACTGTTAGCCCCAAAAATGGTTGATTTTTATGCACGAATGTTGTTTTATTTGGCAGGAAATTTGCTTGATTTCAGGTACTTGCAGAGCAGATTTGGTGATTGATGAGAAACATGTGGAGATATTGATTGCAGGGATGTGGAGAAAAGGGAGGCATGTGGAGGCGCATGCTGCTCCATGGCAATCATACATGGTTCCTATGTTCGCTCATCGCACAAGCCAGTCCATGATCCAGCTGATTATGGCGACTCAACGATGAAGCTATGGCTGGAGTGTTTATTGTTCTTGTCTTGGAAGTTCATGCCCTTGAACTTTTCTGTAATTCTTTTGGAGTCGGATACGTGACCAGGATGACGTGGATAATCTACATCTGCTGTTATTCCCTGCATCAAGTGGACAAGATTATATGGGTTGCTCATGAGGAGCTATTTGTTGAGATTTCATTGATTTATGTGGAGCATATACTACTGATATCCAATAAAAAGAAACCTCTGCATGCGGAGCTCCAATTTTCATGGCAAAGGGAATCATTTCAAGGTTAGTCGCTTATTATGACTACTTGGGTTCTATGAGCCTGGCTTGGCTGTGGTGTTATCCATGTAATTGGGTATGGGGAAGCTCTCTTTGGATGCAGAATATCAGATTGTCAAGGGATCCTTTGCAATTGCTCATGATCGCTGTGCATTTGGCTGGACCAAAATCACACGAAATGGAGTTGATGTGAAAGATAAAGATGTCCGCACTTGAAGTTTTTGATAAGTTGCACTACAAGAATGAGTACTCCTGGACATCACTTATTCAAGTTCACACTAACAGTGGGGACGCTTCACTGGCTTTTCAAATTTAATGCAAGAATGCTGGAAGAACAAGTTCTCCTTCCGTTTTTTTTTTCGCCAGAAAAAGGGGAGCTCTGACAAGAAGAAACGGAAAAGGAGGAGTGGGGGGGGGGGGGGGGCAGGTCCGTTGGGGTTGCAGGCCTGACGAGCGCAAAAGATTGGGCGACCATGGCAGATGGGGACGGACTATCATCAGCTGGAAGGAGAGCATATTTTTGGCTTGGTTCTGCTAGCAGATGTGGAAAAGGGGGGGATACCCTTTCTTGCTCTGTAGAAGCCATCAGTGAGAAGGGTGGAGGCACGAGATTCAGTGGGTTATGGTCATTTGGGAGGAATGCATTTTATCCCGCGCAACTGCTATTAGGTACCCTATCGTGCCATCAAAGCAGGGGGTGTCGATGAGAGCCCATGCACTAACAGAGCAGGAGGGAGGAGGAAAGTGAGTAGAGGCCTCAGTGATCAGGGAGGCGGGGGGTGGCTTTTGTTTTTTGGGTACAACCATTAATGTTTCGCAGCCCTTCAAAAGAAGGAAAGATATCCATGGGAGAGGAAGGTTCTTCAACTATGCGCACACACAGAGGATCCTAAATTCCGAGAGTATGAGCTCGTGTTGTTTCACTCTGAATCCACTACCCAAGGTGAACGAAAAGAGTACTCTACGGTGAGCGAGGGAGCATTCCAACCTAGAAGAGATTTATTCCTGGAGTTGGCTCAAACCATTCGATTCAGGACATCCCCCAGCTCCTTCTTGGCCTCTATTGCTGGAGTCTTCTGTCCGAGAAGAAAACCACTTCATTGGGAATCTCTGATAGGGGTAAGATTTTCACATCAATTTCAAGCTAACCAATGCATGGCAGATGACACTTTGCACCAAGCTCGTATATGAGTTCATGATTCATGTAGGGTGCAAGAAGACTAAATGAAATCTTGGTTCATCCTCTTACTTGCTGAAAAACTAAATAATTTGATGCATTCGGGGTGACTTATTTACTCAGTTGCTATCATTTACCTTGTATGTTGGCTGATGAACAACTTCTCGTCATCATCGGACTAAGTAAGGAAGTATTCTCTATCATGCATGCATGCGGGTGTCTTCTTTGTCGAGATTCAATTCCTTTTGATGCACCAATGTAGTTGCTCATGCTAGCTCATCACTGCATTTGGTTGGCTAATTGAATAACTTCTCACAAAATATTGAGTTCCCTCAAACCCTCGATACTCTATGTGAATTAATGGTTTGTTCGTCATAACATTTTGTGACCGTCCTGTACACAGGTTATTTGCATTTTAGTCTCAATGAAAGAAAGAACAAAAAAATACCCTACGAGTATTTCTCGTGTTAATCTGGCTTTGCGAAGTTTCTCGTGCATTTCCTGATTGTGGTTTTGGCGAAAAATATTGGTATGAAGTTGCTCAAAGTTGTGGAAAACATCTTAAACGTCTTCCTCTAGTGAGGTGCAATACCATCTTGTCGGAGGAAGTATGGGCTATGAAAATCCTTAGGGTTCGATCGTGAAGCCACCTGATTCCGTTGTTTCCCAATTTAATGTGCTAAGTAAGACGTTCTTTAATCATCCGTAGAGATTTTGAAGTTAAGCAACTAGCGCCTTCATCATATACTCTGTGGATATTTTGCTCGGGATTTTCTATGAAATCACGTCTCCCATGATATTCACCGATCATCTGGAAATTTGATGAAGAGCTGCTTGTACACGTGACTCTTTTGACCGAACATGTGTGGAGCAGAGGTTGCCTCAGGAAGTTCTTTGAGTCAATGTTTATTGTGTTGCTGTTTTGACCATTCTCAGACGCATTCATGAACTAATCCAGAAAAGAAATTGTCGAGCCTGTCGCTACCTTAACTTCACCAAAATATGTAATTCATTCCAAAGTTTGAAACACATTGAATACCGTAATGTGCGACTGATCTAGAAAAAGAATAAAAAATTCGATTAGAATCCCAGGAACAGAGGGAAGTCCGGAATTGCTTCAGAAGGGAAACAAACTTCTGGGCTAAACTGAGATTAGGTATTTTGGCATTGATTTCTATCTCTGATATATCTGATATTAGTATCCAAGTGCATGTAACAATAGTCAACATGATTGGTGATAAGAGTAGTTCCCAAGTAGGGTTTTTGTGCATCAACGTGGGGTGCATGTGTGCAGGAAAGAAAGTGTGAGCCTAAGAAAGAAAGAAAGAGAAAGAGAGAAGACAAGGAAGTGGGGAAAAGGGAAAGAGAGTGAAAAGGGAAAGAGAGTGAGAAAGAGAGAGCGAGTGAGCGAAAGAGGAGGAAAGTAAATGTGAACATGCACGAGGGTGTGTGTGTGTGTGGGTGCGAGCATAGGGGTGTGCGTAAGTGCATACGTGAATTGAGATTAAGTGAAGGGAAGTGAAAAAGGGGCCGCATATACTCGTGAGTAAAGGGAAATGGAGGAGTGTATATATATAAAGGTGTGAGTGATTGAATGTGATTTAGTGGAAAGAAGGGTGTTAGTACTTGAGGGTCAATGAGTGTGAATGTACGAGAAAAGACTACGTGGATGAGAGCGTGAAGCTCCCAATTTGAGGTATAAGCTAGGGCTTTCAAGCAATACGGGTTGACAAATTCCGAGGCAATTGAGCAAAACAAGTGCGTATGGGGCACTTTCCCTTGGGCTAAGAGATTAAACATTTTGGGCGTTTGCCGGGAAACATATGAGCTAGTGCATAGACATAAGAAGAATACATTGTGAGATAATTGTGGGCTCTAGGTAATCCAAGTGGACCGATTGCGAAGGGTTTGAGCAAAATAACGGCTTCCATAATCATCTTTTCCGTGGGCTTAAGACCCCGTTCATTTGGTGCGTCTGCCGGGAAATAGCTTGGTACGTCTCTATAAGAGAGTGCCATAGGTTCGCCTAGCGCCACAGGTTGGCCGAGCTTGCGGACCCCGCGATCTAGTACATGAGCGAGGGGAGCTCATCGTCAGGAGCAACACAAACTCAAAGAGAGGAACGCGCTCAGAGAAGAGCCCTTGAAAGAGAAAGGAGAAGGTGGGAACCGCCAGGTGAGTGGACCTCGATCGGCTCGAAGAAATCAGTCAGAAACGTGTACTCTCATAGAAGAGTCGCGAGTCAAGTACGGAAGTTTGAAGGAGGGATCCTGAGGCCACGTGCATTAAATTTCTGGGATCGAAGTGATATCGACATCACACCTCTGTTCGAAATGGCTCAGCGGATTTCGGTTCACTTGGGGGACTTCACCAAGTTTTCAGCTACTTGGGACGAAGATCCGGATAGTTTTATCCAGTTGTTTGAGGTTACTTGTGAGGCCAATGATGTAGTTGACCAGGATCAAAGGTTGAGAATTTTTCCGGCCATTCTCTGTGATGAGGCAGCCAATTGGTATGGGAATCTGACACCACAAGAACGTGGAACTTATCAGATGCTTAAGGAAGCCTTCTTGGCAAAGTTTCGACGACAAGGCTTCCAAGATAGATTGGCCCAACAAATGGATTATTTGCGACAAGGAGTCAATGAGAGCATCGACAACTATATTCAGAGAATGGAGACTTTGGTAAGAAAGATGGGCATGAATGCCCCGAATGATGAGACATTGAAACGTAGATTCATTTCAGGATTGCGAGATCCTACGGCACAGCAGCACATCAGCCTGACAAGACCTGCAACTTTAATGGATGCTATGGAACAAGCGAGGCTGTGGGAGGAAGTACAATTATGCCAACAAAGGAAGATGGAACTCTTATACGAGCCTATGGGAGGCCCAGGAAACATACCAATGAAGGATCCTGGCCAAGGAAGTCCTGCATTGACGACACCAGCTTTTGTAGCTGCCACTAGCACACCAGTCGAGGTAAAACCTGCGCTAACTGAAGAACGAATATTGGAGTTGGTCACACAAGCTATAAAAGCTGCCACAATAACTCAGGAGACATACACAGTGAAACCAGAGGTCACAACAAACCCGAATCAAGTGTTTCGATCAAATACATGGTGTGGAAAGTGCCATGGTTACGGCCATTTGGCTTCAGAATGCCCTACAGTCTCGAGAGTATTCACAGATAGGTCGCCACCTAGGATGCGTTGTACTTTTTGTGGAAGGACAAATCACACAGAGGACCGATGTTACAACAAGAGAGCCTATGAAGAGAGGACCATGAAATCAGGAGATACAAGAGAAAGACCTTACACGGGATTGCCCGCTCAAAGTGTACCACCTACATCTCGTTGGGAAAACAGACCAACTTATGGATATGGTGCTCAGGGTCAAGGAGGAGACTATCCAAGAGGAGCCGCGCGTGATCAAAGAAGAGATGGTCCAATCCAGTGCTGGAGATGTCATGGCTTTGGCCATACTCAATCTAGATGTCCAAACGAAAAGAAGCCAATTGACTATACCCCACTATGTAGGTACTGTAGTGGGGAGGGCCACTTTGATGAAGATTGTCCAAAACGAAGAGCTGCCGCCGGCAAGGAAAAAGGACCAGTAGGGTCCTCGAACTATGTTGATACTCAGATGCATATCACATCAAGAGCTCAAGAGCACGTTCCTACGATCGGAGTAGTGTTCAAGACACCAAACCCTCAAGAAGGCTCTAGCTCGTCGATGCACTTTGTGGATGCTTACGAGGCCAAGAAACCACACAAAGATCCAACTGTGGCAGTAGTCACAAGGACTCAAGAGTACTCGAAGAAGAATTTAGGAGGCGAAGGTGAAGAAGGAAGTCAAGAGAGGATAGCTGAACACGAAGAGGTAGAAAACCAAGTTGGAGGATTTGTTGAACAACAAGAGTTTGAGGATGGGGAAGAGGTTGAGATTCTTCCATCAGTGACCAAGGAGTTTGTGCCGGGCATAGCACCATTCCCTGAAAGATTGAAAGCTCCTAAGATTAGAAAGGAAAGACAAAGTTCGGAAGAAGTAGATATTGTAAAGTTGCTCGCTGATACGGAAGTCACGCTGGACATTGGCACATTGCTAAAATGTTCACCTGTTTATAGGAAACAATTCTACAACGAATATATTAAGAAGCCGAGGAAAGCTCGAGATAAAAATAGACAAGATAAGGATGTTCAAGGAATCATTCAAAGTATTACAACGCAAATTGATTCAAATGCTCCAGCTGTGACGGTCAAAATTAAAGGGTATGCAGTCCCTGGTGCTCAGTTAGATAGTGGAGCCGCAGTCAATCTTATGACTGAGTTCATGATGAAAGCTTTGGGCCTCAACCACATGGAAGAGACGCCGATGTCCTTGAGAATGGCGGATCAAACACAAGTGAAGCCTGCGGGTCTTTTGAAGAATGTAAGTACAGTTGTGGGTGGTCTAGAGTTTAAGGTTGATTATCTGATAGTAAGACCAAGGACCTCAGAGGCTACCTTCTCGATCCTACTTGGACGGCCATGGTTGGTGCAAGCCGAATGTGTGCATGACTGGCGCACAGGTTTTATTTCGATAGGGCCAAAGTCTGATCGGATTCAAATACAAGTATCCCCACCCTCGAGCAATAAGAAGAAGACAATAATAGTTGATGAGATGGAAAAGAAAGAAAAGGAGAAAGCAAGGCACGAAAGTGCACGAGCTAGGTTTTTTTTGAACACGGACACCTACAAGAACCTGCTTCAAGACGGGTTCAACTTGCAGCTCTTTAAGAATCAAGACACGAAGATGGGAGAGTATCAAAATCCATTGCTCTATAACGACGATTCGGACCAGGAGTTGCTGGGATGGTTGACATATACAAGTAAATTTGATTGCTACATGTTGAGTATAGACTCGAGTAGAAACAAAGCTACTCAATCCCTGGAGAAGGGAATTTCAAGAGAAGAATTGAAACTAGAGTTAGCTCCGGCGATGGAAGTGCAACAGTTGAGAGAAAGAGTTAGAATGCTAGAAGCAGAGATTCTAAAGAGAAGTCGAGAATCGGAAAAGGAAACGAAGAGTAAGACTAAATTGTCGGAAGCCATTGCAAAAGCTGAATTGAAGAAACTAGGTTCAATCGGAAGAGAACAAGACAATGATTTACTGGCCAACCACGCACGCGTGATCGGAGAACACATTCCAATCACAGTTTCATCGAGAAATAAAGATTATTCGCGAGAAGCTCAGCTGGAAAAGTGGGAAGTCTTCCCAGAAAAGTTCTTGAGTGTAGGGTCGGAGCTACCAGATGGAGTACGAGACTGTATTAAAACGACACTCAAAAGTTTTAGCGAGGCCTTTGCATGGTCGTACAGTGATCTGAGAGGAATTGATCCCCAAATCTGCCAACATTATATAGACTTGGAAGAAGGCACACGACCGATATGTCAACGACTCAGGCGAACGAACCCAGTCTACTCGGAATTGATCAAGCTGGAATTGACCAAATTATTGGAGGCAGGATTCATATATCCCATCGCATCCAGCGAATGGGTATCGCCAATTGTAGTGGTTCCAAAGAAAAATAAGAAAATCCGTATTTGCATAGATTATCGGAAGTTGAACGAGCGCACGAAGAAGGATCATTTCCCCTTGCCATTCACTGATCAAATCTTGGATAGAGTGGCTGGCCATAAATTGTACTCATTTTTGGATGGTTTCAGTGGGTACAACCAAATCCAAATTCATGAAGAGGACCAATCCAAAACTACTTTCACGACAGAATGGGGTACGTATGCATATCGGGTGATGCCATTTGGATTATGCAATGCACCGGCAACATTCCAAAGAGCAATGATAGCTGCATATCAAGACTACTTGCAGGATTGGATGGAGATATTTCTTGATGACTTTGCAATCAGAGGCGACGATGAGAACATGATGGAGAGGATCGAAGCAATTTTAAGAAGAAGCATAGAAAAAGGCATCGCATTGAATCCTGAAAAGTGTACATTTGGAGTACGAAGAGGATTGCTTTTGGGTCATGTCATTTCCGAAAAAGGGATTGCGGTTGACGAGGATAAAGTGGAAAAGATTGGACAACTTCCACCACCGCAAAACTTGCGACAACTCAGAGGATTTTTGGGCCATGCAAACTATTATCGACGATTTATATTAAATTTTGCATCCATAGCGGCACCACTGACGACTCTTTTAAGAAAAGACCAACAATACCAGTGGACGGGAGAGTGTCAAGTTGCATTCGACTCGATCAAAGAGAGGTTAATAAATGCACCGATTTTGGTAGCACCTGATTGGACGAAGGAATTTCATGTACATACCGACGCTTCTCATACTGCAGTTGGAGCAGTACTATGCCAAGCCGACGAGAAAAAGTTGGACCATCCTATTTACTATGCAAGTCGCAATTTGAATAGCACTGAGAGGAATTATACGACTACGGAGTAGGAATGTCTCTCGATGATCTTTGCGGTGAACAAATATCGGCATTACTTGATGGGAAAGCATTTCACTTTTTATGTGGATCACGAAGCTCTTAAGTATATCATTAATAAACCAGAGTTATCAAGACAACTGATGAGGTGGATGCTACTTCTCCAAGAATTTCAGTTCACAGTGGTAATCAGACCAGGCAAAGCACATATATTGGCTGACCATTTATCTCGAATTGTTAATGAGGAGCCAATCTCTGGTGTGCCCGACGATGCTCCTGATGGACATCTATTCCAGGTGGAAGCTAAAGTACCTTGGTATGCCGATTTGGTGAATTTCTTGTGCACTACTAAATATCCGCCAGGAGCAAGCAAGAGAGAGAAACAAAAGCTGTTAGCATTAGCAAAGCACCATAGCATCATTGGGGGGCAACTCTATCGATATTTTGTTCATGAGAGCATTTATCGGAGGTGTCTCGAGGAAGAAGAAGCAAATCTAGTGTTGAGGGCTTTGCATGACAAACCTTGCGGTGGACATTTTGCTGGTGAATTGACGGCAAGGAAGATTTTATTAGCCGAGTATTGGTGGCCAACGCTGTTCAAGGACTCGCATACATATTGTAAGAAATGTGACAAATGCCAACGAATGGGCAAACCCACATTATCACATGCTGCTCCTCTTACGCCGGTGTTGGCTCTTAAGCCGTTTGAGAAATGGGGAATTGATTTTGTGGGGCCTATTGATCCTCCTTCACGACGAAGATCCAATAGGTATATCTTGGTCTGTACTGATTATGTTACCAAGTGGGTGGAAGCCAAAGCTCTGAAGACTGACCGAGCTGTTGATGTAGCGAAATTTCTGTATGAGCAAATTATCACTCGATTTGGATGCCCATTGGAAATAGTAAGTGATAGAGGGACACATTTTGTCAACAAATTGATCGAAGAATTAATGGAACTCTATAAGATTAAACATAGAAAGAGCACTCCATATTATCCAAGGGCAAATGGACAAGTGGAGGTCACCAACAAAATCCTTGAACAGATTCTGACAAAAACAGTAGCGGTGCATAGGAGAGACTGGGATGAGAGACTTCTGGAAGCTTTGTGGGCATATCGAACATCCTACCGAGTGACGACTAAGAGCACTCCGTTCTCTCTAGTATATGGCGAGGAAGCCATCTTCCCCATCGAAAAAGAAGTGCCGACATTAAGAGTGGCCATCGAAGCCAGATTGGGCGAGGAAGAGTCATTAAGGGAGAGGTACATACAACTGGTGAAGCTGGAAGAAAGGAGGCTCATCGCACAACAAAGTTTGGAAGCTATTCAAAAGAGACGTAAGGAAAGGCATGACAAAAATCTCAAAACCTATGTGATTCGGGAAGGGGATTTGGTATTAGTCTATGATAGTAAATATTATAAATTCCCAGGGAAGTTACAGACAAGATGGGCGGGACCGTTTAAGGTGGTGGAACTCAACTCTAATGGTTCCATGCAAATTCAAGATTTAGGAGAAGAATATGCTCCCGTGAAGGTTAACTCGCTACGAGTTAAACCATATTTCAAGTGATGTTAGGTTGGAAGAGCCAGACGAGATCCAAACGAAGCGACGAAGTAGACTCCTTGTACATACATGTATAGTATTATATATATGCGCATATGTAATCTATGATTTGTGTGTCATAAATATCCTTCCTTGCTAGCTCAAGCATTTGGACTTCTAATATTTTTTTGTGTTATGCAGAGACTGTTAGAGCCTAAGTAACAAAATGGCAGACCAAATTACGCAGCTCTACTTGTACGAGCTAAGGATATATTTCTCGGACCAAACGTTCGCTCGCATGGACATAGATGTCGACGACTTTGAGACGGAATACGATGTTGAGGAAGCGCATTGGCTGGTATGCTTTATAAACCAGGATTTGGGTGTTGCATTTTATATTGAGTGTTTTGAGGAATACCTAGCTCGACATGTAGGATGGGCGGGAGATCGATACTACTATTTTGATCCTGCGAGGGAAATGCCTAATGAGGAAAACGATATCACATGGGCTTGGGCAGATGTGCTGACGCTAGGAAGTGATGACGGAGCTCCTGAAGTTGAGCCTGACTCGCCTTAGAGAAGTTGTCGAGATGCGAGTGCGATGTAAGACCACATGAGATATTCCGGAGACTCACATTCTAGGACACCTAAAGATAGGTATACGAGGGACTAAGGCATAGCTGGCTGTAGTTACCAAGTGAAAAGTTGAATCGATGAATACATATGTAGTGTCTATAATTGAGAGAATGGAGTGAAGAGGTGGTTGATCTGTCAAAGGCTAGAGTGTATATGTTTGCATGTATGTGTGGGAAAAGTGGGAAATTCCCTTTCTTCCTCTCCCTAATTCTCAGGACTTGGGTGGACTAATTAACTATTAAAAGAAAAACGAAGAAAAGGAAAGAAAAAAAAAAAAAGAAAGTGTGTTGTGTGATCGTACCAATGCGCTATGGTGGACTAGTAGGTGGGTGGATTTATCCTCGCCGGGTGGTTAGGACCACGAGCCGCAGCTAGTTTCGCCATAGGCTTGGGATGTATATGTCTGTGTCTTCGCTACGCGCCATAACGGGTTGGTAGGTGGGTGGAGTCATCGTGGCTGGGTAGTCACGACCACGAGCCGTATCCAGCTTTGTTATGGGCTAGCTGATAGATGTTATGTGTGATCATGTTGTGTTTGTGTGTTGTGCGCTGCATTGCGTTGGTAGATGGGTGGTATCAACCTGATCGGGTGGTCAGGTCCACGAATCGCATCCAGTGTCAATGTAGGCCAACGTGTGATTAAAATAAAATTTTCATATGAAGTTATTCCCCACTCCTGAGGGGGAGAGAAAGAGAGGAGAGGGCGATGATCGCCTGGAAGGGAACGTTATTTGCTTGTGTGATTGATATGTGTTGGCTCGCGACAGATCAGCTCACTTTGGATCAACCTTCTTGAAGACACGGAGACTCTATATGTACTTATGGATGAGGCTTTAGCGAGGTGATGCAACGGTAGTGCTTTATAACTTGTGTGCTCTATCTAAGGGTTTTTCTAGTATGTGTGACACTCCAGGGTTCTGATGTATGTCTTCACTTGCACTCGAGTTTCGATGGCTTTTGTAGGACGACGATGGGATTCTTCGGAAATGTCTAGTCATGGAATGATTGTACATAGCGAATAGTAGGTCAATAAAGGGGTATGCATTTTGGGTATTTTTGCATCTCCGATTGTGTTCATTGCAGTTGTCGTTGTTCATTTCAGTTGTTGTTATTTTCTTTTCTGTTGGCCGCAATAGTAGTTTCATGTGTAAGATATGGAAAGGTATGCATGTGTTATTTTGGTTGAGACCATTTTTTGTAATGGAATGTATGAGCAGAGTAATGCATGGCTGAAAAGGAATTGCATATATGTGCATGATCTTGAATCATTTTGGAAGTGATTGATTTGTATGTATTCATGAGTGATTTCTAGCACTAATAGCTTCGATGAGTGCAGGTTCAGTGGAAGTGGCGGCTCGATGAAAGGTATGTGAACTAATTGGAAATTGACATGTTCATAATTTTTTGGATTTTATTGCAGCATAAACGGCTTGTCGAGGACGACTTCGCAATTAAGAAGAGGGAAGTATGTTAGCCCCAAAAATGGTTGATTTTTATGCACGAATGTGGTTTTATTTGGCAGGAAATTTGCTTGATTTCAGGTACTTGCAGAGCAGATTTGGTGATTGATGAGAAACATGTGGAGATATTGATTGCAGGGATGTGGAGAAAAGGGAGGCATGTGGAGGCGCATGCTGCTCCATGGCAATCATACATGGTTCCTATGTTCGCTCATCGCACAAGCCAGTCCATGATCCAGCTGATTATGGCGACTCAACGATGAAGCTATGGCTGGAGTGTTTATTGTTCTTGTCTTGGAAGTTCATGCCCTTGAACTTTTCTGTAATTCTTTTGGAGTCGGATACGTGACCAGGATGACGTGGATAATCTACATCTGCTGCTATTCCCTGCATCAAGTGGACAAGATTATATGGGTTGCTCATGAGGAGCTATTTGTTGAGATTTCATTGATTTATGTGGAGCATATACTACTGATATCCAATAAAAAGAAACCTCTGCATGCGGAGCTCCAATTTTCATGGCAAAGGGAATCATTTCAAGGTTAGTCGCTTATTATGACTACTTGGGTTCTATGAGCCTGGCTTGGCTGTGGTGTTATCCATGTAATTGGGTATGGGGAAGCTCTCTTTGGATGCAGAATATCAGATTGTCAAGGGATCCTTTGCAATTGCTCATGATCGCTGTGCATTTGGCTGGACCAAAATCACACGAAATGGAGTTGATGTGAAAGATAAAGATGTCCGCACTTGAAGTTTTTGATAAGCTGCACTACAAGAATGAGTACTCCTGGACATCACTTATTCAAGTTCACACTAACAGTGGGGACGCTTCACTGGCTTTTCAAATTTAATGCAAGAATGCTGGAAGAACAAGTTCTCCTTCCGTTTTTTTTTTCGCCAGAAAAAGGGGAGCTCTGACAAGAAGAAACGGAAAAGGAGGAGTGGGGGGGGGCAGGTCCGTTGGGGTTGCAGGCCTGACGAGCGCAAAAGATTGGGCGACCGTGGCAGATGGGGACGGACTATCATCAGCTGGAAGGAGAGCATATTTTTGGCTTGGTTCTGCTAGCAGATGTGGAAAAGGGGGGGATACCCTTTCTTGCTCTGTAGAAGCCATCAGTGAGAAGGGTGGAGGCACGAGATTCAGTGGGTTATGGTCATTTGGGAGGAATGCATTTTATCCCGCGCAACTGCTATTAGGTACCCTATCGTGCCATCAAAGCAGGGGGTGTCGATGAGAGCCCATGCACTAACAGAGCAGGAGGGAGGAGGAAAGTGAGTAGAGGCCTCAGTGATCAGGGAGGCGGGGGGTGGCTTTTGTTTTTTGGGTACAACCATTAATGTTTCGCAGCCCTTCAAAAGAAGGAAAGATATCCATGGGAGAGGAAGGTTCTTCAACTATGCGCACACACTGAGGATCCTAAATTCTGAGAGTATGAGCTCGTGTTGTTTCACTCTGAATCCACTACCCAAGGTGAACGAAAAGAGTACTCTACGGTGAGCGAGGGAGCATTCCAACCTAGAAGAGATTTATTCCTGGAAAGTTGGCTCAAACCATTCGATTCAGGACATCCCCCAGCTCCTTCTTGGCCTCTATTGTTGGAGTCTTCTGTCCGAGAAGAAAACCACTTCATTGGGAATCTCTGATAGGGGTAAGATTTTCACATCAATTTCAAGCTAACCAATGCATGGCAGATGACACTTTGCACCAAGCTCGCATATGAGTTCATGATTCATGTAGGGTGCAAGAAGACTAAATGAAATCTTGGTTCATCCTCTTACTTGCTGAAAAACTAAATAATTTGATGCATTCGGGGTGACTTATTTACTCAGTTGCTATCATTTAGCTTGTATGTTGGCTGATGAACAACTTCTCGTCATCATCGGACTAAGTAAGGAAGTATTCTCTATCATGCATGCATGCGGGTGTCTTCTTTGTCGAGATTCAATTCCTTTTGATGCACCAATGTAGTTGCTCATGCTAGCTCATCACTGCATTTGGTTGGCTAATTGAAGAACTTCTCACAAAATATTGACTGCCCTCAAACCCTCGATACTCTATGTCAATTAATGGTTTGTTCGTCATAACATTTTGTGACCGTCCTGTACACAGGTTATTTGCATTTTAGTCTCAATGAAAGAAAGAACAAAAAAATACCCTACGAGTATTTCTCGTGTTAATCTGGCTTTGCGAAGTTTCTCGTGCATTTCCTGATTGTGGTTTTGGCGAAAAATATTGGTATGAAGTTGCTCAAAGTTGTGGAAAACATCTTAAACGTCTTCCTCTAGTGAGGTGCAATACCATCTTGTCGGAGGAAGTATGGGCTATGAAAATCCTTAGGGTTCGATCGTGAAGCCACCTGATTCCGTTGTTTCCCAATTTAATGTGCTAAGTAAGACGTTTTTTAATCATCCGTAGAGATTTTGAAGTTAAGCAACTAGCGCCTTCATCATATACTCTGTGGATATTTTGCTCGGGATTTTCTATGAAATCACGTCTCCCATGATATTCACCGATCATCTGGAAATTTGATGAAGAGCTGCTTGTACACTCGACTCTTTTGACCGAACATGTGTGGAGCAGAGGTTGCCTCAGGAAGTTCTTTGAGTCAATGTTTATTGTGTTGCTGTTTTGACCATTCTCAGACGCATTCATGAACTAATCCGGAAAAGAAATTGTCGAGCCTGTCGCTACCTTAACTTCACCAAAATATGTAATTCATTCCAAAGTTTGAAACACATTGAATACCGTAATGTGCGACTGATCTAGAAAAAGAATAAAAAATTCGATTAGAATCCCAGGAACAGAGAGAAGTCCGGAATTGCTTCAGAAGGGAAACAAACTTCTGGGCTAAACTGAGATTAGGTATTTTGGCATTGATTTCTATCTCTGATATATCTGATATTAGTATCCAAGTGCATGTAACAATAGTCAACATGATTGGTGATAAGAGTAGTTCCCAAGTAGGGTTTTTGTGCATCAACGTGGGGTGCATGTGTGCAGGAAAGAAAGTGTGAGCCTAAGAAAGAAAGAAAGAGAAAGACAGAAGACAAGGAAGTGGGGAAAAGGGAAAGAGAGTGAAAAGGGAAAGAGAGTGAGAAAGAGAGAGCGAGTGAGCGAAAGAGGAGGAAAGTAAATGTGAACATGCACGAGGGTGTGTGTGTGTGTGGGTGCGAGCATAGGGGTGTGCGTAAGTGCATACGTGAATTGAGATTAAGTGAAGGGAAGTGAAAAAGGGGCCGCATATACTCGTGAGTAAAGGGAAATGGAGGAGTGTATATATATAAAGGTGTGAGTGATTGAATGTGATTTAGTGGAAAGAAGGGTGTTAGTACTTGAGGGTCAATGAGTGTGAATGTACGAGAAAAGACTACGTGGATGAGAGCGTGAAGCTCCCAATTTGAGGTATAAGCTAGGGCTTTCAAGCAATACGGGTTGACAAATTCCGAGGCAATTGAGCAAAACAAGTGCGTACGGGGCACTTTCCCTTGGGCTAAGAGATTAAACATTTTGGGCGTTTGCCGGGAAACATATGAGCTAGTGCATAGACATAAGAAGAATACATTGTGAGATAATTGTGGGCTCTAGGTAATCCAAGTGGACCGATTGCGAAGGGTTTGAGCAAAATAACGGCTTCCATAATCATCTTTTTCGTGGGCTTAAGACCCCGTTCATGCACACACGTAGCTTTCCATTCTTCTTGGGCACAACTACAATGGGGGATACCCACTCAGTGTGCTCAATTTCATAGATGAATCCAGCTTCTACCAGTCTTTCTATCTCCTCTTTGATCTTGGCAGCATAATTATCATTGTATGTGTATGGCTTTTGCTTAGAAGGTTTAGCATCTGAGGTCATGGGGATTGTGTGTGAGCATATGTCCGGGTCTACACCTTTCAAATCCTTGTAACTCCAAGCGAATACATCTCTGTATTCTCTTAGCAAGGCTATTAATGCATGCTCTTCTTCCTCTGTTAGGTCATGGCCTATGTATGTGCATCTCTCCTCTCCTTCTTCTAGGGCTACCACTATTTTCTTGGTGGTTTCTTTCTTATCATAGGCCTCTCCTGATTGTGCCGTACCACTTGCAATTGGCGCATAATTGGTCTTCCCAAAATCATCTCATAGGCATGGTTCTTGCTAAAATCACAGATAACAAACGTGTGCTCAAACTCTACACCACATGTAGTGAGAGTTATTCCTTCTAGTAAACCTAGGGGTCTCTCTATGTGACCATCAGCCATCTGCAATTTCATCCTCGTGGGCCTGAGTGCTGGCTTGCCCCAACGTTTCCATAGGGAAGTGGTAGCAATTGCAACTCCTGCACCAGAGTCCAGAATTGCCTTGGTTGTGTATCCTTGATGGGTGATGGGGAGATAGGTGTTTCCTTCTTCTCCTTCACTCATGTCTCCTATCTTGTCTAGAGGAATTTCTGGCACTATCCTATGAGAACCTACCTGGGAGCGCGGTTTGGCTATCTCTGGTACCTGTTTGGCTACATGTTTCCACAATTCTGGCCTAACTTTGAGCAACTCTTCTAAAGTGAGATTGCACTGCACTTTAGTATTCTTTACTACCTCCGTGTTCCTAGGTATGACTGAATCTTCGTTTCTTACCATGACCGTGGGTGCTCTCATACACGTGGACTTTGCTTCCCATGGGCCTGTGAAGTGGGGTAATTTGTGTAAAGAATTAGATTCAAAGTCTAGTCTCTCCTCAGATTGGGTGCTCTCCTGCTCTTCATAAATGGATGGGATGTCTTGTGGGAATTGGTCATGTGCATCATCCACAAGTTCAATGGGAGGAGGGACTTCACTTTCTTTAGCCCATTTGTCTTCTTGAATCTCTCGTAGGAATTCTGGCGTGAACCGATTCATAGAAGAAGATGTGTCTGGCTCTGTAGAGTTAGGCACATAGACTTCCTGGGCAGGTAGGCTTTCTCTTTCACTTGCCTTGCCCTTATTTTGAGAGACTCCTTTTCTGATTGTGCTATTAGCCTCTCCAACCTTTCTAGCAGTCCATCAAAGTGCAACTGCGTCTTAGCTGAACTAGAGATGTTGAAGAGGCGACTGGCTTCAAACATGGTTTGAGCCAATTCCACCATCTTAGCAAAGATTTTGGTTCGTTCAAGCTCTAGTTCTGCTTTCGGTAACACTTTTCATGATCAGTTACGGTTGGCCCTTCTTGGATTCTGGCCTGATATGCCTTAAGCATCATGTTAAGGTCCTCGAGAGTGGGATCTGCTAATACTGATCCTACTCTAGGGGGTGGTGGAGCAACATGAGGTGGGTTGAAAGGTGGTGGGTCAGATGGAGATGGGAATGGTGGAGGTGGGGTAGTGTGAGAGGGAGTTTGAGATGTAAGTTCAACTATCCTGGCTTTAGTTTCTCTTAGGCTTTCCTCGAGTTCACTCATTTTCTTAGCCCATTGCCTCTTCATTCTTTCTCTACTATCTCTCCAGGCTCTACTTCTCTTCTTGGTTATGCTCTCAGTTTCACTAGCCTCTGAGCTCTTTTCCTGGCCTACCCCTTGGTTTTGCTGCAATGCCTGAGCTCTAGTGACTACCTGTACTGGTGCAGTGGACGTCACACTTCCTGTAGAGTCTACTACTAACCCAATAACATTGATAGGAGTAATTTTTGGCATATTATTGGGGTTCTTTGGACAATCTCATAAGAGATGCTCCTTTCCACAATCTTGGCAAAAGCCTTGAATTGTCACTGACTGGGGTTGTGTAGGTGGAGGTAAGGGGCAATCACGAATGAGGTGATCTCCCTGACATCTGTAGCATGGTCCTCTAGGGAATGGGGGTCTTACCTGCGTAGGTTGGGGTCTAGAGTTAGGGTTTGTGTACATTACATTTGTGTACTCTGGCTCCCAATTAGGTTCACTTGGTTCCTCACTGTAGTAGGACTCACCATGTTCAAGAGATTGCATGTAGTAAGCCTGGGGACTATCAATATGTGTAGAATCAAAGCTATGGTCACTGGGATCACTTTCTGAAAGCAATGGTGTTACTGGCACTATAGCTCTATTCAAATTCTCTTCTGCAGCTGCATACTTTATCGGAATTACATTTGCTGGGGCAGGGGGTTGTTGTGCTAACACAGGCTGAGGTCTTTGTTGGTTTTGGTATTGTGGTTGGTAGGTTTGTTCAGGCCTAGCATATTGTTGCAGTGGGTACTGGTTCTGGTATCTTCCTTGTTGAGGGTATGGTTGTGGGTACGTCTGCCTAACTGCTTGCTTATTGTAGGGGCAATCTTGTGCGGTGTGATTGGTGCAATACTGGCTACTAGGATTTACTTGGGGTTGAGCCGCAATGGGACATACATTCGCCATGTGGTCATCACCGCAAGTATAGCATCTCTTTACTGGGGCAAATCTTGGAATTCGTTTGCTAGAGACACCTAGTTTTTGAGCTACCTTTTCTGCGAGTTCCTCAATAGATGTAGATTGTGTGGAAGAAAAGCTAGAGGCACTATCTGAATCTTTATAGATTTTTGAAAGCTCCAGTTCCTCCCCTAGGTTATCCTCAATGTCAATGCACATGCGTACACACTCTTCTATGGTCCTAGGGTCCTTCAAGTACACATAGGATCGCAACTTTGTACTTAGCAATCCATCCAAGAATAAGGCCACTTGTTTGGCTGGTGTGGGCAACTCAGGACCAGGGCATCTCTCAAGATATTGCCTAAACCTTCTTCCTGCAAGTCTCACGGTCTCCTGAGGGGTCTGCTTGAAGGTATGTATCAATGAGGAAGTATTATGCCTTATGCCGCTTTTAGAGAATTCAGTGATGAAAGCCTCTAAGAGTTGGTCTATGCTCCTGAACTGTATCTCATTCAATGGTTGAAACCACATAAGGGTTGTGTTCCTAAGGGTTAGACCAAAGGCATTATACTGCGTGAATAGGTCCTCAACTTGCTCATCTCTCAAGACTTGCCTAAACTCGGCCACATGATCATATGGGTCTCCTGTGTCATCGAAGTAGTTCTTCATGGACTTAACTAGCTGAGTCAGTCTCAATGTTCTGGTGTGTTCCCTAGGCCTTGGTAGAGGGAAATAATCAGCATTCCTTTGGTTCCTTGGGGCTCTAAGTTCCTCAGGTTCCACTCTATTTGTTTTCGTTCTCGTTCTTTCTCTTCCCACTAGATTGGCAAAGCTTACCTCAGGTCTATCTCTATGTCTATTTCTTTGAGCTCCATAAGCTTGGGATGTTCCAGCTCTTGGGTGACCAAAGAACACATTCGATCTTGGTTGGGGGAAAATAAATTCACCTTTCCAAGTGTAAGCATGCCTATCATTTTCTGTAACCACAAAGATCCTCTCTGAAGCATGATCTAAGTAGGTCACTCTGCCTGGGCTATCAGGATCTTTGAACTCATATACCATGGTTGTTCCTACCTCATTTGGCTGATCAGATCCATACCTCCAAAAGGCTTCATCAGTCTCTCGGTTCAGGAGTAGATATATGCTCTTATTGTCCTGGGGAACCCACTCGGGATGGAGGATTCTAGTAAGAATAGATTTGCCTCGGGGGGTTCTAGGTTCTACACCCATGTTTCCTTGCTCTAGGTCACCTATGTCCGTCTCAGGGATCACGTTTCCGAACTCGTCTGTCCTATCTGGGTGATTGGTGACTACGTATATTGTTCCTTCTTTGTCCAAGTATGCTCCATTTTCAAACTTGACAGTTGGGTGCTCTAGTCCAATGGATTGGTCAAGGTTTTTAATCTGGACCACAGATCTTCCTAGGCCGTCCTCATAGATGCTAGCACCTAATCGGTTGTCCTAAGGTATTCGAGTTGCGTCTTGTAAGGGCCTTCTACCCTATGTAAATATGGCACTCTGGAGCTTCCTGTAGGTCTCTCCATACCGTGGGACATCTCTGACTCACTAGTTTCAGAGCTAGGGTAGTGCGAATAATGGCTCAACTGTTGGGCCCAGGACCTAGCAGTATGATTAACACTAGCCTCTGAAGACCTAAGACTTTGTCTATCTCTTCCTAGGTGTCGTCCTGATCTAAGGTTCATATGCTTAGCTGAGCAATCCCAATTTTTACCGAAGGTACAACCTCGTTGCTGAGTTCTTTTGTATCAGTCACTTGATTCTTTTTAGTTGATTATCGTGTTTATGATCTTGTCTGATATCACGTCGTCCCGAACACTTGAGTTAATTTCCACACTTGAATGTTGATCGTCTCACGTTAGGTTCTTTTCCTTTAAATTTGTCGACCGTACAAAGATTATGTTGTTAGCTTGAACTTGAGTATTTAGGTAGTATTCAACTTGATAAATGCCTATCGTCGCCCTAGCTTACTTCTAGCACTATTCGTACTTAACCTAAGCTATGAATTGACAGAGGGAGTTGAGAGTATTCCAACCTTGCTTGCTGATCCCTTGCCCTTTGGTGCTCAAGAACCTGGTTCTCTAGCTTGCAAATCGCCCTTGCTTTGGATGCCCTCAAGTTCTCTCAATGGACCTGTAAAAGTCCCAAAGTTAGTTCAAGACTTCAATTCAAATGACAGACAGGTCACTTTCATGCATGTAATTCACAGAACAAATTCCCCTTTGCCTTTATGGAAAACAGTCCCAAGGATCCTTCAGCTTTCCTACTCCCCATGAGCTTTCCAACAAGACAAGAATCACCGCAAACGGATTTCGTATGAGGAAGTTATGATAGTTCAGGGTTTTGGGGTTAAAATAGGGCTCAAATAGGCTGACAAATCCCAGGATTTTTCTCAAAACACACTTGTAGGGACCTCACAAATCACTAATTGGTTGATAACTATGCCAACAATTACCCCAAAACTTGGTATTAAAAACCCTAGAAATTTGGCCGAAAAAGCCTATCAATCGCGATCGACAGGTCTGTCAATCACGATTGATAGAGGTGTCTGTCGGGCATGTCGGTCGCGATCGACACGTCAGTCGCGATTGACAGTGTCAATCGCGATCAAGAGAGTCGGTCGTGGGTCCTGTCAATCACGATCGACACTTTTTCTGAGATTTTCGCCGTCATTTCAGTCAATTGGGGATGTATCCATCGTGATGGACATGTGGCAACGCGAGAAATTCAGTCAATCATCGAAATTCAGTCGGTTGCGATCGACGGTGTCAATTGCGACTGACAGGGGTGTCGATCGTGGCTGTCGGTCGTGATCGATGGTGTCAATCGCGATTGACAGGGTCAGTCGGTCGTCTCTGTCGGTCGCGATCGATGGTGTCAATCGTGACTGACAAAAAAACATGGAATTTTTTAGTTTTTTCTAGTGATTTGGAATGTGCTCCTTGTGCATGTCATTGTGGTGTGCTTTGTTTTACCAAATGAGCGATTTTTCTGTGGATCGCGATCGACAGAAGTCTGCGACACAGAGACAGTTTCGAGCTTGTCCGTACCTGCGCAGCGTGCTGGAGGGGATGATACAACTGTACCTACAAGATCACTCACAAAACAGACAGAAAAACAATGCACACAATTTGCTCTCTCGCTCTCTCTCACAAGTGGAATGAAGGAAATGGAAGGGAGAAGGTGATATGATCAAAAAACTGAAATTTTTCGCGATGATGGAGATGGAGATCGGATATGGTGACGATGATGATGGTGAGGTAAGAAAGAAAAAAAATAAGAAAAGTAAAGAAATTACCTACAACGCCAACGTCTCAATTCTACATCTTACCATCACACTCTCGTTCTCAGAGCTCGATCCCCGACAACAGGGCCAAAATTAGGTGTAGCTCAGTGATGAGTAGCACCTCCTTTAATGTCAATCCGGGAAGACGTGAGGATGGTATGATGACCTCGAGCAAGTGAAGGCACAAGTGCGTGAGTGAGAAGCACACAAACATGCACACACATACACACACACGTGCACACAAGGTGAGACAAAGAGAGAGAAGCAATGGAGTTCTTTAGATTACTTCCAAAATGCTCATACAAGTTCAAATCAATTACAAGCTAACCTCAAAAATGAGCTGTCTAGCTCTATTTATAGTTTTTGACTAGGTTTTGGCCGTGTCCAGACCTAGTGTCCGGCCTAGTTAAAAATTACATTCTAGGCCCCATTTGAAGGCTCAAATGGAGTCTAAAAATTATGAAAACTGGTAAGTAGCTACTTCTAATGCTCCTCAAGCTCAAGGACTCCTTGGCTTGCACAAAATGGAGCTACAAAAATATGAAATGGTATTTACAATGGCTTTTAGTGATGAAAATCACTATTTTTGTAGGGATTTCCTCTAACGATTTGACATACACATCTTCGAGCTTCCTACTTGCTCCTTCTCCTTATGTGTCCACCTCTTTGATATGCTTTAGCTTCCTGAAAAAATAATGGCCTACTTGCCCGATCTTCTTTGAGTACTCTGTCTGCTTGTACCTTCTCTTCGCTCCGACTCCCTTCGTTGACTTCCTTGTCTTGTGAGTCCTTCAATTCCTTGACTGCCAATAGCATCAAAGCATGCCTTTTGCCTTTTCTTTTCACCATAAATGCCTAATGCCGCTCGTAGCCTCATCTCACCTAAACGTTCTAGATCAAAGATCCTAGATGACAACTCATAGCACAAGGCTGGGATTAGGAAATCCAATGGTAGCATAGCATTTTGTCCGAAGACCATCTGAAATGGTGTGGCATTGAGTACCGTTTTGTAGGCAACTCGATACGCCCAAATAGCATGATGAAGCTATTTGTCCCAATCAGAGCATTTATTATTTACGAGTTTTGTCAACACATTACATAGGATCTTATTTGTGTTCTCGGCTTGTCCATTAGCTTGTGGATGATAGGGGGCGGACTTCTTATGTATCACCAAGAATCCTTGGAGAGGATTTTCAATGACTTCATTCAAGAAGTGTGTACCTCTATCACTTACTAACTATATTGGTAACCCGTATCTAGTGAACACGTTCTCGAATAAGAACTTAGCTGTCATCTGAGCATCGTTCTTTGTTGTGGCTTTTACTTCCACCCACTTTCTAAGGTAATATGTGGCTAGAATAATGTACTCTGCATGGGAGTTTCTTGTTGGGGGGTTAATGGGGCCTACATGTTACCGTTAGTGACCATGTGAAAGGCCAAATAGCCACCAGACACTTCTTTGTATATGTTCATTAATAAAACATATAGTGGCTTGGTCTCACAGATTGTAAGTTCGACCGCATTTGTAAGACCTAAGAAGTTTGTCTTCGTGCTCCCTGTGTACTATGTTTTCTGCGTATTCTGCAGCCTCTGTGTGGAGTACTGTGTGCGGCCTTAAGAGCTCAATTTTCTACTCTGAGCATATTGTCGTGGATCTCTCGAAAAGGAGAGCGCAGTGTGGTGCATTGCCATCGAAATACTCCACTGGTATTAGAGCAGTTCGAGGCAAAAGCTTTGTACCTTTTGTGCAAGCAAAGCGAGCACCCCCCCCATGGCCTTCTCCAAGGCTTATGAGCGGTGACCAAGGTATAGACCTTGGCATACCTTGTCATCGGAGTCACCGAAGTCACCATTGGCACCGTTGGCTGCGCGCAAGGGAGGACCTCAACGATCAAGGAATATAGAGGTTCCCGGTACTTCGTGGGAGGTCACCCATCCCAGTACTGTTCCCCCAGAGCTCGCTTAACCATGGCAATCTCTTGCCACTAAGCTACACTCTTGTGGTGTTTGAAGAAGGGGAAAGACTAAGGTTGACATTACCTTGAACAAGTTTTGATCCTTCAAAGCTTCATTCTTTGCTTTCAAAACCTATTTCTGAAGCATTTTTGGGGTGTCTTCTAGAGCCATTTTGGAGTACTTTCGAACATAGTTCTCTTCACACAGGTCCAAGAACATCAAGAAGAGTGTTCTTTGTACTTCTCAGACAATAAATATCAACCTTTGGGGTTGTATTTTCAGCCACACTCATAAAACTACAAGTTTCTCGAGAGGTTTTTCATTTTGATGGGAGCAGCCGCTTCAAATTTATGCAGGTTTTTTAGGCCTAAAACATCATAGTTGATAGACACTTGCATGTGTTATTGGCTAGTTTTTGGGTTGTGTATTCAGCCTTTTAGTGTCATTTTACTGCATATATTGAGCACATACACACCATGTATGCTTCTGTGGATACCGCTTATGTACGTCCATGTATAGCGGTTACGTTCTTTGCATAAAGCCTTTTACGTTTGATAAAGAGGGTCGTGGTGAGGTTTTCTTAACTGGGAGACACCCAGATGTCGGGGTCTCTTTGGTGATGCAGGTGGAAGACTTACCTAGCCTCGCCATAGGAGATGTATGATAGTTGTTCATAGGTGCTCGATAAGCTTAGTTGGCTTTTATTGGGTAACTGATTATATGCAGTGGAGTCAGTGATTCACTATGTAGGTAGACATGTCAGTACTTTCAATTTTATGATACTTTGACACTGGTCATATGCTAATTTTGCAGAGGATATTCTGGCAAACTTTTTCTAGATTTTTGGTTTAGTCAACTATACAGTGGTCGATTTACTCCTTGATATACTTATTTGTTGGTGTTTGGACTCTTCTAGCTCCATTATCATTCTATTCAGTTCTCTACCATCATGGCATCAGAGGTCTCAGGCACATCCGATGGATCAGGGTCTAGTGCTAGTGTTCCGAGGAGGAGCTATAACTTGCAGGGCAAAGACCATTTTGAGATCCGAAAATTTGATGGCACAAACTTTTCTCTATGGAAGAATCAGATTAAAGATGTGCTGATTCAAAGGATGCAATGGAAGCCAGTAAATGGGATTTCAAAGAAGCCTGCTGACATGGATGAAGATGATTGGGATGAGTTAGATGAAATGGCCAGGTCTACCATTCGCTTGCACCTGGCAGATAATGTTTACTTTACAGTATTAGACTGTGAAAGTGCAGAGGAGCTTTGGAAGAAGTTATGCAATACATATGAAAAAGAGACGGCATCAAATAAAGTGTATCTGATGAGAAAATTATATGACCTTCGTATGAAGGACACAGATAGTGTTGCTGCTCATCTAAATGAGTTTGATGCCATATTCTCCCAGTTAGAGGCTCAGAAAATGGATATGGATAATGAAATGAAAGCAGTATTGCTATTATGCACCTTGCCATCATCATGGGATACGTTTTGCACAGCTATTAGCAACAATGCACCTGGTGGTAAACTCATCTATGATGACATATGTGGAGCACTCTTGAGTGAGGAGATTTGTAGAAAATCTATGGTTGGCACTCAGAGTGGAGATGCATATAATGTTCGTGATTCTTACCAAGGAAAGAATCAGCAACGTGGCAAGAGCAAGAACAAGGAAAAGAATGGTCAACGGAATAAGAGTAGAAGTAAATCAAGGAAGAGGGATATCCAATGCCATCATTATCATAAGAAAGCACACATGAAGAAAGACTGTTATGCATTAAGAATGCTAAAGGTAAAGGACAGAATGTTGATGGGCATGTTAAACAGTTACCTGCACCATCTACTTCGACTGTGAAGATTGAAGAAATTAATGCTATTTCTCATGATGCTGATGTGCTGACACTTGATAGTACTGTGCCATCTGAGGCACTTATGGCTGATTCTCTTTCCCACGCTTGGCTGCTAGATTCTGGTGCTTCTTTCCATGTGACACCACATAGAGAATGGTTTTCTAATTATGCAACAAAGTCTCTTGGTACCGTGAGACTTGGTGACTCTTACCATTGTGATGTTGTGGGGATTGGAGATGTGGTTGTGCAGTTCATTGATGGTTCAAAATTTACTATGCATAATGTATGCCATGTACCTCAGTTATCACACAGTTTGATGTCAGTTGGTCAACTTGATGACCTTGGTTACAAGGTGGTCTTCTATGCTCAGTCCTTTCGTATATCAAAGGGCAATATGGTTATTGCAAAAGGAAGAAAAGTTGGCTCACTTTATCCTTTATTTGTATCACAGAAAGAACACTTGTTAGTTGTTACTGAACAGGCTATCGCTTGTATTTGGCATGGTTGTTTGGGCCATATATCTCGTAGTGGAATGGAAAATATTTCTCGTTCTGGCTACTTACTTGTGTTATCTTTCTCGGATTTTTCATTTTGTGAGCATTTTCAATATGGAAAGCAAACTAGAAATGTGCATAGAACACACATTGACTCTTCAATTTAGCCTTTAGATCTCATTCATACAGATGTGTGTGGTCCTATGCCCACTAGGTCCTTAGGTGGTTCTCTTTACTTTGTCACTTTCATAGATGATGACTAGAAAAGTCTGGGTATATCTTATCAAATCAAAGGATGATGTATTCCCTACTTTTAGAAAATGGCTTGCTTCATTGAGACTGAAAAAGGAACTAAGCTTAAGGCTTTACGTTCAGATAATGGGGATGAGTATACCTAACATGAATTCAGCCTTTTCTGTCAGTCTAGAGGGATTTGTAGAGAGTTTACAGCTCCTTATACCCCAGTACAGAATGGTGCAGCTGAGAGGATGAATAGAACTATTCAAGATAGAGTAGTCTCTATGTTGCATCATGCAAAACTCTCACAAGGTTTTTGGGCAGAAGCAGTATTGACTGCAGTTCATGTGATTAACCTTTCACCTAGTACTGCCAAAGGTCTGAAAGTGGCACAAGAGTTATGGACAGGGAAACCACCATATTATGATCATTTTCGAGTTTTTGTGTGTGAAGCATATGTTCATATACCCAAGAATCTTAGACAAAAGTTTGACCATAAGTCAAAGAAATGCATTTTTCTTGGATATGGTCGAGAAGGACAATTTGGATATTGCTTATGGGATCTGAAACATGGTCAGTGATCAGAAGTAGTGATGTCATTTTAATGAGTCTAAGATGCATAAACAGCCCATTAAGGAGGTTGAAGTGAGAAGAGTGGTGTTTGAGGATACTAGTCCTCGAGTTAGCATGCATAAAAATGTTGCACATAGGGATGTTCAAGAGAATGTCCATTCAGATGAGTCTGCACATGTTCCTGTTCAGCAACCATTGAGACGTTCTGCACGTGTCTCACATCCACTTGATAGATATGTTCCAGTTTTAGATTTTGTTATGCTAACAGATGCCGGTGAGCCTTCTTTCTACAAAGAGGCTATGCAGACAGAGGATCATCTCAAGTGGGAGCGTGCCATGAAGAGTGAGTTGGATTCTATTCACAAGAATGGTACTTGGGACTTAGTACCTTTGCCAAAGGGCATGAAAGCTTTACCATGTAAATGGGTATATAAGCTGAAATTCACATCAGATAGTTCTTCTCCAAAGTATAATTGCAAAGGGTTTTAAGCAACAACATGGTGTTGATTTTGAGAAAATCTTCTTTCGAGTGGTCAAGATGACTACTTTGTGCATGTTGCTTGGATTCGTCGCAATGGAGGACTTAGAGCTAGTCCAAATGGATGTGAAAACAGCTTTCTTGCATGGAGATCTTACAGATGAGATCTATATGGAACAACCAGAGGATTATGTAGTTCCTGGCAAGGAAAGTCTAGTTTGTAAGCTCAAGAAGAGCTTGTATGGACTTAAACAGTCTCCTAGACAATGGTACCAAAAGTTTGATGCTTTTATGAAGTCCCAAGGCTATTCTCGGAGCAATGAGGATCATTATCTCTACACAAAGAGATGCTCTGATGGTAGCTTGATATGCTTGATACTTTACATCGATGATATGTTGATTACTGGGAAGTCCTCTTATGATTTGTCAATTCTCAAAAAGAAGTTGAGTTAGACATTTGATATGAAGGATTTGGGGGATGCCAAACATATTCTTGGCATGCACATTACTCCTAAT
Organism: Ceratopteris richardii; assembly: GCA_020310875.1. Classification (NCBI taxonomy): domain Eukaryota; kingdom Viridiplantae; phylum Streptophyta; class Polypodiopsida; order Polypodiales; family Pteridaceae; genus Ceratopteris; species Ceratopteris richardii. The sequence goes on along the minus strand of CM035417.1, from coordinate 118,839,377 downwards.
AGGAGTAAAAGATGCATATACTTGTCTCAAAGTGAGTACATATCCAAAGTACTTCACCGGTTCAATATGCAGGTTGGAAAGGCATTGAGTACACCTTTATCCACATATGTGAAATTGAGCAAGGATGACTGCCCCAAATCAGATGAGGAAAAGGAATTCATGACCAAAATTCCCTATCAGTCTGCTATTGGTAGTCTCATGTACGCTATGGTAGCTATGAGACCAGACATTACATTTGCAGTGGGAGTTGTGAGCAGATATATGTCTAATCCTGGCAAGAAACATTGGGAAGCGGTCAAGATGATTTTGAGATATCTGAGTGACACTAAGGACAAGTGTCTATGCTTAGGTAGAGGGAAAGCATTCATTATTGGTTACACAGATTCAAACTATGCTGGTTGTGTAGACAATCGTAAGTCTACATTAGCGTACATTTTTCATTTTGCTGGAGGTGTTATCTCTTGGAGATCTTGCCTTCAAGAATGTACAGCTATTTCCACCACAGAAGCAGAGTATGTTGCAGCAAGTGAGGCATGTAAGGAAGCATTGTCGCTTTCTCGTCTTGCTTGTGATATGGGTTTACCTCAGCATGTACCTCGCTTGCTCAGTGATAGTTAGAGTGCCATTGCTTTGGCTAAGAATCCGGTCTATCATGCAAAGACCAAGCACATTGAGGTGAGGTATCACTTCATTAGAGATTGCTTAGCCACTAAGAGCATTATTCTTGAGAAGGTTCACACTCGAGATAATGATGCAGATGCTTTGACTAAAGCTCTACCACAGGATAACTTTCGACAATGTTGTCACTTGATGGAGGTTACTTGATTCTTGATCTTACACAGTCACTTGTATATTGTGTAACATGCCCATCAGGTGGGAGGTGTAGTTTGTATACTTACACTCAGGTATTCTTTATCATTCTTTATTTTTCTCCCATAGCTACACTGGCCATATTGGCCTTTGGTGGGAGATTGTTACTGTTAGTGTCCATGTGAAAGGCCAAATGGCCATCGGACACTTCTTTGTATATGTTCTTTAATAAAACATATAGTGGCCTAGTCAGTCACAGATTGTAAGTTTGACCGCATTCGTAAGACCTAAGAAGTTTGTCTTCGTCCTCCCTATGTACTGTGTTTTCTGCATATTCTGCAGCCTCTGTGCGGAGTACTGTGTGTGGCCTTAGGAGCTCGGTTTTCTATTCCGAGCATATCTTCGTAGAGCTCTCGAAAAGGAGAGTGCTCTGTGGTGCATTGCCATCAAAATACTTCACTACAAAGTCTATACCCCACTTTGAGAATGCACTTCCTCCCATCATTGGCCTCAAAGGCATCTCATCTTTTCTGATTGGATATTGTGCACATTGACATGTGTCACACTTCTTCACAAAGGTATGTGCATCCATATGAAGAGTGGGCCACCAAAGTCCTAAAAATAGAATGGTCTTAATTACTCGATCTGGACCAAAGTGTCCACCTGCAACACCGCGATGTGCAATTTCTAAGACTTTCAAGTAGTCTGATTCATGAACGCACAGTCTTAGGTAACCATCTTTTCCTCTTCGATATAGGTTGTCTCCTACTAAGGCATAGTCTTTAGGCCCTTGCTCCATGCTTTGTTTTCTTGCTAGACTATCCTCATTGGGTAATGTTCTCGATCTCATAAATTCTACCAATGGAGCACTCCATTCTGGAAGTAACGACACGTGATAAAGGGTGGCATGCTCCACTGGGCGTCTCTCTTTGCACGTTGGACAATTCTTAATCCACTCATGAATTTCTTTGTCCATGCTAGGCCAATACACTCCTTAACGTTTTAGATTTTGCAATGCTCATTGTTTAGAGTAGTGATTTCCTAGCAATCCTTCATGGGCTTGTTGCAACCAACTGCTATGTTCATCGTCCTCAACACAACAAGCTAACACACCGTCTGTATTTTTTTTGTACATGCTTCCTACCAATATTTGATATTTTTGTGCTCTTACAATTTCCTCTTTGTTGGTTTTTACATTCTTGTTTGCAGGTGCGAAGGTTAGAACAGGTACTAACTTATTTGCCCATTTAGGAACAACTTCTAAATTGAACAAATAAGTGCAGGTAGTTCATCAGAAACTCCTTGCGGTGGCTCTCCTAAAGTGATGCAAGAAAGATGGTCCGCGCTAAGGTGGGTCCTACCTTTCCTAACTACCACTTCAAAATCATACTCCATTAGTAAGAGGAACCATCTTACTAAGCGGCTTGTATTGCAATGTTTATTTACCAAAATAGTAAAGCTTGATGATCAGTGAAAAACTTGAACTTATTGGCCAATAGATAGTGTCTAAACTTCTTCATGGCATATACCATGCCTAAGCCTTCTCTTTCCATTGTGGTATAATTTCTTTCAACTCCATTCAGCTATCTGCTAGCATATGCGATAGCTAGGTCTAGATTTCCTTCATCTGTAGGTTGTGCTAGCACACATCCTATTGCATGATTGAATGCATCCACATGGACATGGAGTGGTTTACTCCAACCAGAAGTGGTTACTATTGGTGTTGAGCACAAATGTCTCTTCAGTTCATTGAAGGAATTCACGCATTCATCATTCCACTCAAAGTTTGTTAGCAAGGCATAAAGAGGTTTGGCTATGATTGCATACATGTGGATGAACCTGTGATAATACCCACAGCGGCCCATAAAGGCTTGTACCTCTTTAACATTCCTTGGCTTGGGCAGCTCCGCTATGGCTCTTACTTTGTCCTCATCTGTTGAAATTCCATTCTTAGAAACAATGTGACCTAAGATTTTACCTTGTCATACCATGAACACACACTTCTCTGGGTTCATACACACTCGATATTCTCTACACTTGTTGAAGATTTGTCTGAGCTCAGGGATGTGGTATCTTCTTTCTTGGGAATGAGCACATAAATCATCCACATATACTTCTAAGTTCTTTCGCAAGAACTCTTTGAAGGCATGAAAAATGAGCCTCTAGAATGTTGCAGGTACATTGGTGAGCCCAAATGGCATCACATGAAATGCAAAGATTCCCCATTCTGTGGCAAAAGTTGTTTTGTGTTGATCTTCTGGGAATGGATACTTGTAGTAACCTGAAAATCCATCAAGGAAGCTGTAAACTTCCTTGCCTGCAACACGCTCCAATAAATGCTGAGTAATTGGAAGCGGATGACTATCTCTGATCGTAGCAGCATTAACTTTTTTAAGGTTAATACACACTCACAACTTCCCACTCTTCTTGGGCACCACTACAATGGGGGACACCCATTCACTATGCTCAATTTCATAGATAAATCCTACCGCTGTAAGTATAAGGAGTTGGTTCCCCAATCCTGTACTATTTGCAATTGTTGTAGGAAGGGCCTTCCCAGAATCATCTCATAGACATTATTTTTCTCAAAGTCACATATAGCAAATGTGTGTTCAAACTCTACACCACAAGTGGTTAGAGTTATCCCTTCGAGCAATCCTAGAGGTCTTTCAAAATGATTGTCTGCCATTTGAAGCTTCATTCTAGTTGGTCTTAATGTGGGTTTGCCCCATCGCTTCCACAAGGAGGTGGTCGCAATAGCAACACCAGCACCTGAATCTACGATTGCTTTGGTTGTGTAACCCTGGTAGGTGATCGGAAGATAAGTATTACCTTCTTCGCCCTCGCTCATGTCTCCTATTTTATCGAGAGGTATCTCTGGAAATTTTTGCTTAGAGCCTGCTTTTGGCATATTGGAATCAAGTTCTGGAACCTGATCCTTTACATGATTCCATAGTTCAGGTTTTGCTTTGAGCAGCTCTTCTACAGTGAGATGACACTGAACCTTAGTGTTCTTCACGACGTCAGTATTTCTTGGAACCACTGAGTCTTCATTTCTTACCAATATTGTGGGAGCTCTGATTTGAAGAGATTCAGATTCCCATGGGCCTGTGAATTGTTGCAACTCTTTTAAAGAATTAGATTCAAAATCTAACCTTTCATCTTCTTGTTGCTCTGCTTGGTCTCCATAGATAGATGGAATGTCTTGGGGAAATTGATCATGAAGATCATCAATTTCAGGAATAGGAGGGGGATTACCCTTCGCCTTGGCCCATTTCTCCTCTTGTATTTCCTGCAAGAACTCTTGAGAGTACTCTTGAATTGAAAGAGGTGCTCCCTCATGCACGGAATGAGGAACATAAGCTTTCCTTGGCGGTGAGCTTTCTCTTTCAACAACTGGTTGAGCCTGTAGAGGCAAAGAAACCTGCGATTTGTTTACCAATTGCTCTAATCTTTCTAGTAAGCCCTAGAAATGCAAATCCGGTTTGACAGAGTTTGTCCAATTGAACGATTGACTGGTCTCGAGCATAGCCTGAGCTAACTCTACCATTTTCATGCACATTTTTGTCTGTTCAATCTCTAAATCTGCTCTAGGGTAACTCTTGTCTAGGTTTGCAGCTCTTGGCCCTTCTTGAAGTCGAGCTTGATAGGCCTTGAACATCATGTCAAGCTTTTTGGGGTTGGATCTGCAAGAACAGACCCTGGTTGCGGTCTATTTACAGTGGGTGGTGGGGTGGGATGAGTAGTGGATGGAGCTTCGGCAAGCAAGGGGGTTTGAGATGCAATGTCTTCTATTTTTGTTTTTTTGTCTTTCAGGCTTTCTTCTAGTTCAGATAACTTTTTGTTCCACTTGCGATTAGCTTTCTCTCTGGTATCCTTCCATGTTCTTGTTTTCCTTTTACTAGGCTCTCCTGCTTCACTTCACTCTGATTGCTCGGCTAGTTTATCTTCTTTTAAGGCTTGTGCCCTAGTAACTGCCTGTATAGGAGCCACGTTATTGCTACTAGAACTTGAATCCACCACTAAGCCTACCACATTGATGGGTGTAACCTTGGGCGCACTAGAGGGATTCCTAGGACACTCTCTTGGAAGATGTTCCTTGCCGCACTCAGGACAAAAGCCTTGTATTGTGATGTTTTGTCCTTGAATGAAATGGTTGCCCTGACATCTAAAACATGGTTCTCTAGGGGCTTGTGGTCTCATTTGTCTCAATTGGGGCCTAGGATTTGGATTCCTGTACATGACATTGGGGTATTCTGGCTCCCAATTTTGTTCCATAAGTGGTGTCTCATATTCATATGGAGAAGTCTCACTATGCTCTGGTGACTCTGTGTAATAACCATGTGGACTATCGTCATGGGAGTAGTCTAAACTATGAGCATGAGAGTCATTTTCTGAGACAAAAGGGGTCACAGGCACCAATGCTCTATTAAGGTTCTCCTCTACCATAGCATACTTAACTGGAATCACATTGGTAGGAGCTGGTGGTTGGTTTCCTAGGACTGGTTGTGGCCTATATGGTGCCTGATATTGCTGTTGTGGTCTATAATATGGTTGTTGGTATTGATTCAAATACCTCCCCTGCTGGTAAGGTTGCTGATAATTTTGTCTGACAGCCTGCCTATTATATGGACAATATTGATCCGTATGATTTGTGTATTTCCTCTCAATGGTGCAATATAGAGCATTAGGGTTTCCTTGGGGTTGAGCCATCATTGGGCAGACATTAGCCATGTGATCTCCTCCACATGTATAACATCGCTTCAATGGGGTGACCCTTGGCATTTGTCTATTTTGAACTCCTAACTTTTTGGCAAGCTGCTCAGCTATCTCATTAGAGGCTCTAGAGCTATGACTAGTAGAACTGTCAGAGTCTTTATAGAGTTTGGACAGTCCTAACTCCTCTCCCAAGTTGTCTTCTATGTCAATGCACATGCGCACACACTCTTCTATGGATCTAGGTTCTTTAAAGTACACATATGATCTCAACTTGGTGCTCAATAATCCATCTAAAAACAAGGCCACTTGTTTGGCCGTTGTGGGTAATTCTGGCACAGGGCATCTTTGTAGGTACTGTCTAAACCTTCTTCGTGCAAGTCGCATTGTTTCTTTGGGTGTCTACTTGAAGCTGTGGATCAAGGATGATGTGTTATGCCTAATTCCACTTTTGGAAAATTCTACAATGAATTCCTCTAGCAGTTGACTTATCTCTCTATAGTTGCAACTGTTTAGAGGTTGAAACCAAGCTAAGGCAGTACCCTTAAGAGTCAAACCAAATGCCTCGAACTATGTGAGCAAGTCCTCAACCTATTCAGCTCTTAACACTTGTTTGAACTCGGCCACATGATCATAAGGATCTCCAAATCCATCAAAATAGTTCTTCATTGCCTTAACCACTTGAGAGGGTCTAATGGTTCTTTGGTGATCTCGTGGTCTATGTAATGGAAAATCATGTTCATCTCTTTGATGCCCATGTGCTCTATGTCTCTCACTTTCATGTCTTTCATTCTCATGTCCTGATCTGTCTCTCCCCATAGTGTATGCAAAGCTTACCTCGGGTCTCTCTCTAGTTCTTTCCCTTTGGGTTTCATGAGCCTTGGATGATCCTGCTCCTTGGATACCATGGGAAACACTAGACCTTGGTGGAGGAAAAATTGATTCACCCTGCCAAGTGTATGCATGCCTATCTTGCTCTATTACCAAGAACATTTTCTCAGATGTGTTATCTAGATAGACCACTTTCCCTGGTGCCTCTGGATCCTTGAATTCATAGATGGTGACAATTGGGCTAGGTTGATCTGGCTTGAATCTCCAAAAGGCTTCCTCTGTTTCTCTATTCACGAATAGTTCTATTCTTTTGTTGTCTTGAGGAATCCACTCAGGAGTGAGCACTCTGGTCAAAACAGATTTTCCTCTAAGAGTGTTGGATTCTCGTCCTAGGTCTCCTTGCCCTAGGTATCCTCGCTTGTCCTCAGGAATGATATTTCCAAACTCATCTGTCCTATCTTGGAAGTTGGTAACCACATACATGGTTCCTTCCTTATCAATGTATGACCCCTCTTTGAACTTGACCACTGGATGTTCAAGTCCAAAGGGTTGATCTGGATTTTTGAGTTGGACCACTGATCGTATTAGGCCATCCTCATAGATGCGAGCACCTAATCGGTTGGTCCTAATATACTCCAATTGTGTTTTATAGGGACCTTATAGTGTTTGTAAATATGCAATGCCCAAACTACGTCTGGGTCTTTCCATGCTAGAAGACATTTCAGAGTCACTTGTTTTAAAACTTAGCGTGTAGGGATAACCACTTAGTTGTTGAGCCCAAGACTTAGCTGTATGGTTGACACTCGCCTCAGATGATCTAATGCTTTGTCTATCCTTACCTAGATGTCTACCAGATCTCAGGTTCATAATCCTTGTCTAGTCCCAAGGTTCTCTTGTATTGCTCAAAATAGTTTGGGATTCCCTCGTTTCCTAGTCCCACCTGAGGGTCAACTTCAAAATACTATATCTAATAATCCCCATGAGCTTTCCAACAAACTCAAAATCACAGCAAACAGAATTTTGTATGAGAAAGTTATGCCAGTTCACGGTTCTAGGGGTTAAAACAGGGAAATAAGATCTCTCTAGAAGCTCAAAACAGGCGATACGATACCAGATTTTCCACGATACATGATACCACTATGGACGATACCACCTTAGACGATACGATACCACCAAGGCGATACCAACTTCCACGATACGATTCTGCTATCCGCACGATATGGTACTGCTATCCGCACGATACGATATTGAAATGCTTATGATACGATACCAGTGAATTCTCGAGACGATACAATACCAATCTATGAACGATATGATACCACCAGGTGCATGATATGATACCAAAATTGGAGGCGATACGATACCAACTTGGCCAATGATACGATACCGCTCGCTCAATAATACGATACCGGGACCGACACAATACGATACCACCAGGATGACTGTGATTGTGATGCCAGCACTTGATGATACGATACCAGAATGGTATCGCGATACCTCAAGTGGGTATGCACGATACGATACCTCGACAAGTATCATGATACACGGGAGTTTTGGTATCACGATACCAAAACTCAACCGGACGTGATACTTAGAGTTTTTGAGGTTCAAATTCAATTTTTTTTTGCAAATATGAGTACCTTAGGTTCTCCTTGTCACTCCAATGTGCCTGTATATGCAAAATCACTCTCCAAACTCACGATACCACCCCCCGATACCAAACGTAGGTCTTGTCACTCCGCGATACTGCCACTCAAATTTTTGATGTTTTAAGTGGATTTCAAGGCTATTTCTTCAACGTTTCAGCTCTGAACACCCTCTGCCCTTGTTTCTCACAGTTGCTAGTGAAAACGAGGTGAATGTACACTCGAAATGAGAAAAAATAAGAGAAGATGAAGATGGGAGAAGATGGTGATGATGATGGTGATGATGATGAAGATGACGATGAAGAAAAACTAAGAAACTGAACTGAAAATGGTAATTTTTTTACCTTTCAATGTCGCTACTCTACATCTTACTATCACATGCTCATCCTCCAAGCTCTCTCCCCGGCAATGGCGCCAAATTTGGTGTCACTCTAGCACAATGGCAAGTACCAATGTGAGGAGCTTCACCTCATAAATGTCAATCCGTGGAGACATGAGGACCGGTATGAAGATCGTGAGCAAGTGATGGCACAAGTGCGTGAGTGAAAGCACACAAGCATGCACACACATACACACATGCACGCACAAGGTAAGAGCAAAGAGTGGAACAATGGAAGATCTTCAATTGCAAAAGAACTCTCTTACAAAGCTCAAATCTACAATAAGCTAACCTAAAAAATGAGCCTTCCAGCCCTTTTTATAGTTTTTTGAGTGGTTTTGGCCATGTCCAGACCTAGTGTCCGACCTAGTTAAAAAATAGGTTCCAAGGCTTATTTGGGGGCTCAAACAGAGTAAAATTATGAAAATTGGTAGGATGATAGTTCTAATACTCCTCAAGCTCGAGGACTCCTTGGCTTGAACAAAATGGAGTTGAAAAAATGAAAAATGGTATTTACAATGGTTTTTAGTGATAAAAATCACTATTTTTATAGGGATTTCTTTTGGAAATTTGATATGTGCTTCTTGGAGCTCCCTACATGCTCCTCTTTCTTGTGTGTCCACTTCCTTGATGTGTTTCCATGCTCTATCCTTAACCTTGAGTGTCAATACTTGGCCGTCGCCTTAGTCGTAAGCCTTGGAGAAAGCCTTGGGGGGATGCTCACTTTGCTCGCACAAAAGGAACAAATCTTTTTGCGTCGAACTTCTCTGCTACCAGTGAAGTATTTCAACAATGATGCACCACAATGCACTCTCCTTCTTGAGAGCTCCACGACGATATGTTGGGAGTAGAAAATCAAGATCCTGAGGCCGCACACAGTACTTTGCACAGATGCTGCAGAACACACAGAAAACACAATACACAAGGAGCACGAAGATAGACTTCTTAGGTCTCACAAATGCAGCCAAACATACAATCTGTGGCTAACGAGGCCACTACATTTTTTATTAAAGAACATATACAAAGAAGTGTTGAGTGGCCATTTGGCCTTTCACATGGACACTAACAATAACAGTAGGTACTCTCCTCAAAAAAATGGTGTAGCAGAAAGGAGAAATAGAACTCTTGTTGAGTTTGCATGGTCAATGATGAAGGAGAAAAAATGCTTTAATTATTTGTGGGTTGAGGCTGTGAATAGAGCTACTTATTTGGTTAGTAGACTTCCATGTAAGTCTTTGAATGGTATGACACCTTATGAGGCATGGTGGGGCAAGAGACCTACCTTAGATCATTGCAAAGCATTTGGATGTTTGGCTTATGCATATGTACCATCTCAATTAAGGCATAAATTGGAACCTAAAGTTGAAAAGTATGTGTTCATTGGTTATGATGCTAAGCATATGGGTTATAGATTGTGGAGTCCATCCACAAAGCAATTCCTTGTGATGATAAGCATATGGGTTATAGATTGTGGAGTCCATCCACAAAGCAATTCCTTGTGTCAAAGGATGTTACATTTGATGATCAAGGTACTTGGTATGCAAGTACAATTAATTTTCATGTAGGTGATGAAGAAGTCATGACTCCAAGAAAGGGAAAATCAAAGATTCAAGTTTGTGATGATGAAGAGATTTTTTATGCTCAAATTGATAATGAAGAGTTGCCAAGGTTTGATCTAGAATATGAAGAACTAGAGACTTCAAAGAGTGGAGAAGCTAGAAGGTCAACAAGGAACAGAAGGCAACCCATAAGTTACAGTTATGATACTTCAGTTTTGACTACTAAAGATTATGCTTGCATGGTGAAAGCAAAAGAAGATCCTTCTACATATGATGAGGCAAAAGGTAAGGAAAATTGGGAGAAAGCTATGCAGGAGGAATATGATGCATTGATGGACAATCAGACATGGGATTTGGTTTTTAAACCAAATAATCAGAAAATCATTGGATGCAAATGGGTGTACAAGACAAAGAGGTATGTAGATGGAAGTGTGTCTAGGTATAAATCTAGACTTGTTGTGAAAGGATATGCTCAAACATATGGTGTAGATTATGATGAGACTTATAGTCTTGTGGAAAAGATGACAACTATAAGGACTCTCATAGCTATTGTGCATGTAAAGGTTGGAAGCTATGTCAATTAGATGTGAAGAATGCTTTTCTAAATGGTTATATTTCAGATGATGTTTTCATGGTGTAACCAGAAGGTTTCAAGGATAAATGTTATCCATAGTATGTATGTAACCTCAAGAGAGCTTTGTATGGTTTAAAGCACACCCCAAGGGCATGGAATTACAGACTTGTGAAGTTCTTGAAAGAGCTTGGTTTTCAAGTGTCTAAGGCAGATAGCAGCTTGCTTGTCAAAGAAAGTGATGATGGGTTTATTAACATTTGCATCTATGTTGATGACATAATTCTTACAGGTATAGATGAGAAGGGCATACAAATTCTTAAGAAGTAGATGGAGAAAGAGTTTAAGATCAGTGACTTGGGAGACTTGTCATATTTCTTGGAAATGGAGATTTCATATACTCAACATGGAGTATATGTGACTCAAGAAAGGTATTTGAATAATTTGCTAATCAAGTTTAAAATGGAAGATTTCAGGGTAGCATCTACTCCAATGGAGGTGAATCATAAATTGAGCAGATATGGAGGAGAAGAATTCAAGGACATGAAGCTGTATCAAAGTTTGTTTGGTAGTCTAATCTATGCTACATTGACTAGGCTTGATTTGTCATATGCAGTTGGAGTGTTGTCTCAATTCATGCATTGTCCTAGGAAAGAACATTGGATTGCAGGACAAAGGGTTCTAAGATACATTAAGGGTACACTCAAAGAAGGTTTGTATTATGGATTCACATCAGATACAAAAATCAAGATGTATAGTGATGTAGATTGGGCAGCTAATTCTGATGATAGGAGACCAACCTATGGATATTTATGTTATGTGGGAGATAAATTAATTTCTTGGTGTTCTAAGAAGCAATATACAGTTGCTTTGTCATCTACAGAAGCACAATATAAAGGTATGGTTGAAGCTGCAAAAGAGGTTATATGGTTGAAGACTCTCATGAAGAGTTTTGACATTATTTAGAGTACACCCACTATTCATGGAGATAATATGAGTTCATTGTATCTAGATGTTAACCCTGTGTTTCATGCCAAGACTAAAAATATTGAGATCCAATATCATTTTTTGAGAGAGAAGGTGATTGATAAAGAAATTGAAGTCATACACACTTCTACAAAAGATCAAATTGCAGACATGTTAACCAAACGCTTGGATGGACCTAAGTTGCATAGGTTCAAAGACATGACAGGTATAAAGAAGATGGAGAAAATCACAATTGATGATTGAGGAGGAGTTGTTGGTGTAGTACAATCATCAATTGATGATTAGGACAAGGTTTGAAGTCAATAAGTAAAGCAAAGATCACCATATGAGGCTTGAAGATGAGTATATGATCAGAAGATGAAAACTTGTATATACATGTATATTACTCTTGTAATTAGTTAATGAAAAACTTTGCATCTATGATGAGTCGAGATATAAATGTCTATATATACTTGAATATAGACATAATTTGAGAGAGAGATGATGAGTGACAAGGTTTATAAGTCATTAGAGATTTTAGAGAGTGAGAAGAATATGGATTATCCATCAGATGTATGATTTCTCTGAATAGAAGAAAGTTGTGCCTTGATCTTTTGCTCAGCGCTCCTTCTGTGTTTATCTTCTTGAGGAATGCTTTTGTACAAGTATAACTCTATAGTTGACTGACCTTTGTAAAAGTTTTGAGAGCCTAATTGTAATTAGACTGAGAGAATTTTAAGTAGGAACATTTACATGTGTAAAGAGAAGAAGTGAAGATAGGTACAGGTGCAAATTCGATGCTCAATGTTTTGATCAGATCTCCCTCCACAGTGTAAATTTTTGAGCAAGTAAGCACTCATTCTTTAATCTGAAAGGTAAGCTACTTGTGGCTAAAATCATTTGAATAAACATGTTCTAATTTGGGAGAACTATGCATTAGAAGTTGCAGGTGTCAAAGTCCACTATACAGAAGAACAGTTTCAGACATAGATACATTATTTGGAGGAAATTTCAAGATCTATTAATTCTTTTGAGGAGTTTCAACTTGGAGAAGATGTTGAAATATTGCTGATACCTTGTATAAAGTTTCATTGAAAACTTTTCACATTTGATCAGTCAATGAGTGAATTAAGTGCAGCAGACTTTTCTGTGTAATGAGTTCTTCACAGTTAACTCAAGTCTTGATAATTTGCCATTAGTTTTCCAAAATTGGTTGAGGTTATGAGTTGTTCTTGATATAGAGGTGCTCTAATATCAAGGATAACTTGTTCTTTTGGAGATTAATAATCTCCATTAGACGTCTTGATGCCCAACTCCAGCATCTCCATGTCTAAGCACCCAACTCCAACATCCGGACATCTCTGTGCCCAACTCCAGCATCTGGACGTTTGAGCACCCAACTCCAACATTTGGATGTCTCGATGCCCAACTCCAGCATCTGGACGTCTCGGCACCCAACTCCAACATTTGGACGGTTCGATGCCCAACTCTAGCATCTGGACGTCTCGACGCCCAACTCTAGCATCTAGACATCTTGGTGCCCAGCTCCAACATCTGGATGTCTCGATGCCCAACTCCAGCATCTGGATGTCTCGGTGCCCAACTTCAGCATCTGGACGTCTCGATGCCCAACTCTAGCATTTGGACATCTCGATGCCCAACTCCAACATTTGGATGTCCCGAAACCTAGTTTTGGTATTTGGTTCCTCGATGCCATCCTTTTCTCTGTTCTTCAAAAAACTTGTTCTACAGTGACCTACTTAGATAGTACTTCTAAGAGGGTCTTTGTGGTCATAGAGCATGGTGGGCATGCCTACACTTGGAAGGGTGAATTTGTTTTTCCCCAAACAAGATCCAATGTCTCTTATGGTCACCAAGGAGCTGGAACATCTCAAGCTCATGGAACTCAAAGGGATAGGAGTAGAGATAGGCATGAAGTAAGCTTCGGGACCCAAGGAATCAAAGAAATGCATATGAATTCCATCTGGCTAGGCCTAGAGAACACACTAGGACTTTGAGACCTACACAATTGGTTAAGTCCATGAAGAACTGCTTCGATGGCACTAGAGACCCATATGATCATGTGGCATAATTTAGGCAAGCCTTGAGAGCTGAGCAAGTTGACGGCCTATTCACGCAATACAACGCTTTTGGTCTAACCATGAAGAACACGGCCCTTACGTGGTTTCAACCACTACAACAAAGGCAATATAGAAACATAGACCAACTACTAGAAGCCTTCATCATGGAAATTTCAAAGAGTGGCATAAGGCACAACACTTCCTCATTGATCCATAGTTTTAAACAAACACCTCAAGAGATAGTGAGACTTGTAGGAAGAAGATTTTGGCAATACCTAGAGAGATGTCATATGCCCGAGTTGCCCACACCCGCCAAACAAGTGGCTTTATTCTTAGATGGATTGTTAAGTACCAAATTGAGATCCTATGTGTATCTAAAGGACCCTAGATCCATAGAAGAGTGTGTACACATGTGCATAGATATTGAGGATAATCTAGGGGAGGAATAAGAGCTTTCAAAAATCTATAAAGATTCAGATAGCTTTGCTAGCCTCAATTCAAAGCCATCCACATTTATTGAGGAACTTGCAAAGAAGGTAGCTTAGAATTTAGGAGTCTCTAGCAAACAAATACCAAGATTTGCCCCAGTGAAACGATGTTACATATGTGGGGGAGACCATATGGTTAATGTGTGTCTAATCATGGCTCAACCCCAAACCAATCTGAACACCCAATATTGCACCATAGAAAGGAGATACACTAACCATACCGCACAAGATTGCCCTTACAACAAACAAGCTGCTATGCAAAATTATCCACAATCATATCCACAACAGGGAAGATACCAGAATCAGTACCCACCATAACAATATGGCAAGCCCCAGCAACCCTAGCAACCACCCTATCAAAGGGGAAACAAAGACCTCAACCAATTTTAGCACAGCAACCTCCCCCTCCAGCCAATGTGATCCCTATAAAGTATGTAGCCGCTGAAGAAAATATGAATAGATCCTTAGTGCCAGTATCATCATTGCTTTCAGAAAGTGACTCAAATGATAATTATGAAGACCCTATCGAACCTAGTTGGGAGCAAAATATGCCAATGTCACAAATCCTAACCTTAGGCCCCAACCTAGGCAGATAAGACCCTCATTTCCTAGAGGACCATGCTATTGATGTCAGGAGATCACCTCGTTTGTGATTGCCCTATGCCTACACCTACACAACCCCAATCTGTGGAAATTCAAGGTTTTTGCCCAAATTGTGGGAAGGAGCACTTGTTATAAGATTGTCCTAAGAACCCCACCAATATGCCAAAAATCACTCCTATCAACGTTATTGGGTTAGTGGTAGACTCCTTGGAAAGTGTGACTTCCACTCTCCTAGTGCAAGTAGTCACAAGAGCTCAGGCATTTAAGCAAAACCAAGACTTAGGCCAAGAAAAGAGTTCAGAGGTTAGTGAGACCGAGAGTCTAACCAAGAAGAGGACAAGAGCTTGGAGAGAAAGTCGTGAATGAATGAAAAGACAATGGTCAAAGAAAATGAATGAAATCAAGGAAAGCTTAAGAGAAACAAAAGCCAAGATAATGGAAATCACATCTCAAATGCACTCTCATAAACATCACAACCACCATCCCTTTCACTTTCTAATCTTCCACCCTCTAATCAACCTCGTGTAATCCGGCCACCACCTAGAGTCGGATTAGTCCTAGCAAATCCCACTCCCAAGGACATAGACATGATGCTTAAGGCATATCAAGCTAGAATACAAGAAGGTCCAAACGTAACAAATCATGAGAAGTGTTACCCTAGAGCTGACATAGAGGTTGAACGGACCAAGCTTTTTGCTAAGATGGTAGAATAGGCTCAAACAATGTTTGAGGCTACTTGTCTTTTCAATTACTCTAGTTCAGCTAAGACTCAGTTACATTTTGATGGACTATTAGAAAGATTAGAGAGGCTAATTACAAAATCTGGAAAGGAAGCCACTCCCAGAGTAAGGACAAGGTAAGAGAAAGAATGAGCATTCCTCCCAAGGAAGCTTATGTGCTTAATTCCACTAAACCAAACACCACTTCTTCTATGAATCGATATTCCCAAGAATTTCTAAGAGAAATTCAAGAAGAGAAATGGGCAAAAGAAAGTGAGAATCCTCCTCCTATTGAACTTGTGGATGACCTACATGATCAATTTCCACAAGGCATTCCTTCCATCTATGGAGAACAAGAAGATGAATAGCCTAGTGAGCGGTTAGACTTCGAGTCTAATTCTTTGTAGGAATTGCCTCATTTTATAGGCCCATGGGAAGCAAATTCCACCTATATGAGAGCACTCACAATCATGGTGAGAAATGAAGATTCAGTCATACCTAGGAATGCAGAGGTAGTGAAGAGCACTAAAGTGCAGTGCAGTCTCACTTTAGAAGAGCTACTCAAGGTTAAACCAGAATTGTGGAAACACATATCCAACCAAGTGCCAAAAGTAGCGGAACCTTGTTCCCAGGTAGGATCTCATAGAACAGTGCTAGAAATACCCTTGGACAAGATAGGAGATATGAGCGAAGGAGAAGAAGGAAACACCTATCTTCCCATCACTCATCAAGGTTACACCACCTAGGTGATTTTGGACTCAGGTGCAAGAGTTGCAATTGCTACCACTTCCTTATGGAAGCATTGGGGCAAGCGAGCACTCAGGCCAACACGAATGAAATTGCATATGGTTGATGGTCACATAGAAAGACCCTTAGGATTGTTAAAAGGGATAACTCTCACTACTTGTGGAGTAGAGTTTGAGCATACCTTTGCCATATGTGACTTTAGCAAGAACAGGCCTATGAGATGATTTTGGGAAGACCATTCCTGACACAACTGCAAATAGTACAGGATTGGGGAACCAAATCCTTGTACTTGCAACACTTAGGTGTCACAACCAAAATCAATCTCAAGGATTACTCTCATAGAGATGTGCCCCCTATATAGTGGAATCCCATCCATAGAACCACTGAAGACACGGAGTCAGTGCATTCCATAAGATCACGATCCTCATGGATGCATGAAGACACTCACTTATGGATGTGTAAGGTCACAGAAGAAGAAGAGAAAAGAGAAAAGGCTAGAGAGGTAGGTGCAAAGGAAACTCATAGATCAATACGAGACCCAGCCTATGCACCTGTAGTATTCCCAGACGAAGAATTTGAACCTCATGGTTGGGTAGAAATCCTAGCAACAATGGATGTATTCATCAATGAAGAACAATGGACACCACACTGTGATGAAGATGGCTATGACATTTCAATTTTTGCCATAGAACCAATTATGTGTGATTCAGTCCTTGAAGAGTGTGAGGCTAGTATGGATGAGATCGATCAACTAAGTGATCAGATTTAGAATCCATCCATATGGATCCCTTTTGGGCATCAGAAGAAGAATTCCTGTATGAAGTAGAAGCTCACCCTCAAAGACAGGAAGAGTTTACGAATGACGTGAGATTGACCACACGGATAAACACCAAGAGTGAAGAGAAGAAAAGCAAGAAGAGAGAAACTACACCAGAGGAGGAAGAATCTTTGTTTGAGGTCCCTAAAAATTTTAAGAAGTATGAGATGGAAGATAGAAAATTCATGATAAGGATGCCTAAATGTGAAGCATAAGCAGGAGAGGCCTTCGATAACAAAGAGAAAACTAAGAAAATCATTGTGACCATAGAGGAAGGTGAAGAAAGATGCATTCACATAGGACATGATTTAACAAAGAACGAGGAGCAAGAGTTGGTAGACTTGCTACGAGAATATAGAGATGTTTTTGCATGGAGTTACAGGGACTTGAAAGGAGTACACTTTGACATATGCTCACATACGATTCCCATGACCTCAGATGCCAAACCCTCCAAGCAGAAGCCATACACATATAACGACAATTATGCTGCCAAGATCAAGGAAGAGATAGATAGATTGGTAGAAGCAGGATTTATCTATGAGATTGAGCACAATGAATGGGTATCCCTCATTGTAGTGGTGCCCAAGAAGAATGGCAAGCTATGTGTATGCATTAACTTGAAGAAGGTTAATGTAGCCACTATTAGAGATAGTTATCCGCTTCATATCACTGAGCATCTATTAGAAAGAGTAGAAGGCAAGGAATCATACAGCTTCCTTGATGGATTCTCTCGCTACAATCAAGTGGCCATTTCTCTAGAAGATCAGCATAAGACAGCTTTCGCCACAGAGTGGGGCATATTCACTTTTTGAAAAATGCCATTTGGGCTTACCAATGCACTAGCTACCTTTTAGAGGTTGATGTGCCATGTGTTTAAAGAGTTCTTCAGGAAAAACTTGGAAGTCTATGTTGATGATCTCTATGCTCATTCCAACATTAGACAAACACACATACCTAAACTCAGAAAAATCTTTGACAAATGTAGAGAATATCAGGTCTACTTGAACCCAAAAAGGTGTGTTTTCATGGTCAGACAAGGCAAGATTCTAGGACACAGTGTGTCAAAGAACTGTTGATATATTTAGGTAGTGATGTGTGTGAACACACTAGGACCACCGGGGTACTTTTTTCCCTCTTTAGGAGGTCTTTTTCCCCCGGCTTGTATATATGCATATTGCCCTAACGGGCTACTTATCTTTGTATATTCTAGTGGTAATACATTCAGTATTGTGTGCTGAGCTCCAAGCTTCTTCTTCTTCCTTGTGTTGTTTGCATGCTTCCATAGACGACTAACTCCAACAATTGGTATCAGAGCATGTCACCGCTTCATCTAGGGCATTGTCGATACCTCTCCATTTGTAGTCTCAGAAAAGCATGAATTTTGGTGAACATACTCAACGTGTTTTTGAGATCAAAACTGCTTTGCTCTATGGTGCCGCAATCGCGATCTCAGCTCGTTTTGACCTCCCAACGCACTATCAAAATGCTTGTGCAAGCTATTTTGTCTTTTTGTGCCAAAGGTATATACCAGTTTTAGTTTGCCACTATAAGCGTCTCAAATTTTGCTATAAGTTTAGCAGAATTCGTCTGGGTAGTTCTATTCAACTTTTTGAGATACAATCAATTTTCTGCATCAAGGTATTTTAGTCACCAGCCATGGCTGAAAGCAGTGATGTATTTTGTATGTTGACTGTTGAGGATAAGTTGGATGGTACCAACTACCCATTGTGGGCTTATATGATGCGACATGTATTGGTTGCAAAAGGACTCTGGAACATTGTGCAGGGTGTTGAAAAATGTCCTATCACACCTACAACTGTTACAATTGCAGATACTGAAGCTGATGCAGAAGGTGTTGAAGATGATGATATTTTGCATATTCCTATTCGTGCTATGATTTCTGTTGCACCTACTATAGAGAAAATTTGTTGGGATGGCAGAGATGCCCAGGCACATGCATTGATAGCTTTGTCTATCAAACATGCCATTATTCCTCACATTCACTCTTGCATAATAGCTAAGGATTGTTGGGATACACTTACCACATTGTACCAAGCTAGGAGTGAGGCTCGTGTTGCTTACCTCCGAAAACAGTTGGAGAGTGAGCACATGAATGAAGGTGATTCTATGGATAGTTTTCTAACAAAGATCAAAGACTTGAGGGAACAGTTGATTTCTGCTGATGAGGTTATACCAGATAGCTCACTTCTGCAGACTGTGTTTTGAATGGTCTTCCTGATTCATATCAGAGTTTTGCTTCTACTCTTTGGTTGATGATGAAAGGCAATCCAAATGCCTTGTCGTTTGAGGAGTTAGTCTCTGTTCTGTTGCAAGAAGATCAGTCTAGGCAGAATAGGTCCATTATGTGTGTTGTAGATCAAGCTTTCCTAGCAAATCAGAAGGGCAAAGGAAAATGGAGCTCTTCAACTAGTAAGAAGAAATCTGCTAATTCTCCACAATCGAAGAGGGAAGACAAAGATGAAAAGAAATCAAAAAAGCAAAAATTGTTTTGCAAGTACTGTAAAGGAAATGATCATATCATAAAGAACTATCCAAAACTGGCTGCTAAAGAGGCAAAGACGAAAGAGGCTGGAATGGTTATTGCAGAGGCCTCTACACCAAAAACAGAGTCTGCTAATCTTGTGCAGGAAGAAGAATGGGCGTTTACTATTGTTTGCAATTTTGATCCATCTTCTCATGAGTAGTGCATGTCTGCAGTAGACTCAGATGTTTTGTACTTTGACAGTGGGGCAACCAAACATATTACCTCGCAGTGCAGTTTCTTCTCTTTACTTGAGCCTGCTCCTACAGGGAATACTCTTACATGCACCAATAACTCCTCTTATCCTGTTATGGGAGTTGGTAAGATCATTTTGACTGCTGCTGATGGTAGTTCTTTCACTTTGTTAGATGCTTTGTTTGTTCCAGGGATCAAGAAAAATCTGTTATCAGTTTCCGCATTAGCCAAGATTGGCTTGGTTGTGAAACTTGTTGACGACAGATGTACAGTTCATGATCTGTCAAATGGCGATGTGATTATTGCTTATGGCATTTTATATCGTGGGCTATATAAGCTCATAGACTATGAAAGATCTATAAATGATTCGGCATGTGTAGTACATCATTCTTAGGCTATGTCAGATGCAAAGCTTTCACATGCATGCTTTGGTCATCTGAATTTTGCTAGTTTGCTCGCCTGCAAAAATCTGAAAAGGTGTCCTCTTTGCCCAAAGATGAGGCACTTGAAAAACATGTTTGTGAAGGCTGTATTTTGGGCAAAATGCAGCATTCCTCCTTTCCAAAAGATGGTTCAGTTCGGGCTACTCAGAAATTGCAACTTGTACATAGTGATGTCTAGGGTCCTATGTAGACACCTTCTTTTGGAAATTATCTTTACTTTGTGAGTTTCATCGATGATTTTTCTAGGCATGCATGGGTATATCCATTGAAGGCAAAGTCCGAAGTGTTCATGTGCTTCAAATAGTTTTTGGTTTTGGCTGAAAATCTCTTAGCATGTAAAATGGGCACCCTCCTTTCTAATCGACGAGGGGAATATATGTCTTTTGCTTTTAATGCATTTCTGGCTGAACGTGGGATAAAACACTAGTGTACAGTGTTGTATACACCTCAATAGAATGGAGTTGTTGAACGAAAGAACAGGTCACTCATGGAGATGGCAAGGTGTGTGGTCAAGAGTCAGGCTTTACCACATAGTTTATGGCTTGAGGTTATCATGTGTGCAGCATATGTTCTTAACAGGTGTGCCACTAAAGCACTGTACTCTATCACTCCATATGAGGCTTGGTATGATCGCAAGCCATTTGTTGCTCATCTGCTTGTTTTTGTTGTTTGGCATATGCATTAGTGCCTGAACAACATCGAAGAAAATTGGATGATAAAGCAGTAAATTGTATTTTTGTTGGGTACAGTTTTGAAAGTAAAGGCTATCGTTTGTATCATCCACAAACTAAATGCATTCTAGTTATCTGTGATGTTGTTTTTGTGGAAGATGCTATTCAACCATTGCTTTCATGTACTAAGGAGACATCTGTTAGCTCCAAAGACATGTATGATACTTTGCTACCTCTTTTTACAGGCGGACAGTCTAGTGTTGGTCCTAATGAGGCAACTTCTCAACCTTTGCAGGTTTCATGTGATGATGCAGATCATCCCATTTCTAATGCAGATTTACATGATGCACTTGTTGATGAGAGAGCTGATATTCAGGAGGCAAAAACTATGCCAAAATGGCTGGTGCAAACTTTGCATGATAGCAAATTAGATGCATCTATGTCATATCGTACTCAATCAGGCTCTCATAGTGCCTCTTTTGCATCAGATTGCTATGTTATGGCTGCATCTAGTCTCTGTGATGAGATTGAGCCTGTTTCAGTTGATGAAGCACAAAATTCAGAAAATTGAATGGCTGCTATGCAATCTGAATATGATGCTATAATGAAGAATGGTAGTTGGTCTTTATGTGACTTTCCTCCTGTCAAGAAGGCCATTGGCACTAAGTGGGTATACAAGTTAAAGCAAAAACTTGATGGTACAGTTGACAGGTATAAGGCTAGGCTTGTTGCAAAGGGTTATGCACAGGAAAGAGGCATTGATTTTGATAAAACCTTTGCTCCTACTTGCCGAATGACTACTGTTCGTAGCATTTGTGCACTTGCAGCTCATCATGGTTGGAATGAACATTAGTTGGACATTAAAACAGCATTTCTGAATGGTGACTTGCATGAAGAAGTGTCTGTTTTTCAAGCTTGTGGCTTTGTGCAGAAAGGGCATGAAAACCAGGTGTGCAGGTTAAAGAAGGCATTATATGGTTTAAAGCGAGCACCACGTGCTTGGTATGAAAAGATACATGCCTATCTGATTGCACATGGTTTTGAGAACAATCCAACTAAAAGCACCTTATATGCCAAGCATGCTAATGATGTACTTCTGATCATTGCGGTGTATGTTGATGACATGCTACTCATTGATCCTTGTGAGAAGCATATTGCTGATTTCAAGGTTGATTTACATGCCTCATTTGAGATGTCTGATTTGCGGCATTTGTATCATTATTTGGGCATTCAGTTTATGCATGTTGATGGTGGAATGGCATTGTGTCAACCGAAATATATTGACACACTATTGCAATGTTTTGGCCTTGAAGATTGTAAACCTATTGCCACTCCTATGGAGACAGGTTTATGACTAAGTCTTCATGATGTTGGAGATGCATTTGATGTTGTTCTCTATTAGCAGGCTGTTGGATGCTTGATTTACTTATGCATTACTCGGCCAGATATTCAGTTTGTTGTCTCATAGATGAGCAGATTTATGCATTGCCTAGGAGTCAAGCATTGGTAGGCGGTTAAGCACATCTTTCGCTACTTGAGTGGTAGTCAGCTACTTGGGTTGTTTTATCCCAAGGGGGGATCGCTACCGCCAGTTTCGCATGCTTTTTCTGACTTTGATTGGGCTAGTTGTTATGACACTCGTGTGTCCCCTATTTTGCTTCATGCTTGGTAGCTCATGTATATCTTGGTTGAGAAAGAAGCAGCCTATTGTGGCCACTTCCAGTTGTGAGGCTGAGTATAGGGTAGCTTTCATAGCGACTGCTGAGTGTGTGTGGCTCAGACGTCGTATGGCTGATTTGGGTGTTGGTCAGTCTTTTGCCACCACCATCTTCACTGACAGTCAGATTGCACTGGCAGTTGCAAGGAACCCTGTCTTTCATGATTGCACTAAGCACATTGATGTGCATTATCATTATGCCAGGGAGAGGTTCTCTGTTGGGGAGATCAGCTTGGCATATGTGCCCACGTAGGAGAACATTGCAGACCTTTTCACAAAGGCTCTGCCTAGGGAGAAGTTTGAAGCTTTCCAGAAAGCTTTGGGCTTACTTCCTTTTATGGAGTGATTTCCACATAGCTTGGCACTTCCTTATACATGAGTGTCAGCTCCTTGTTCACCGCTTAACTCCCAGGGGGGATTTGTTGATACATTTAGGTAGTGATGTGTGTGAACACACTAGGACCGCTAGGGCACTTTTTTCCCTCTTTAGGAGGTATTTTCCCCTGGCTTGTATATACGCCTATTGCCCTAACGGGCTACTTATCTTTGTACATTCTAGTGGTAATACATTCAATATTGTCTGTTGAGATCCAAGCTTCTTCTTCTTCCTTGTGTTGTTCGTGTGCTTTCGCAGACGACCAACTCCAACAAGAACGGCATATCCACAGATGAGGATAAAGTTAGAGCTATTGCAGAGCTACCTAGGCCAAAGAATGTCAAGGAAGTACAAGCTTTCATGGGGTATTGCGGCTATTCCCGATGTTTCATTCATATGTATGGGATCATTGCAAAGCCTCTGTACTCTCTTTTGAACAACATTGAGTGGACAGACGAATGTGAGAATTCCTTTAACGAGCTTAAGAGAAAATTATGTTCGGCACCAATCTTGACTACACCAGATTGGAACAAGCCACTCGATGTTCATGTGGATGCATCCAATCACGCAATTAGGTGTGTATTAGCACAACCTACTGGTGAAGGTAATATGGATCTTCCAATTTCTTATGCTACTAGACAATTGAATTCGGTTGAACAAAATTATACTACTATTGAAAGAGAAGGATTGGGCATGGTATATGCGGTTAAGAAGTTTAAACATTATTTGCTTACAAGTAAGTTTAACTTTTTTACAGACCATCAAGCATTATTCTATCTAGTGAACAAACCCTTCAATACAAGCAGATTAGTAAGATGGTTCCTTTTACTAATGGAATATGACTTTGAAGTAGTGGTTAGGAAAGGACGGACTCACCTTAGGGCAGATCACCTTTCTAGACCAACTTCAGGGGAGTCCCCTGAAGGAGTATAAGATGACCTTCCTGATACTTATTTGTTCAATCTAGAAGTAGCACCTAAGTGGGCCAAAACTATAGTGCCTATTCTAACATTTGGACCTAAACATCCTGTAGTGAGAACTAAAGACAAGGAAGTGCTCATATCTCAAAAATACCACATAATGGTAGGCAACATGTATAAGCACACCAACCAAAGCGTATTGGCTTGTTGTGTAGATGAAGATGAACATGCAAAATGGTTGCAACTAGCATAGGTAGATGCATTACAGCAACGCCATTCGATACATAGAACCCTACAAACCCTAGGAAGATTAGGTGTGTATTGGCCAACTATGGAAGCAGATGTCCATAAGTTGTGCAAGGAAAGCCCAATCTGTTGTATTAGACCACTTGTGGAGCATGCTACATTGTACCAAGTGTCTCTAATAACAGATTGGAGTGAACCATTTAGTAGCCTTTCTGAGGACGAAAACATTCCCTCAAGAAATGACCTTGGCTAGACAAAGGAGATTAGAACAAGAAGTAATAGACTATGCTCTCATTGGAGATAATCTATATAGACAAAGAAAAGACAGATATCTTAGATTGTGTTTCCATGAGGGCGAATATATGAAGATCTTGGAGACTGCTCACCAAGGTGTGGCATGAGGACACTTTGGACCAGACCGTGTGATTAAGGCAATTCTATTCGCAAGTCTTTGGTGGCCAACACTTCACATGGATGCACATACCTATGTGAAGAGGTGTGACATTTGTCAGCGGACTCAATATCTGATATGAAAAGACGAGATACCTCTGAAACATATGATGGGAGGACGTGCATTCTCTAAGTGGGGAATAGGCTTTGTTGGTCCTATTAACCACCCAACTAAGAGTTCACATATTGAGTACATTATTGTTGCCACAAACTATCTAACCAAATGGGTAGAATTAAAGGCCACAACAAAGAATGACGCTCAAACGATAGCTAAGTTCTTTATTGAGAACGTGTTCACGAGATATGGTTTGCCAATAGAATTGGTAAGTGATCGTGGCACTCACTTCTTGAATGAGGTCATTGAACACTTGTTATAAGAATTCATTTTTATCCACAAGAAGTCTGCCCCATATCATCCACAAGCCAATGGCCAGGTGGAAAGCACAAATAAAATACTTTGTAATGTGTTGATGAAATTGGTGAATAATAAACATTCAGACTGGAACAAACAGCTACACCACACTGTTTGGGCATATCGAGCTGCCTATAAAACGGTACTACAAGCCACACCATATCCGATGGTATTTGGCCAAAATGCAATGCTACCATTAGACTTCTTGATATCCACATCAAAAGTCGCACAGGAGTATGAGTGGACAGGTCACGAACTCTCTTCAAGGATTTTTTATCTTGAACGGTTAGGTGAAACAAGAATAAGAGCAATTGTAGGAATATACGCGGCCAAGAAAAGGCAAAAGGATTACTTTGATGCCCATGTGAAGGATAAGGGCTTGAAAGTGGGAGATTCAGCCCTAGTGTACACCTTAAAGCAACATGCAAGAAAGCTAGAGAAGCGAGGCTACGGACCCATGATTATTAATACAATATCACCGAGTGGAGCAGACCAATTAGCCAAAGGCGACATCCTGGCTAGTTACATCAGTGGGTGTAGAGTCAAATTATATCAAGAACCCCTAACAAAGGAGACGCGAAATCGACTCAACACTGCGAAGAAACCTAAAGAAGAAGAAAAACAAATTCAAGAAGAAGCACAAGCAGAAGCTCTAGAACGCATTTGACGAATGAAAATAAGAAAACAAGTTAGAGATCAGCCTAGTTTGACACTCAGGAAGCTCCACGATATCACATGGCCATGTGCAAAGCATCACGTGTAAGTTCCCATAGGATAGTTGATCGATGATCCTTTGTGACCCTGGAGATAGGACATGGAGAGAGTAAAAGGACCGTAAGAGCTTTGATTGACTCAGGAGCAGCCACTAGTGCAGTTTGACTTTCTTACTGTCAAGGATTGCAATTGAAAGTCAATCCTATAGAAGCATATCTCATAGGATTGGGAGGTGTGGAAACCCCTTGCATGGGTGAGGTGGAACTTCCCCTCTACATTCAAGATGTTCTAATGACAGTCAAAGTGCTAGTGTGTGAAGACAAGATCTCACTAAGCCTTTGTTCTTGTTCAAAACTGGATCTATGATCATGCAATCAACTTAAACCTAAGAAGTGGACTTCTTCAGGCATGGGTAAGTCAAAACCGCATCACAATTGAATTAGAAAACCTAGCACTCAAGGAACTAGGAATGATACCCACTCCTGATCCATCCAGGAACACACATGATCATAACAATGTTATTCTTGTCCAAGGTTCTATGGTGTAGAAGATTCTCACTCTTGAAGGAGGTGCAACAGTCAATGAGGAACTCCCTTCTTTTCCAAAGAGGATCCCAAGAAAACAAGCAGGGCAACACAAGTCACAGAGGAAGCCGATAATCAGGAAGCATGATCAATGACTGGTGCAACATAAAGTACCTTATGGAATGAAGCAAATCTCGATACGCAAGGGTGCACAACCCTCTGCTCTAGAGACAGGATCCCAAAAATGCACCAAACAAACTACTCTGTCAAGAACTACAATGAAGCAGTATCCTAGGTATCAATCTAGATGGACCATTTCGATTTGCATCCCAAAGCGGTCAATGAAGGAAGACCCCAATGCTAGACAAATATGGATGCCCAAGACTTGCTTACGAGCTCAAATAGCTTCAACTTAGCCCACAAGCCTGAATAGCCACACACAGACACTCACGAAAAAACCTTCAGCGCACATATTTGCACTACACACCTTCACATCTCCAATCACACCTAGAATTATCTGGAAATGGGTGCCCAAAAAGTCCCAAGTCAAGGAAGATCTAAGCCAGAAATATTTAAAAGTCATCATAGCCGAAAGTTGTAACCCCATTTTGAAAATTTGGAGAATCAACCCTTGTATCGAACCCCCTTAACATCCTTTGTAAATCAATGCACACCAGAGTAGACGCATTTTGAGTACAGTGCACATCCAAAGTATGCATCTAAGGGAATAACTAACCTACTAACCGACATTCACACACATCACAAACACTTCATCCCCTAACCCCTAACCACTTTGGGTATCATGTTGGTATTATACAGGGAACACCGTAATATCATGTTTCCTATGCAATGCTAATATGTTTCTCTTCTTCTAGCAGATAAGCAACAAGAACTATGAGCAATCTCATGGCAGAGATAGTAGGCCCCAGCTCGCAGGCAAGAATAAGTCAAGCAGGTGTTAATATGGAAAATCTACCTATTGAAGTGCCACCAACTCAACGACCGATAGAGTTGCGACACCTATAACAAATACCCATATCGGACCCTCCCACAGGAATAACGGACAGAGTTCATGCAAACTCTCACTGGTTCAATGGCATGTCAGGGCCCTTAGGAGAGGTGAAGTACATATGGGAGTCCAAGTGTGAGTATGATAGGGCCTAGGTATGATTCCAATTCTTTTCCAAAGAGTTCGAGATTCTCCAAAACACATCAGAACTTCAAAAGCATATGGCAACGTGTAGGGCTGGTGGAATACTTTGAGGCACCCTTACCAAAACTGGATTTTTTGCATTGTTACTATTTGGTATCAACATTACAGGCGAGTGAGATAAAGGACTAACTAGCAACCTTCGTCATTCCTTCCTTATTGGGCAACAATGAGTTATAAAAGTTTGAAATTACCCTAGAATTGGTAAGCACTGCTCTGAACATGCAAGGCACAACTGTGCCCTCCGAGAAGGATGCTTTGATACCTGATAACATGGAGAATCAAAAACTACAAAAGTTAAAAGATATGGCAGCACTCACACCAAATGTTTCCATCCCCGATTCTATGACAGAGGACCCTATCCCACCAACTAGAACGTCTAGAGGGTGAAGATGAGGAAGAGGAAGCACGAGAAGAAGAAGAAATGGCAGAAGCCCTAGCTTATACGGCAAAACTCCATAGATTATACCAGATCATGGAACGGGTGTGGGCACAATAGTTACTCTGTGAACAAAACAGCAGAATGCTCATAGCCCAGCTCTTCGAAGAATCTAGAGTGGACTCTGAATATAGTGAAACTCTCATATTGCTAGCAGAAACCTATAGTGTAGTGGAAGAAATCCGGTCCACATTACAAAGGCCTCCTGCCCAATATGATCCTTGTAGATTCCAAACACGACCAAGGTCAAGCAAGAACATTCAGATCCCTATCACAATTGTCGAGGCAACCACTACGGCAACCGAACGGATAGAGACAACTTCCCAAGCAACTGGAACTCCAGGCCATGAAACCATGATCATCCATAACACAAATAGAACCACTACCTCCAACAACCCCACCCTTACCTCCTCGAGCAGAAGTTGTAAATATCATCTCGACTAGTAACCCCACAGAGCAAACCTTCATCTTCTGTAGCCCCACTTCCAGTTCAACCTTGTTTTTCTCCTTCGATAACTCTATATATCATACCACCACCATTACAACCAAATCCCTCATGGAGCTTGCCTTAGGACATCATGTTTCCACAACCTCAGTCAAAGGCCACATGAACACTAGAACCACATTTCTTGGTTCCTGTTGGCAGTGGTTAGGGTGGTCAAGGACTCACAAGACAAGGGAGCCAACGAGAAGGGCCAAGCAGACAAAGCAGTCAAAGAAGATCTGGCAAATAGGCCATCATTTTTTCCTAAATTAATACTTTCCAAATAGTGATTTTAGTCACTCCACACCATTGTAAATACCATTCCACCTTTTTGTAACTCCATTTTGTGCAAGCCAAGGAGTCCTTGAGCTTGAGGAGCATTAGAAGTACCTACCTTTAAATTTTCATATTTTTTAGACTCCGTTTGAGCCTCCAAATAGGCCCTAGAACCTAATTTTTAACTAGGCTAGACACTAGGTCTGGACAGGGCCAAAGCTAGTCAAAAACTATAAAAAGAGCTAGAGAGCTCATTTTTGAGGTTAGCTTGTTGTGGAATTGAACTTGTAAGAGCACTTTTGAGAAATCTAAAAGAATTCCATTGTCTCTCTTTTTGTTCTTGCCATGTGTGTGTGTGTGTATGTGTATGCATGTTAGTGTGCTTCTCACTCACACACTTGTGCCATCACTTGTGCGAGGTCTTCATACGATCCTCACGTCTTCCCGGATTGACATTAAAGGAGGTGCTACTCATCACTCAGCTACACCAAATTTTGGCGCCGTTGTTGGGGATCGAGCTTTGAGGACGAGCGTGTGATGGTAAGATGTAGAGTTGTGACGTTGGCGTTGTAGGTAATTTCTTTACTTTTCCTTATTTTTCTCTTTCTTACTTCATCATCATCATCACCATCATCATCCTCACCATCTCCCACCTCCATCTCCATCATCCCGAAAAATTTCAGTTTTTAATATCACCTTCTCCCCTCCATTCCCCTCATTTCACTTGTGAGAGAGAGCGAGAGAGCAATTTGGGTGCACTACTTTTGCATGTTTTTTGAGTGATCTTGCAGGTTGTAGTTGTATCATCATCCCCAGCAGTCTTCGCATTACGGAAAAGCTCCGCTCTGTCTCTGTGTCACAGAACTCTGTCGATCGCGATCGACAAAAAATTTGACCTTTTGGTAAAACAAAGTGCACCACCATAATCTACATGATGAATACACTCTAAATCACTAATCACAGTAAAAAAATTTCGTGTTTCTCTGTCAATCGTGACCGACACTGTCGATCGCGATCGACAGCTTTTGTCAATCGCGACCGACAGCCTCTGTCAATCGCCACCGACAGACCCCACGACCGACCGACTGCCACGTAGGATTCAGTCAATCGCGATCGACACTGTCGATCACGACCGACTGAAATTTCACGATTGACTCAAAGACTCGCGTTGCCACGTGTCCATTGCGACGGATAGAACCCTGATTGACTGAAATCACGGCGAAAACCGATTGAAATTTCATGATTGACTCAAAGACTCGCGTTGCCACGTGTCCATTGCGACGGATAGAACCCCGATTGATTGAAATCACGGCAAAAATCTCGAAAAAAGTGTGTCAATCGTGATTGACACCATCGATCGTGATTGACACCATCGATCGTGATTGATAGGACCCACGATCGACTCTGTCGATCGTCAATCACGACTAACGTGTCAATCGCGACCGATAGGCCCCAACGGACACCTCTGTCA
Organism: Ceratopteris richardii; assembly: GCA_020310875.1. Lineage (NCBI taxonomy): Eukaryota > Viridiplantae > Streptophyta > Polypodiopsida > Polypodiales > Pteridaceae > Ceratopteris > Ceratopteris richardii. The sequence goes on along the minus strand of CM035417.1, from coordinate 118,809,354 downwards.
ATCACGATTGACAGACCTGTCGATCGCGATTGACAGGCTTTTTCGGCCACATTTCTAGGGTTTTTATTCCAAGTTTTTGGGGTAATTTTGGGCATACTTGTCAAGCCATTAGTGATTTGTGAGGTCCCTACACTTGTATTTTTGAGAAAAAAATTATGTGAACTATCAGCCTGTTTCAACCCTGTTTTAGCCCCAGAACCCTGAACTGGCATAACTTTCTCATACAAAATCCGTTTGCTATGATTTTTGTTTTGTTGGACAGCTCGTGGGGAGTACAACCAAGACTTCCACTAGTTACAATAAAATTAATATTAGGATTATTAGATATAGTATTTTGAAGTGACCATATCCAAGGGGAAGAAAATTGAGGGATCTTTGGGATTGTTTTTCATGAAGCCAAAGAACAATTTGATCATTGAATTGCATGAATGAACATGGTTTGTTGTGTCAATTGAATTCAGACCTTGAGCTAACTGTAAGTTTTGCAGGTCTGTTGAGAGCATCGAAGGGCATTCTAAGCAAGAGTAAGTGCAAGCTTGGGAACACGCTTCCTGGGCACACAAGGGTAACCAAGAAGGAAACAAAAGGTTGGAAATTCTTAACACTCTCTATCAATTCCTAGCATAGGCTAAGCACAAATAGAGGCTTTGATCAATTAGGGTTACGTTAAGCACGACCAAGTCCAAGAACTCTAATCACTCAAGTGCAAGTACCAAGCGATTACATTTGTGAAACAACCTAAGGGAAAAGGATTTAGATCAAGCGACCAACCTCAAGTACGAGAAAACTTAAGTGTTCCTTGTAATGACGATTGATTGGACAAGAAGCGACATTCTAAGAAAAATTAAAAAGAACAAGTAACTAATACAAAAGAACTCAGCAACAAAATTGTACTTGGGAAATTTGGGATCATTCGATTGGGCATATGAACCTTAGATCAAGACAACACCTAGGAAGAGATAGACAGAGTCTTAGGTCTTCAGAGGCTAGTGTCAATCATACTGCTAGGTCTTGGGCCCAGTAGTTGAGCCATCATTCTCACTACCCTAGCTCTGAAACTAGCAGGTCTGAGATGTCCCAGGATATGGAGACACCTACAGGAAGTTCAGGTGTGCCATATTTACATAGGGTAGAAGGCCCCTACAAGATGCAGCTAGAATACCTTAGGACCAACCAATTAGGTGCTAGCATCTATGAGGACGGCCTAGGAAGATATGTGGTCCAGATCAAATAGATCAACCCATTGGACTAGAACGTCCAGTAGTCAAGTTTGAAAATGGAGCATACTTGGACAAAGAAGGAACCATATATGTAGTCACCAGTCACCCAGAACGGACAGATGAATTCGGAAATGTGATCCCAGAAACAGACTTAGGTGACCTAGAGCAAGGGAACATGAGTGTAGAACCTAAAACCCCTTGAGGCAAATCAGTTCTCACTAGGATTCTCACACCAGAGTGGGTTCCCCAGGACAATAAGAGCATAGATCTGCTTCTAAATCGAGAAACTGATGAAGCCTTCTGGAGGTATAAGCCTGATCAGGCGAATGAGGTAGGAATGATCACAATCTATGAGTTCAAAGATCTTGATAGCCCAGGTAAGTTGACCTATTTAGAAAATACTTTGGAGAGGATCTTTGTGGTCTCAGAACATGGCAGGCATGCCTACACTTGGAAGGGTGAATTCATTTTTCCCCAACCAAGATCTAATGTCTCTTTTGGCCACCAAGGAGCTGGAACATCCTAGGCTCATGGAGCTCAAAGAGACAGGAATAGAGATAAACCTGAGGTAAGCTTTGCCCACCCATTAGGAAGAGAACGAATGCAAACAGGGACAGACAGAGAAGAAACTGAGAGACTTAGAGCCCCAAGGAACCTAAGAAATGCTGATGATTTTCCTTTGACAAGGCCTAGGGAACACACCAGAACCTTGAGGCCAACCCAGCTGGTGAAGTCCATGAAGAGTTACTTTGATGGCACTAGAGATCCATACGATCATGTGGCCGAGTTTAGGCAAGTCTAGAGAGCTGAGCAAGTGGAGGACCTATTCACGTAGTACAATGCCTTTGGTCTAACCCTTCGGAACACCGCTCTTACGTGGTTTCAACCACTAAATGAGAGACACTTTAGGAACATAGACCAACTTCTAGAGGCTTTCATTATTGAATTCTCTAAGAGTGGCATAATCAGGCAATACTTAGAGAGATGCCCTATTCCTGAGTTACCCACACCAGCCAAACAAGTGGCTTTATTCCTAGATGGATTGTAAAGTACCAAATTGAGATCATATGTGTACTTAAAGGACCCTAGGACCATAGAAGAGTGTGTATGCATGTGCATTGACATTGAAGATAACCTAGGGGAGGAATTAGAGCTTTCAAAAATCTACAAAGATTCAGATAATTCTTCTAGCCTCTCTTCCACGCAATCCACATCTATTGAGGAACTCGTAGAGAAGGTAGCTCAAAAACTAGGTGTCTCTAGCAAACAAATTCCAAGATTTTCCCCTGTTAAGCGGTGCTATGCTTGTGGAGGTGACCATATGGCAAATGTATGTCCCAGTATGGCTCAACCCCAAGTGAATCCTAGTAGCCAGTACTGCACCATAGAATGGAGATACACTAATCACACTGCGCAAGATTGCCCATACAATAAGCAAGTCGTTAGGCAAACCTATCCTCAGCCTATCCACAACAGGGAAGATACCAAAACCAGTACCCACCATAGCAGTATGCTAGGCCTCAACAAACCTACCAACCCCAATATCAGGCCCAGCAGAGACCTCAACTAGTGCTAACCCAACAACCTCCTACGCCAGCCAATGTGATTCCTATAAACTATGCAGTTGCAGAAGAAAATTTGAATAGAGCTATAGTCCTAGTGACTCCATTGCTTTCAGAAAGTGACCCGAGTGATCATAGTTTTGATTCCACTCACATAGATAGTCCCCACGCTTATTACATGTAGTCTCCTGAACATGGTGAATCCTACTATAGTGAAGAACCGAGTGACCTAGTTGGGAGCCAGATTCCGCAAATGTCATGTACGCAAACCCCAACTCTAGACCTCAACCTAGGCAGACACGACCCCCATTCCCTAGAGGACCATGCTATAGATGTCAGGGAGATCACCTCATTCGTGATTGCCCCATGCCTGCACCTACACAACCCCAGTCAATAACGATCCAGGGCTTTTGTCAAGATTGTGGAAAGGAGCATCTCTTACAAGATTGCCCAAATAATCCCAATAATATGCCAAAAATCACTCTTATTAACGTCATTGGGTTGGTTGTAGACTCCATAGGGAGTGTGATTTCCATTGCACCAGCGCAAGTGGTCACTAGAGCTCAAGCTGCGCAATAGAACCAAAGTCTAGGCCATGAAAAGAGTTCTGAAGCTAGTGAAACTGAGAGCACGACCAAGAAGAGGACTAGAGCTTGGAGAGATAGCCGAGAAAGAATGAAAAGGCAATGGGCAAAGAAGATGAGTGAACTCAAGGAAAGCCTAAGAGAAACGAGATCCAACATAATTGAACTTACATCTCACCCTCCCTCTCACACCACTCCACCACCACCATTCCCATCTCCATCCGGTCCCCCACACTCCAATCTGCCTCATACGACCCCACCACCCCCTAGAGTAGGATCAGTTTTAGCAGATCCCACGCCCGAGGACCTAAACATGATGCTCAACGCATATTAGGCCAGAATCCAAGAAGGGCCAAACATGACGGGTCATGAAAAGTGTTACCCTAGAGCGGAACTAGAGCTTGAACGAACCAAAATTTGTGCTAAGATGGTGGAATTGGCTCAAACCATGTTTGAATCCAATCATCTCTTTAAGATCTCTAGTTCAGCTAAGACGCAGTTGCACTTTGATGGACTGCTAGAAAGATTGGAGAGGCTGATTGCACAATCAGAAAAGGAACCCGCCTCTCAAAATAAGGACAAGCCAAGTGAAAGGCTAAGCCTTCCCGCCCAGGAAGCTTATGTGCCTAATTCCACGGAACCAGACACCTCTTCTTCTATGAATCGGTACACACCAGAGTTCCTGCGAGAGATTCAAGAAGAGAAATGGGCTAAAGAAAGTGAAGTCCCTCCTCCCATTGAACTTGTGGATGACGCGCATGATCAATTCCCACAAGATATTCCTTCCATTTATGGAGAGCAGGAGAGTGCACAATCTCAAGAGAGATTAGACTTTGAGTCTAATTCTTTACATGAATTACCCCACTTCACAAGCCCATGGGAAGCTAAGTCTACTTGTATGAGAGCACCCACAGTCATGGTATGAAATGAAGACTCATTCATACCTAGGAACACGGAGGTAGTGAAGAATATGAAAGTGCAGTGCAATCTCCCTTTAGAAGAGCTACTCCAGGTTAAGCCAGAACTGTGGAAACATGTAGCCAAAAAAGTGCCAGAGGTCGCTAAACCGCGTTCTTAGGTAGGTTCTCATAGAACAGTGCTAGAGATACCACTGGACAAGATAGGAGATATGAGTGAAGGAGAAGAGGGAAACACCTATCTTCCCATTACCCATCAAGGATACACAACCAAGGCAATTTTGGATTCGGGTGCAGGAGTTGCAATTGCTACCACTTCCCTATGGAAGCGTTGGGGCAAGCCAGCACTCAGGCCAACGAGAATGAAATTCCAGATGGCTGATGGTCACATAGAAAAACCCTTAGGCTTGCTAGAAGGAATAACTCTCACTACATGTGGTGTAGAGTTTGAGCACACATTTGCTATTTGTGACTTTAGCAAGAACCAGGCCTATGAGATGATTTTGGGAAGACCATTTATGCGGCAGTTGCACGTAGTACAAGATTGGGGAACCAACTCTCTGTACTTGCTACACTTGGGTGTCACGACCAAAGTGAATCTCAAAGATTACTCTCATAGAAATGTCCCTCCTATCCAGTGGAATCCCATCCATAGAGCCAAAGATGATACTGAATCGGTGCATTCCATAGGATCAGGATCCTCATGGATGCATGAAGACACCCACTTATGGATGTGCAAAGTGGTAGTAGAAGAAGAGAAGAGAGAAAAAACCAGAGAGGTAGGTGCGAAGGAAACACATAGATCAACTCAAGACCTAGCCTATGCACCTATAGTATTTCTGGACAAAGAGTTTGAGCCTCACGGCTGGGCAGAAATCTAGCAACAATGGATGTAGCCATCAATGAAGAACAATGGACACCCCACTGTGATGAGGATGGCTATGACATTTTGGTCTTCGCAATAGAGCCAATCATGGGAGATTTGGTGTTAGAAGAATGCGAACCTAGCCCTGATGCATTTGAGGATGCAAGTGACTCCGATCTAGAGTGAATCATTATGGACCCACCTTTTGCATTAGATGAAGAATACTTATATGGAGTGGAAGCTTACCCTCAAAGACATGGAGGACTCACAAATGATGTAAGGTTAACCACACAAGTGACCCCTAAGGATGAAGGAAAGAAAAGAAAGAAGAGAGAAGTCACACCAGAAGAAGAAGAATCTTTATTTGAGGTCCCTGAAAATTTTAAAAACTATGAGATAGATGACAGGAGAGTCATGATAAGAATGCCAAAACGTAAGTCGCAATCAGGAGAGGCCTATGATAACAAAGCAACCACCAAGAAAATAGTTGTAACCATAGAAGAAGGAGAGGAGAGGTGCACTTACATAGGACATGACCTAACGGAAGAAGAAGAGCATGAGCTAATAGCCTTGCTAAGAGAATACAGAGATGTATTCGCTTGGAGTTACAAGGATTTAAAAGGCGTAGACCTAGACATATGCTCACACACGATTCCCATGACCTTAGATGCCAAACCATCCAAGCAGAAGCCATACAGTTATAACGATAACTACGCTGCTAAGATCAAGGAGGAGATAGATAGACTGGTAGAGGCTAGATTCATCTATGAAATTGAGCACACTGAGTGGGTATCCCCCATTGTAGTTGTGCCCAAGAAGAATGGAAAGTTACGTGTATGCATTAACTTGAAGAAGGTTAATGCAGCCACTATTCAAGACAACTATCCGCTTCCTATCACGGAACATCTCTGATAGCAGGCAAGGAAGTGTACAGCTTCCTTGATGGGTTTTCTGGCTACAATCAAGTGGCCATAGCTCCAGAAGATCAGCATAAGACCGCTTTTGCTACAGAGGGGGGCATATTTGCCTTCCGAGTAATGCCATTTGGTCTCACCAATGCACCCGCTACATTTCAAAGACTGATGTGTCATGTATTTAAAGAATTCCTAAGGAAGAATTTAGAGGTCTATGCTGATGATCTTTGTGCTCATTCCAACATTAGACAAACACATATACCTGAACTCAGGCAAATCTTTGACAAATGTAGAGAATATCAAGTCTGCCTGAACCCAGAAAAGTGTGTTTTCATGGTCAGGCAAGGCAAGATTCTAGGACACATAGTGTCAAAGAATGGCATATCCACGGATGAGGAGAAAGTTAGAGCTATTGTGGAGCTACCTAGGCCAAAGAATGTCAAGGAAGTACAAGCTTTCATGGGGCATTGTGGTTATTACGGACGGATTATACACATGTATGCCATCATTGCAAAGCCTCTGTATGGACTTTTAACCAATTTCAAGTGGACTGAAGAGTGTGAGAACTCCTTCAATGAGCTTAAATGACGATTATGTTCAGCACAATCTTGACTACACCAGATTGGAATAAGCCCTTTCATATTCACGTGGATGCATCCAATTATGCTATTGGATGTGTACTCGCACAACCTACTGGTGAAGGTAATATGGATCTTCCAATTGCCTATGCTAGTAGACAACTAAATGCAGTTGAACGGAATTATACCACTACTGAGAGAGAAGGATTAGGCATGGTATATGCAGTTAAAAAGTTTAGACACTATCTGCTTGCAAACAAGTTTAAATTTTTTACTGATCATCAAGCATTGTTGTACTTGGTAAACAAGCCATGCAATACAGGTAGATTAGTAAGATGGTTCCTCTTATTGATGGAATATGACTTTGAGGTTGTAGTGAGGAAAGGGAAAACTCACTTGAGAGTAGATCATCTCTCTAGGCTCACATCAAGAGAGGCCCCACAAGGAGTATCAGATGACCTTCCTGATGCTTACTTGTTTAATTTGGAAGTGGTACCTCAGTGGGCTAAGCCATTAGTGCCAGTGTTGACATATGGGCCTAACCACCCAGTCATAAACACTCAAGATAGAGAGGTAGTAAAAGCCCAAAAGTACCATATCATGGCAGGAAGTATGTACAAGCATACATATCAAGGGATCTTGGCTTGTTATGTGAAAGAGGATGAGTACGCTAAATGGTTGAAATTAGCACATGTAGGTGCATTAGAGCAACACTACTCAAAGCAAATGACCCTACAGTCACTAAGGCAATTCGGAGTGCATTGGCCGACTATGGAGACTGATGTCTATAAGTTGTGCAAGGAATGCCCTATCTGCTGCACTAAACCACCTGTGGAACATGCCACTCTTTATCAAGTGTCCATAGTACCAGATTGGAGTGAACCATTAGTAGCCTTCATGAGGAAGAAAACATTCCCTCAAGATATGACCCTGACGAGGCAAAGAAGTTTAGAACAAGAAGCCCTAGACTACACACTCATTGGTGATAATCTATACAAGCGTGGTAAAGATGGTTACCTCAGATTATGTGTCCATGAGAGAGAATATCTTAAGATCTTGGAAACTGCTCACCAGGGTGTAGCAGGCGGACACTTTGGACCAGATCGGGTGATCAAGGCTATACTATTTGCAGGTCTTTGGTGGCCAACCCTTCACATGGATGCACATACCTATGTGAAGAGGTGTGATGTGTGTCAGCGAACTCAGTATCCTATACGTAAAGATGAGATGCCACTGAAACCTATGATGGGTGGACGAGCATCCTCTAAGTGGGGAATAGATTTTGTTGGTCCTATTAATCCCCTAGCTAAGTGTTCGCATGCTGAATATATCATCGTGGCCACAAACTATCTAACCAAGTGGGTGGAGGTTAAGGCTACGACAAAGAATGATGCTCAAACGACAGCTAAGTTCTTATTTGAGAATGTGTTCACTAGATACGGGCTACCTATTGAGCTAGTAAGTGATAGAGGCACTCACTTCTTGAATGAAGTTATTGAAAGTCTTCTCCAAGAATTCTTGGTAATACATAAGAAGTCTGCCCCTTATCACCCACAAGCTAATGGGCAAGCCGAAAGCACAAATAAGATTCTATGCAATGTATTGACCAAACTAGTGAATAATAAATGCTCTGATTGGGACAAACAGCTACACCATGTTGTTTGGGCATACAAAGTTGCCTATAAAACGGTACTCCAAGCCACTCCCTTTCAGATGGTATTTGGCCAAAATGCAGTGCTACCATTGGACTTCTTGATACCTACATTGAAAGTAGCATAGGAGCATGATTGGACAGGCCATGAGCTCTCCTCTAGAATCCTTGACCTTGAGCGATTAGGAGAAACAAGACTGAGGGCTGTCACAGGGATATATGCAGCTAAGAAACGACAAAAGGCGTACTTTGATGCCCATGTTAAGGATAAAGGCTTGAAGGCCGGAGACTTAGTTTTGGTGTACACCCTGAAACAACATGCAAGAAAGCTAGAAAAGCGTGGCTATGGACCTATGATCATTAATAGGATCTCAACTAGTGGAGCAGTCCAATTAGCTACACTCGAAGGTGATGTTCTCCCTAGTTACATAAGTGGATGCAGAGTCAAACTATATCAAGAACCCCTCACTGAGGAAATGCTCAATCGACTCAACACTACCAAGAAACGCAAGGAAGAAGAAAAACGAATTCGAGAAGAGGCACAGGCAGAAGCATTGGAACGCATCCAAAGGATGAAGTTGAGAAGGCAGGGTAGAAATCAGCCCATGACAAATGCCTATGCAGCTCAGGGATATCACATGGCTATGTGTGAAGTTTCAGGTATTAGCTCTCATAGAATAATTGATCGACGTCCTTTTGTAACCTTAGAGATAGGACAAGGAACGAGTGCAAGGACTGTAAGAGCCTTGATTGACTCAGGTGCAGCCACTACTGCTGTTAAACTTTCATACTGTCGAGAATTGAACTTAAATGTCAATCCTGTGGAAGCATATCTCATAGGATTGGGAGGTGTGGAAACCCCTTGCATGGGCGAGGTGGAACTTCCCCTCTACATTCAAAATGTTTTAATGACAGTAAAAGTACTAGTGTGTCAAGACGAGGACCTCACTGAGCCTCTTGTCTTGGGTCAAGATTGGATTTATGATCACGCAGTCAACCTAAACCTAAGAAGTGGACTTCTCAGGTCTGGGTAAATCAGAATCGCATTACACTTGAATTAGAGAATGAAGCACTCAAGGAACTAGGAAAGGCACACACTCCTGGTCCTTCTAGGAGTACACATGAAGATGACTATGCTATTCTTGTCCAAAAATATGTGATGCAGAGGGATGATTGTCTCAATAAAGAAGTCAAGGGTACAACGGAACTCCCTTCTTTTCCAAAGGCCATAGGGATACGGCAACCAAAGGCAGATCAAATACAGAAGAAGCAGACTACCTATGCTCGAAGCCAAAAGAAAGTACGAAGCAAGTTGTCCCAGCCCAAAACAAATGTGGGTGCGGAAAGGCGAGCATCCTATTGCGGTCAAGCCACAACAACTGGCTCAACTTCCTATTAGTGATCAACGACACAAAACTAATAAGAAGTCTTCCAAAAATTCTTCTGTGAAAGTGAAGTCTATCTGGGTACCCAAGAAGTCGATGAAGGCTGGCCCACAATCAAGACAAATTTGGGTGCCTAAGGCTTGCTTGCGGGCTCAAATAGCTACACAGAAACCACACCCTATACAACATGGTTCACTCACTCGAAGAACTAATACCCACTCCTATACATCACGCACTAACACATATCCACCCATGAGCACGAGTCGAATCACTTGTAAATGGGTCATTAGAAAGCCTCATTTCCAAGCAGAAACTCTCACAAAGCCCTCGAGAGTCTCCACAGAACCAAAACCGAAAGCCATCCAGTGTGTTTGGCTGCCCAAAGCTTGTAATAAACCCCCCGACACCCACTTGTAAATTCATCTCCACCTGCTAACTGCATCATTCTCACATTGCATCTTTCCATTTAGCTCATAAGACAATTCATCCACTAACTACACCCACAATCACCGAGCACTCACTAACCCACTAACCACATCACAATTCATCAAGTTAATGTTGTAACGAGGACACAGTGTCATTTTGTGTCCATTGCAATGTTAACATTCATTCATATATTCTCACAGAACCGACAGCGATTTCTTCAATATGGCCGAGGCTGCACAAACTAGCTCCTAGGCAGGCACGAGTCCTCAGATTGTTGACATTGAAAGTCTTCCCATTGAAGAGGAGTTGAAGGAAAGACCACTGGCATTGAGAGCATTACATTCCATACTTGTTCAGAATCCTCCCCAGGGGCACACATCACCAGTAAGCAAAAACTCGCATTGGTTCAGTGATGTGGCAGGACCTCTTGGCAAAGGCTCTTATTTGTGGGAGGCAGAAATAGAATTCAACGGACGCTAGGGTCGGTATCATTTCTTTACCAGAGAGTTTGAGGGGCTTCAAAATAATGAAGGGTTGAAACCAATATGGAAGAAGGCTCGCATATATGATTACTTCAAAGCGCAGTTACCCAAGCCATACTTTCTACGATGTTCATACTTGATTAGCACCCTCACTCCCAGTAAAGAGAAAAAGGGCTACAGCACCTTCGTACTACCGTCTCTTACACGAGGTAATGAACTGAAGCGCTTCAAACTGACGAACAATTTGGTAAGGGAAGCTCTAGATATGAAGGGTATGCACATCCCCACAGAGAAAGAGTCAATGGACCCATTCAATATGAAGAACAGGAACCTGACTAAACTGAAGGACATGGTGGCAATGACTCCAACTATTGCTATTCACCTCTGAATGTGCATGCAAGACTTCGCATTCCCTACTCAAGAGAGATTCACAATGCCACCTAAGAAGATATGGTTCAATTTATACTTAGCAGATGCCTTTAATTTGACAATCAACATGCCTCATTGGATTATTGACCAAATACACCTGGCACATCAACGATGGTATAAGAAACAAAAGTCAGTACTTTATGGATGTTGTGCTCTTACAAGGATTGTTTATCGGTGCTTGGCATATGATGTGCCAATTCAAAGGGCACTTGTTTGGACCAGTGTGCAAGAATTTCAGTGAAGACTATCTGTCGCAGGGCCTCCATCCAAGAAAATGAGGGGAGCAGTTCAGATGCCTTGTGCATAGGCTCGAGGTGCTACACTGACACCGGACACAACTCCACGACTTCCAAGGCGAGTGCAACCCTTCACTATGAGATTACCAAGGCATAGCATAGAAGGACCAAATCTGGTGTTTCCACCCATACCCACCGACTTAGAGTTCCCTCATGGCTTTACACTAGAAGATCTAACTGATGAGGAAGTAGCCAAAATAATTAATGCTACTAATTTGGAAGTTGAGGCAGAGCAAGCGAGCGGGAAACAAACGGCTACAGACCAACCCCACCCATATCAACCAGAAGTTGTGGAGGTGGATGAAGACGAAGACGAGACTACAGAAGAGGAGTAAGAGGATGAACAAGAAGGACTATCCAACGAAGAAGAGCATGAATATGAGCAAGAAGATGTACTGGAACTTGAAGGTGCCCCTGCTTATACGAAACAATTGAAAAAACTGTATGATACCATCAACCGAGTTCAAGAACAACACAAACTATCCCTGGCAGCAGGAAAGGCCCTCATGAACCAAATCCTTGAAGAGGAAGGTGTGGATGAGCAATATAGAGCAACCCTTGACATGATCGCTGATGCATTAGGGGTACCTGAGACAGTACATACAGCCCTCGCACACTCGCGAAGATCGGAGCGAAGATACGGAAGACGTCCCCCTCGATTAGGGAAACAAATGAATGTATTGGTATCAGAACCACAGGGCACCACATCCATGACCACGGGCACAGCTCATACCATTCATGACACTGAGGAAGCCCATACCTCAAGTGCACCCCCTTCACCCCCTTCACTACCCTCCCCTCCAACTCCACCACCTTCACCTCCTACACCACTGTCACCGCCACTGTCACAGCCTCAGATTCCACCTCCCATACCGAAACACGGACTGTGAGTCAACCCTCACAATCTGCACAACCTATCACCACCCCTATTGTAAATACTACCACTGACACTATAATTCTAACTGTAGCCATTGAAAACCCCATTCCCCCAATCACACTTCCTGGCAGTTCATATAAACAACTGCACACGCCACCTTACACCTTCACAACCATCACCACACCGACAATTCCCATGTTCACAATCACTCCCACGGCTGCATCCACACATGACTTCATGGACATATCACCCACTTCCGCACCTCTCTCTCCCCCCATATTCCCACAATCTCCCATTCCCCCACCACCCACTTCACCCTTCTCAAGCACAGCATACACACTCCCATTCCCTTTTCCCTACCCTCCTGCATTCAACACCTTCCCAGCATCCACTCCTGTTAATAATGTATTTAATACATTGTACCAGTGTATGTCTCAATTACAACAGCATTACCAGCACCTAGATGCTCAGCATACGAGCCTGTTCAGAAACCATGAAAGCTACAAGAAAGCTTCATTAATTTAGAGAAGGAGAAGAGGCTATTACAACAACAGTTTAATACTTTACAGACACAACATGATCAGTTAGTAGCCAATCCACCCCAGCCAAATACTGAAGAAAAAAAACAACTCGATGATATGTTACACGCTCAGATAACGGACAATCTCAAGCTTAGATGCAACCTCGCCTTACTACGAAAGCACATGTCCGCAGCACTCGAAGAAAATAAACGACTACAGAAGCAGAACGAAGAAAACCTGAAAGCAGCAATGGAGGGTTCACCGCAGGAAATCGACCCAGAGCATTTCAAGGCCATCCCATCTAAAAATATGCAAATAGTGTTGGAAACACATGCCGATCTTCTGGAAGCACACGTAGCCTTAGAAAAGGAGAGGGATGACCTACTAAAGTGACTGGCAGCTCAGCAGGAGTCACCAAAAGAAGTCACAGCCGCAGCAGACACATCTGAAGAAGTCGCAAAACTCAGAGCATAACTGGAAGAACTAGAAAATAAAGTTCTTCAATATGAGCGTCAACCCTCGCCCCTTGTGGAGCCGGAACCTGAGGACTTAGTTCCAATAGAAGTTGAGATTTTTGAAGACCTATACGTACCTATGCCAGCACCAGGGGGTAAGCACAGAGAGGAAGGAATGGACACAATTGAGATCGAAGCTCCTGAATGGATGCAAAAGTTAGAGAAGGTTGGTGCAACCCATGATGAGAGAGTGGCAGTACAGATATAGTCTATGTCTCGATTGGAAGAAGTCGTCATCAAATCGGACTACTTCAGAAACCTCTCCCATCATCGGTGGATTGGCACGTCCGATGATTTGTATGTCCCATTCTGCGTATTGATGGCGGATTATAATGATGAGATCAAGCAGCAAACAACAAAAGAACCAACCTCGGCCACACAATTTGCACCCGATGACATCCCTACAAGTGCCACACATGGGAATATATTTCAACCTACTTGGAGGATACGGCTACTTGAAACATATCCCGAGATGGTGCGCACTTGGAATAACATGCCGTTATACATCAAGTATAACCCATGTTGCTGCCCTACGTTTCGACGAAGATCATGGCCTGACTACACCAAAACAGTTTTGATAGTTAAAGGGTGTGAAAAGTGGCTAAACTATGTGTACTTAGCACCCCCTCGTGGCCAACCCACGGTCTGCTACATGAGTCAGATTCAAAAATGTACCAAATATCATGGCACAGATGTGCCTCAAAATATTTGAGTTAATGTTGATCACTTTCAGAACCTTTCGAAATGTCAAAACACCTCACCTTTCGGCTCTCGGATTCAATGAAGGCAACCAGGATCGCGCCTACAATATGAGCACAACACCACCCATCAACATTGTCTATGTATGGCATGCTCGTATCAAGTATCTACCAGCCTACTTCAAGCAAGCATTTGAGGAAATGTTTATCACAGGGTTCTGGGAATATCATTCCGAGATATTCATACCCAAACCACCTCACCTATTACAGCTATTTGCAGTTGAACAGGCTCTACACTCAGAACAGCTGCGCATGCCACATTCGGAGGTACTGCGGCCAATAGACTGGGATGCCCTACTAACTCATTTGGCCAAAGGACTGAGAATAGCATAACATCACTTAGCTACAGATGTCATGGAGTACTACATCCAATGGTCAACTCAACAAGGGTCTGTCAAAGACGACAGACGCGAGAGGGGGGGGGGAGTGTTGGCAGTGGTCAGGGCGGTCAAGGACTCACAAGACAAGGGAGCCAACGAGAAGGGCCAAGAAAACAAAGCAGTCAAAGAAGATCTGGCAAATAGGCCATCATTTTTTCCTGAATTAATACTTTCCAAATAGTGATTTTAGTCACTCCACACCATTGTAAATACCATTCCACCTTTTTTTAACTCCATTTTGTGCAAGCCAAGGAGTCCTTGAGCTTGAGGATCATTAGAAGTACCTAGCTATCAATTTTCATATTTTTTAGAGTCCGTTTGAGCCTCCAAATAGGCCCTAGAACCTAATTTTTAACTAGGCCGGACACTAGGTCTGAAAAGGGCCAAAGCTAGTCAAAAACTATAAAAAGAGTTAGAGATCTCATTTTTTAGGTTAGCTTGTTGTGGAATTGAACTTGTAAGAGCACTTTTGAGAAATCTAAAAGAATTCCATTGTCTCTCTCTTTGTTCTTGCCATGTGTGCGTGTGTGTGTATGTGTGTGCATGTTAGTGTGCTTCTCACTCACACACTTGTGCCATCACTTGTTCGAGGTCTTCATACCATCCTCACGTCTTCTCGGATTGACATTAAAGGAGGTGCTACTCATCACTGAGCTACACCAGTTCCCTATCCTACCAACTAGAATTTCCAAAGGGTGAAGATGAGGAAGAGGAAGCAGAAGAAGAAGAAGAAGAAGAAATGATAGAAGCCCCAGCTTATACGGCAGAACTCCATAGATTATACCAGATCATGGAATGGGTGCAGGCACAACAATTACTCTCTGAACAAAACAGCAGAATGCTCATAGACCAACTCTTGGAAGAATCTAGAGTGGACTCTGAATACAGTGAAACTCTCCTATTGCTAACAAAAACCTATCGTGTAGTGGAAGCAATCCGGTCCACATTACAAAGACCTCCCGCCCTCTATGATCCTCGTAGATTCCAAACATGACCAAGGTCAGGCAAGAACATTCAAATCCCCATCGCAACTGTCGAGGCAACCACTATGGCAACCGAATGGATAGAGACAACTTCCCAAGCAACTGGAACTCCAGGCCATGAAACCACAATCATACATGAAAGCTCAACAGAACCACTACCTCCAACAACCCCAGTTTCACCTCCTCGTACAGAAGTTGTAAATATCATCTCGACTACTAGCCCCACAAAGCAAACCTTCATCTTCTGTAGCCCCACTTTTAGTTCAACCTTGTTTTCTTCCATTGACAACCCTATATATCATACCACCACCATTACAACCGAATCCCTCATGGAGCCTGCCTTAGGACATCCTGATTCCATGACCTCAGTCATAGGCCACACGGACACTAGAACCACATTTCTTGTTTTCCCTATGTACAAACCTTCATCCATAGCAATCCCACCTCCAAGCTTTTACATTCCCACCTCTATCCCACCAATCCTTCAACCCATTCAGGCTGCTTTCTCGAGAATGTTCCAACCCATGTCTCAACCATTTCTACCATCTTTAATCTTAGCACCCCCTACGCACTTATTCACCACGATCAAACACACACCACCTACCGTTCCAATGTATATGGTAGAAACCACTCTCACCTCCATGGCTGAAAGCATGGACATTTCGCCACCGAAAGCACCTCCCCACCCCCCTCACTTGCACCATCCCCCACCACCAACTTCACCTGTACACACCTATCCATTCGACGCAGCATCCATACTTCCCATTCCCCACTCCCATTCTCTTGCATCAACCACTGTACACACTGCATCTTCATCTATACGTAATGCATTTTAAACTATGCTTCAGTGTATGTGGTAGCTAAGAATAGAGCACATTCAGTTGGAAGATCATCGTGTTTGGAAACACTCATGTATTCCAGATCTAGAATTTCAAGAGATTCTGTGTACTGTTGGTACACGAAAACTGTGTTTTCCTGAGATCGAACTGTCATGTCATAGTGCAACAGTGTTCAAGGAGAAGTGTTGTTCTTAGTGTTTTTTAATGTTGTGAATAGCTGCAGAAATGGCAAATGTAGATGGAATGAGTCAGCTTATGAGCGATAAGCTGGACAAGAACAACTTCCATTCTTGGAGATTTAGAATGACAAATTTCTTGATGGGAAAACGCTACTAGAAGTACATCGAAGGAGAGAATGAAAATGCTCCACAGTTACCACTGAGGAATCAGACTCCAGACCAGTTAAGAGCATATGAAGAATGGAATCAAGGATCATGAAAGATAATGTATTCGCTATCTGTTAGCATATAGAATAGCATGATTGGACACATATAGGATGCCAAGACTCTGAAAGAGGCTTGGAACAGTCTAGTCACATTGTATGAGACCAATATAAAGGCATAGAAATTGCAACTCAAGAACGAGCCGCATACATTGGAGAAGAAGGGCATGTCGATAAGTGACTACACCCTAAAAATCAAAAGCATATGTGAGTCACTTGCATCTATTGGCGTGAACGTAGATGATGATGATAAGGTGGAAGTGTGCCTTCGTGGTTTAGGAGCTACATATAAGCAATTTAAAACTTCTATACAGACTAGGGAATCTATTCCAAATTTTGTTGATCTAGTATCTATGCTGATTATTGAAGAAAAGAATCTAGGTGAGCATTCAAACTCCCAAGGAAAACCTAGTTCTGAGTAGGTATTCTACTCTAGCAGAGGAAGAGGCAAAGGTAGAGGTTTCGGAAGTGGCAGAGGAAACAGTAACCAAGACCAAGGTCAACAACAGAATCATTAGGAGGAAGAGGATAGTTTCAAGGCAGGGGGAGCCAAAGAGATTGCAGAAATTTCCAAAGAAATGATTCAAGTAATGACAATAAAGGATGTTGCAATTGTGGTAAATTTGGATACTTTGAACGTGATTGCAGGTTGGAAATCAAAATAATAGAAGGCAGCAAAACAACTATGCATCCACAAGTGTAGATGATTTTGAAAAGATGTTCATGGTTCATCACATGATGAATACAATGTCTGCTGGTGCTTCAAAATCTATGATAACACATCACACCCTATTGTCTATGGAGGACGGGAAGATAAAACATCTTGCTGATGTGCTGCATGTTCCAAAATATAACAAAGAATCTAGTTTCTCTTGGACAAATGGTTGATCAGGGATTACAAGTCAGGTTCAATGTTGATGGGTTATATGTAGAAGAATACAAATGGGATGGAAGATTGATTGTCAAAAGAAACAAAGTGGGTAGGATGTTCACCTTAAATGTGAAAATTCTTGAAATGAATGCAGCCATGTTTTCAAAAGGTGCAAGACTCATTGCAAAAGGTGCAAGACTCATTGCAAAAGGTGCAAGACTCATTGCTGATATAGAGATCTGGCACAAATGGATTGGACATGCAAACTTGCAAAGGCTGAAATTGATGCAGTCAAAGAAGATTCTCCATGGACTACCAAATTTCAAGGTTGCAGAGCTGCAAAAGGTATGTGCAGCATGTCAATTTGGAAAACAGTCAAGAGCATCATTTCCACATGACAAGCATGTTAGTGAGAACATACTAGAAATAGTACATACAGATGTTTGGGGTCCTGCAAAGACCACATCTATGGGCGGTTGTAGATTTTATGTTACTTTCATTGATGACAATACATGAAACGTATGGGTATATTTCATGAAAGAGAAGAGTGAGGTGTTCACTCACTTCCAGATTTTTAAAGCTATGGTGGAAAAGAAGACAGGGAAGTATATTTAGACATTAAGATCTGATGGAGGAGGTGAATACATGTCAAATGAGTTCAATAATTTTCTAAAAAATCATGGAATTCGGCATCAGTTTTCATGCAGGTACACACCACAACAGAATGGCGTTGTTGAATGCAAAAATAGACATATTGCAGAAATAGCAAGAGCCTTGATGGCTGAGAAGAATATACCTCATTGTTATTGGGCAGAAGTTGTTCATACTACTGTATACATCATGAACAGAACTCCAACTGCTGTTGTACATCAAGTTACACCTGAAGAGAAGTTTACAGGTAAAAAGCCAAACTTATCACATCTCAAATTTTTTGGTTGTATTGCATATGTACATGTTCCACATGAGTTAAGGATGAAGCTTGATCCAAAAGCAGAAAAATGTATCTTCATTGGATACTCCCTTGAACAAAAGGGATATAAATGTTATAACCCACTCACAAGACAGTTGAAGGCGAGCAAAGATGTGGTATTTGATGAAATGTCAAGCTTCTATGCAAATGACAAAGAAGGATTGAATCTTGAACCAAATGATAAAGAAAATGCTAAAAAATCAAGTGTAGAATCTCAAGTTTTGAGTGAACCGGATGCCTCACCAAGCAATAGTTCCAACTCAAATCCATGGAGTGGAAGATTGCATGGAAATTTCAGTCCAGCAAATTCATCAAATACATCCAAGAAAGGTAAAGAAAAGCTTTTTGCTAATCATAAAACATGTGCAGGTTTTGAAGAGTTTGTGGAGATTCAAGCGGTTCAGAAAAGAGACTTGATGAGGAACTTGGATTGCCCTCTATGAAGACTCTAGGAGTAAGAAAGGCACATGCAGATGATACAAGGAGAAGTGACCCAGGTCCAAGAAGATCTGGGAGGATTCGGAATTCAATGCAATGAAACACGATTGACATATGATAGTTACATGGCTCCTCATTGTCCCTACATGACAAAGGTAATACAAGATATTGAACCTTCTTGTTTTGAAGATGCAATTGGAAATGCATATTGGGAAAAAGCTATGGATGAGGAGATGGTTGCACTTTATGGAAATGATACATGGAAGCTGGTTCCATTGCCACAAGGAAAGAAACCCATAGGCTACAAGTGGGCTTACAAGGTAAAGCACAATGCTGATGGTAGCATAAGCAGGTATAAAGCATGTTTGGTAGCAAAAGGATATGCACAAACTTATATCACTGATTATGAGGAAACATTCAGCCATGTAACTAAAATGTCTACTATCAGAACACTTGTTGCATTAGCTACAACAAAAGGATGGACTTTGCATCAGATGGATGTGAAGAATGCTTTTCTACATGGACCGGTCATAAGGATATGAAGATTCAAAGCATCCAGAGTATGTTTGCAGGTTGCAAAAGGCTTTGTATGGGTTGAAGCAAGCTCCTAGTGCATGGCATGCAAGGATTGCTGATTACGATGGCATCACAATTGTGGCTATTTATGTTGATGACTTGATTGTAGGTGGTGATAAGGAAGAAATCATTAAAGAGGTAAAGCAACTTCTTATGTAGGAATTCGACATGAAAGATTTTGATGTGCTGCGCTACTTGTTGGGCATTGAGTTTATACATACAGAAATAGGTATATGGATGTCGCAAAGGCAATATGCCTTGAATATGCTGCAAAAGTATGGTATGACTGATTGTAAACCAATTTCTATGCCATTGGATCAGAATTTGAAGTTGGATACTACATCAGGTGAAGCAAAATGTTACTATGTACAGGAAAATTGTGGGAAGACTTATATATCTCACAATTACAAGGCCTGATCTAAGCTATACTGTTGGACTTGAAAGTCAATTTATGCAGGTTCCCAGGAAGCCACATTTGGATGCTCTGAGGCGCACTCTACGTTATATGAGTGCTACTTTGGATTATGCATTGTTTTATGAAGTTGGTGTAGATTTGCAGGTTCATGGATGCATCGATGCAGATTGGGCTGGTAGTATTCTAGATAGAAGATCTACTAGTGGCTTTCTATTCTCACTTAGAGGTGCAGAGTACAGAGGCTGAGTATAGAGGTGTTGCAATGGAAACATGTGAGGCATCATGGCTGGAGATGCTACTTGCAGATTTAGGTGTGGAAGTGCAAAAGCCTATCACCATCTATTGTGATAATCTTAGCAGCATACAGCTAGCACGAACCCTGTTTTTCATGCTAGAACAAAGCATATCAAGGTACATTATCACTTCATCAGAGAGAAGGTATTAGCAAGTGATACTGATCTTGTTTATGTGAGAATAGATAAGCAGGTTGCTGATATTTTCATTAAAGCACTTGGAGTAGAGAAGCTAAAGAAGTTTCCGAAGATGCTTGGATTAGAGGACACGGCGTTGAGCTTGAGGGGGAGTGTTGAGATATTAAGCTCAGCATGTGATGATCTAGGAGACACGTATCACTTTTTCATTTCTCTTACATGTATAGTGTTCATGCCGGTATATGTGAGGAACACTTCATTGAGCTTTATTAGATTTATCTACCGAGAGTGATGGCACATTTGTTTCTTGCCAGCTCACTCATTCGTGGACATTAGGTTTTTACTTATGTACTAGTTTTTATATATTGCGGTAGTTGTATTCTTGTTTTTTAGGTCATTCTCGTACATTCCTTTCTATGTAATAGAATAAGAAGAAGAAGATCATTCTTCCTTGCCTCAATCTGAGTGTGTGTTTCTCTTTGATTGTGAGAGTGTGTGTGAGTTCTCTTCCTTATCTCCTTCCTCGTGACACGACTTAGTGTACGACATGAGCACCACCCCAAGCATTAGAGTCATCTATGTTTGGCATGCACGTATAAAATACCTCCCCGCGTGTTACAAACAAACCTTCAAAGACATGTTTAGAACAGGATTCTGAGAATATCACTCGGAGGTGTTCGCATCAAGACCAACACACCTACTTCACTTATTTGCATGTGAGCAGGCTATGTATTCCGAATTTTACACGACCCTGTTTGACCTCTTAACCCAAGGGAAAGTGAAGATAAGTTCCTATGTTGTTGCCCGTATTTATTGGAATCCCCAAATTGTGCTCATATATGTTCGTGAAAGATAGGGAAGGGAACCGCTTTGCACGTGTGTAAATAAAGACCCGAACTTTGCTTATTGCCCCTTTGGTATTGCTCCCCTTGCTCTCCCGTTTTTGTTCTCTTGCTTCCTCTTTTTCCTTCACTTTCTTGCTCTTCGTATCTTCGCACTCTTGCAATTCCACAAGCTCGCACACTATCTCATATACCTCCAAACACACACACACTTACTCATCCACATTCCAATTATTGCTTTTCCACCAGCCTCCTTTCACCCACACCTCAGCACACTCGCTCGCTTCTCCTCTTCCCTCTAACTATCTCCCCTTCCCTCCCCCTTTGGGAGATCCTAATCGATGGCGACCTAATTTTACTCCAGCTATCCCTCATCTCAAAATAGTTGAGTGATCGTGCACCCTTATGGTCCTCATACATAGCCCATTCTTAAGGTAAAATGTAGAGAGCGCAATAGCTGTCCAGATTCTCCAGAATTCACCTGCACACCTACTGTTGTCGCTGCAGCTATGGTCATGCTATGATATCAACATTACTGAGCACAAGTGTCGAGCCTTCAGTCACAGGTTGTGTTCAAGATCACAACACTACAAAACAGCTGAACCATTGAAAGATCTTCTAGCATAGGCGTGATATCGAAACCAACGCACGGTGGAGAATCCGATCAAAACTGCTATAGTCATCACCCCTACCGCACAAAATCGAGCTTCTATGATCCAATGTCTGTTGCGGTCTAAGGTCTCTTGTGTCGAGTGTATGAACCATCCTCTCTCCCAAATTCACTAGCATGCCCGACCTAGAGAATGCTCAACGTTTCACAATCAGGGCACTATATTACATGTACCGTGCTCATACTGAAAAAGTAGCCACCAACAAGCATATGTCTGTAATGCTCGACTTTGAACATGGGAAAGAACGGAGACCACCGAGACTGAGTGGTTTGTCAGATTCGAAAGCATAAAATAGGGTGCCCCTCGATGACGATCTCAGAAATGAAGAGATCGAACCGGAAAAACTTCTATTGGGTGGTTTGAAGTCCCTTCAGGAATGCATTTGGAAGATGAAGACATTGAACATATGTCACTAGCTTCCACAAAGAGTCCTCTGTTCTCTCTCTGAACCGCCTGATCGCCTCATCTGTTGTCGTCTTCCCTCCTTTTTCTTGCTGCTGCTTGTGCAAACCTGCATGCCACAAAGACAGAGAGAGAGAGTGCTCCCAAGATCAGCACGCCTCCATCCTCTTGAGCATCCTGGGGTTACCACTTATGGTGCTCCAGCACTTAATCGACCAGCAAAAAACAAAGGAGCAGAGAGAGATACGGTATCTTCAAGGCTCTCCCGCATCTCTTCCCCCCTTCTTCGTGGCTTTCCTCCTCAAAAAAATTACAAAACCCGAAAAGCCTTGTACATCAGTTCATCTAAATGACTCATTATATTCGACTTCAATTTCGAATAGTTGCAAAGCAAGTTATTGTTTATCCACAGACAAGACACCAAAAGGATCTAGTTATGCATACTGTTACAGGAACTTCTCCTGCTCTTGAAACCTTTCTACCAGGGGGTTTCGCCGCTCACATGTCCTTGTAGCTACCGTAAGGGCAGGGTATGATCCTTGAATCTCTTCACTCAGTTGAGGTTCATAGTTGTACCACAAGAAATTGAGTAAAACTTATTCTCCAGTTCCTATGGTCAATAAAACCTCTCAGGTTTCCATTCCTCAGCGTCTGAAAATAAGTGCATCAGTAAAACTGGAGCTCCAGCCGTATTCGATATGTGCAACAGAAAAAAAACGAAAGATTGCTTCCCTTTTTGGAGTACACTAATCGATTCCATTTCGTGTCATGAATTGTACCATATGCAGCATGAAGATTTACACTCTATGTGTGATGTAGGGAATAGAGATCGCCATTTGATGTTATCATCATCACGTACAAACTACACATATTGACTTACCACTTGATTAAATGCATAAAGTTCAATCTACATCAACGGCAATACAAGGGGGGGTGCCAACCATCGAACACCTATACATATTGACTGAACAGATAGTGCATGTATATCTGAAATGGATTTCACTTCATATTCTTTTAGTGACAGCCTGGAGCATTCTCTCAGAACAAGAATCGGAAGCCCATTAATATCTAATGACGCTGAGAGTGAATCCTGTCTGACACAATGGGTCAAAGCATTTGAGTATACACTTGCGCTAAAAAAGAGTGAGACGAAAGCCACTGGGTTTATTGATTTTCATAAGGAAATTCGACACTCAAGTTGCCAAATGTGATTAACAATCATGGCAACAACAGTGTATCAAAGAGAATGGATTATCAACGTTGAACCTCAGATTACAAACAGCGGATCGCTCTAAGTCATGAAAGCCGTACAGTGGACGTTTTGTATGGAAAGATATGCGGAACATCAGACACATAACAGAAACTAACTCCAATAGTAAGCAAGATTATAGTACTCAAAATTGATAATCAGCAGGTTCAAATATACCTGCGGCCTGAGTCAGGACAATATCCCGTAACAGTTCCCTGTCTTCGAAATCTCTGAGCGCTTGTATATACCCTCATCACCGGTACACCTCTCCTATCGTGCGTTGTGTGTCCGATGATACAGAGAGTGACCCCATTCTCCTTTCTTACGATCTCCGACACCTCCAGCTTTTGGCAACGAAGGGAACCCCCCCCCCCTCTTTCGTGACAGAAAAAGCACAGCTGCTGCCTCGTTCCCCCCAGCACACAGAGCAAAAAACAAAAACGCTGAAGAAGAGAAGAAGACCCCCCGAAGCTTTTCCCCACTTTTATGCCTTGTAACTGAACCTCTCTCCTTTTTGCGAAGTAGCGGGGCCAACTCGACAGGCACACCTAAATTTTTGTGACACCCCCCGAAAGAACGAGACTCCCATTGGAGATAAGGATGACTTCAATTTGAGACCCGTAATGCTCGAGACTCTCCCCTCCAAAAACCGTTTTCTTTTTGTTCTGACCACATTATGACAATATTATTTTCTAGCTCTCAAGAGAACACCCAAAATGCATATATGCACAAAAGCGGTTGGAACTGACTTTGGGTCGTTGCTCTAACCCATTCTCCCATTGTCATCCTCAGATCTGAAAATATAAAAATCATTTTCAAAACCAAGAATAAGCCCCACTTTTTCTACTTTCTTTATCCTCAGGATAGAAGCTTCACTTGTTATAAAGAATGCAGGAGCCTTGGCACCAATATCAACCAGAGCCCCATTGTTGGTTGGCATCAACATAGCCCCTTTCACCTCTTGATTCAACCGAATTTCTTCAGCACGTGCAGCAGTCTCTGCTTGGTCTATTCTTTGCCAGAAAGTTTGTACCATCTCTCCACCCATTTCATAAACAAGTGAAGAATTTTGCAGCATATCTCCAGGCACTGGCCCCAATGTTTTTTGGTAGATAAACTGATTCTCTCTCTCTCTTTGTCTTGAACCTTAAGCTTATCGCCCGATTGGAGCACATTCTCCACACTTGTAATCCTTTCATGGCTGATCTGCCTTATATGCAGGCTGCAGCAGACCATACACACCTTTCATAACAGTAAATGCTCCATACAGCTTTACCGTCTGGCTACCCTTCCACAACAGATCCTATACCCCGAGATATTTGATTCTCGACCAGTGCCTTTTTATTGCTCAGAACAAGCCTTGCCTACTCCTCATCACTTCCATAAACTTGGCTGGAATGATCTTACCGATCAGGTCATCATAGCTTATTGTTTTAGGAAATATGAGAGAAGGGCACAAAACCACGTAAATCTTCTATATCTACCACAAGCCCACTTTGATTGGCTGCAAGTACTAAAGTTTTGACAATTGCATTCTCTGTTTGCAGTTGCTTCCAACATTCCCATGCTAAGTCCAGTTCAGTCTTCTTGAGACTGAGAACCACCCTCCTTGTAGCATACGTGCCGGGTACATAGAAGTGTCTTGATGTCTCGAATATGACCGTCGATCCACCTCATATAGCATCACTCGTAATTTCTGGAATCCATGCGTTTAGGTTTGATTGAATTTATCACTACCAAGATACATTTTCCCTTGTGAACCACTTAGAGACACCAATTTTCTAGCAATGGAGAACCACATTAGTGTAGAAGAATTAGCATGTTGATCGGCTAACAACCCCCCCCCCCCCCCCCCCGCCCGATATCCCCTGTGCCATCAATTGGGATGCCTTGCAAGCAGATTTGGCAAGAGGGTTGAGGCTTAGTGAACACGAGCTGGCCACTAATGTCATTCAGTACTCTATCGACCACCCTACAAAACAAAGGTATGTCAGGGACGACATATGCTACAGAGGGGGGATTGTTGGCATACAAGCAATGAGGAGACAGAGCAGTCAAGTACAATCCGGCATATAAGAGGCCCAATCACTTTTTTCATAATTTATTTTCAATCAAAGTGATTTTCATCACTACACAAACATTGTAAATACCATTTTTGATAGATTAAACTCCATTTTGTTCAAGCCGATGAGTCCTCCAGCTTGAGGAGTATTAGAAGTACTTACGTATCAATTTTCGTAATTTTTTGATTCCATTTGAGCTCTCAAATAAGCCCTGGAACCTAATTTTTAACTAGGCCGGACACTAGGTTTCGACAGGGCCAAAACCTAGTCAAAAACTATAAAAAGAGCTAGAGAGCTCATTTTTTAGGTTAGCTTGTGAGAGTTTTGAACTATTGTAAGAGACTTTTTGAGTAATGCAAAGAACTCCATTGTTCCTCTCTTTGTTCTTGCCTTGTGTGCGTGTGTATGTATGTGTGTGCATGCTAATGTGCTTCTCACTCACGCACTTGTGCCATCAATTGCTCATAGTCATCATAATAGTCCTCACGTCTCCACGGATTGACAATTATGAGGTGGATCTCTTCACGTTGGTACTTGCCATTGTGCTAGAGTGACACATGGGATCTTGGATATGAACTAAGTGAGCAATATATGGAATAAAGATTTCATTGCTAGGATCATCAACTTCAATACCAGTGAAATTCTTCTTCTCTTGTAACTAAGTAATGGCTTTAGGATTTTCTATAAGCCTTCTCACAAATGCTCAACATTCTTCTTATTGATTCTTCCAAATCACTTACATTGGTAATATCATAGTACACTTGCTTTGGGACTTGAGAAACATCTTCTTGGATGTTATCTATGGGGGACCAACAATGTTTCGAGTATCTTTAACCATCAAAGAGCATTTGTCTTACCTTAATCTTAAACACTAAGCTCTTCAGCCATCTCCTTCCTTAAATTGATAGATGATCAGATTTCTTACAATCATTCGCAAGAAATTTCATTAAAGTTCTCTTAGACCTTGACCTTTACCCAACTCCTGGGTTAGACCTTACACCATATTTGAAGTGTCAATTAGCTATTATTTTTAACCTAGAAGACTACGCTAATGCCTTTCATTGTATCATGTTAGTGCTAGGAACATCTATCTTAAAAGTTGCTTTTAACTTAACCTAGAGTGCTACATGGTGCATTTTATGGTGCATCCTTTCCATGTAAGCATACTTAAGGATACAAACTTTTGTACATGTATATTTTCCAATGCCTTATCAAATCATACATGCAAACTCTTAATCAAACTCCTTTCCATGCAAGAACAAAGAAGATTCGAATTTAATTATGCATTCTTTAACTTGCTGGCAATCCATGCAAGTTCTATGACCCTCCTACTCGTGCACTTTGTGCTTCTCCTTCCATGTTCAAAACAAAAGTTTAACAATGAAACCATTAAAAATGAGAGCAAGCTGAGTCTAATAATGCAAACTTTGATTTACTATCTTATAGACTAACATGGTACACATCATGACCCTGATGCAGGCCTACAGCATGATATACATCATACATGAAAAAAGTTAAAATTTAAATGAATTTAGACATGGCATTTTAAAGAAAACAATGAATTCAAATTTCGTTATGCATTATGATATAGGGATAATGATCACGAATATTTCAGTACTTAAAAGAGCATAATATGTACATGAATGTCATGACTCATTGCTCATACAAAACCAGTAAAACCATGTAAAGAGTAAATACTGGAGACTTTAATAATGAATTATAATAGATTAAACACGATAATATCCAAGTCCCAACATAAATCATAAATCCATGGATCAGAGTATATCAATGTCAGTGTCCTAGGTGAATAAAAAACATACAAAAATGTAGAGAAAGTAACGTTACCTTACTTTTGATAACAGCCATGTTTTTTTCAACAATGCTCTCATGCTCCAAACCAAAATATTACTCTAGCATTTTCACCTTATTTTTCCTTCCTATGTTTTACTGAGACTTGTATCAGATTCACACAATATAACCGTTGGACTAGATATCTTTGGCTTTTTTGAAGACCTTCACATATCACATGCCAGGAAGCTATAAATAACAGAAAGAAACTCATACAACATTCACACTGCTCTCTTACTGCAATACATGTTGAAGTGAAAAAGAAAAATACAGACTATGCATTTGAGAAGACAATCAAGATTTCATTACATCTTTTCCTCTACAACTTGACATCTTCAAGAAGGCTAAATGTACATAGGCATGGCGAAACAGGTCTGGGATCTTTTTGCAGTGAGAGACAGAGGGAGGGATGCCAAAACCTTCATATATTTTCTATAGAGTATCCCCATCTCTTGGGAGCTTGACTGATGAAAATTTATGGTACACATGACTTTACAAGATGCTTATCACACTTATATTATAATCCAGAGGCGATCTAGACAAATTGTTAAATAGCTAGTCCTCCGTATTACAGACAAAATTGGAATCAGAAAATGGAGGTGATATTTAATCAGATGTAAGCCGATGTGCCTGAGGAAAGCACAAAACAACTCTGACAATGCTCCCACAATCATTGAGGATGAATGGCCAGGATGCCTCATTCCCTAGTGATAAACATGTAGTGATCAATCAATCGCTTTTGATGATGACAAACTAGGTGGCCCAAGCACAGGCCACATCATGTGCATTCGCTTTCTCCCTTTCTTCCCCTGAGCAAAGAGAGAAGAAGAACATTGACTTCATGTTAAACCCAACCAATCTTCCTCTATAGCCCAAACAGTACAGTATTGATCCTCATGAGCATGGCACATCCTCTACCTTTGATAACAGCTTCCTTCAACCTCTTGAAGAAAACTATGCATAAAAGAATTCCTCTTCAGATTCACCAGCTGTACAAGAGCTTACAATGAGACAGCTTCCAACTCAATGATATTTCCAGCCAACAGAGGTTCCATTCATCTTCAAGTTCCATTGTTCAAAGTGAAGAATCAAAACCTTGCATACTCTTAAGAGTTCTCCTCTGTGTCTTGAGACGATCCAACTATTGCTGCCTCATCTGGAAGCAGCCACGACACTAAGTGCCCTCCTGAATCGCCACTGAACAACTGCTTCAGATCGCTTGTCACATGCACACATGTAACTGACTGTTTGTGCCATTTAAGTACTTTCAAAAGAATCAGTTGATATTCTTCTTTCACTAAGGACCCAGTGCTCAATCCTTGAGGAACAGAATAAAGAAGGCTCTCTTCCTTCCATGCTTCTCGATTACTTGCTGCTGGTGAGCTCTGACTTCTAACACATCTCTTCAATACACGATCTGAAGAACCATGCTCCATATGCCAGAGCTTGATCGAGCCACTTTGATGACCAGTTATAAACCAATTTGTTTCCATCCAGTCAGAAAAGCAAGAACCAGTCACAGAAACAATAGTGTCAGAAGGAAGCTGAGAAGTATTGACACTAGCCAAGCAGTCTCCATTAATGCTCCAAACTGCTAGAGTGGTCCCTGCTGCAGTGACAACATCCCCTGTCATTTCATTCACATATACTGCAGATGCTGCTGCTGGGAGAAGAGGTAGCTGTCTAACATACTCCAAGCTGCTAAGGTCCCAAAAAATCACTGTGCGATCATCAGAACCACTGACCAAGAGGCTGTATGGCTGGCATACTGCAATGCACGTGACCCTGTGTGTGTGGGCGGACAACGCCCGCTGTAGCTGCAAATGTCTGTGTCTTCGAGGACCTTGTTTACGAAGACGCCATATTGATACCACTCCATCCTCACCTCCTGTCACCAGTATTCGACCATCCTTGCTCAAACCTGCACACTGCAGTTGAGCACTTCCATGCAACCCTTCATGAGTTGAAATCAACTTTTCTTGATCATGATGAAAGAAGCGCAGGCTTCTATCAGGGAACCCCCAAGCTATATACTTACTATAGGATCGTGGTTTGAGGAGACGATTAACTCCTGCACATAAAACTTTGTCATGTACAACAACTATTTGGGAGATGGGATAAGAAACTGATCTGATCTCTTGTGCATGAAGAAGATTATGCTGTTTTAAAATATGCATGGGTGAAGTTTTCTGCTGCCACTTGCGCTTTGGGTGAGGCTTTTGAAAAAGTTGCCGGGGTGTCTGTCCAAAATGATTGATCTGAGCTAAAATTGAAGCCTTCATAGCAGGATCGTGTATTGAATCTATATCCACAGCTCCTTCATAGGTCAGGTAGAAGAAGACATTTGTTGCATCAACAGCAGCCTGTTGCAATAGAAGAGTGCAATTACAACACAGAATAATGCCACCTACTGATTAGGTTTCTAGTAAACCAACTTCTGAATCTAACTGAAAGAAGTTTAGAAGCATAACTACCTTGCCTTGCTGTTGATAGCCAAAGATGAGATCTATCCAATGATGAAGATTCTCTGAGACATACTGTGACTCCAAAGCCTCACGATGTTTCTGAACAAATTCCCTGGCACTACCTTTGGCCCATGGAGGAAGGATCACATCACCAACCTGTTTATTCATTGACATCATTCAATTGAATTGTGAAACGAAAATACGCAAAAATAATTTTTTCGGAAAAACTCTGTTTTAATGAAATCTGAGAAATCATCCGTTGTTATTCACATCCTCCGACATGTAAACTTTTGAGTTGCCCTAACAACAAGGTTATTCTTTCGCCGCTAATGCCCGAAACTTCGTTGTGTTTTGTGATCACAATGAATATTTGTGACATGCTTATTGACTTACAAAATCCGTAGGAAAGCTTTGGTATACACGAATGGATTCTGCCTTTGCCAGCTCAGCATAAATTACAAATTAAATCCAAACGATAAGAAAATACTCCCTAAGCTGAAAAGCTTCAGTTTACACCTAAGCCATGTCAATCAAAATCAATTACCTTGAATGTTTGACTCATTTATAACTTACAGAAAGAAAGAAAAACCAAAGAATGGCGTTCGAAGATGTTATTCCTCATAAGTTAGCCTAATTAGATATATAATGTACAAACTTCTAATGTAAGGAATGTAAACTCATAGGATCGTTGTTTTTTATCTTTTCAAAATGTCCTATCAGTTATAATTAACTCTCAATGGCCTATAAGCTGCCCAAAAGTTACATGACCAGAGAGGAGGAAGCTGAAAGTATGATTGATGCTCACACACATCTACTAGCCTGGGCTATATCCAAGGGGCAGATGTCCTGCTCCCCCCCAGGCCAAAAAAATAAAAACTTAAAATGTAAGGAATGTAAACTCATAGGATCGTTGTTTTTTATCTTTTCAAAATGTCCTATCAGTTATAATTAACTCTCAATGGCCTATAAGCTGCCCAAAAGTTACATGACCAGAGAGGAGGAAGCTGAAAGTATGATTGATGCTCACACACATCTACTAGCCTGGGCTATATCCAAGGGGCAGATGTCCTGCTCCCCCCCAGGCCAAAAAAATAAAAACTTAAAAAATAAAAATAAAGAAAATGAAAAAACATCTCTCTAGGGCCCTTGAGTGCCTGTTTGGTGTGCTTTAGTGCATCAAATCGTACGCAACAATATAACATACCAAGATTCTTTAAAAACCTGCATGTGTACGCCCATGGATGAGAATCAACAAGAGGATATGTATGTGTTTCAACCCCATGATCTTGTACAGAAAGGCAAGAAAATAAAATGTGCAAGTTACAGACTACAGTAGACCTTGTATGGTTCAAAACGATCATGTTAGTTTCCTCCAGGATCAGCCCTACAACATAAGACATGACACAAGCCATATTCAAACACATAAAGAATAGAACATCAGACTCACTTCCCAGCCATAGGGACCAGGGTCCACAACGGCTTACCCCTCAGCCTGGGAATCTACAGCCATACAC
The DNA here is from genome assembly GCA_020310875.1 of Ceratopteris richardii. NCBI lineage: Eukaryota > Viridiplantae > Streptophyta > Polypodiopsida > Polypodiales > Pteridaceae > Ceratopteris > Ceratopteris richardii. The sequence goes on along the minus strand of CM035417.1, from coordinate 118,777,975 downwards.
AGCAGCCACCTCCTCAAGGGCATCAAGGTGGTTAGGTTCGTAAGGTTCGTAAGGTTCAGTACGAGTAAGGTACATGAACCGAATCTTACGTCGGAGGTAAGGTTCGTAAGGTACGTTAATGTTTTTATATATATGTAAAAATTATAAATATATGTGTGTGTGTGTGACCACTAACATCATACATGTGTATATATCTATATGTGCTTCGACTATGCACGAACCGGATGAAAGAGTCGGGTAAGGTTCGAACCGAACCGAAAAAAGGTACCGTACCATGCGGTACGCGAACCGCTGCTACCCTGAAGGGCATGGTATCCCATGCCACCATGCCCACACTGTACACCCTTTGACCTTTTTGTACACTTTGACCCTTCCAATTGATAGCTCTTTAAGAGCTTTCCAAATTTATTTTTATTACATTTTTTGGCCCTCAGATTGAGGCATTTATATCATATGTAATGACTTCGTCTCTTCACATTTGGCCACATGACCAAGTCCTACTTTTAATAAAGCCAAGGTCCTAACTCACATTTGAAGATGACTTTTATAAAACTCATACGTACTTCTCTTTCTTCATCTTCTTCTTCAATTTTTTGCACACTCGGCTCTCTCAAAACCAGAAGCTGGACACCCACTTGATGTTGAAGAAAGCAAGCACATCTACGGATAGTTCTCCACGGTCTCTTCCAAATCGTGTCAAAACTTAAGATCACTTCTTTGTGACAAGGTTATTGCAAATGCTTCTCTAGTTCAGCATGTGCTAGGCTAAAGGCATTTTGTAGTGTTTTGGAGATTTTCATTGTAAAAAGCTTTCACTTTTTGCAATAAAGTTACTGCATTGGAGGTATACTTCCGCTTATATTGAAGCTGAAGCAAATTCCAGGATTTAGGAGAGATTCATTCTGAAAAACTTTCATTTCCAGGTTTAACTGCCCTCCCACAAGTGTTTTCCAACCTTGCATAAGCTGAGATTACATGTTGCCTGTTTTTATTGCAGCTCAATACTCTCATTTGAATCCTGTGGATGGGGCAAGAAAAGAGTCGCCCATGGTTGATGCACACCAGCGAGCTCACCCAGATGCAGTTACAAGATAGTCACCCAAGAGGTGGAGGAAGGTTACCAAGGGAGTATTCACGGAAGTGGAGGTAGATGGACGCCCAATGGGTGGCAGGTGGTGGCCAAAGTGGAAGTGCATAGGGGGAGGAGCCAAGGCCCAAAATGGAGGTTGCCCAAGTGCACGGTTCAGCACATGGAGGCCCCCCAAGTTTCGACAACATGTTGAGGTCACCTTGCAACATGCAAATGCAATCAGGAAGGGAAGTCCCACAAGAGTGTGTCCTGCAGCTTGTGGCAGTCCCCATCAGCTTGAAGGGGCTGGCCAACTTCTTAGTACTCCCCAGGTTGCAAACAATGCTACTCGCCTACTGTTGGACACCAAGTCGTCCAGCAAGAGATGTCACCCAATTTATACCAAAGATAGTAAAGCCCGAGTCAAAAGTATTCCCTCCTAGCTTATGCCAAAGGTTTTCGCCCAGCAGGAGTTGCCTCCTAGCTTATGACAAAGGTTGACGTCAAGCCTGAGTCAAAAAGTAGTCAACCCCTCCCCCGTTCCCAGCTTATGCGAGAGGTTATTGCGCTAGAGGACAATTATGGTAGTTGCCCAAGGGCAAGAATGGTAGTTGCCCAAGCTCTACAAAAGGGTAGTCGCCTAGCTACTACATTAGGCAACGGTCAATTCGGAGTCTCCCGCGATGGGCCCTAGGTGGTGCCAAGTGGTCAACCAAGGTCTAGTCCACATGGTCAAAGGAACATAGGTACAAAGACTTGATACGCGAGAAGTGTCCAAGGGTTGCATGCCGTCTATGCACAACCACCTATGGGAACTCTACCCTGCCAAGAAGGCCAGGTAACTTTGTGGAGTGCAGACCATTGTCAAGGGCACTTTTGCCCTCCACCATGGATCACCTTCGTACGTGCAGAGCCACTCATGTGCGCACTCACAGAATCTATGTAAACGGTAATTTGCACTCTTCTCAGAGATCTATGCATATACATTTATTGCTCCATGTAGCCCTTATGATGTAATATTATGTGCAAGTGTATTGAACATCCCCTATAGTGTTGTGTACTTCATTGAGCTTAGCTAGTACCTGCAATGTGCAAGGAAAATCTCTATTGTACGCTTGATGCTCAAGTAGGCCATTTTGTCCAAGTGTGTGGTGAACAATTGTATACATTTGCTATGAATTGGTCTATTCACATTCTTCCATTGTATCTCTATTTGTGTTGTATCTCTCCTTGTGCAAGATCACCGTTGTGTATGTCTTAAGCTGGTATGGTACGGTGCATACAATGCGTATGTGGAAAGGAAGCTTGGTATGGTACGATAAGCTTTCTTTACACACACACACACATAAATAAAAAATATGTATTTGTATGTATGTATGGTTGTATGTATGTATATATGTATGTATGCATGTATGTACGTGTGTACATACGTATGTAATATGTATATATGCATCTATGCATTCATGTACTTATGAATAATGTAATATGTATTTACCTATGTTAACAATAATATGTATGTATGTAGTTTACTATTGTGTATCTATACATGACATTTGTAATATGTATGTATTTACAAGTAATTGATATGCATATATGCAAGCAAGTATGTATGTAAATATTTATCTATGTGTGTAGTATGTACATTGTATGTGCATTTTTTCTTTATATGTACTACATGTATCTTTGTAATATGTATGTGTGCATGTTGCATTGTATGTACTATGTATATATTTATGCAATGTGCATGCATTGATGTACTATGGATCTATGTATGTATGGCATCAAAGAATGGATGTGATCATTAAAATAACAAACCTATTAAAAAAAATCATGTGAACAAGTATTATATGTGTTTGGTATGTACGATATGTATCGTACCATTCCAAGATGTTTGAGTCGAGACTTTTTCCAACCATGGTATGTCTATTGGTGAGACTCCTCTGTGTGGACAGAAGCCTATGGTCACTGAGTTGTGAGAGTATCCCTTGTGTTGCTTGTGAGTTGAGGTATAGCCTTGTTAGTGAGAATGACTCAGCAAGTAGCCTACTCTAGTAGTGGACAAGTGGAGTTGCAACTTTGAATGCCCTATTTTATTTTATGAGTGAGCATTCTTGATGTACAATCTACTTTAAGTACACCATTGTGGTAGTTTGAGACGACTCCTTGCCATAATCTGGTTCCAACTGAGTGTCATATACTCTTTGTTGTGTATGGCAATTTTATGATTGACTTCCTTCTTTTGACCCCTCTTGTGTAATGCTGCGGGCTACATCTTTTTCTTCAATCTTGTACATTTCAATTTCAAACCCTTGTTATTTGGGTGTTCCATCTTGCACAATACATGTTACGGAGTATACTTCTCCAAGGAGAGCCCGTCCCTAATGCAACTACCCCAAGAGGGCAGCTATAGCTTGTCACATACTTGCATGCTATGTGCAAGACACACTTCTAGAAGTAAGCTTTCTCCTTCTATTCTACTTTTCTTCGAGTTTCAAGCCTTCATAGCTTCTACCTAGTAGAGAGTGGGTGAGTACATGATCTACACCCACACAATTAGGGAATCTCTTCCCCATTTCAAGAGTCACATAAATACCTACGGTAGGAAGAGATCATCTCATCACACTTGTCAGAGACCAATTACTCATATACTCTTGACGCATCCTATTGACTTCTCCCAAGACTAGCCAAGACACCCCTTTCTAAAGAGAAGGCTAGAAGAACGTCGAAATCAACCACTGATACTTCAAAAGATAAACCGGTTACCAATAGAAGATCTTATAGACCCTTTGCCGAGAATAAAGATTTAATTTCCTACTTTCAAGAGTTTGGTGCAATAGGACAAAGATGACCAAGTAAAGAGATTTATATGCTTATTTAGGGGACGTGAATTGTAGAACTGAGAGGATGTAATGATGGCCTTATTTTTATCCACCTCAAGCATTCATATGGCCACCTTGCTACTTAGGAAGCTCTAACAACGGCCTTCTGCCAAACTTTTCAACCTAGAAATTCTTCGAAGAGAGCTTTGGGCCAGCTTGAGAACCTAATGAGAACAACAAGGCAAGGGGGTCGATCCAAGTGTGGTCTCCCTTGGGTGGAGTAGAAACAAGGGAGTCCCACGAGCATAGTATAAAAATTCGCGAATTTTTGCCCTGAAATAGAATTCGTTTAATTCGTTCGCGAATTAATTCGTTGGGCACGAATTTTATAAAATTCTTTGATGCAAAATTTTTGAAGATACTTTTAAGTTGCATGTTCTTTGGTTATGATAGTGAGAATATTATACATGATGATGTTGACTTTTGTATCTTGATTGTTTTGTTAAGACATGTCACGTGAGCCACCGAAAATGATAGATACTTTCATGCAATGATCTGATTCTAATGTTTGTCATCTATGATCTTATGTATTATGTGTGGTATTTTAGGTTTATGATTTTGACAATGGTGATAAATTATGATCTGCCTATTGAATAATGAATTATACAATGATGAAATAAGTTTTAAATTATCATTAATTGAGCATTAAGATGTTTACATGCAAGCATTTTTCTTAGTTATCCAATATAATTCATAATTTCATACATGCATTTGATATATATGTATATGTATATGTATATGTATATATATATATATATATATATATATATATATATATATATATATATATATATATATATATATATATATATATATATATATATATATATATATATATATATATATATACATACATATATATATATACATACACACACACACACATATATGTGTGTGTGTGTGTGTGTGTGTGTGTGTGTGTGTGTGTGTGTGTGTGTGTGTGTGTGTATATATATATATATATATATATATATATATATATATATATATATATATATATATATACACACACACACACACACATATATATACACACACTCTCTTTATATGTATAAAATAAAATTCTCTCCATATGGATAAAATTCCCGAATTTTATTTTGGGTCTAAACGAACTAAACGAATTAAACGATTAATTCCGAATTAATTCTCACGAATTAATTCTCTCGTTCGTACTATGCCCCCGAGTAATGAGTGGCCTCAACATTGTGGGAATTAACTATCGGCTAGGAGTACGATGGACTAACTACTTGCCCTAAAAGCCATGGTTGAGGATCACTTCCTAATTCCCCCTCTTAGGGTGTGGTTCAACCATCTCTTGCTTCTGATTTCTTAAGTCTAACACTCTTCTCCTTCTAGAGATCATTTCCTCAATGATCAATCCTTGATCTCCCCCTGAATTGATGTCCTCATCCTTGCACAATCTCTTCAACCTTCTTGTTCTCAACCTTAGTCTCTTGAACCCTTGCTCTCAACCTTGGTGTCTTGAATCTTGCCTTTTCGCTTCTTGGTCAACCTTAGTCTCTTGAACCCTTGCTCTAAACCTTGGTGTATTGAATCTTGCCTTTCCGCTTCTTGGTCACTTGCCTACAGACTTGCCTTGTTCGCAACCTTGGTGTCTTGAGCCCTTATTCTCAACTTGAGTATCTTGAACCTAGTTCTCACCCATGCTAAGTATCTTGGATCCTCAATCTAATGCTTCCATTGGAAATTTCATTCTGAGAGCTTTCCAACGGTACCTTACACGTCTAAAGCCAACCTATGAATTGGAAGATACACTCTAATGTTTGTTGGGCTCATTTTTGAAAGCGATGCATGGTACTTTTGTATCAGTTCATATACAAACTGCCCAAGCGCCTTTTTTAGAGTACATTGGGTGCCCATAAGCCTTGTGGAATCCATCCACCTTGCCCAAGCCTACTTCCTAGGCTCTAATACCAAATGTGGGAATTGAACTCATGACCTATTGGCTAGGAACATGATGGGCAAACCACTCACCCTAAAGCCATGGCTGAGGATTACTTCCTAATCCTCCCTCTTAGGGTGTGGTTCAACCATCTCTTGCCTGTCATTTCTTGAGTCTAACAAACATGAAGTCTCCCATGGATGGGGAAGAAAAGGTCGCCCATGTTTGATTTGCACCAACAAGCTCGCCTAGATGTAGTCAAAAGATAGTCGCCCAAGAGGTGGGGGAAGGCTAATAGGGGAGTAGTCACCCAGGTCAAGGGCAAGTGGTCGCCTAATTGGGTGGAAGGTGGGAAGTGCATCAAGGGAGGGGCCAAAAGAGGTTGCCCAAGTGCAAAATTCAACACAGAGAGGTCACCCAAGTTTGGGCAAGCAACATGATGAGGACACCTTGCAGCAAATGTAGTCGCCTAGGGGGATGCCACCATGAAGAGTAGTCACCCAACCATTTTGTCCAAGTGTGTGCTGGACTGTTATATACATATGTTGTGAGTCAGTGTATTCACATTCTTTGTATCTCTATTTGTGTTGTATCTGTCCTTGTGCAAGCTCACTATTCTGTCTCTCCCTTAGTGAGATTCATACATCCATACATAGTGCATACATATACTTACATGCCTACATAGTACATACATACAATACATATTACACACACGTATTTACTATTATGATAGTACATACATACTAGACATGCTACATAATACATATATATTATGTACATACATAGTAATATGCAGCTATTGATTTGTGTAGACCACCAAAAAAATATTGCTATGATACCGGATCCTTTCCCTTTACCCTTCCTATTAAGTAGTATACATACTACATATACATGTGCAATTGCTAATGTGCATATGCATAATGTGATATATGATATTACATATGCAATGTGCATGACAATGTTATAGTCTTGTGGTTGACTATCATGAGCTTATAGTCATAGTTTTTCCATACACGAAGGTTCGAAAAACACATCTCTATGTGTAGGGCGAGCTGTAGTTCCGTACGTGCATGAGCTCATGGTGGGAGCATATCAAAAGTTTTAATTGAGCAAGGAGAAGAAATCATATTTTCTTTTCCTTTTCCTCTTCAAGGAAGAGGCATCGAAAATATGATTTCTTCATAGGGCCTTTTTAGGCTAGGGAGGCCCGTTTTTTAATTGTGTATGCCAACATGTTGAGAATCCTTTAGCAACATGCCCTAGTTGGCAACACATTGAGAACTCTTTGCAAATAATTGCATTGCAACATTGCACCGTCATCTATAACATGTCAAAACTACATCTTTAATTGGAACTTTGAACCTTGAACTATGATAATCTGCTAAAGGTGTCATATGAAAGTCTACCATGTATCCATCTACACTTGGTTGTGGGCTCAAATAAGCACAATGTATGACTTTGAGTAAGCCACTTGATACCTTAACAAGCATTTTGATCAATTGGTATAAGCTGATCTTATGATGAGTTTCCTTCAACGAGCAACCAAGGTGGAATGGTACGTTAGGTTCGGTTCGTACGGTTCGAGATCCGAACCGAAACTTGAGGTTGGGTACGTTCGGTATGTTGTTCCATAATTTCAAAAATCATAAATGACAAAAATATATAAATATTTTATGTTGCATATTCAAGAATCAAGTTATTTAAACACTAATATCAACATTAAACAATGAATTATGACAAAAAAGAGTTGAGCCATGCTCAAATCGAGGGAAAGAATATGAAAATGTTGCATAAATTTAAAAATATATTGCAACACGTACGGTACGGTTCGGTACGTATCGTAAGTACCGTACGTACAATACGTATGGAAAACTATACGGTTCGAGTTTTGATCCTACCTTGCAAGCAACTAAAGCTTTTGCATGCATATAAAGTTCATGGAATGATTCACCTAGTTGGAGCCTTAAGTTCTGGAGCTTATCCAAAGCTCTCTCATGAGTTTCTCAATCAAGACATTTGACGAAAGGCGGTCTTGAAAGCTTCAGAAGTGGCAAAATGGCCATCGGCATGTTGCTTGTACCACTTGTCTACAAACCTGTCGAGGGTAGATGGAACTAAGACCAACATTGCGTCCTTTGATTCTACAATCCACGTCCTCTACATAAGGAGATAAATCTCCTTACGCAATCATCTGCATCCTCCTACACAAAACCCTTGAAGTGGGAAATTCAATGTTTATTCTTGAGAGAAGATTTGTGAGATCCTCCATTAGTATTGATTATCTTCTCATGGTAAGCAGTCAAATTGCTGTCAGTAGAAGCGTACAACAATCCAACACACAGCTTGAACAAAAGGACTACTTCGGAAGACAAGAATGCATTAAGATCACACCAGTACACTTAGATATAAGTCGAACAACAGCCCAGCACACTATCTTGAACAAGAAGTCTATTCCAACAGACAAGAATGCATCAGATACCCCAATCCAGTAATCTTAGTGATTAACCAAACAAATCTAGAGGGAAATTAAATGCAGGAAGTAGCACACAACTTGCCAAAAACTCCAAAGAGTCGTCTAATATGCAACCGGACTAACCTAATACTCACAAGGACTAGCCCAAATCTCAAAAATGCAACAAGTACAACATGCAAGGGGGGAAAGGGGGGGGGGGGGGGGGGGGGGTGGGATATATATATATATATATATATATATATATATATATATATATATATATATATATATATATATATATATATATATATATATATATATATATATATATATATATATATATATATATATATATATATATATATATATATATATATAAGCATCTAGGCTTACAATAGGTGACTCCAGCATAAGGACTATACGATCATCACACAAACCACTTACTATCAGGGAAGGGAGTTAAGCTATTGCTTGATGCTTGTATGGATGCTTGGTGGCCACATGAGTGGCTCTGCATGTACAAGGTAATCCATGGTGGAGAAAAAAGGGCATACTAACATGACCAGCATACCACATAGTGCCTGGTCTTCTTGTCAAGTCTCAAGAGATGGCCCCCACAGGTGGCTGCACAAGATGACACCCATTTCTGCATCCAATATGAAACATCTACACACTTGATCAACTTCCGTGGACCTTGATCGATGTAATTTTGCTCCTTGGTCGACTTTAAATGTCGCCCATTCAAACTTGGTCGACTATAGACCATGGTTGACTATGGTCCTCCGTTGACTTTGATCCTTGGACCTTGGTTGACTTTGATCCTTGGACCTTGATCGACTTAGATCGTTGGTCGACTATGGTCTTTGAACCTTGGTCATCGTGGGACCTTAGCCGACATCTATTTGACCATTTTGCTCCTTGGTTGACTTTAAATGTCACCCATTCAACCCATCCAAACTTGGTTGACTATGGTCCTTGGTCTACTTTGATCCTTGGACCTTGCTCGACTTAGATCGTTGGTCGACTATGGCCTTTGAGCCTTGGTCAACTTGGGACCTTGGTCGACGTCTCCTTAGGAGACCATCACTTTAGTAGGCAAGGCAACTAGACAACTTTCTTAGGCTTGACCCCAACCAAAGCAACTTCACATGCTTCCAAGGGAAGGCACCCGTGTTGGACCAACTTCCTGCCACAAGCACAAAGCTTGATTTTTGTAATGGGTGTAACTATGGCAAACAAGTGAAAACTTCTTATTTTTTGGTGTCTCTCATAAGTGTTAGGCCTTGTTCATTCTGATGCGTGTAGCATGTTCACCAAGACTATAGGGGATGCTTTGTATTTCATTTTCTTTGCTGATGATTTTTCTAAAAGTTTGTCAATATATCTCTTGAAATCTAAGGATGAAGCCTTTGCTACAGTTAAGAAATTTCAAGCATTTTAACCAACAAAACCGGTATGAAGTTTAAATGTTTTATCCATGGGCAATGGGTTGAGTACTTGGGACTCGATGTAGTGAGGTATGTAAGGAAAGTGACAAGATTTTTACAAATAATGATATTTTAGAGAGGAACCACCATATTTTAAGTGCATGCAAGTTCTACATTCTATTGAGAAACATGGACTCCAAATTTCCATCTCATAATATGGAAGTGGCCTAGTCAAACTTATCTTCATTGATTGAGGTTGACCAAGAGTCCAGCAAGGTCTTCCTTAAATCAACCTTTGACTCAACCCAAGCCCTCAACATACATTCGCAAGTATTAGAAGCACCCACATCAAGTCTTTCCACAACCTTGGTGCAATGGATTATGGAATCATACTTATTAATAGTGAAAGAGTACTAGTACTATGGAGAAGAAAGTTCTAACTTTTTTTTTGCACGTGAGTAATGGAATCACGCATAGAGTGTTATAGAGAACTATGACAGACTAGAAAATTGATTGAAAGAAACAAAGCTCAAGTCAAGAAGAAATGTTGAGTCATTTCTAATTGTCCACTTATTCAAAGCTTGGTAGTTCATGCAACCACCTAACTTCAATAGGGAATACATAGTTGTGTAGAACCAGATTTCTTTTCAGCAAATTATAAAATAGACCCCCAAGGATCTAACCTGTCCAAGCTATCTAATAATAAAGGTTTTCAAAGAATTATTTGTTGGGATGAATTTAGCCTATATCTAGTATATGTGCTGAGTGTCTTAAAATTTCTGGGTTTCAGCACATAGACATATATGATTAAGGGGCCAAGCATAATATCAATTGGATCATCAATTAATCTTCATGGAGGTATGGTACTTAGTAAATCCTCAATAGACAATCCAAGCATGATGAAAAGGGGGATTGAGATAGAACATTTATGTTCTATGAATTATTAAAACCTTTGGTGAATGGTTAAGCCCATTGGATCAATAAGCATGTCATCTTAACCAATAGGTGCATCTCCTGATGTAAAACCAAAGACCTCATGCAAGGAGTCACCATTCTTCATTAAGTTCTTGCATATATTAATTGAAGGGCTATATCTACCGGAAACCTTTGACCCTCTACTGAAAAGGCTGGATTCTGACAAGGAGACACATTCTTTAGGTAAAATATCGGTGTTCTTTAGATGGGTTGTATCACTTGGACTTGAAAATGTATTCTTAATTGTCCCCTTGACTGCAGAGTCACAATTCTTCAAGCAAAATAGTCTCTTGGTTAGTTTTCTTTCTGTGTTCCCATTGAGAGTAGTCACAAGGCCATGACATATGGAATGTCTACAATTGCAACAGGGATTAAGACACTTTGACTGAAGCTTGCTGAAAAAAAAGACTATCAAGCCCATAAATATAATGGGTCTTACAAAATGATGGATTCAAGGAACATCTTAGAGCCAGTAAGTAAGCCATAAGGAATAGGAAAAGTTGTGGGGGAATTTTCACGATACCCCTTTGGTGAAACTGGCCACTTTTCAATGCTTTTTGTATTACATGCTAAGAATTTAATCTATGAAAATAATTTTTTCTCATAAATGGGAAAATACTAATAGAGAGAGAGAGAGAGAGAGAGACAGAAGATGGACCTTTTCTCCTGACTGCTTGACTCCAAAGTCCAGATTGAAACGATTCTCAAACATCTCTGGTAAATAGAAGAATTCTGGAATAAGCTCCTTGACATCTGCAGTGTTTCCCTGACTAGCACTTAACCATGTGTCTCTCACACTATTGAAAAGCCGATCTGCATGGTCAAACTGACCACCTTGCAATTTCTGGTTTTCACCACTAAAAGGTGGTAATCGTATGAGATAAAAAAGAATCGTTCCAGCGCTAGAATAATGTGAACCATAGTGAAAGCTCGGAATTTCTGGATCATCCCAGCTCTCATACCTGAAAAATGACAATTAATTTCAGATGTATGTGAACAAGTCCACATGCAAAGGCTGGAAACTTTTATACCTTCTGCGAAATTCTTCCTCCCTCTCCCAAGTTAAAGCACCCATGGGTTTATCTAGCCGACGGAAAGTTTTGGGATCATTGAAGTTCAGTTCTTCACTCTCATAATCGGCTAAGACCCATGGATAGACAGGATACTGTGTTAGATCATTGTACCCTCGCCCAGCAAGCGTATTTAGATGCATCAGATACTGAAAGTTACTGATTTCCCCATTCTGCCAACGCTTGCTAAATGACTTCGCCATCAACTTGAAAAGTCTCCCCCCTTCATTGTTCTCTTGTTTAGATGCACCTGAAATTGTAGCATCCAACCTGACAATAAAACAAAAAGGTCATGACTCTAAATGGTTGATTCTAGAGAATAAATAGCACATTTAGAATGATGAACAAGTGCACATAAAATAGTGGAGCAGTATACATGCTATTTCTTGGAAGATTGAGTGCAACAAGGTTCTTAAAGACCTCATCCCGTTCATTTTTATGGAATATAAGGAGCTCATTACAGCCATCCATGCTAAAAAGCTCTATAGCAACAGGGCGCAGCTGGTAGCGACGTTTGAGGAGCTCATGTACATTCTCCAGCTTCCACATGTGCCAAGGATGAACCATTTGGCTGACATTCTGCACCTTTTCCCGCCCCCAAGCACCACCATTGTATGCCCATGCACGGCCCCCAAGCCATTCACCAGCTGTCTCCTGCCAAGAACCTGTTGGCTTCAACTCCTGGAAAGAACCAACCCCTGAAGTGTTGCTCTGGACACCAAGTGCTTGATCAATGACAGACAACTCATCCTCACCACATTTCTCACATATTCTGCCTGATTCATCAATGAAAAAATTGTCTATGACATACAGACACATTTCCCCGATTAGAAAAATCCCATCCTTCTTCTCCAGCCCAACAACTCTCTCACAATTATATCGATGCCTCAATTTCTCTCCAGGTTCCAAAAAGGGTCTTATTAGATATTCACCATCATCATTCACATCTTTGTCTACCTTTCCATCTTCATATTTAAGCTCTTCACTTGCTGGTAAAGAATGTTTTGGAGAACTAAACTGAGATTGGGAAAAATCCCCAACGGTACTGGTTTGAGCTGAAAAGGAGCTACTTGTCCTCCCAGTCCCTACTCTAAACCCATTCTCATTGATCATCTGAGTATTAAACCCAGTCCTGGCTGAGGAAGATGTGCTTCCATCTTCTCTTAATCTATCATCATCCTCATCATCATACACTTCCAAGAAATCTTTTTCGTTATAACTTGAACTGTTCTGGTTTGTATTTCCTACTGAAAACAGGTGAAAAAAGGAGTCATAATCAGGGTCCGTAATGTCTAGCCCTATTCCATCCCTTGCAGCACCACATTTAGCATCCTGTTGAGAAGCTTCTATTTGCAATCTTCTTTTTTTTGTGGACGACATGCTGACTTTGATTTTGATTCGCACAATCTTTTTGCGCATACGATAAGGACCCTCAGTAGCACAAAGCTCCCAACCAGTATCCTCTGTAGATGTTACGTTCAACAGAGGAAGTATTCCACGTTCATGCACAAGATGTTGAACATGCACCTCCCATTCACTTTCTGCATGCAGAACCCAACCATATTTGTCCTGCCTAACAACTCTAAGCTCTGTTGCCATTGCATCTCTTACTACATCAAGAGCATAGCGTCGCTCATTCATCTGATCCCAATGTCGATCCTCAACCTTTGAGATATCCCTAAAACGCCTAGACATTTCACGTTTTCTTCGGCTCTCTCCCAGCTTCATGCGTATTCCAGGAAACTTTGCTGCATTAGCTACATATTTCATCCACATAATTGATCCACATTGCTCTAAAACTTTTGAAATAACTTCTTTAGAATTTCTGAACCACACATAAAATTGAGCCAGGTCATTCATCAAGACCTTATCAAGTCCGCCATGAAGCACATCCATTGCATCACCTTGATTTGGTCTAACTACAAGCAGCTCTTCTAATACAGACTTTTGAGAGGCTATCAAGCACTTCATGATTTCGATAGCGAGCATGCGAATACTGGGCCTTGAATCCCACAGCATTGTTATGCTGTTGATACAAAGGCAGCATACTAAGTCTGAATCCACATTGATGGGACAAAAAATTAACTGTCTATTAGCTATGATTAGTTGGAGTATGGTGCAAATATCAACTGTAGATGATGAAAAGCTCCTATCATCCTCAAGCCTCTTCATATCCGCTTTTGGCCAGTTTGAATTGATAAATTCATCTTCTCCGATTGTAGAGAGGAATGTGGGTGTGAAACAATACATAATCATGCGATTCACATTCTTCAACAAACTTTGCACATAAGCTTCCACCTGTCTACTGCTCCCTCGGCCACGTAATAGCAAACCCTTGCTCATTACAGTTGCTTCTTCCACTCTTCTATCCTTATTTGCTAGCTGCAACATTGAAAGAAGGAACTCTAGAACCTTCAGTACTGATCCAGGCTCCAGAAAAGCACCCATATAAACACGATCTACGAGCAAAGTGCTGAAGGCATCAAGATTGGAGGACCACTTGCTCTTGTCTAGCCTTTTGTTGACCTCTTCATCATCACGTAAAAGCCTGCGCTCAAAGTAGATCATCAAGCGACTCAAGCACAAGCCTTGGAATGCAAGAGCTGTATCTGCAGTGAACTGTAATGGTACAGCTTCCAGAACAGATTCCAGCAGCGATGTGGCCTTGATTTGTGTACACATACCATCCGCAAGTACTTCAGCAATAAGATCTAAGATGGCCACAGATACTGTAAAACATGGACCACCACATGAACCCACAGAATCAAGTTTCAATAGCCACTCAGGCTTTATTTCAACAAAACTATTCTCAGCATAAGATGTTGTCTGCTTATAACACACTTCTGAATTCCATCCACTCACAGTAGTTGAAAGTGTGGCTAATGAAGCAGCTCCTACATTAGTCTCACTGTGAGAAGAGCTCCCAACTCGTGAAGAGCCCCCAACCCATGAAGTTGACCGATCAAATGGGGTGACTGATACTGAATAAGATGGATCAGTACCAGGTAAAAGACCAGATGCTTCAGAAACAGGGGAACCTAGGGCTAGTGCATGTTGGGATTCTACAGATTCTACATCAGCATTGGCAAGTCCAGATAGCTTTACCTCTTTTTCCAGTTTTTCTGTCGGTGCTGAAATGGCTGCAAGGGCAACCAAATGATCAAGACTATCCATAGCAAAAACATTTACATCACAGACAATATCCTCTGATGGCAAACTATCTTCTTCTAAGCTTGGTATAATGTTTATTTCCTTGGATGAAGATATGGCACGGGGGATACTGAAAACAGTATCAGCAATGCCTGAACTCCGAAGCTCCTGTAACTTTTGGCCTACATTTATGACATGGTCATTCAATGAATCAGAAGATGCCAGATGAGAACTAAGCCCATCCTCCATATCCATTGCATTTAGCCTCTCTCCAACACCCTTCTCTTGCAAAGATAGAGCAGCATAGGCAGATCTGGTTGCAAAGTCAAATAAAGAAAAGACAGCTTAAAAATATAATTTTCTATCACCGTACAAAATGTTACAAACTGTATTTCAAGTGCAGAAACATACCTGACACATGAAAAATAGAAATCTACACATCCCTCAAGGATTTCTTGGCGCCTCATTGCAGCTGAGAAGGGTTTACACATTTTTGAAAGGTCAACCATGTACCGAATAATCGAGGTGATAACACCTGGAGCTGCCACCTCACCCCCTAGCAATCTTGCTGCATATGTTTTGTGCAGCAATGCCTCCCCCTGCAATTGTTCTGTGGAATCTGCAAGGCCTCGAAAAACCTCATCGATTGAATAGCCTGCTTGTACCTGATCTTCCATCTCTTCTATAGACTGTAACCTCAGAATCAATCTATCAAAAGCCGCTTTTGACATTGCTATAATGGCCTCTAAGAAGTCAATAAAAATCAATTCCCCTGACCCTCCATCATCTGGTATAAGGGCATGGAAATCTAAAAGTCTCACTTCTGGCTGCCTTGGGTATACAGACTTGCCGAACATAAGGCAAAAGAGAATATAGTATACTTCTGGGCAGTCAAAGAAACTTGGAAGAACCTGAACTAAACCACTGAAGCCACCACTACTGCGAAATTTTGATGCAAATGTGGTTGAGGATGAAAGGCAAACACCAAGCAGAATCATTACCCAGCGCATGCTAGTTGGGTGAACGGCCTCATCTAACAGAAAAGTAATAAGCTTGGATGACACAATCTTGTGCCATAGTTCTAGAACTTCTTCTGAAGAAATTGTCACTTGAAGATCAATGAGCATCTCTAGTAGCATATTGCGAACAATCACCTGAACACCCCATGTTTCTCTGGGAATCGCAGTTCTCTCTAACACCTCAGGAGGCTCAAAAGTCATAACCACGAAGTCAACGACAGATTTCAGTTCTGATGTCAAAAACCCATCCTCCAAAATAATTCCCAAGAGGACTACTAGCTTCTCCAACACAGGAACCTCGACATCACCTCTCTGCAATGTTACTAATAGGTGTTGTACTATATTGACACGCCGCAACATAGTTAAGTTGTGATTTCTGTATCTATGCATTGACACAAGGCGTTCAATGAATCCTAATAGAGCAAGCTGAACTGTAACAGGAGCTGCAACCCACAATGTCCAATCTAGAAGTACATATTCCATCATCTCTGGATTAGCAAGAACAAGGCTATTACAAACTTCTGTTGAGAAGTCCGTGGGCTCAATATCTGACATACAGCTAATAGAATCCTGTTGGAAAAGATCAACACTATCTATCTGAGACCCAAGAGATGAAGGTCCTTCTCTTGTTATTTTAAGCCCTAAGGAGCTCTCAAAACTATCACTTGGTGAGATTATCCCTGAACTAAGCCCTGAAGAGTTCTGAATCACCTCTGATCCTGATATTTTTGTTGGGCTGACCATGAAGGCCTCACAACCAGCAATCTGAAATAGCATGTCAAGCTCCTGCATCTCAAGGAAACACATCCTGTGCCGTAAAAAGAGAGCAAGAAGGTGATATCCTCTAGTTGCAGACATATCATGAACATTGTGTGGACTCCAGCGAAGAACGCTAGTGAGCAAAGCAAGGGCAAAGTGCAGCATCTCCTTACTCTCTGATGCCTCAATTAATGCCAGTACTACTGCAATACCCCCAATCCTTCTGATGTTTTCACCAAGACTACATGGAGAGCATATGCTTATATCTCCATGAAGCCTTGCAATTCGAGGCAGACCTGTATCCACAACATTAAGAAGACCGTTAAACACCAAGCACAAAGCTCTCAGATGCATTCTATTCCACTGAAAAAGTGATTCAGATACCAGAACATGTGAGACACAGCGCCCATTGTCTGGCACCCGCAAAAAGACAAACTACACATACACAAATGCACACAGACCCAAAACTGGAAAAATAAATATTTAAAAAAAAGCACTCACCACCAAGAGGAGAAGCTGCAGCTGATAATGGATCTACCAAATTGATGACAGCTGAAGAACCAGAACTTCCAATGTCCACACAAGTTCCATCAAAACAAAAAATAAGCTTTTTAGAGGACAGCTGAACTGCAAAAGTAGCTAACCTATCCAGGTCCCACACAACACCACTGCCTTCTGTCTTGCTCCCACCTACCTTCAAACTGTTCTCCACCTTCTGATTACTAGTACCAAGCGCGAGTTCCACTTCCAGTGCCTCAAATGTCCCCAGATTCCCTCCACCACAGGCTTCATATGGCAAGAACCTTAGCAAATCTGTATCTTGAAATAGACCTCTGTAGCCCCGTCCCAGGGCATACATGAAGAATATGGATGGTGCTGCAAGTACTTCCTCATAGAGATAACAGGCTCCTAGGCTCCATGACAAAGGAGAGATGTCAAGATCACCTGGAGGAGTTCCAATTGTCCCTTGAAGTGTCTTACCAACTGGCGATGCTGAGTATCCAAGTTTTCCCGTTTTCCTCAGTCTTCCATTCACATAAAGACAGGCAGTGCTTGATTGAAACAGACCAGCTAAAGCATTTGGCTTGTTATGCACCACCACCACATGGTGCCATGTGCCTTCTTCAAGAGATACACCTTTGAAAGATAAATAATTTGTGGCACTTGTAGATAATGCTAAATGACCTGACGACTCCATGTAAAATTCAGCATACAAGTGACTTTTCTCCTCTGCAGATCCTACAGAAAAAATTTTGAATTTTGCGTTATCTCGTCCCAAGTTCCCTGCACGACCCTTTGAAGACTGCTTTCTTGAAACTGTCAAATCTCCTTCAGTGTTTGAACCCTTTGAAAGGGTTCTATACTTCAACCAGCATGCAAATGAATATCCTGCTGCTGGGGGCCATGTCCTGTCACCTAAGGAGATACGCATACAGGAGTAACCAGATTGTGCCAGAGACATTTCCACGAAAGGTGTACCATTGCCATGCTCAGAGACAGCAGTTTCCATATGAATCATCCTCTTCATTGAATCAAGAAATATGTGGCTAAACTGTTTATTGCTAGAATCTTTACACAGCCAAACCCATCTTGCCAACGTCCTCAACTCAGTGGAAGATAATCTGGGCATAATACAAAAATTAAGAAAATGTATGATTGTAACTGTTATTACAATACTTGGAGACACATTTATGCTGTGCAGATTGACTCCCATATTCTAAACTAGAAAATATCACAGGAATCAGTATTTCAAGAGCATGCTGTGAATTTTGATTTCCACATCCATATCAGTGCTATATCTACTTCGAATGAATTATGAAATCAATAACACTGACATTATTAAGAAATAAAAATCAACATCCACATCTGCACGCATGCAAAGTATTTATCCACTTGCATTCCTGAGGGGGCAAAAACCTACACAGAGAAAAATACCCGGATAAGAAAGTGAACATACCGATATGATCCAAGAATTTCGATAATGCTTAAAACTAGTTCCAATAAGGATGAATTTCCACTTGCAGATTTCGCCATATCCAATAATAGGCTCACACAACCTGAATATCAAAAACATTTGTTTGCCAGATCATTACAGAGGTAGAGTATGTACATGTCAAGACAAGCAACTTTGTTTCACAACATTAGAACAAATAAGACAGAACTTCAACTAATCTCTATAAACAGTTTTCATAAGAACATTTGGGAATTCAAGAACACCTGCAGCAGTAAGGCAATCTTGATTGAAAGCACAAGCCTGGGCAAGACA
The DNA here is from genome assembly GCA_020310875.1 of Ceratopteris richardii. Lineage (NCBI taxonomy): Eukaryota > Viridiplantae > Streptophyta > Polypodiopsida > Polypodiales > Pteridaceae > Ceratopteris > Ceratopteris richardii. Next base: position 118,759,006 of record CM035417.1, on the reverse strand, counting down.
TTTCACAATCCGAAGTACTCTCAGCTGCAATGTTGAGGATAAGCATTTCAAACAACCGAGTAGCACTTGAATGGCACCAGCATTATGCACAAATTCAACTTGCTCAGTAAAATGTTTCTCACTTTCAACCACTGCCATTGTGCAATCACTAGTGTTTTGGCTGTCATTCAAATCTGAAATAGTTAACATTCGCCTCTGCGAAAGAACAAGCAACTCTCCAAATGGTCCTTTTTTCTCCAATGCGAGACTAAGAAGCAAATCTGTAACTCTCTCTTCATGCTCTGCAGAGAGTAAGCCGGAATCACACAAAAGCTCTTGAAAAGTATGTGAAGAGATTACTTTATTCAATCGTCCTCTATTAACAGTGCTCCCTGATGTTGCTGCTTTCACTACATTTATCATTCCATCAAACACTTCCATGTATAAGTCCAACTTCAATCTCTTCTCTTGGTCCATGTTACCAGGATAATCTTGATTAAGCTCTTGGCATGCTTGAAAACTGTGTAAAATAGTGAAAAGTAGACTAAAGCCAGATGCTGCACCAAAAACATCTTTGCAAGCAGTATTTGCATTCAATATACGACAGATTGCCCATAACACATCTCTTTTTGTCCCAATGTCAACCTTGATTTGCTGACCCATTGCATTTGCGATGACTCCACTTTTCGCTACTTCGATAAGTGCACCAAGCTCCTCGGAATGAGACTATTGGATTGCAAATACAATTAATGAAAAAGCATATTAAAAATCTTAATGTAAAACTTTTACAGACAATAAATATTTTGTAATTTACACTAAGTCCATGAAAACCATGCTAACCTGGTTAAGATCCTCAGAAATAAGGCAGGATAGCAATCTTAAAACTCCACTTCGGTGAGAAGATACGGTCAAGAGTGGAAGTATCAAGATGACTCCGTTTGTCTTCCTGAACACTGCCTGATTCCCCTCGTCTCTTTTCAATAGAGTGATTAAACAGTCCCAAGCAAAAGTGAGAGTCTTTTCATCACTGAACAGTTGGGCTTTCATTGATAGATGTCCTGCCTCTCGATTAGAAAAAGACAAGGTTCTTAGGCTCATTTCTCGAGTCAAATCTTTCCCACTGCCCCCAGCTTTCCTCTCTACTATACTGCTTAAAGGAGGTTTCCGTGATGCAGGTAAAGCCAATGCGTCCAGCAACTTGATATCATCAATTAAGACCTCCAATGCCCCAACTTCTCCTAGAACCTTTTTGTATTTTTTATCAAACGAAAGAAGCTTTGTGAAAAAAGATAGGATCTTCTGTGACATCAAGGCAGGAAGAGGTTGTTGCAATAAACAGCAGAGAGAGAGTAACTCTTGCTCTGGGACGTAGTTGACAACAGTCACAGCATACTCTAAAATCTTCAACAAGCGCTCTTGGAGAATCTCAGGAAAAGTTGTCATGTTCAAAATGAACAGTGGAATAGTGCGCAATCCTTGGCATAAGCCATAATTTTCTAAATGGCTAGCAAAAATGCGCAAGAAACGATCTAAAATCTCTAGCTGCACCCTCAGATCGTTTGTCTTCAAAAAAATATCCTGCAAGACTTGAATGGCATCTAAATCTTTCACTTTCCCTTCACCACGATTATCATCATTCAAAACAACACCTCCATCAGAAGACAAAGATGAATGACTTGCAGGTTTTGTAGGCCCTGTCCTCGGAATTTTGACTTCAGATACTCCAACTTGAGCCAGGTTTACAAGGATATCAAGCAGCCGAACAAGAACAGGGGGTAAACCCCCTTCTGGTTCACCAACAGGCTCCTCCATCTTCATGCTTGAGACCAAGGACACGTTATCACTGAAGGAACTCTCAGTCATTTCAGAGGCTCCTTTCTCAATCGAGGAATTATTCTCAAGCAGATTCAGAGCAAAACGGACCAGAAAATGGTATCCATGAGCATTGTGCAAATCATCACTTAATCTTACTGTTGAATCTGTAGCATCACAACATGAATAAACAATAACCAATCACTCCCTGCAATGTAACATCTGCAGAAAATGTCATTTAAAAGATTCAAGTCATGTAAACTAACCTCCTCTACATGAAAGTTCAATGCATTCAAGCAATACATCTATGACACCCACAGCATATTCAGGCTCTTGAATACTACTGTCAAAATCACGCACAACTCTAAGGAGTATTTTGACCTGAGAAAACAGTTGATAGAGCAATAAGAGTTCATGAAGCACAAGCATTGCACATGCAAGAAGCCATTTGGATTTTAAAAACACCAACCAGCTGATGTTTGCGAATATATTGAGCTGAGCTTCCATTATCATTATTGAGGAGGAGCCCTAGGATCTGTATCAAGAAAATTTTAATACTCTATGACAATCATGATCAATGAATAGAAGACAGGTTTGAAAGACATCTAACCTGCAAAGCCTGTCGATATAATTGAGTGAAAGAGAAGCTAGGTTCCAAGGCTTCAGAAGTATTCGGCAAAGAGTTAGGATTTGTTGCGACAACGTAAAATAGTAATTGCAAGGAATCATCCTCTGCAAGGCTTTGGATTGCCCCCGGATGCTGTGCCAAAGCTTTCATGATATGTATAATGCTTCTCTCCACCTAATCATAAGGAAACTTGCATCAAGAAATAAACTCTTATCTGAAAATATATACATTGAATTTCATCACTTATCTTTTCACATTTTATATGTGGGTGGGTGGGTGGGTGGGTGGGTGGGTGTGTGTGGGTGTGTGTGTGTGGGGGGGGGTGTGTGTGTGTGTGTGTGTGTGTGCGTGTGTGCGTGTGTGTGTGTGTGTGTGTGTGTGTGTGTGTGCGCGTGTGTGTGTGTGTATGTGTGTGTGTGTGTGTGTGTGTGTGTGTGTGTGTGTGTGTGTGTGTGTGTGTGTGTGTGTGTGTGTGTGTGTATGTGTGTGTGTGTGTGTGTGTGCGCGCGCGTGCGTGCGTGCGTGCACGTGTGCACTGGCATGCATGCATGTGCACGCAGTGTGTGTGTGTGTGTGTGTGTGTGTGTGTGTGTGTGTGTGTGTGTGTGTGTGTGTGTGTGTGTGTGTGTGTGTGTGTGTGTGTGTGCGCGCGTGCGTGCGTGTGTGTGTGTGTTCGTGCGTGCGCAACTAAAATAAACACTCAACTCACTTCAAGTGAAGGGACTTCTAACTTGATATGTATGACAAGTTTTTTTTCCTTCTTTATCTCCTCCGAATTTTTGCATAAACCTATGCTTCTAAAGCCAACCCCCTCTTTTCCCAGCTGCTGCACTTCCTTGGGACAAATTGAATGTGTTTGGTATCAAGGTGAAGCTTTCGAGCTTCTCTATCATTTGTCTTATAGATCAAACAAGCAAACATGTAAGCAAAATCTCATTGATGATACAACTGCTCAAACTTGATAATGAAAATGTTTCCACTATTTGAAAGTGGAAATGTTCACATATGTCCAAGGGTCCAAAAGTCATTAATCAATAAAAATAAGATCTCAACTCACGTCAAATAGACTTCTAAAAACTTGATATGTGCAACTTCTTCTTCTTCTTTATCTCCTCTTCAATTTTCAGCATATATCATTCAAGAATCTCCCAATCTGTTCTTATTGGTTTGTAAGCAAATATTAACAGCCGAACTTTTGTACCATTGACTTTTCCTACGAGCTTTAATGTTAATCTTCAAGAATGATGGAAAAGGGAATTTTAGACCTGGAGCTTATGGCTTTCAGGTTTGCATCAAATTGGATCTATAAGGGCCTCTCCTCTAACTAATTTTCTATTACACTATTTAAAATAAAATTTCATCTTTTTGAATGAAATGTTTAAATCTTGGCAGGACTTTCGACATTAATGCCACCATGTTCTCTTATTCATGTCTTGTGGCTCTGGACTCTGGCCTCATTTAATCCACATGCAATGACCTGTTTGATTCTTATAAAAAGACTAATCTCTCCCTTGGACTTGATGGAGTGACTATGATCAACTGATGTTGGATAATAAATGAATTAAAAAAGTCCAGGAAATCCACAGTTCAGGTATCAACTCTCTTGAGGACAATCAAGATAATAATGGTCTTTTGTCTTGCTGATTTTGTACTCAGGAGAGCTCTGGAAATGTTGTAGTTCCAGCTCAAAAAATGAAACTAATGTCATTAAAATGCCCTCATAGAACTGCTGATTTTGTGCTCAGAAGAGCTCTGGAAATGTTGTAGTTCCAGCTCAAAAAATGAAACTATGTCATTAACCTGTTACGATGGTTGTTTTAAATCAAATGACCGGGATATGATAATGACATCAAAGAGTTAAATGATATTTTTTATCTGAGGCTGAATACTAATTGGAATCATGCTCAATGCAGCTACAGGTTTAGCAATTTGTGGATTTGTTCCGATTGTTCAAAGAAAACAATTTTGTTCTGGTTCATTTTGCGTGACTCAATATTAACTGGCTCTAAACCTAAAGAAAATAGGAGTTGGCATGGAGTCTTGTCTTAAAGATGTAAGGCAGATGAAGTTTTGTGACAATTACTACTACTTTCCAGAAGCTCATAGATATTGTTTATTTATTGATTCTCCTGTTTTATTCAATATTAATCAGCTTCCCTACAAATTAAAATATTTATTTGCTAAGCCAATGCATGAACCTCAATCTTTGTTTTGGAACCAAAATAATGGCTCTAATTCTAATTTCTTTGGCACATGCACTGAAGAAGGGTTAGATCCAGGGAAAATATTATGGGTGATTTATAGCCCAATGGCGAATATTCTGGATTTTTGAAGAAAAATAGCTAATTTTAATAATTTTGAGGATGTTAAATTAGCCCAATAAACTATAGATTAGAAGAAACAAAATTGCATAAATTCGCCCCTTTAATATGAACTCATGGGGCTTAGATGGTAGACTTTCGCCAGAATTTTGTATATTTTCATGTATATTTGGGGGATGAGTGTTCTTTCCCTTCCTCTCCCTTCTTTGCATTCGCAAGAGCTGACGTGCTAGCAGGAACGTTTATCCCATAGATGCTATACTTTTGGTGCTAACCTACAAAATGGGTGTGTCCCTTCCATTTCTCCATCAAGCAAAAGCCAAGGAGTTCCCTCATGGAAGAGCGCCCGTCGGCTTTTCCCTCGTGCTCACGCATGAAGAGGAGAAAATACAAAAAAAAGTCTCTCTTTTTCCCTCTTCCTTGATGAAAATCCATTGAGGAACCTGGGCTCTCTCTTGCATTGTGAGAGAGAGAGAGAGAGAGAAGGGTAACCGAGCCTCCAACCACCATGGATATGGGATTGTACTTTGGGAAAGAGGAAGGTAGGGTTCTATGAGTTTTTCGATCCCTTGCATATGGGATTGAATGGCAGCCATATGTTAAATATTCGCCAAATATTTGATATTTTTTGTTAAAAATATCGTAAATATTCGCCCAAATTTCTATACTTATAAGCTTAGTAGAGGCTCTTGATTTTTACCCTGGTTAGATCTAGTTGACATATTCCAAATTCAGTATTTTCTCAAAATTAGACTTTTGTGAAAGAGTTTTTCACGCAGAATTAAATTTTTTTTTTTTTTAAAACAAGGTTGTAAAAAGACTATGCATAGATCCTTTGGATACTTTTCTTGTATGATTCAATTAAAGTTCTTGAGGATTACTTTTTGGCTACCATCTATGAGACTTCTTGAGCAAGTTTTGATGCAGTTTTGAACTGAGTTCTCCAACTCTCTTTTGTTTTGATTCTTGAACCTATAATCTGGACTAAGATTAAAAGATGTCTACTCAATCCTATCTTAACTAAACTCTAGGGGTCTTGATGAATTCATTAAAGGTCTGAAACTCTTTAAGTTACTATTCTGTTGAAAGTTTCCACATGATCAACCCCATTTAGGAAGCTCAAACAATAAACTGATGAAGTGGCTGACAAAGACCCTTACAAAGTTGTTCTTGATGTTTAATGCTGTTTTCCATATAATTGAAGTGAAAGATCTCTTTTCAGTACATATTATTCATTGGTTAACAAAATGCAAAGAATTTTCTTTCATCCTTGACTCCAATGCAAACACTACATATCCAAGTCTCCCTCCCTAAGTAGTATGCACGAAGATGCCCGACAGTCAAAAGAGTAACAAGGCAGATGCAAGACATATTGTAGTCTTAAATTCAAGAAACCAAACTCTGGATTTTACATCCTTTCAAGCTGAAGAGAGAACCATTCACTAATGGAATATTACATAATCTGAGGACCCTGATTTGCAACACCAATAGCTATGAGAAAGAAGAAAGCAAAGATGGAACAACTTTAAATTATGCTAGCTAATATATCCCACTTACTATTTGCTTATAAACACCTTCCAGATCTGCATTAAGAAAATGTTCATTCAACATCACAGCAGGTACAGTATCTTCTGATCTAGGCTGTCCGAGTACAGTATGCAGAACCCAAACCAGGCAGGACAGAAGTCCTGCATCTAGCAATGGTTGCACATCTAATGGCTGCAAGATACAAAAGCAGAATGATTAACCTTCAGAATTTTCTTCCCAAAAAAACTGTTCCAATAGGATTCTACATAGAAGGACACACGTGACACACTTACAGGTGAAACAAGGCATTCCAGAGTGAAAAGTAAGTTTGCACCAACACTTATTGCTTCCTACAGAAACGAACTGTAAATTAGGACGTCAGAATTCCAGAGTTTGTAGCCTAATAATGAAAGCACATGTTGCTTCCTACGTTTTGGGATTCCATGAAGAACTGCAAGATCTGTTCTATGTCTTGAACTCCATCTTCATTCAGCTTCCTCAATTTATTGATTTCAGTGACCAAAGCTTTAGCAACAGCAAACGAAAATACTCGTGCATCAACCAATCTAAAATACCAGCAAGATATAAAATAAGCGGCATATTGAAGTTCATGTCAATAAAAAACTTTCAAATTTTATTTTAACTCACGTATTTACAAGATGGACTGCATTTCCAGTTCCTCTAACGAGTCTACAAAAGATATCAACTGCCATCTCCAATGCCTCTTCTTTTTCCTGCAATCAAGCAATCATATCTCTCTCTCTCTCTCTCTCTCTCTCTCTCTCTCTCTCTCTCTCTCTCTCTCTCTCTCTCTCTCTCTCTCTCTCTCTCTCTCTCTCTCTCTCTCTCTCTCTCTCTCTCTCTCTCTCTCTCTCTCTCTCTCTCTCTCTCTCTCTCTCTCTCTCTCTCTCTCTCTCTCTCTTCCCCTCCCCCTCCCCCTCCCTCCCTCCCTCCCTCCCTCCCTCCCTCCCTCCCTCTCTCTCTCTCTCTCTCTCTCTCTCTCTCTCTCTCTCTCTCTCTCTCTCTCTCTCTCTCTCTCTCTCTCTCTCTCTCTCTCTCTCTCTCTCTCTCTCTCTCTCTCTCTCTCTCTCTCTCTCTCTCTCTCTCTCTCTCTCTCTCTCTCTACCTATGTATCACATCTTACACCCGCCCACTAGCACAGGATGGAGCTAGTTAGTCGTTTCAGATGCATTCCCATGCTTGTTGTACTACCCCTTTGCATATAGACTATCATAGATATCGCACTCCATACACCCCCCCCCCCCCACTTTCATGGGTATCTCCACACGCATATCACGGAGATATGTATCAGCTTTACCAGTTTCTTTTTCAGCACCTTTTTTCAGCACTTTTATCTTCTCTGATAGAGAGAAGATACACCCATGTACATCAATTTGTCTCATAGGCCGAGTTCGGCCTCCTAATAGACGTAAAAACACTTTCTTTCTTTCTTTCTTTCTTTCTCTCACACACACACTCTCACACCCCCCCACACACACACACACACACGCGCACACACACACACACACACACACAAATGTGTTAGATCCCTCCACGATCAGCCTTGCAACACAAAACATAGCACAAGCCATATTCATGACTAACTTCCCGGCCATAAGAACCACACTGACCCATCCGCAAGCCTAGGAACTTGTAGTCATACACAGAAGGTACCATCTCAAGGGTAAGATGTCCCAAACCACCATCCCCACACCATAAACGCATGTAAGTGGTTGTATCCAAGAGCCATGAGTCCAAATGTGATACACACATGAATGCCACAATTCAGCCCATACCTACTCGTAGGACTCTTGCCCAAATGATCCGGTTCACACTGGGAGGAAACATGCTCATAAATAACTACATGGACCCATCACGATAGTGATCTCTCGAGGCAAGTTAAGTTCGTAAGACACTCAAGTTAACTTCCTAGTGATCATAAAGGGAACCGTATGTCAGCATAAACCGGCTATACTATGTAGCATAATGCTTACTACTGCTATAAGCGAACTAAATCTCACATGTCCTTCATACCCATCCATGGATATCCTATTCTTTTGGCGCACATACCTTTCCTTTCGGAAAAGTAAACCATTCCTAATGGAGTACTTCTCCCCTTTTTTTCCTTTGTAGATGACTTCCTTGTTAGCAAATAAAGGTAGACCCTATACTAACCCACAATTAACTCAGAACAAAAGAGAGAGAGAAAGTAAGAGATTGGAAGCAGGAAAGTATAGACAACATATACACCATGAGAGAAAAGGAGCAACTACTAGCTCCACCCTTACGTACCTTCCTAAGTCTAGAATTATCCAAACTTACGCACTCAAGATAAAGAGCACATTCACAAATGTCAAACACATAAGAAAAAAGGGACAATCGTAGAAGGAGACCATACAAAAAATAATGCCAATAAAGTGGTCTTTATATAGATTTTGTTATCTAAAGGAAAGACAAGGCAAAAAAACATCCAAAAACCTGATTTTCAATAAATCAATGGCAAAAGAGTTATTTTAGCTTTTCAAAAACTTCATTATTGCTTTCCATGTTCAAACTTGAGCTTTTTGGAGCATATGTAACATGTTTCTTTTGATTTTATGAATTGATTTTCATTTTTCACATTGGGTTTCACATTAGTTCAATGTTAACACATTGAATATGAATTTTGAAGGGCCAAATCAAGTTTGTTTGACAAGAATCATATATGGTTGGAAAGCTCTCTTTGAGCACTACAAGAATATGTAAAAACCTTTTCACCCAAAATTTGACCTTTTTTAATCAACTTTTATAAGCTCGTAGTGAAAGGTTGACCATAGTTGATCATGATTTTAGCAATTTGCTAACAATTCCCCTCCTAACCTTACACTAGGTAGTAGGGGCATATGCCAAGCAGCAGGAATATTGACAAAGATTATGGTACCTGTATACATAATTTTCACACATAGTTGCACTCGTACGTCGTAAGGCAAATTTTGTACGATATGTCCTGTTCCGTCCTGTCCTGTCCGATCCCGTACGACTCGTACGGTGAAGAATACGGTGAAGAATCTGCCGATCGGGCCCCGAAAAACATTGGAGTTTTTAGTTAAGTTCAAGTCATTTTGCACTCCATAATGAGCATTCCCATTCGATTTCGCCGCGTTTTCAGCTCAACCAGCCACCTCTCCAAGCTCTATTAGCCGGCCATACTCTAAGTTGTGGACACTCACAAGACAAGAGAGCTTTGCCCTCTTGTTTCCCTTGGCCCACTAGCATTCATAAGCAATTTCAGCGCCCTCATTTGTTGCTCCACCTCATCAATGGCTCCTCCTCTTCATGAAGCTTTCTCTAAGCATTGTGTTGCCTATGAGAGAGTGAAAGACAAATCAAATGTATGCCGTTGGCATTGCAAATATTGTGGGAGGATTCAAACATCTAGTGTCACACGTCTTCTTATCCACCTTTGCAAATTGGGAGGAGAGTGTGCTTCATGCACCAAAATCCCCGATAATATATATGAAGAATGTCGCCGCAACTACCTACCATTAAAGAGGAGAAAGGGATCTTTTGCTTAAAATGAAGTGGTTTCACCGGATTGTGTCGACTCCGAAAGAGGTAATTGTCCATCTATTTCTATTGGTTAAGCTTCGGTGGCACCCACAATGAGTTCATGTGAGCATGATGAAGTGGATGTGTCCAAAAAAGCTAAGGGAATGGGCACTAGTACAAGCTCACCGCAACCTACTCTTGCACAAGCATCGGGTGGTGTATCCGGCACTATAACTTTTCTTAGAGAAAGACAAAGGCTTGCTGAAATTGAAATTGCACGAACCGTCATTGAAGGCAATCTTTCATTTAATGTGCTTCGGTTGGATCAATGGAAATGCATGGTGAAAGCAATAGCTAATGTAGGCCCGTGTGAGGGTTGGTACGGAGTTTCATACAATGATATGAGGACAAAGAAACTAGATGAGGAGAAAGAGAGGATTGATAAATCCTTAGAACCGGTGCGTGCCGGTTGGGTTAAATATGGATGCTCTATTCTCTCCGATGGATGCAGTGATCGTAAAAAAAGAGGGATTATTAATATTCTTGTATCTTGTCCTCTTGGTACTTATTTCTTACGAGCAGTGGATGCGGGAGTAAAAGGAAAGAAGGTGATCGGTAGCTTCATTTATTCACATATTCGTCGTGCCATACTTGAGGTAATTTGATTTTTTTATTTTATTCATAAAAATTCAGAAAAATGATTCATATTTTTTATGTGGGTGTGTGTGTGTGTGTAATATGTGACTTGAGTCTTGATTAACTTGTTGTTAACATGATTTTTTTCTTTCCCATAGGTTGGCCCTCAAAATGTCATTCAAGTGGTGACCGATAATGCTTCAAATTGTGGATGTATGGGAAGAAAGTTAGAGGAGGAGTTTCCATCCATAGTATGGAGCCCATGTGCTTCTCATTGCCTTGATCTTCTTATGGAAGACATTGGCAAGTTGGAATGGATCAAGAGCATTATTTCAGAAGCTACATCCATAGTTGACTTTATTAACTTCAAGGTGAGGGTTCTTGCTATATTTCGGTCATATTTGGATAAGGAGTTGAGAAAGCCATCAAAAACACGGTTTGCGGCTATGTGGATACTTTTGGATCATCTTTATGAGGTTCAAAATAAGCTTCAAAAGACGGTAGTCTCAGAGGAGTTTAAAGAATGGATGGACGGAGAGCCCATTGCACAACAACAAGAGGCAAAGTCTATCCAAAGGTTATGCTTGAGGGAGTCATTTTTGGAAAAATGTTTATGGTATTATTGCTGCAATTTTACCTTTGTATAAGGTATTGCGTATGACGGATATGGAGGGTGCCATAATAGGTGTTCTCTATCATTTTATGAAAGAAGCAATTGAGGAAATAAAGAAGTGCACAACTCTTGATGAACCATGTGATCTTTCATGGTAATTTTATATTCTAAGTACTTATGAGTTGACTCTTGAGTTAGCCTTTAAATTCCCATTTGAAAATTCATACTAAATTCTAAATTCTAATCAATCCTTATGTTTTTATGGCTCTTCATGTAGTGATATTCTTGATAGCACACCCAAAAGAGATGATATACTCTATTTGGTGGAGAAGAGATGGAAGTGGATGAAGAGGCCTATTCATGGTGTTGCTACCCTCTTGCACCCAGCCTTTAAAGCGGCTTCATTATTCATGGACACCACACTTTTGGAAGATAGAGATACCTATCTTCCAAAAATTCTATCTTGTGAGCAACATGCTACTTTTGTGCAAGAATTCATAAATCATAATGATCAAAGAGGGATTGCATTAGCCTCACCCATTGTTTGGAAGAGGGATTCACTAGTGAAGCCTCTTTTTTGGTGGGAGAGTTTTGGCTATCAAATGCCTCTACTCCAAAGGATAGCTATGCGAGTTCTTGCAGAGGTATGTAGTATGTTCAAATTTCAAAATTCCAACATGTCAAATGATAAACCATTTAGATGGTTTTTGAACTAATTTGTTTTCTTTTGTTGTATTTTTTATTGTAGGATTGCTCATCTGGAGCATGTGAGAGGAATTGGTCTGCCTATTCCCTCATCCATACCAAAATACGCAACAAACTCAGCACAAAACAATTAGAGAGACTTATATATTGTCGATCTAATTTACGCATGTTACGGACCATGCATCAAATGCCTATGGCACGTCAAGCAAGTACTAATTTTCAATTTTAGTGTTTCTTAGTTTATGTTTATGGTTTGAATCTTGATATGACAATGGACATATCACATGTTATTGATCATATTTTTTGTGTTTTTTGTTTGTTTTTGAATAGGTGAATGTGGATCGTCTCAAGCTCTCACTTGAGACACTTAAAAGTGTTCAAAAAGAGAGAGATATAGAAGAAGAACAAATTTTCCGTGATTTATATTTAGAGCTTGAGGAGATTGATCGGAGAGTGAATCGTACTCGATCTCACTCAAAGGTCACAATTCGTGCATCACGACATCGACAAAGGCGTGGGCATTCGACTTCCACTATTGCATATTCACGAAGAGGGTCCGGTAGTAGATCAGCTCCATCGGCTATGGAGGATGAAAATGAGGCCATCGAACCTAGAGAGCCATCTTATGATGATGATGGCAATATTATTAGTGATGGAGATTACGAAAATGTTTCTATCATGTTCTCTAGTGAAGAGGATAATTGTACATCTAGTGATGAGTAGTCACTAGTGAGTCGTGACTCATGAGCATTACGGTCATTGGTGATTCATACATTTGACATTGATGATTGATCATTGATCATTGGACACTTCTTATTTGCATGCGTTGCTAGTTTTGTCACTTTTGTTTTGAATATGAGTTATCTATCATAAGATGTATCATGATTCATGTTCTAAATTCTCTAAAATCTGATTTTGTCTCGAATATGAATATTGCATGTCTTTGACATTTGTGAAATTTAAATTATGGTATATGCATTCACAACGAGTTATTATATCTCATAATTCATTGATTTTTAATAATTTTGGGAAAAGTTAGAACTTAGGAGTTGACATGACTACATACTACATAGTACAAGTAACAATGTATATGTACATATTATATATAAAAATTACAATGTACATGTACATTCTAGTCTCTAAAATCTAGATATGCATCTACATTGCACATGTACATCTACATGCACATTGTACATGTACATTGTACATGTATCGTACGTATCGTACGTGTACCCCAAAATTTAATAGTACGATCCCGTACCATACGGGAACCGTACAGGACGCATCGTACTGGACTGGACGTGACTACTATGTTTTCACATATCATGCAAAGTATCCACAAAAACACACAAAGATCGTCACATGAAGAACACTTTCCCGCACACACATACACAAAGAGTACTCACACATCCCATACTCTTCTCAACCAAGTATTCTCTTGGAAGGATAGAGACAACAAAAGAATGACGTATTCTCTTGGAAGGATAGAGACAACAAAAGAATGACAAAAGATAGACGATAGACTAAAGTAAATCCTCGAGATTCTTAAGGTTGGCCAACCCTTTCAAATCACCATTATAAACTCTAATACACACTTACTACACACACACATACACAAAAATGTCTAAGTTAGATTACATTGGCTTCTTCAACTACTCCAACAACTCATCTTCTTGTAGAGCTTCTACCAATGCAACCTCTTCTTTATTCTTTTGTAACAAAATTCTGTTTTAAGTGTTTTACCTCCATAAATTTTGCAAGGAGTAACAGTATAACACTATGACTCCTTATGAGTTGTTCTTCCACAATGTTTGTACTTCTTGAAAGTCTTCTAACTTTTATTGCTAGTGCAACATCTCCTTTAAATCCTTCTCCTTTTAAGCCTTTTCTGCTTGGATGGCTTCTATTCCTCTGTCAAGATTAGGATTAGTCTTGTTTAGCATAATAGTAGCAATCATGTTGTAGGAAGAGAGTAAGCTCTTCAAGAGAGCTTACACTGCACTAGGTTCCAAGATATGATTATCCATGCCAACTAGTTGAGCCGAATAGCTCTTAAATTTATTTATATGCTCTGCCACTGCTATAGAGTCATCCATCTCTAACTGATATAAGGAAATCGAAAGTGATACAAGGGATCGTTATGTCCTTGCACCAAAAAGTCCCTCTAACTTGATCCAAGCTTCACCTTCACTCTTGATGCCTGCATGGGGTAATGCATATAGTCATACTTAAACTCATACCTATAGTACACAAAGCTTTTCTGTTTCTTGATATAGCTACCATTTCTTGATATAGCTACCGCCTTTTCTCTATGTTAGGGCTTCCACATGTGGTTGAAGATAAAGAAGCACTTTGAGCTTGGGACTTATATAATTGCAAAACAGCTTCTGTATGTAAGACAATTCCTCCTCCTCGATACTTAACTTCAGCTTCAACTTCATCCCATAAATCATTGGACATGAGAGAATATTGGAGCCTTGTCTTCCGTGTACGGAAATTACCTCCATTGAAGCGGTTTGATAGCATAATATTAAAAGATGCCATCTTCCCTTCTTGCTAGAAACAAGGGCTGAATATGATCAGCTCAGCTGCTTGCAAATACTCTACACTACCTTGATTTAATACCAAATTCTTAACAAATAAGGGTATGAAGACCTCATATTAACCCACAATTAACTCAAAACAAAAGAGACAGAGAGAGAGAGTAAGAGATAGGGAGATGGAAACGATAGACAACATATACACTATGAGGGGAAAGGTGCAACTCCTAGCTCCACACAGACTCAAAACACTAGAGAAGATACATTGTTCTAGGAAAATCTACTATCCCACAATAGCTAGATGATTTACAATGCCAATCAAATGGTCTCTATTTAGGTTTTGTGATCTAAGAAAAAAACAGGCGAAAAAATATCCAATGAGCTGATTTTCAACAAACCAATGAGCTGATGTTCAACAAACCAATGAGCAAGAGTTATTTTAGCTTTTCAAAAAACTCTATTATTGCTTTCCACATTGAGCTTTGGCATTGCATATGTTTTTTCTATTTTATGTATCGATTTTCAGTTTTCACATTGGGTTACACATTCGTTCAATGTAAACGCACTGGATATGATTTTTGAAGGTCCAATCAAGTTTGTCGGGCAAGAATTATATATGGTTGGAAAGCTCTTTTTGAGCACTATAAAAATATGCTTGATCAGCTCCTAGTGGAAGGTTGACCATAGTTGACCATGATTTTAGCGATTTGCAATGACCCTGGCTACTAGATCGCATCTGAACTCCCACCAAAGAGGCAATCCTCCAAGCAATGCCCTCTAAGGGAAAGATAAAAATCAGTCCCTAACTATAAAAAGGAAAGTGCATTAACCTTGGGTATTCTACCGAGAACATCTTCCACCACATTGGTGGCAAAGTTCTAGTATCTGATCACGAAGTCATACTCGTGCATGAGCTTTGAACACCTCAACTTTCAGCCTTTCAGGTTTGGTTGGTCACTAAGATATTGCAAAGACTGATGGTCCATCCAAATAGTGAAGCGAGTGCCATATAAACAGTGGCACCATGCCTTCTATGCATGAGTGACAACTAATAATTCCCTCTCCTGCATGGTGTACCGTGTCTACACATCAATGGGTTTGCAACTCTCAAATGCCATTGATGGGCCAGCCGCCATCCTCATGAAGTGTGGTCCTCCTCGAAAACTTAGTGGCCTCCATCTTGACCATAAGGGCTTTGATGGATCCACTATATGCAACATTGGTGCAAATGTAACTAGTCACTTCGATGTCTGAAAATAGTGATCCAACTCATCTATCCGTTGTATAGGTGGACTAGTACTACACTTGCAATAATGGACCCCTTCAACAAGCGTGTGAAAGGTTGTTCGACGTGAGCGTAATCTCTAATGTGGACATTAAAGATCATTTTAAAAAAAACTTACCTGACTCCATTATTGGGGGCTTGCTGATGTCCCCATTGCAGAAATTCTTTTCCCCACTTTTATCTTGTGTTTCCAAAGACATACACTCACTTATTCTCTTCTTGCAAGTTGGGCACTGCTGATTTCATTGCTCAAAGACATATGCGAGCTGTTGTAGGCATATACACTTGCTCTACGTTCGATATTTTGTTAGAAAATATGTCACTGGAGCAACCTTCCACTAGGGACCCCACCTTCACATTTATAAAATTGATCTTGGGAATGATAAGAAATGGTTTGACGGTCCCATATCTGTGAAATCGTAAAAAATACAGCCAAAAATTATTATTACATAATGTGATAGTACTTCTTGAGAGCTATCCAGCCATATATAGCACTTGGGTATTCGACAATTATATCTAGATCAAAAGTCAAAAACCCAATTTTCTGAAATTAGTGCGAAAAGCAAACTTGATACGTGTCAGTTGCATATTAAATCTGTATTAATTAATCCAATGGTTGGAGTTGTGCCAAGTGGCAGTTTAAAAAAACACCCACAAAAGCTTGAATACCTCAGTCCCATGATTTGCCACTGACAAAGCGAAAAAGCAATTTTATGCTTTATTTTTACTTGATTTACAAAGCAGCACAAACCTACATAAAGACATAGTGGGAGGGGTTCAAATACATCATTTGGAGGAGCCCCTTCATGTGCTAGGTTGATGGAGGTGGTCCCTTCAGCTTGGAGAGATGGAGTTGTGTTTTCTTCATCTACATGGTTTGCCGCAGATTGCCGCTTATCTATATGGAGAAGATCATCTTCAGCCTTGGAGGTCATTGGAGTTATTGGAGTTATTGGAGAGCTTGTGTACAACTTGTGACATGTCGCAAGACTCCTGTCCGGTTGCAGTGCTCTTTGGTCCAATGTTCAACGGGTTCCATACTATTGAGCCATCTCGATAGCCACGCCATCCAATCTTTCCCCAAGTGTCCATTTTGTGATTTATAGCGGCAATGAAATTCTAATTTACTCAAGCAGAGCCTCGCGTTGTCCGTCACATTAACTACACCCGTCCTTCACACCGGTAACTATCCTTCTCCACCTGCAATGCCTTTTTGACAGGTTTGGTACTATTGAGCCATCTCGGTAGCCACGCCATCCAATCTTTCCCCAAGTGTCCATTTTGTGATTTACAGCGGCAATAAAATTCTAATTTACTCAAGTGGAGCCTTGCATTGTCCATCACATTAACTACACTCGTCCTTCACACTGGTAACTATCCTTCTCCACATACAATGCCTTTTTGAAAGATGAACTCGACATTCACGTATCTTCTTCCGTGCGAAAAGGAGGGTTCCTGAGCGGCAAGTCATAGCAATCATACCACAATGTGGTTGGGTGGAGAAGGAGGATCTTGAAGTGCAATGGCGAGCAAGGAAGATGGACACACTATATAAGGACCATGCAGGCAATCAAGATAGATAATCACACATACATAGAGAAACATATTCAGAACCATACATGCACATACATACAGTTAGACACGTTCGCGCAACCGCCGACATAGATGTGCTCATAGATAGGAATGCATTCACGCATCAACACAGGAAGGCATAGTGCACTATATGCAGAAGTCGAGCCGGCATCTAGTAGAGTCGAAGCTTGCATGAGGAATGGGAAGCATTCATAGCGACGATAGGTAGCACACAGAGGTTCGCTAATAGATGCAACAGATTAGTTCGAAGATTCAAGGCAAGGCTTAAAAGGAGGATGTGGTGTGGGAGCGACAGACAGCCGTAGTAAGTGCAGTGGAAGTGAGAGATAGGGCCAAGAGTTATGCACTTGTGAAGCACATGATGCTCAGAGAGGGACATGAGCAACCAGGAGAGTCCTATGTGTAAAAACCTAGAGAAAAAGTGGAGTATTTCCGGCCATGGTCAGAGCCTTTAACAGTTGTAGTGGATTGCATCATGAGTGGTCTACATGTAGAGTACAAGTGCATCGTAAGGGAACCGCATGGTAGCAAGAACTTTCAAGGTGGTGACATTGCAAAGGATCAACGTCAAAGGTGATCACTCAAACGACCAAGCGTCGGGTCCGGCAACATCAGCCTCTTCTTCTTTTTTTTCCAGAACCTCCTCCTCCCTCGGGGTCTGAGGCTACAAGATTCGTGCAAAGCTCTGGGGAAAAATTAGGAGCTTAGCACGAACCAGTGATCACTAAGGCTCGGGAAAAGATTTTATCTATGTCTTTACATTTATGTTGTGTTCTTATCAATTGTCTTTTTCTACTATACTCTATAAACAAGGAGCATTCGACCGAGGTTTGCCGCAAGGGAAGTTTGCTATCTTGCTCTCTGGTTCTGTAATCAGTGTTCGACAATTACTACATTTGCATCTTGTATATTTTAGTGTTCTATCCTCGTGTCCACTTGGGCAAGCTTGGTTTCATTTGAAGTTTGTCATTCATATTCAAGCGTTAAGAGACATGCGCGTAAGAAGCAAGGTCACAAGTTTAGGCTACGAAGGCACACAACATCTAAGTCAATGGGGCAACCTTCCATTAAGCGATCCACCTGCAGGCTTATAAAATTGGTCTTGGAAATGGTCACAATTTACATATGGTCCCGTTTTTTAGAAATGGTAAAAAAGATGATAAAAAATTATTATTTCATAATGCGATAGTACTCCTTCAAAGCTATCCAACCATGTATAATACTTGGGTATTTTAGAACCTTTAAAAATTGCTATCCAACCATGTATAATACTTGGGTATTTTAGAACGTTTAAAAATTAGCAACCTTCCATCAGGGAGCTTAAAAGTGGAGCATATTAAGACATAAAAGTTGGATGGTCACGAATCAAAAATGGTCCCGTGAATTCTAAGAATCGAGAATCAAAAATTTTTATTGTGTAATGTAATAGTACCCATTGAGAGTTATTCAATGGTATATAATACTTGAGTATTTGACATTTATAGCTAGATCAAAAGACAAACCCTAATTCAAGGTTTCGATGTGAAAAGCACTTTAAAAGTGAAAAGAAGAAGGGGACACTTGTCAAAATCATACAAGAAGATAGTTTTTAAGTCTATAGTTCATATACTAACACTTGGCAAGTTAACAAATTTTAAATAAGCCTATTTTTAAGGTTCTCACAAATCTTGGCGAAAAATATTATACAAGATTTACGGAAGTGCTTTTTTGGTTTTTTGGTGACTTAAAAAAGCAAGAGATGATAAGTCTCAGTCGTTATGTCTTTAACCCTACGTCCAATGCATCTTTTGCATGCATATAACTTGAAATAGAAAGATTATGTTGCAATTCAAGTGCAACTATTGGTGGACTAGGCATGAAAGATGCAAAGGATGAAATAGGCATAGATGCAAATATAAATGCACTAGTACTACTCATAGAAATAGTGTGCTTCGAAGTTGTCTCCATCGCACACAAGCTTGCACTTCACTTTGAAATTCCTGACGTTAAAGTGGTTTATGTAACAAAATCAAAAAGAGGATGCAAAATATTCACAAGATTACTTCCCCGACTTGATTGATTTGATGTAGACTTAATTCTAGCTTAGGTCGCTAGAATGATGGCGTAGCTTAACACCGTCATTCACAAAAGCCTTTGAGGTTTGTTGAAGTGCTAAAGTCCACCACTTGAAGTTGAAAAAAAAACTCCCGTGTACTCCATTGAAGCAACAAAATCCATACGTCACTTCAAAGAGCTTGAAGAACCAACTCCACCTTGGAAGATACTTGGCAGAAAAAGATGAAGAGAAGACTTTGAATCTTGGGAAAAGGGAAGGCATTAAGATCTTGGAAGAGGCTATGTGTGGTTGATTAGGGAAGAAGAACCTCCTAACTCCTCGTTTATGGTAAACAAATGAGCATAAGAGCATACACTTGCTCTCAAGCTTAGAGTGTGCAAAGAATTAATCTTGATTCGGCTGCTATTGAGAGAGGAGGGTGATAAAGTCGCATGAACTTCTGAGAAGAGGTAAAAAGACTTCCCTTTATCCCACATAGGATGTGCATAGCGTCCAAGAGCATCTATAAAGATGAGCTTAGTCTTCTACTTCTCTTCAACTCCAAAGGGAAGAGGAGAAGCTCTTCCCCTTCGAACGGGCAAGTTTTGAGGTCCCTAGCAAAGCTTGAGAGTGCCAATAGCTACTTCAAGCAAGCGACTGTCTCAGCCGTGGACGACCGATGCTTCATCCATTCGTGGATGGGGCCAAGGACCTATTGGTCCTCCTAAGGAGAGGTTCAAACTTCATACCCTCTCAAGAGGCTTAATCTCCTACTCTTCTTTTTGCTCTACCACCTTCTCTACAACACCTTCGAGGGAGACAAAATCTCAAACAATGATGCCAAGAAAGCGTTCGGATACCAATGCAACAGAACCTCCACGCACAAGACTTGCTGAATGAATGCCCAACCTTGCAACCAAGCCTCTCATATATAGCTTCTCTCAAGGGATGGTTAGACTTGAAAGTGGCTACATGTCTACCACGTGCACTAGATCTCGAGTCCACTGGAGTGGTTCACCACTGACGTGTCCCAATTAGCTAGAGTTAATTCAAGTGAATCTTCTAGAAGGACTTGCCGTTCTTGGGCAAAACCTTCTCCCACGACTCTCATGGGATTTGAACCCCAGACCTCCTCCTTCCCGTCCTTAAGACTTATCCACTAAGCTAAGTGACTTTCTTTGCTGGAAACAGGCTTAGAAAAGCAATTTTATGCTTTATTTTTACTTGATTTACAAGGCAACATAGACTTGTATAGAGTCATAGTTGGAGGGGCTCAAACACATCACTTGGAGTCTCTTCATGTGCTAGTTTGATGGAGGTTCCTTTCAACTTGGAAAGGTGGAATTGTGTTTTCTTCATCATCTACAAGGTGTATTCGGCAGCTTGCAACTTATGTATTTGGAGGTTATTGGAGTTATTGGAGTTATTAGACATCTTGTATTCATCATTGTAAATCTTTTATGCTATCTTGTATCTTCAATTATGGAATGTAATGAGTATATTTGGAGCTTTACTCCTTACATCTCTCTCACGTGTAGTCTTCTCTAAATGTTGTCTCTATTTTCTTTTTTCCTGTATATTGATTTTAGGCCTAAAAAACCAACACGATTTGGGTAGGCATACACCTGTAGGGGGTGCATTTTTGGGTCCTCCCTCCAAGCAAAGAGCTCTTGAGATAAATGACAAGCTTTGCACAATCCTTTTAGAGCTCTTTTGCTCTCCCAAGCCTATACTCTTTTTGACATGCATTCCTTTAGGAATTTGTGAACCATGTATGGTCCATGGACATTCATACCTTAATGGTTAACCACAAAGTGTTACATGCATGATGCAAGCATATGCATAATGCACGATTGCAAATAGAAATATGTTCAGTCCTATCATCTATGTACCTTGATTCTAGTAAGTTACTAAGAAGGCGACCTTCACAAAAGACTTCGAAGAATGAGGATCACCCTTCAAGGGGTGGATTTGGCTACTCAAAAGGTCACTGCTTTGATTGCCATCAACCATAGCAAGGATAAGGTTTGTCCAAGATGGAAGAGAAGACCATCAATTTCAAAGATCGCAATGGTGGATACCACGATGAACTATTGATGGTAGAGGTACATCATGTAATGATTCATAGATATTTCATGTTTATGGGCACAAAATCTAGACATCCAAGTTATCGGGTTGATAAGGCCATGTCCAATGCGAGCTCAAGGACCAAACATTTGAAGTCCTAATAGACAATGACTCTACGCACAATTTCATTTGCTCTTGTATGGTGAAGGCACTTAGCCTTGACATTGTTGCCATGGTCCATCCATATGTGGTTTGTTATGCAAAGCCAAAATCACTAGTGCAATGGGTGGATCTTTGAATCCAATGCTATCGCAAGTTCTCTGACTTCCACATGATGAGCCTACATCACGTGGGTGTGTTTTTAGGAATTCCCTAGTTCTACCACCACACAAATTAGTTCTCTATGGACTATCTTTCACATAAAGTTGCATTTGTACTTGAGTGTATATCATGCGATCAAGGGATCTCTTCCCTCTCCGATCATGGATGATAATGTTGTAATATTCTATCACTTAATGAATTCACGGCTTGTCTTCATAACAAACGTACCTACTTTCTATTGTTATGTGCAATGTTCTATGTTCCAATTCTCCTTTTCTTGTCATTCTATGTTTTTCGATGATGATATTGTGTATGATATGCAACACTTCGATATGTATGACATGCTTATGCATGAAGTGGAGATTAAAAAATGTTTACATTCATGATTGAATGAGTTTGTGGATGTATTTCCACCATATTTATTGGATGAACTTCCACCATCATGTGAGACCACATTAGATCGCACGATTGAGCTTGAATAGGGTACCCCACTAGCCTTATAGGTTTAGTCAGATGGAGGAAGACTAGATACCTAGACAGATATAGGCCTATCTTGGGAAAAGATTAATTGAGCTCTCCTATTCTTCTTTCAAAAAAAACGAGGTTATATGCCTCTATATAGACTATAAGCATGTCCATAAGGTTAATATCAAGAACAAATATCGGTAACGTAGGATATATGACTTGAAGAAAGATAGATAGATAGATAGATAGATGATAGATAGATAGATAGATAGATAGATAGACAGATAGATCGATAGATAGATCGATAGATAGATAGATAGATAGATAGATAGATAGATAGATAGATAGATAGATAGATAGATAGATAGATAGATAGATGGATGGATGGATGGATGGATGGATGGATGGATGGATGGATGGATTTATAAATACACGGATAGATAGATGGATAAATTTCTAGATAGACAGATAGGTGGGTACATGGGCAAAAGAAAGGATGAATAGAATAGCTAGACAGATAGATAGACAGATAGATAGACAGATAGATAGACAGATAGATAGACAAACAGATAGACAGATAGAATGTAATTGAATGATAATTAAATGCAGTGAATTTAATAGCCTGCTTCCAGTTTATTTCAACTTATCCATAGGAGATCCAATAAGTTCCATGTATTTTGGAAACATGAAACATTTGAGAACAAGTTAATATCACTCCATTAAGCAAATTAAGGTGATTAATACTCGGCAAATCAGTTGCAAACATAGGTGGACCTAATTTAAGCCTCAGAAATAACAAGTTCACATTCAACGATGTTATCTACCCATAAAGCATTGTTAAGTCCACGATACCATACCTTATCTGATACAGAAGAGCGAAACTCCTCCCAGAACCTCTTGAAATCCAGTTCTGATTCATGATCACTTCTGCAAACAAAAAAGAGAACTTGGTGATTAAATTTATCCAGTGACATGATGAAGTTCTCATCAGACATATGAAAGGCATGGCACAGAAAACATGCCTGGATTTGAAAGACCCATTTGGAGAATTTGTTAATTGATCATGGCCAGGTACGCCTGATTGCGTCTGTTGAAGGCCAACCTTGTCCTTAAAGCGTGAAACCCATTTCATCGTTGCGTTGATTTAGGCTGACCACTGCTTAGCATTGGTACTAGAACTGTCTACAAAGTACTCCACTCAAAAGTATCAATTCGACTTTCATTACACATGCCTTAGCCTTCTCACTCATGTACACTTTATCGTCTTCGTTGTCACATCCTCAGAAATGTCTTCGTATATTATTTTTACATAGTCTTGATGAACCATATGCTTTTTCTTTATACATCACTGACGTTCAACAAAGATACTCCGATAGATGTGTGTGCCGTTAGGCAAGCACTTGGATTATCTGCACAAACGAATGAACAATGTCCGCAGACTTCTCGGCTTATCTGCACAAACGAATGAACAATGTCCGCAGACCTCTCTCTCTCTCTCTCTCTCTCTCTCTCTCTCTCTCTCTCTCTCTCTCTCTCTCTCTCTCTCTCTCTCTCTCTCTCTCTCTCTCTCTCTCTCTCTCTCTCTCTCTCTCTCTCTCTCTCTCTCTCTCTCTCTCTCTCTCTCTCTCTCTCTCTCTCTCTCTCTCTCTCTCTCTCTCTCTCTGTGTGTGTGTGTGTGTGTGTGTGTGTGTGTGTGTGTGTGCGCGCGCGCGCTGTGTGTGAGTGTTTTGTGCGCATAGATTGATGTTCTCCAAAATAATGAATTGGCGAGTCAATAGATTTTTCAGAAGCAAGAGGTGTAAACCCACTAATCTCATAATCTCATAATGAGTGGATAATATTAACAGCGCACAGACTGTCAAGGAAAGGTATATCAGCGTACCATATCGATAGAATTGTACTCCCATTTTGAACTCAAATCAATAAAGAATCGCCAGAGTGCTCTACTGACATTCTGGTAAGAGCATTCAAGAAGAGATCAAAGCTATGAGGAAAGAGCTCCTTGATCCCCTAGAATGGAGAAAATCCGAGGATGGCGAGCAAACTCTAAAATCTCTCTCGATTTTCTCAGTGTCGCATTCAGACAAAAGACGACATGGATCATATGTGTACGCCGTTCCAAAGTAGAAGCCTTTTTACAGAGTCTGCAGATCTGGGAATGACCCAAATGGTCAATGCCCAAATTTCCACGATGCAGGTTGCACGCTTGATTGTATGCGGGAATTCAAAATCTCAGATTCTCACAGAAGACAGGCCTGCGGCATCGTATTGTGTCTTCTGCTGCCTAAGGCTTTGGAACTCGGCTGTGGTAAGGAGACGATCGCCCAACGAGCTGTTGATGATCAAGCGCAACGACGAGACCGAGTCCTCCGACTGCGGAGCATCCAAGTTTGTCCCCTGTCCCCTACACTCTCTCTAAGTGGCTCCTAGGTGGACTCGCTCGTTCTCTCTCTCCTCGGAACACGTCCGGCGCCAACATCCTTGATGAGCTCTACAAAATAATCACGTTCGCCCCACTTATATTCCAAAAGAACCCATCAACGTATCACCCGCTCTCTAACGGAAGACGGTGCAAAAGGCTTTTGTGAAATCGTGTAGCTCTAGCTCCGCGAGCGTGAGAGCACTCCATCTCCATGTCGATGGGGGCACTCCATCTCCATGTCTATGGGGTGGGTTCACGAATCACCCCCCAAGCAGATTCAAAACGAAATGGAGAACTTAATACACTTTCGTCTTCCATCCACACTAGGCAATGGCAAAGCTTTGAGATGCAATGAAGTGGAGACTTTTCTTGCACTTTTTTTTTTTTTAAGTCATGAGTTCTTTTGTATTGGTTGTAAACCTTTTCTTTTGGAGGTGGGTCCTTCTAGTCCTATGTGGATCCATTCAAGGAAAAAGAAAAAAGAAGATTTCTATCAAGGAAAAAGAAAAAAGAAGAGTTCTATCAAGGAAAAAGAAAAAAGAAGAGTTCTAAGGAGTTCATGTCAACAAGATTAAAGCAGTCTTAAACCCTTCTAAAGTGGAAAGAGAAAACAAAAGTGTACTCTGTGTGCTTTAGGATGCTTCCTTCCCTGAGAGAAGAAAGGTCAATCCTCCATAGTGTGGATATTTCTCATAAAATAGAATGACCCTTGGAAGCACGATGAATAGAGCCAACTGGAAACAAAGAAATGTCCAGCATGAGCTTTGGAACTTCTCTTGTCATAGAAGAGATGGAACCTTAAGCTCTAAAGAACTCTTCATCCTTTTATGGAAGGAAAAAAAAAATCCAACCCTTGTGTGGCTTATTATCCATAGAAGAATACAAATTGAATCATAGGTTGGAAATATTTTAGATGTTCCACTCTTGGTGACAATTTTGGGAAAACTAATGAGTGTTTATCAAGTTAATAGGAGATAGATAACAAGGATCCCCTTGCCTATGGATCTATGAAGATCACCAAAGGAGCTTATAACTCACTATTGAGCCCCCAATTCTTATATCACATTTTTTTAGTATATATCAAATTCTGAGATTAAAAAATGAAAGCAAAAGACAGCAAAGAGTGGACTCATATGTCTTCCTCTACCTAAATATTGAAACTTCTTTTCAAATATTTTCATACTTACAACTATGAGGTAGTGAATATCCTAGTTTAAAGTTATTTCATCATTTGATAAAGATTTTTTTTTCTTCCCATCTTTCAACCATTTCCTAACACCTCTTTATCCCTTTTTTAGTGTTCTCTTTTGCATATTCTTTCTCTTTTCCCCATAATTTCGATAAAATGTCCATCATGAGACTTGGATTTGGAAAGAGGAATGATTAACAATAGCTCTACTACGAAGTCATTTATTTCTATGCTTTTCCATCCTTTTTATTATAACATGCAACTTACCTTTGCCATATAAGTGAACCCGGAAATAACTCACACTAATATACGAAGAATTCACTTGGAATGCTTGTGGTAGAAAATCAAAACATATTGACTCTCAAGGGTTCATATAGAATCTCTCACAAGGCAAAATATTCATGGTATTTGGTATAATAAATTAGGGTGAGTTTAGACAGGGTGGGACAAGTCTGTTGAGTCACACCATGTGTCGTCGGGTTCAGTTCACACAAAGCGGTGGCAGGCTCTGGATATCAGAACTTTTAAGTTATTTTATTGGTTGAACAATTTAAAGAACCAATCAAAAGCTATTCTCAAAGCAATATATATTTGTTTCGAGGAGGAATCCCACCTCAAGAAATGGTGGGCCCAGAATTTTTTTCTTTTTTGAAAGCAAATCAAATTGTGCTATATGGAGGCACTCATTGTGCCGACAGACAGTGTAAAGCCACTGTTACATTGTATGTAGTTGACATTATACAAAACAAGAGTGGCAAAACGCATGTTACATTGTATGTAGTTGACATTATACAAAACAAGAGTGGCAAAAGACAAAAGTACAGGCCACAAGCATTTTACATTCTTCGATTAAAAAAGCCAAAGAAACCTTCCTCAATTTCTTTCTAGTAAGAAAAATTCATCAATTTCTAGTAAGAAATCTAGGTCTTAAGAGGGACAGGTAAACTCGGGCTCGAGACTGAGTGCAAAAACATGCTTCATGGGTGTGAAGAGATGGATAGGTATGTGCTTGAAGATGAAGAGGTGTTGCAAAATCCTTGATCTACACCAACCAAATGAACTTCAGGAGTATATGGTGGGCCCTTTTAGCTTGCCAATGGATGTATTAGACACCCTATGTACCTTGGAAGATCACTCACAAAAAGATAGATCAAAACAGATAAGTTGAAGTTAGCTCAGAGGTGAAAAACTTGCTATTCTAGTTCATACACCTGTCCAGTGTTTTGCATAATTCTCTGAGCACAGCAGCAATTAGCTTAATTCCTCTTGGGGAAGTCTAGATAACTCAAAGAGCTAACTTTCAAGAGTAATCTCATCAAAAATAATAAACCACACACTGAGAATGAGTTTTAACAAGTGATGACATCATCCCGATTTTCATGGGCTGCTACAGTTTGAGACCAGTAAGTAGAAAAATGCACATAACTCAAAATATAAGAATCCAATGATTATGGAAATTTGTATGGTTATACTAGACAGTAAGCTGAATCCAACAAGCTTTAAATCACTGAATTTGGATAAGTAACCACTGAGCAATGGCTCTAACAAGATGAGTAAAAAAGTCGGGTACCTGACAGAGAAGTGAAGATGAACAGACCCTGTTGACTTCAAATGAACATAACTGAAGATTGCAACATCCAAATGACATGAAAATTTTTCAGCATATAGTAGACTTATAGAGAAAACTTTACCAAGTTAAATCACTGAAAATGATGCACCAAGCTAAGAGAAACCATCTCTGTAATCTGACTGAGAAAATTGAGAGTAATGGCAGTGAGTAGTACACTTCACAAGAACATGGACATATGAACTCAAATAATAATGAAAATGAAAGTATATTGCTTGTATAATACAATGGACTTACTGATACATATCTGTGCCTTGGAATCACACCTTGATATGGCGTATAGCTAAGCTCTTGGAGGTCTTCAGATAGGTCTCTCCAACCATGACTAAAACTTCCATCTATTTATAGTTGAGTTTGGGAGGCTAACTTCCCTCAATCACTCTCCAATCAATCAGTGATTGATTTGATTCTCTACCTACCACAAATCACGAATTCGTGGCTCCTCTTTCCCTTTTTGATCAAGTGGACTCAACCACTTAAGATTCTCTCACTTTTACATTAAGTAAACTCTTCAAAAGTTACAAGAGGTAGTTCACAAGTGAACTTTACATTGTCTTCATTTTAAGGCTTCTTCTATGACTTTGTGGGACTCAAGCCAATACTTAGGCTTGTCATAGACTTGCTCCAACAGCTCCCCCTCAAGCCAAGTATGCTTGAGGTCTTCAATCTTCCAAGATTACCTGCAAACCAATCATAGCCTTGAATTTGCAAAGCTTTGTACCATCCAATGCTTTGGTAAGAATATCTGCACATTGTTGATGAGTGGACACATATGATATTTGAATCTCTTTGCTTAGAACCTTCTCTCGTACATAGTGATAATGAACTTCAATATGTTTAGTCCTTGCATGAAAAATAGGATTAGCAGCCAAATAAATAGAACTCATATTGTCACCAAAAATAGTTGGAGTTCCAAACTCCAATCCAAGATCTTTGAATAATGTCTTCATCCACATAGCTTCCTGAGTAGCTATGGCAAGACCTCTTTATTTAGCTTCAGTAGAAGAGAGAGCAACTGTGGGTTGCTTCTTGGATGACCATGAAATAAGCTTTGAACCTGCAAAGGTAAGATAACCTGAAGTGCTCCTTCTATCTTCATTGGAGCCAGCCCAATCTGCATCAGAAAATAGCTTCAAACCTAAATCAGATACATAAGGATAATAAAGTCCTTCATTTATGGTTCCTTTGAGATACTTGAGAATCCTTTTGGCAGCATCCATATGTGGTTTCCTTGGTGTGTGCATAAATTGGCTTAGCACACTCACACTGGAACATATATCCACTCTTGTCAATGTGGCATAGTTGAGACTACCCACTAAACTTTGATATGATGTGATGTCCTCTATGAGTTCACCTTCATGTGAGCTCAATTTGTGATTGACCTCCATTGGAGTACCTGCAATCTTACAATCTTGCATCTTGAATTTTGCCAACATGTCCTTAATGTATTTTCTTTGAGTGAGAAACAAACCATGATCTTTGTAGACAACTTCCAAGCCTAGGAAGTAGGTAAGTGAACCCAAATCACTTATCTTGAACTCTTCTCTCATTTGATCTTTTGATCTTCTTCATACCATCTGCATCATTTCCTGTCAATATAATATCATGTACATATACACATAGGTAGATGATCTCAGAATTACTCTTTTTAATAAAGAGTGAAGGATCTGCCTTGCTTGGTTGAAAGCCTTTGTCCTGCAAGAATGAAACAAGTTTGAAATTCCAAGCTCTTGGGGCTTGCTTGAGACCATACAATGCTTTGTTAAGTTTACACACATAATCAGGATAAACTTGATTCTCAAAACCAGGTGGTTGTGCCATATATACCTCTTCTGTTATCCAACCATTCAAGAATGCATTCTTTACATCTAGTTGAAGTATCTTCCAATTCTTGGAAGAGGCAATACTAAGCAAAACCCTAATAGTAGGCATCTTTGCCATAGGAGAGAAGGTCTCCTCATAATCGATTCCCTGAGTTTGTGCAAAGCCTTTTGCTACAAGCCTTGCCTTATACCTGTTAATGGAACCATCAGAATTCTTCTTGAGTTTATAGACCCATCTTGAGCCTATTACCTTCATGGATGAAGTCTTGGGCACCAAATCCCAAGTGTTGTTTTCCTCAAATACTTCAATCTCTTCCTTCATTGCATGCTTCCATTCTGTTTTTGCTTTGGCCTCTTCAAATGATGATGGCTCCTCTTGGTTTATGTCCTGTGCTATGTAGATAGAATGTTTAGTTACTAATGAGGTGTCAAACCCATACCTTTCTAGTTTTTTCTTTTCTCTCATAGATCTTCTTAGGCCATGATGTGATGATTCTGCCTCATGTCCAAGTTCCTTCAATTTTGCTTTACCTTTAGACTTTCGTGCTTTGATCTTTTCCATCTGAGATTCTTCATCATCTTCCGAGGTGTCTTGTTCTTCAATCTTTGGTTGTTCTCTACCAAGCTTTGGAAAATCTCCTTCAAGATCATATGGTAAATTGACTTTCCTGCATGAATCTTCATACCATGAATTGTTTTCATCAAAAACTACATCTCTGCTTACCAAGAATCCTTTGTTGGTAGGGTTGTATAATCTATAGCCCTTTTGATTGTTGTCATATCCAATAAATACACACCTTTCTGCCTTTGGATCCATCTTGCCTCTAACTTGTGAAGGAACATGAGCAAAAGCAATACATCCAAAAATTTTACAATGATCTAAGCTTGGTCTTCTTCCATTCCAAGCCTCATATGGAGTCATCCCATCAAGGGATTTTGAAGGCAACCTGTTAATCAAATAAGTGGCTGTAGAAACAGCCTCAGCCCATAAGTAATTAGGTAAATGCTTTTCGTTTAACATAGACCTTGCAGCTTCAACAATTGTCCTATTCCTCCTTTCTGCCACTCCATTTTGCTCAGGAGTGTACCTTGTAGTTACCTCTCTTTTGATTCCTCTTTCTTGAAGAAAGGAATCAAACTCATGGGAGAAGTATTCTCCCCCTCCATCTGACCTTAACCTTTTTAGTGATTTACCTGTTTGATTCTCCACAAGAGCCAAATATCTTTTGAAACATGAAAAAACTTCATCTTTGTGTTTCATAAATAATAGGATAGTCCATCTGCTGCAATCATCAATAAAGGAAACATAATACCTTGATCCAGATATTGAAGCTTCCTTGCTAGGTCCCCATACATCTGTATAAACCAAGTCCAAGAGATCTCCATGCATATAACCTTTCTTCATGAATGGTAACTGTGAGACTTTCCAAATTGACATGCACTACACTTATAAATCATATGTTGTTTTGACAAATTAGGGAGTCCAAGTACACTTTGGTCCCTGCAAATTTGCTTTAATGACCTTTCACCAATATGTGCTAACCTTTTGTGCCATATTTCCAATTCTGTGAGTGTCTGACTACCATAATTAAATAGAGAAATCTTTCTAGTGTCATGTAATTCAAATGTGAACAATCTACCTGTCTTTTCACCTTTTGCAATTTTTCTGAATCCTTGACTTGGATCTTCAACAAATGCTCCTGCCTTTGTGAACGTGACTTGCAACCCTTTCTCTACTATCTGCCCAACACTTATCAAATTCTTTGTAATGGTAGGGACATAGAGTACCTTACTGAGTAGGTTGATGTTACCATCAGGTGCTTTGACATTGCCTATTTTCTCCACAAGATCTTTTGTATCATCTCCTGTTTGTACCTCATGCTTATTCCTTGGATCTTCTAAATATGATAGGAGTGCCACATTTTCTGCCACATGATTTGAACAACCTGAATCTATGTAGAAAACATGCTCATCAGATTTACCTTGTGGCATAGCCATGTTCATGATCAATAATGAATCCTCTTTGTTTGAGTCTTTCTGTGTAGTTATTGTAGTCTCTCCTTCCTTTGTAGCCTCCTTGATAGTTTGAATGATTGTAGTTGTTGTAGTTGCCATGGTAGTTGTTGAACCTTCCTCTTGAGTAGCCATAACTTCCTCTATTGTATCCTCTCCCTCTTTGATTCTTGGAATTTCTAAAGCAATTTTCAGTTGTATGATTAGTTAATCCACAAATAGAACATGAGTTGGAGTCTTGGGATCTCCCCCTGCCTTGTCTACCTCCTCTTCCTCTACCTCTGCCATGTCTTCCTCTACCTGCATAGTTAGCTTGATATGTACCTGCTTCATCATCCACTTTCTTTGCCTTTCGTTTGTTATCTTTGGACTTGCTTTTATCGGTGTATAAAGCTGAAGATTGATTACCTTTAGAACTTTCTCCATTTTTGATAAGCTTTGCCTCTTGAGTAAGTAGTTGTCCAATGAGTGTGTTGAAATCAGGTACATGCATGTCCATGTACAAATCCATAGCTGTGGTGAATGCTTCCCACTTGTCATCTACCTTCAAGCCATTGATGACCTGCCTTACAATTTGCTCTTCATCTATTACCTCTCCAATGCTTCCCAACTCATATGCTATGTCCTTGAGCTTTGTGACAAAATCAGTCACATTTTGTTTGGGAGCCTTCTTGAGAGTTGTGAAATCTAGCCATAGTTGATGCTTCCTAGCTTTGGTACTTGAAGAAAAGAAAGCTTCAAGTGCATCCCACACTTCTTGAGATGTCTTACAACTTCTAATGTGAGGCAACAAAAAATCTGAGATAGAGTTGAGGAGATAAGACCTTGCAAGTGCATCCTTGGAGCACCATGTGCTCAATCTTTCTTGCTCTTCTTGTGTTGGTTGACTTTTGTTCATGAAACTTGGCATAACTTCATCTCCAGCCACATAACCATATAAACTTCTACCTTGGAGATAAGCTTCCATTCTTCATGACCAAGCTGAGTAGTTACCTCTGTCCAATTTGTCAATTGATGAAGGAAATCCATCTGCCATGTTGTCCAACCTTGCTCTGATACCACTGTGAAGAGATGGATAGTTATGTGCTTGAAGATGAACAGGTGTTGCAAAATCCTTGATCTACACCAGCCAAATGAACTCCAGGAGTATATGGTGGGTCCTTTTAGCTTGCCAATGGATGTATTAGACACCCTATGTACCTTGGAAGATCACTCACAAAAAGATAGATCAAAACAAATAAGTAGGAATTAGCTCAAAGGTGAAAAACTTGCTATTTTGGTTCATACACCTGTCCAGTGTTTTGCATAATTCTCTGAGCACAGCAGCAATTAGCTTAATTCCTCTTGGGGAAGTCTATATAACTTAAAGAGCTAACTTTCAAGAGTAATCTCATAAAAAATAATAAACCACACACTGAGAATGAGTTTTAACAAGTGATGACATCATCCCGATTTTCATGGGCTTCTACAGTTTGAGACCAGTGAGCAGAAAAATGCACATAACTCAAAATGTAGGAATCCAATGATTATGCAAATTTGTATGGTTATACTAGACAGTAATCTAAGTCCAAAAAGCTTTAAATCACTGAATTTGGATAAGTAACCACTGAGCAATGGCTCTGACAAGATGAGTAAAAAAGTCGGGTACCTGATAGAGAAGTGAAGATGAACAGACCCTGTTGACTTCAAATGAACATAACTGACGATTGCAACATCCAAATGACATGAAAATTTATCAGCATATAGTAGACTTAAATAGCTAACTTTACCAAGTTAAATCACTGAAAATGATGCACCAAGCTCAGAGAAACCATCTCTGCAATCTGACTGAGAAAATTGAGAGTAATGGCAGTGAGTAGTACACTTTACAAGAACATGGACATATGAACTCAAATAATAATGAAAATGAAAGTATATTGCTTGTACAATACAATGGACTTACTGATACATATGTGTGCCTTGGAATCACGCCTTGATATGGCGTAAAGCTCAGCTCTTGGAGGTCTTCACATAGGTCTCTCTAACCATGACTAAAACTGCCATCTATTTATAGTTGAGTTTGGGAGGCTAACTTCCCTCAATCACTCTCCAATCAATCAGTGATTGATTTGATTCTCTACCTACCACAAATCACGAATTCGTGGCTCTTCTTTCCCTTTTTGATCAAGTGGACTCAACCACTTAAGATTCTCTCACTTTTACATTAAGTAAACTCTTCAAAAGTTACAAGAGGTAGTTCACAAGTGAACTTTACATTGTCTTCATTTTAAGGTTTCTTCTATGACTTTGTAGGACTCAAGCCAATACTTAGGCTTGTCATAGACTTGCTCCAACAACTCCCCCTCAAGCCAAGTATGCTTGAGGTCTTCAATCTTCCAAGATTACCTGCAAACCAATCATAGCCTGTAATTTGCAAAGCTTTGTACCATCCAATGCTTTGGTTAGAATATCTGCACATTGTTGATGAGTGGACACATATGATATTTGAATCTCTTTGCTTAGAACCTTCTCTCGTACATAGTGATAATGAACTTCAATATGTTTAGTCCTTGCATGAAAAATAGGATTAGCAGCCAAATAAATAGAACTCATATTGTCACAAAGAATAGTTGGAGTTCCAAACTCCAATCCAAGATCTTTGAATAATGTCTTCATCCACATAGCTTCCTGAGTAGCTATGGCAAGACCTCTTTATTCAGCTTTAGTAAAAGAGAGAGCAACTGTGGGTTGCTTCTTGGATGACCATGAAATAAGCTTTGAACTTGCAAAGGTAAGATAACCTGAAGTGCTCCTTCTATCTTCCTTGGAGCCAGCCCAATCTGCATCAGAAAATAGCTTCAAACCTAAATCAGATACATAAGGATAATAAAGTCCTTCATTTATGGTTCCTTTGAGATACTTGAGAATCCTTTTGGCAGCATCCATATGTGGTTTCCTTGGTGTGTGCATAAATTGGCTTAGCACACTCACACTGAAACATATCTCCACTCTTGTCAATGTGGCATAGTTGAGGCTACCCACTAAACTTTGATATGATGTGATGTCCTCTATGAGTTCACCTTCATGTGAGCTCAATTTGTGATTGACCTCCATTGGAGTACCTGCAATGTTACAATCTTGCATCTTGAATTTTGCCAACATGTCCTTAATGTACTTTCTTTGAGTGAGAAACAAACCATGATCTTTGTAGACAACTTCCAAGCCTAGGAAGTAGGTAAGTGAACCCAAATCACTTATCTTGAACTCTTCTCTCATGTGATCTTTGATCTTCTTCATACCATCTGCATCATTTCCTATCAATATAATATCATGTACATATACACATAGGTAGATGATCTCAGAATTACTCTTTTTAATAAAGAGTGAAGGATCTGCCTTGCTTGGTTGAAAGCCTTTGTCCTGCAAGAATGAAACAAGTCTGAAATTCCAAGCTGGCTCCTACAGTTTGAGACCAGTGAGCAGAAAAATGCACATAACTCAAAATGTAGGAATCCAATGATTATGAAAATTTGTATGGTTATACTAGACAGTAAGCTGAGTCCAAAAAGCTTAAATCACTGAATTTGGATAAGTAACCACTGAGCAATGGCTCTGACAAGATGAGTAAAAAAGTCGGGTACCTGACAGAGAAGTGAAGATGAACAGACCCTGTTGACTTCAAATGAACATAAATGAAGATTGCAACATCCAAATGACATGAAAATTTATCAGCATATAGTAGACTTAAAGAGCTAACTTTAACAAGTAAAATCACTGAAAATGATGCACCAAGCTCAGAGAAAGCATCTCTGCAATCTGACTAAGAAAACTGAGAGTAATGGCAGTGAGTAGTACACTTCAAAAGAACATGGACATATGAACTCAAATAATAATGAAAATGAAAGTATATTGCTTGTACAATACAATGGACTTAATAATACATATGTGTGCCTTGCAATCACACCTTGATATGGCGTAAAGCTCAGCTCTTTGAGGTCTTCACATAGGTCTCTCTAACCATGAATAAAAGTGCCATCTATTTATAGGTGAGTTTGGGAGGCTAACTTCCCTCAATCACTCTCCAATCAATCAGTGATTGATTTGATTCTCTACCTACCACAAATCACGAATTCGTGGCTCTTGTTTCCCTTTTTGATCAAGTGGACTCAACCACTTAAGATTGTCTCACTTTTACATTAAGTAAACTCTTCAAAAGTTACAAGAGGTAGTTCACAAGTGAACTTTACATTGTCTTCATTTTAAGGTTTCTTCTATGACTTTGTGGGACTCAAGCCAATACTTAGGCTTGTCATAGACTTGCTCCAACAGCTCCCCCTCAAGCCAAGTATGCTTGAGGTCTTCAATCTTCCAAGATTACCTGCAAACCAATCATAGCCTTGAATTTGCAAAGCTTTGTACCATCCAATGCTTTGGTTAGAATATCTGCACATTGTTGATGAGTGGACACATATGATATTTGAATCTCTTTGCTTAGAACCTTCTCTCGTACATAGTGATAATGAACTTCAATATGTTTAGTCCTTGCATGAAAAATAGGATTAGCAGCCAAATAAATAGAACTCATATTGTCACCAAAAATAGTTGGAGATCCAAACTCCAATCCAAGATCTTTGAATAATGTCTTCATCCACATAGCTTCCTAAGTAGGTATGGCAAGACCTCTTTATTCAGCTTCAGTAGAAAAGAGAGCAACTGTGGGTTGCTTCTTGGATGACCATGAAATAAGCTTTGAACCTGCAAAGGTAAGATAACCTGAAGTGCTCCTTCTATCTTCCTTGGAGCCAGCCCAATCTGCATAAGAAAATAACTTCAAACCTAAATCAGATACATAAGGATAATAAAGTCCTTCATTTATGGTTCCTTTGAGATACTTGAGAATCCTTTTGGCAGCATCCATATGTGGTTTCCTTGGTGTGTGCATAAATTCGCTTAGCACACTCACACTGTAACAAATATCCACTCTTGTCAATGTGGCATAGTTGAGACTACCCAGTAAACTTTGATATGATGTGATGTCCTCTATGAGTTCACCTTCATGTGAGCTCAATTTGTGATTGACCTCCATTGGAGTACCTGCAATGTTACAATCTTGCATCTTGAATTTTGCCAACATGTCCTTAATGTACTTTCTTTGAGTGAGAAACAAACCATGATCATTGTAGACAACTTCCAAGCCTAGGAAGTAGGTAAGTGAACCCAAATCACTTATCTTGAACTCTTCTCTCATCTGATCTTTGATCTTCTTCATACCATCTGCATCATTTCCTGTCAATATAATATCATCTACATATACACATAGGTAGATGATCTCAGAATTACTCTTTTTTATGAAGAGTGAAAGATCTGCCTTGCTTTGTTGAAAGCCTTTGTCCTGCAAGAATGAAACAAGTATGAAATTCCAAGCTCTTGGGGCTTGCTTGAGACCATACAATGCTTTGTTAAGTTTACACACATAATCAGGATAAACTTGATTCTCAAAACCAGGTGGTTGTGCCATATATACATACCTCTTATGTTATCCAACCATTCAAGAATGCATTCTTTACATCTAGTTGAAGTATCTTCCAATTCTTGGAAGAGGCAATACTAAGCAAAACCCTAATAGTAGGCATCTTTGCCACAGGAGAGAAGGTCTCCTCATAATCAATTCCCTGAGTTTGTGCAAAGCATTTTGCTACAAGCCTTGCCTTATACCTGTTAATGGAACCGTCAGAATTCTTCTTGAGTTTATAGACCCATCTTGAGCCTATTACCTTCATGGATGAAGTCTTGGGCACCAAATCCCAAGTGTTGTTTTCCTCAAGTGCTTCAATCTCTTCCTTCATTGCATGCTTCCATTCTGTTTTTGCTTTGGCCTCTTCAAATGATGATGACTCCTCTTGGTTTATGTCTTGTGCTATGTAGATAGAATGTTTAGTTACTAATGAGGTGTCAAACCCATACCTTTCTAGTTTTTTCTTTTCTCTCATAGATCTTCTTAGGCCATGATGTGATGATTCTGCCTCATGTCCAAGTTCCTGCAAGTTTGCTTTACCTTTAGAC
The DNA here is from genome assembly GCA_020310875.1 of Ceratopteris richardii. Classification (NCBI taxonomy): domain Eukaryota; kingdom Viridiplantae; phylum Streptophyta; class Polypodiopsida; order Polypodiales; family Pteridaceae; genus Ceratopteris; species Ceratopteris richardii. The sequence continues at coordinate 118,721,835 of CM035417.1, read as the reverse complement.
TTCCCTGCTTTGATCTTTTCCATCTGAGATTCTTCATCATCTTCCGAGGTGTCTTGTTCTTCAATCTTTGGTTGTTCTCTACCAAGCTTTGGAAAATCTCCTTCAAGATCATATGGTAAATTGACCTTCCTGCATGAATCTTCATACCATGAATTGTTTTCATCAAAAACTACATCTCTGCTTACCAAGAATCCTTTGTTGGTAGGGTTGTATAACCTATAGCCCTTTTAATTGTTGTCATATCCAATAAATACACACATTTCTGCCTTTGGATCCATCTTGCCTCTAACCTGTGAAGGAACATTAGCAAAAGCAATACATGAAAAAATTTTACAATGATCTAAGCTTGGTCTTCTTCCATTCCAAGCCTCATCTGGAGTCATCCCATCAAGGGATTTTGAAGGCAACCTGTTAATCAAGTAAGTGGCTGTAGAAATAGCCTCAGCCCATAAGTAATTAGGTAAATGATTTTCGTTTAACATAGACCTTGCAGCTTCAACAATTGTCCTATTCCTCCTTTTTGCCACTCCATTTTGCTCAGGAGTGTACCTTGTAGTTACCTCTCTTTTGATTGCTCTTTCTTGAAGAAAGGAATCAAACTCATGGGAGAAGTATTCTCCCCCTCCATCTGACCTTAACCTTTTTAGTGATTTACCTGTTTGATTCTCCACAAGAGCCAAATATCTTTTGAAACATGAAAAAACTTCATCTTTGTGTTTCATAAAGAATAGGATAGTCCATCTGTTGCAATCATCAATAAAGGAAACATAATACCTTGATCCAGATATTGAAGCTTCGTTGCTAGGTCCCCATACATTGGTATGAACCAAGTCCAAGAGATCTCCATGCATATAACCTTTCTTCATGAATGGTAACCTGTGAGACTTTCCAAATTGACATGCACTACACTTATAAATCATATGTTGTTTTGGCAAATAAGGGAGTCGAAGTACACTTTGGTCCCTGCAAATTTGCTTTAATGACCTTTCACCAAGATGTGCTAACCTTTTGTGCCATACTTCCAATTCTGTGAGTGTCTGACTACCATAATTAAAGAGAGCAATGTTTCTAGTGTCTTGTAATTCAAATGTGAACAATCTACCTGTCTTTTCACCTTTTGCAATTTTTCTGAATCCTTGACTTGGATCTTCAACAAATGCTCCTGCCTTTGTAAAACTGATTGCAACCCTTTCTCTACTATGTGCCCAACACTTATCAAATTCTTTGTAATGGTAGGGACATAGAGTACCTTACTGAGTAGGTTGATGTTTCCATCAGGTGCTTCGACATTGCCTATTTTCTCCACAGGATGTTTCGTATCATCTCCTGTTTGTACCTCATGCTTATTCCTTGGATCTTCTAAATATTATAGGAGTGCCACATTTCCTGCCACATGATTTGAACAACCTGAATCTATGTAGAAAACATGCTCATCAGATTTACCTTGGCCATGTTCTTGATCAATAATGAATTCTGTTTGTTTGAGTCTTCTGTGTAGTTATTGTAGTCTCTCCTTCCTTTGTAGCCTCCTTGATAGTTTGAATGATTGTAGTTGTTGTAGTTGCCATGGTAGTTGTTGAACCTTCCTCTTGAGTAGCCATAAATTCCTCTATTGTATCCTCTGCCTCTTTGATTCATGGAATTTCTAAAGCAATTTTCAATTGTATGATTAGTTAATCCACAAATAGAACATGAGTTGGATTCTTGGGATCTCCCCCTGCCTTGTCTACCTCCTCTTCCTCTACCTCTGCCATGTCTTCCTCTACCTGCATAGTTAGCTTGATATGTACCTGCTTCATCATCCACTTTCTTTGCCTTTCCTTTGTTATCTTTGGACTTGCTTTTATCAGTGTATAAAGCTGAAGTTTGATTACCTTTAGAGCTTTCTCCATTTTTGATAAGCTTTGCCTCTTGAGTAAGTAGTTGTCCAATGAGTGTGTTGAAATCAGGTACATGCATGTCCATGTACAAATCCATAGCTGTGGTGAATGCTTCCCACTTGTCATCTACCTTCAAGCCATTGATGACTTGCCTTACAATTTGCTCTTCATCTATTACCTCTCCAATGCTTCCCAACTCATCTGCTATGTCCTTGAGCTTTGTGACAAAATCAGTCACATTTTGTTTGGGAGCCTTCTTGAGAGTTGTGAAATCTAGCCATAGTTGATGCTTCCTAGCTTTGGTACTTGAAGAAAAGAAAGCTTCAAGTGCATCCCACACTTCCTGAGATGTCTTACAACTTCTAATGTGAGGCAACAAAAAATCTGAGATAGAGTTGAGGAGATAAGACCTTGCAAGTGCATCCTTGGAGCACCATGTGCTCAATCTTTCTTGCTCTTCTTGTGTTGGTTGACTTTTGTTCATGAAACTTGGCATAACTTCATCTCCAGCCACATAACCATATAAACTTCTACCTTGGAGATAAGCTTTCATTCTTAATAACCAAGCTGAGTAGTTACCTCTCTCCAATTTGTCAATTGATGAAGGAAATCCATCTGCCATGTTGTCCAACCATGCTCTGATACCACTGTGAAGAGATGGATAGGTATGTGCTTGAAGATGAAGAGGTGTTGCAAAATCCTTGATCTACACCAGCCAAATGAACTCCATGAGTATATGGTGGGCCCTTTTATCTTGCCAATGGATGTATTAGACACCCTATGTACCTTGGAAGATCACTCACAAAAAGATAGATCAAAACAGATAAGTTGGAGTTAGCTCAAAGGTAAAAAATTTCCTATTTTGGTTCATACACCTGTCCAGTGTTTTGAATAATTCTCTGAGCACAACAGCAATTAGCTTAATTCCTCTTGGGGAAGTCTAGATAACTTAAAGAGCTAACTTTCAAGAGTAATCTCATCAAAAATAATAAACCACACACTGAGAATGAGTTTTAACAAGTGATGACATCATCCCGATTTTCACGGGCTGCTACAGTTTGAGACCAGTGAGCAGAAAAATGCACATAACTCAAAATGTAGGAATCCAATGATTATGAGAATTTGTATGGTTATACTAAACAGTAAGTTGAGTCCAGAAAGCTTTAAATCACGGAATTTGGATAAGTAACCACTGAGCAATGGCTCTGACAAGATGAGTAAAAAAGTCGGGTACCTGACAGAGAAGTGAAGATGAACAGACGCTGTTGACTTCAAATGAACATAATTGAAGATTGCAACATCCAAATGACATGAAAATTTTTCAGCATATAGTAGACTTATAGAGCTAACTTTACCAAGCTAAATCACTGAAAATGATGCACCAAGCTCAGAGAAACCATCTCTGCAATCTGACTGAGAAAACTGAGAGTAATGGTAGTGAGTAGTACACTTCACAAGAACATGGACATATGAACTCAAATAATAATGAAAATGAAAGTATATTGCTTGTACAATACAATGAACTTACTGATACATATGTGTGCCTTGGAATCACACCTTGATATGGCGTAAAGCTCAGCTCTTGGAGGTCTTCACATAGGTCTCTCTAACCATGACTAAAACTGCCATCTATTTATAGTTGAGTTTGGGAGGCTAACTTCCCTCAATCACTCTCCAATAAATTAGTGATTGATTTGATTCTCTACCTACTACAAATCACGAATTCGTGGCTCCTCTTTCCCTTTTTGATCAAGTGGACTCAACCACTTAAGATTGTCTCACTTTTACATTAAGTAAACTCTTCAAAAGTTACAAGAGGTAGTTCACAAGTGAACTTTACATTGTCTTCATTTTAAGGCTTCTTCTATGAATTTGTGGGACTCAAGCCAATACTTAGGATGGTCATAGACTTGCTCCAACAGCTCCCCCTCAAGCCAAGTATGCTTGAGGTCTTCAATCTTCCAAGATTACCTGCAAACCAATCATAGCCTTGAATTTGCAAAGCTTTGTACCATCCAATGCTTTGGTAAGAATATCTACACATTGTTGATGAGTGGACACATATGATATTTGAATCTCTTTGCTTAGAACCTTCTCTCGTACATAGTGATAATGAACTTCAATATGTTTAGTCCTTGCATGAAAAATAGGATTAGAAGCCAAATAAATAGAACTCATATTGTCACCAAAAATAGTTGGAGTTCCAAACTCCAATCCAAGATCTTTGAATAATGTCTTCATCCACATAGCTTCCTGAGTAGCTATGGCAAGACCTCTATATTCAGCTTCAGTAGAAGAGAGAGCAACTGTGGGTTGCTTCTTGGATGACCATGAAATAAGCTTTGAACCTGCAAAGGTAAGATAACATGAAGTGCTCCTTCTATCTTCCTTACAGCCCAATCTGCATCAGAAAATAGCTTCAAACCTAAATCAGATACATAAGGATAATAAAGTCCTTCATTTATGGTTCCTTTGAGATACTTGAGAATCCTTTTGGCAGCATCCATATGTGGTTTCCTTGGTGTGTGCATAAATTGGCTTAGCACACTCACACTGTAACATATATCCACTCTTGTCAAGGTGGCATAGTTGAGACTACCCACTAAACTTTGATATGATGTGATGTCCTCTATGAGTTCACCTTCATGTGAGCTCAATTTGTGATTGACCTCCATTGGAGTACCTGCAACCTTACAATCTTGCATCTTGAATTTTGCCAACATGTCCTTAATGTACTTTCTTTGAGTGAGAAACAAACCATGATCTTTGTAGACAACTTCCAAGCTTAGGAAGTAGGTAAGTGAACCCAAATCACTTATCTTGAACTCTTCTCTCATGTGATCTTTGATCTTCTTCATACCATCTGCATCATTTCCTATCAATATAATATCATCTACATATACACATAGGTAGATGATCTCAGAATTGCTCTTTTTAATAAAGAGTGAAGGATCTGCCTTGCTTGGTTGAAAGCCTTTGTCCTGCAAGAATGAAACAAGTCTGAAATTCCAAGCTCTTGGGGCTTGCTTGAGACCATACAATGCTTTGTTAAGTTTACACACATAATCAGGATAAACTTGATTCTCAAAACCAGGTGGTTGTGCCATATATACCTCTTCTGTTATCCAACCATTCAAGAGTGCATTCTTTACATCTAGTTGAAGTATCTTCCAATTCTTGGAAGAGGCAATACTAAGCAAAACCCTAATAGTAGGCATCTTTGCCACAAGAGAGAAGGTCTCCTCATAATCAATTCCCTGAGTTTGTGCAAAGACTTTTGCTACAAGCCTTACCTTATACCTGTTTCAGAATTCTTCTTGAGTTTATAGACCCATCTTGAGCCTATTACCTTCATGGATGAAGTCTTGGGCACCAAATCCCAAGTGTTGTTTTCCTCAAGTGCTTCAATCTCTTCCTTCATTGCATGCTTCCATTGTGTTTTTGCTTTGGCCTCTTCAAATGATGATGAATCCTCTTGGTTTATGTCCTGTGCTATGTAGATAGAATGTTTAGTTACTAATGAGGTGTCAAACCCATACCTTTATGGTTTTTTCTTTTCTCTCAGAGATCTTCTTAGGCCATGATGTGATGATTCTGCCTCATGTCCAAGTTCTTGCAATTTTGCTTTACCTTTAGACTTCCATGCTTTGATCTTTTCCATCTGAGACCCGAGGTGTCTTGTTCTTCAATCTTTGGTTGTTCTCTACCAAGCTTTGGAAAATCTCCTTCAAGATCATATGGTAAATTGACCTTCCTACATGAATCTTCATACCATGAATTGTTTTCATCAAAAACTACATCTCTGCTTACCAAGAATCCTTTGTTGGTAGGGTTGTATAACCTATAGCCCTTTTGATTGTTGTCATATTCAATAAATACACACCTTTCTGCCTTTGGATCCATCTTGCCTCTAACCTGTGAAGGAACATGAGCAAAAGCAATACATCCAAAAATTTTACAATGAGCTAAGCTTGGTCTTCTTCCATTCCAAGCCTCATATGGAGTCATCCCATCAAGGGATGTTGAAGGCAACGTGTTAATCAAGTAAGTGGCTGTAGAAATAGCCTCAACCCATAAGTAATTAGGTAAATGCTTTTCGTTTAACATAGACCTTGCAGCTTCAACAATTGTCCTATTCCTCCTTTCTACCACTCCATTTTGCTCAGGAGTGTACCTTGTAGTTAACTCTCTTTTGATTCCTCTTTCTTGAAGAAAGGAATCAAACTCATAGGAGAAGTATTCTCCCCCTCCATCTGCCCTTAACCTTTTTAGTGATTTACCTGTTTGATTCTCCACAAGAGCCAAATATCTTTTGAAACATGAAAAAACTTCATCTTTGTGTTTCATAAAGAATAGGATAGTCCATCTGTTGCAATCATCAATAAAGGAAACATAATACCTTGATCCAGATATTGAAGCTTCGTTGCTAGGTCCCCATACATCGGTATGAACCAAGTCCAAGATATCTCCATGCATATAACCTTTCTTCATGAATGGTAACGTGTGAGACTTTCCAAATTGACATGCACTACACTTATAAATCATATGTTGTTTTGACAAATTAGGGAGTCCAAGTACACTTTGGTCCCTGCAAATTTGCTTTAATGACCTTTCACCAATATGTGCTAACCTTTTGTGCCATACTTCCAATTCTGTGAGTGTCTGACTACCATAATTAAAGAGAGCAATGTTTCTAGTGTCCTGTAATTCAAATGTGAACAATCTACCTGTCTTTTCACCTTTTGCAATTTTTCTGAATCCTTGACTTGGATCTTCAACAAATGCTCCTGCCTTTGTGAACCTGACTTGCAACCCTTTCTCTACTATGTGCCCAACACTTATCAAATTCTTTGTAATGGTAGGGACATAGAGTACCTTACTGAGTAGGTTGATGTTTCCATCAGGTGCTTTGACATTGCCTATTTTCTCCACAGGATGTTTCGTATCATCTCCTGTTTGTACCTCATGCTTATTCCTTGGATCTTCTAAATATGATAGGAGTGCCACATTTCTTGCCACATGATTTAAACAACCTGAATCTATGTAGGAAACATGCTCATCAGATTTACCTTGTGGCATAGCCATGTTCATGATCAATAATGAATCCTGTTTGTTTGAGTCTTCTGTGTAGTTATTGTAGTCTCTCCTTCCTTTGTAGCCTCCTTGATAGTTTGAATGATTGTAGTTGTTGTAGTTGCCATGGTAGTTGTTGAACCTTCCTCTTGAGTAGCCATAACTTCCTCTATTGTATCCTCTACCTCTTTGATTCATGGAATTTGTAAAGCAATTTTTAGTTGTATGATTAGTTAATCCACAAATAGAACATGAGTTGGAGTCTTGGGATCTCCCCCTGCCTTGTCTACCTCCTCTTCCTCTACCTCTGCCATGTCTTCCTCTACCTGCATAGTTAGCTTGATATGTACCTGCTTCATCATCCACTTTCTTTGCCTTTCCTTTGTTATCTTTGGACTTGTTTTTTTCACTGTCAATGAGTGTGTTGAAATCAGGTACATGCATGTCCATGTACAAATCCATAGTTGTGGTGAATGCTTCCCACTTGTCATCTACCTTCAAGCCATTGATGACCTGCCTTACAATTTGCTCTTCATCTATTACCTCTCCAATGCTTCCCAACTCATCTGCTATGTCCTTGAGCTTTGTGACAAAATCAGTCACATTTTGTTTGGGAGCCTTCTTGAGAGTTGTGAAATCCAGCCATAGTTGATGCTTCCTAGCTTTGGTACTTGAAGAAAAGAAAGCTTCAAGTGCATCCCACACTTCCTGAGATGTCTTACAACTTCTAATGTGAGGCAACAAAAAATTTGAGATAGATTTGAGGAGATAAGACCTTGCAAGTGCATCCTTGGAGCACCATGTGCTCAATCTTTCTTGCTCTTCTTGTGTTGGTTGACTTTTGTTCCTGAAACTTGGCATAACTTCATCTCCAGCCACATAACCATATAAACTTCTACCTTGGAGATAAGCTTCCATTCTTAATGACCAAGCTGAGTAGTTACCTCTATCCAATTTGTCAATTGATGCAGGAAATCCATCTGCCATGTTGTCCAACCTTGCTCTGATACCACTGTGAAGAGATGGATAGGTATGTGCTTGAAGATGAAGAGGTGTTGCAAAATCCTTGATCTACACCAGCCAAATGAACTCCAAGAGTATATGGTGGGCCCTTTTAGCTTGCCAATGGATGTATTATGTTGGGGCTTCACTCACTAATTAGGCATGGATATATGAAGACATATGAAGACATATGATGGAGGAAAGAAGAAGTGAAGAAAAGACTTACAGAAAATCAAGCCTAAGTGAAGGGACAATTTCACTATTGTAAATTAATGCAAAATTAGAGTCTAGATTTGTAATTGATCGTTAGAACTTACGAGTTCAAGTCTAGAAGGATGTAAACTTTAGGTATATAAGTTAATTTGAGTCAGAAACATGTAAGAGAGAACTCAATTTTGTAATCTGAGTGAGTAGAGAAAAGTCGTGTAATTTCTGAGAGAGATGGTGAGAGAAAACTTCTGAGTCTGAGAGAGTTTTCCATGGCTGTGAGCAAAATTAGGCCAAGCCATTTTGTACACATCTTCTCTGATAATCAACACATGTTTGTGTAGAAGGATTGAGTCTAATTCCTCTTGTACATTGAGTTCTAAGTCAATTCATATGACTATGTAAGGTAGTTGACAGTTACGACTTTTCTGGCGCACATTTGACTGATCTTCTGAAGGTCAGATCTCGAAGCACAGTGTAAAGTTTTTGGTAAGTGATAGCTCGTTTGAAAGCTACTATCCTCAACTACATTTGGTCAAAAGATCTTTGAGAAACGGGACGCGTACTCAGAGAAATCAGCTTAAGAGTGAAGGTATGTCAAATCGATGAAGTAAATTTCCAGTTTTCAGACATAGTGTAAAGTTTGGTACAAAATCAGAAGATTGTGAAGTTATTGCTTGAAAGTTTTGCTTGTTATATGTTACTGAACATTAGCAAGAACCTTTCCTAGCAAATGATCAGAAGAATTTGCAAAGATCAAGTTGATACAGGTCAGATTGAAAGTTTAAAGAAGAGGCACAGATTTCTGTGAAGTAAAATTTTTGATTTTCACTAAGTTCAGAGTTGAAGGTTCATATTTAGAGGTTTGCTAAGCTAATGATGGTTATGGAGGTCTTCTAATACCACATTAGTTTAGTTCTTGTGGTGTTTCACACACCAACAAGTGGTATCAGAGCAGATAAGGTCCTTGAGAATAAAAGGAGTGCAGATACAAGAAGATTTGAAGAGTTCTTTATCAAAGAAGGAGGAAGCTGAGGTGTTCAACAACCAAAAGTCATCAGAAGAGTATTTCGAAGTTGCTCCCAAGAGTAAAGGTCTACAAAAGGTATCATTCTTTAACCTTACACTTACAGGTTGAAGCAGAAGCAAGGATACCATGGCAGATCATGTGTCCATTGACAAATTGGACAGAGATAACTATCCTGCTTGGGTAATGAGGATGGAGGCCTTACTTATGAGTAAGGACTTAATGGTATATGTGACAGGTGAAGAGGAGAAGCCTAAATTTGAAGATGAAAGTCATCCAAGGAAGGAAGAGTTAGAAGCTTTGAAGCTATGGCAGAAGAGAGATGCAAGTGCAAGAGCTTATATATACAACACTATTACAGATCACTTGTTGCCACATATCAGAGGTTTAGAAACAGCTGAAGATATTTGGAATGCTTTGGAAGACCACTTCCAAAACACCACTAAAGCTAGGAAAGCTAGCTTATGGTCAGAGTTCACCACATTCAAGAAGAAGCAAAATCAGAACATTAGTGATTATGTCACTAAGATGAAAGACTTGGCAGATAGCCTTGGATCTATTGATGAGGATATTGAAGATCATAGGTTGATAGCTCAATTACTTGCAGGATTAAGAGGTGATGAAAGGTGGAAGCCTTTTGTACTTTCAACAGAACTTTCATTAAATCATTATGTGCCAGAATTAAATCAATTACTTGGATTGATGCTCACATTTGAGCAAGACTTAAAGTCAGATGGAGACAAAGGTCAAAGTTCTGCAATGTATGTGAAGAACAAAAAGAAAGGAGATAAAGGCAAAGCAAAGGATGAAGAAGAGTCAACAACTCAAGCAAATTATGCAAGAGGAAGAGGTTTTGGCAGAGGTAAAGGTCGAGGTAATGGAAGAGGTAGAGGTAATCAGAACAATAACAAGAAGACATGTTGGATTTGTGGATTGAGCAATCATCTAGCATATGATTGTTGGCACAATCAACAAGGAGCAAATCAAAATCAGAACAACAATGGCAGAGGTAGAGGTGGAAGGTTTCAGAATCAATTTCAAAGAGGAAGACATAATTCAAGAGGAAGTTTTGGTAGAGGTGGTGGAAGAAATTGGAATCAGAACCAATCATACAACACTACATATTACAATTATGCAAATGATACACAGAATGACAACCATACAACATTGATGATGAATTCAATTAGTTCATCAGAGAAGGAGGATCTCAAGGTATTCTATATTGACTCTGGTTGTTCAAATCATTTATCAGGTAATATAGAATTATTGTCAGAATTGGAAGAAGGAAATTCAAGTCATACAGTACAAACAGGTGACAATACAAAACACAATGTGCATTCAATTGGAAAGGTGAAGTGCAGGAGTGGAGCTGATTTATTAACAAATGTTTTGTATGTTCCAACAATACCAAAGAATCTGATTAGTGTTGGACAAATAGTGGAAAAAGGTTTTCAAGTCAGATTTACAAATGAAGGGGTATTTGTAGAAGATCCAGAGGATGCATACAAACCCATTGTTTGTGGTAAGAAGGAAGGTAGACTTTTTACTCTCAAAGTGCAAGGAAATGTTGGTCAAGCCCTAATTACACATGGTGATGAAGTAATTACAGAGTTAGATCTTTGGCATAAAAGATTGGGACATTTCAATGAAAGAGGAATCAAAACTATGGTGGAAAATCAATCGGTATTGGGACTACCAAATGTGAAGAATCAACATATGATATACAAGTGTGAAGCTTGTCAGATGGGAAAAGCTCATAGACAACCATTTCAGAAGAAAGGTTTCAAGCATGATGATTTGCTTGAACTCATACATACAGATGTATGGGGGCCAACAAAAGAAGGTTCAATAAATGGATCTAGGTATTATGTTTTGTTTATTGATGATGCTACAAGGTGGATAACCCTTTATGTTCTAAAGGAAAGGTCAGAAGTCTTTGGAGCCTTCAAACATTTTCATGCTTATGCAGAAAGAGTTACAGGTCACAAACTCAAGAGGCTAAGGTCTGATGGAGGGGGAGAATACTTCTCCCAAGAATTTAATGACTATCTTTGGAATGCAGGTATCAAGAGAGAGATAACTTGCAGGTATACACCTCAACATAATGGGGTGGCAGAAAGGAGGAATAGAACATTGGTTGAATTTGCAAGAGCAATGTTAAAGGAAAAGAATTGCCCTAATTATCTTTGGGCTGAGGCTGTAAATACAGCCACATACCTTGTGAATAGGTTACCATGTGGAGCTTTGAATGGTATGACCCCTTATGAAGCTTGGTGGGGTAAGAAGCCAACACTTGACCATTGTAAAGTGTTTGGGTCAATTGCCTATGCTTATGTACCATCACAACTCAGACATAAGCTTGAACCAAAGGCAGAAAAATATGTGTTTATTGGGTATGATGAAAAGCAAATGGGTTATAGGCTATGGAGTCCTTTAACTAAACATTTTATTGTTTCCAGAGATGTAACCTTTGATGAACAGAAGAGTTGGTATGCAGATAAAGAATGTGATCTTGAAACATTTGAAGAAGAGATAAGAAGGAGTGCAAGAGGTAAGTCACATATGCAGATAGATGGAGATGAAGAACATATGCAAGCAAGCACATCAAGAGTTGGATCATACAGAAGAAATGAAGATGGGCCAATATTTGATGAAGAAGTACATCCAGATATACATGAAGAGTGTGAACCAAGAAGGTCAACCAGAATGAGGAAGCAACCTACAAGGTATTCATATGACACTTCTTATTTGACTCAGAAAAATTATGCTTACATGGTTAAAGAAGATGAAGAACCTCAAAGCTATGATGAAGCAAAAGGTAAGAGACAATGGGAAGTAGCAATGAAGGAAGAATTTGATGCTCTTGAAGAGAATAAAACTTGGGAACTTGTTCCAAAGCCTAATGGTAAGAAAGTGATTGGAAATAAATGGGTTTACAAAGTTAAGAAGCATGCAGATGGAACTATAGCCAGATACAAAGCCAGATTGGTGGTTAAAGGCTATGCTCAAACATTTGGCATAGATTATGATGAGACATTCAGTCCTGTAGCAAAGATGTCAACCATAAGGACAATCATTGCCATTGCAGCATCAAAAGGATGGATATTGAGTCAATTGGACATTAAGAATGCATTTTTGAATGGATATATATCAGATGAGGTTTACATGGAGCAACCTCAAGGGTTTGCAGATCATAAGTTTCCAAATTATGTTTGCAGATTAAGAAGAGCCCTTTATGGTTTGAAGCAAGCTCCAAGAGCTTGGAATTATAGACTTGTAAAGTATCTTAATGACCTTGGATATCAAAGTTCAAAGGCAGATGCAAGTCTACTTATCAAAAGAACAGATGAAGGTATGATCTACATTTGTATATATGTAGATGATATTATAATTACAGGTACCTCAAATGAAGGAATCAAGGAGGTGAAGAAGCTACTTGAAAGAGAATTCAAGATAAGTGATCTAGGAAAATTGTCATATTTTCTTGGAATGGAAATCACTTATGCAGAGCATGGCATTTATGTATCACAAGAAAGGTATCTCTTGAATCTTCTAAAGAAGTTTAACATGGAGAATTGCAGAGAGGCATCTACACCATTAGAAGTCAACCACAAACTCAGTAGATATGTTGGTGCAGAGTTCAAAGACATGAGGAAGTATCAATCTTTAGTTGGAAGTTTGATTTATGCAACTCTAACAAGGCCTGATCTTAGTTATGCAGTTGGTGTTCTTTCCCAATTCATGCATTGTCCAAAGGATCCACATTGGATTGCAGGTCAAAGAGTCCTTAGATATATCAAAGGGACTTTGAAAGAAGGATTGTATTATCCTTTTACATCAGATATAAGATTGAGAGCCTATAGTGATTCAGATTGGGCAGGAAGTCAAGATGACAGAAGGTCTACTCATGGCTACATGATATACATTGGAGATAAGCTTGTGAGTTGGTGTTCAAAGAAACAACACACAGTGGCCTTATCATCAACAGAAGCTGAATACAAAGGACTTGTGGAAGCAGCAAAGGAAGTCATATGGATGCAAACATTATTCAAAAGCTTGGGAATTGATCAATGTATACCCATTATTCATGGAGATAACATGAGTTCATTATATCTTGCAGCAAATCCTGTGTTTCATGCAAGGACAAAGCACATAGAGATACAGTATCATTTTCTTAGAGAAAAGGTAATGGAGAAAGAGATTGAAGTGGTGTATACTTCCACAAAAGATCAGATTGCAGATATTATGACAAAAAGCTTGGATGGAGTGAAGACAAATAGGTTCAAGGAGATGGCAGGAATAAAAGAGAAGAAGATTGTGTGAAGAAGTCAAAGCATGCTAATTAGTGATTGAGGGGGAGCTGTTGGGGCTTCACTCACTAATTAGGCATGGATATATGAAGACATATGAAGACATATGATGGAGGAAAGAAGAAGTGAAGAAAAGACTTACAGAAAATCAAGCCTAAGTGAAGGGACAATTTCACTATTGTAAATTAATGCAAAATTAGAGTCTAGATTTGTAATTGATCGTTAGAACTTACGAGTTCAAGTCTAGAAGGATGTAAACTTTAGGTATATAAGTTAATTTGAGTCAGAAACATGTAAGAGAGAACTCAATTTTGTAATCTGAGTGAGTAGAGAAAAGTCGTGTAATTTCTGAGAGAGATGGTGAGAGAAAACTTCTGAGTCTGAGAGAGTTTTCCATGGCTGTGAGCAAAATTAGGCCAAGCCATTTTGTACACATCTTCTCTGATAATCAACACATGTTTGTGTAGAAGGATTGAGTCTAATTCCTCTTGTACATTGAGTTCTAAGTCAATTCATATGACTATGTAAGGTAGTTGACAGTTACGACTTTTCTGGCGCACATTTGACTGATCTTCTGAAGGTCAGATCTCGAAGCACAGTGTAAAGTTTTTGGTAAGTGATAGCTCGTTTGAAAGCTACTATCCTCAACTACATTTGGTCAAAAGATCTTTGAGAAACGGGACGCGTACTCAGAGAAATCAGCTTAAGAGTGAAGGTATGTCAAATCGATGAAGTAAATTTCCAGTTTTCAGACATAGTGTAAAGTTTGGTACAAAATCAGAAGATTGTGAAGTTATTGCTTGAAAGTTTTGCTTGTTATATGTTACTGAACATTAGCAAGAACCTTTCCTAGCAAATGATCAGAAGAATTTGCAAAGATCAAGTTGATACAGGTCAGATTGAAAGTTTAAAGAAGAGGCGCAGATTTCTGTGAAGTAAAATTTTTGATTTTCACTAAGTTCAGAGTTGAAGGTTCATATTTAGAGGTTTGCTAAGCTAATGATGGTTATGGAGGTCTTCTAATACCACATTAGTTTAGTTCTTGTGGTGTTTCACACACCAACATATTAGACACCCTATGTACCTTGGAAGATCGACTCACAAAAAGATAGATCAAAACAGATAAGTTGGAGTTAGCTCAAAGGTGAAAAACTTGCTATTTTGGTTCATACACCTGTCCAGTGTTTTGCATAATTCTCTGAGCACAGCAGCAATTAGCTTAATTCCTCTTGGGGAAGTCTAGATAACTTAAAGAGCTAAATTTCAAGAGTAATCTCATAAAAAATAATAAACCACACACTGAGAATGAGTTTTAACAAGTGATGACATCATCCCGATTTTCACGGGCTGCTACAGTTTGAGACCAGTGAGCAGAAAAATGCACATAACTCAAAATGTGGGAATCAAATGATTATGAAAATTTGTATGGTTATACTAGACAGTAAGCTGAGTCCAACAAACTTTAACGCACTGAATTTGGATAAGCAACCACTGAGCAATGGCTCTGACAAGATGAGTAAAAAAGTCGGGTACCTGACAGAGAAGTGAAGATGAACAGACCCTGTTGACTTCAAATGAACATAATTGAAGATTGCAACATCCAAATGACATGATAATTTATGAGCATATAGTAGACTTATAGAGCTAGCTTTACAAAGTTAAATCAGTGAAAATGATGCATCAAGCTCAGAGAAACCATCTCTGCAATCTGACTGAGAAAATTGAGAGTAATGGCAGTGAGTAGTACACTTCACAAGAACATGGACATATGAACTCAAATAATAATGAAAATGAAAGTATATTGCTTGTACAATACAATGGACTTAGTGATACATATGTGTGCCTTGGAATCACACCTTGATATGGCATAAAGCTCAGCTCTTGGAGGTCTTCACATAGGTCTCTCTAACCATGACTAAAACTGCCATCTATTTATAGTTGAGTTTGGGAGGCTAACTTCCCTCAATCACTCTCCAATCAATCAGTGATTGATTTGATTCTCTACCTACCACAAATCACGAATTCGTGGCTCCTCTTTCCCTTTTTGATCAAGTGGACTCAACCACTTAAGATTCTCTCACTTTTACATTAATTAAACTCTTCAAAAGTTACAAGAGGTAGTTCACAAGTGAACTTTACATTGTCTTCATTTTAAGGCTTCTTCTATGACTTTGTGGGACTCAAGCCAATACTTAGGCTTGTCATAGACTTGCTCCAACAATGGGTGATGATGATATGTTGTAAATCAAGACAATTTAGAGATCCTATATACTAGATAAAGTTATAGACCCAACAATTCCCCCTTTTCAACTTATAGTGGATGTTGCCCAATGCAATGAAAGGTGCTTAGAAAGCTTGCTTCCCCTTGCCCATTAGCAAGGATGTCCTAAATTTTTGTATGATTACATGGGTCTATGGGGTTGAACCTTTGGATCTAAGTGTAAAATTCTTGGCATTTATTGATGATTTAACCCTATTTGAAAGGTCATTGAACCTTAGAGTTGATTTCTCTAACATTAAGTATCTTAGGCTTAAATGAAAGCTTCTCTTAGCTAGTTGTACGTGAGAGCTTAGAGGGTGTTCTTTTAGAAGACATGTGATTTTGTGTGATTTTCTAAGCTTGGAAACCATAGTGTGCCATCAATTTTTTTTCCTTCCATTTTGAAGGTAAAAAAAATCATTTCATGAAAAACACCCCTTAAGGGGAGGGATCATGACCTTAGGAGTCCTTAGCCAAATGAGGGGTGGAATAAGGCCTTCAAGAGCATGTCTATGTGTGGACATGGGAGTTGAGATTGTGCTCTCTATCTCTATCCCCTGAAAAGATGAAAGACTGTAATGTAAGTTGTGCTATTATAGACTCCCCCAATTGCTTTCATCCTCATATGTGGGATAAATCCTAGAAAACAAGACCTTGCATGCATATCCAAAGCCTTGTATTCTCTATCAAAGAACTTTTGGACCAAACACAATGGTAATTGAGCCTCCTCCCATGAATGGACACCTAGAAATAGGCTCAAAAAGGTGCTATCCTTGGTGTGAAGTAGATGAGGATGCCCATGGTGCTTCCCTTGAGCTTACATCCTTTTATTCATCTTACTTGATGAGAATAATTAGCCACCTTTTTGCTTTATTTAGCCTTTGAGTGCTCAAAAATCTTCATATATGGCAATTTATAGCTCCAAACAAAGTGATTTAATGTGGCCAACACGTCTTTAAAGCCTTCTCTAGGTGAAGAGAAGCATTCGAGTGCCATTTAGCAGCTCCCTTGCAGATAATCTCATTGTCCACTTCCCCTTAGAAGTTGAATCCATTTTTTTTATTTAAGACAATGAAATCCATGACATATCTCTTTATTATTTGGAAGTTGAAGAGATCCCAACTCTCTCTCTCTCTCTCTCTCTCTGGTTCAGGTTGTTGAAAATGTTAACTATGCAAGCTTTAGGTGGGGAAAGGGGTCAAAAGACCTTAATGTGGACAAAAGTCACGACCCAAATCACTTAGGGTAGTCTCAAGGTCGGGCAAGGCAGTCCTACGGTGGTGGAAAAGTCGAGAGAGGCATCTAAAAGCTATAAAAGAAGGTGAAGAGTCATCAAATGCATGGAAGTCTTGTAGGTCATTGCAGACTAAGAGAAATATACTCAAGGAGGCTCAAGGAGAGAGTCATCCAAGGCTCAAGAAGCTAAGACACAATAGTCCAAGCTTGGAAAAGTGAAGAGGAGGGCATTACATGCACAGAGGAGGAGTAAGGTGGAGCTATCAAGCCCACACACCTCTCTAGTCTCTTGTAGGTATAGACATAGTTTGCTTATAACAGTTGTAACTCTTTGTGTACATACCCAATTCAAGAGATTTAAAGTGCATTTGTAGTTTATATGTGTCTTACTTTCCCTAAGAGGGCTTCTTGAAATCAATTTTATGTGCAAAGAAATTGGTGTATCTTTGTAACCCTAATTTCTACATATCCTACATTTTTGCATAGTTTGTCTTGTACAGAGTTGTTTACTGACCTAAACATATCCATTTGAGGTGTTTTGTAGCTTGCTGAAAAGCTTATGAACCATACTTAGTGTGGCTAAAAGCTTATGTTTGGATTAGTGTAAGGCAAGTGAATCAGAGTTTTGTTGTAGGGTAGGAGAAAATGTGTATGAAGGGACCTAGGTATTGGGTTCATTTCACTTCTAGTGTGCAAATCTAAAGGATTAAAATCCATCACAAGTTGGAGATACAAAACAAAGCATGGAGGAGGATGCATCCTCTAAGGGAAGCATGCCTTCATCAAAATAGAATCTGGGAAATTATTTTATGGCTGTTATTTTATTCCTTGCATATCTTATTTACATATTTCATAAGTGAATGCATTCTAGAAAGGGCCTTCTATAAACTTTGAGTAAGCAAAGAGACAGGAGGTCATCCATTCAATAGCTATTTAATGGAACATCATGAAGTAAGGAAAAAGTCATGGAGGCAATGCTCTTCACAAGGATCAAAGAAAGAGGAAGGTCAGAATGAAAGATAAGTATTCTTTTGAATATGGTCTTTCTTATTTTTCATTGCATGGCATGCATGATTTTCTTGATGACAAAGGTAAGTCTCTTCCACACAAAGGATGACATTGTGCATGATTGCATTGATGATTTATGGTTTATGTGCATAAATGTATCATGCACAAAGGACAATTTTATGCAAAAATGCTAGCACATGCATGTATAAGAGCATGATTTTATTTGAAAATTTTCTTTCAAAAAGTAAATGAACCATGTGCATGGCTAAGCATAAAGATTTAAGCATTTACTATCCATAATGGCTTTAGAAGCACGTACACATTTGGGACACAAGTAAATATGAAGTTCCAATAAAGAAAAGAAAGATTAGTTGTGCATGATCATGGCCATGGTTTAGGATGAATGCACCTAATGCATTGTTGCAACTTGCATATAAAAAGTTGCGAGGAAATTTTGCACATGTTTTGAACGAACAAAGTGCTGAATTGGAACTTTTTCATGCTTTAAAGAGGGGTTTGATTTTTGAACCTTATGCATGTTGCACCTCTTCCAATGAAGATGTGAACATTTCTTTGGCATACACTATGTATGCAGTGTATTACATGGGTTTATGGATACGAGGGTGGTTAAATTTATTCAAGTTTAACTTTGGTTTCAACTTCCAAAGAATAAAGGTATCATGGTAGTAGAGTCAATAGGCCATTCTAAACTACTATTCAATTCTTCTATTATTAGCTAATTATGAAAAGCCAAATAACTCCACCTTAGTGGAATGGCTTAAGCTTGAAGTCCCTCTTATGGAATTCTTAATTCCATAAAAATCATAGAATGCTTAACCAACAAGGCCAAGGACTTAAAGTAATAGGTCAAATTGTTTCTCTTCCTCAATCACGATGTAATGGTGTGTAATCTATAGTGTTTCTTATCAAAACTCTAGAATATAAGTAGTATATGAGGATGGAAGGATCAATACTACGAATAAAAATATGTTAAGAATCTTACAACTGAGAATTGAAAGGATAATAAGCATATCCTCCTCATTTCGAGGTATCAATTCCTCCCTTCAAGGAAATTCTCTAGTTGTGAGAACTAAGAACTATCCGGAGCTTTACAAAACTCTTCCAAGAAAACTAAAGTTTTTTAGAAGAGGTAAACTAAATGGTTATAACTTATAAGATTCCCCGAACACCATTTACTTACATCCTAGAAGTAAATGACTATTCAAATGATAAGAGGTGTTTTCATTTTCTTTAGATTAAAAATTGGATTGGCAAAACAATTATTCTCTTGAAGTTCAGATTCTTGAATACATCAAGAGATAATACCTAGTTTAAAGCCAATGCTACAATCACATGACATAAAACTAGTCTTCCAAAGTACATATAAATAGAAGGATAATTGAAAATCCAATCTTTAAGAGTAATTTTTTTCAAGTTCTATTTACAATTGAGACTCGTTGAGTTCAAATTTCATTGTCACACAAGCACCAGAACTTCTCTTCAATGGAATAACATTAACAATTGTAATAAGTAATAGCTCCATCTTGATTAGACTAAGAAGAAGTATTCATCCCAAGGTCAAAGCTAAAAGTTCTCTATAATAAAGTGAAAGTGTAAGCCGGATGGTAAGGGACGTCTAGGCTTACATTGCCACCAAAGTGGATCCGGCGGTATGGTGTGTCGGATTTATGAATAATCAAAGCTTGAACTTAGGGATACATGTTCAATAAGCTTGGAGAAAATGAACCAAATTTTTTTGAAAAATTCTTTTAACTGAGATCATCAATTGGTAGGTTGAAGATAAATAAATTCTTTGAAACTTTGATAAAGAGTAATAGAAAGATAAGTATGTTTAATGCATCCTCAAGCAGATTTCAAGGATGGAAAATATATAATGGGAGGGGAAAGTCCTCAAGTCCCCACACCTTATGCTCCAAGAAGATCAAATAAAGTATTATAAGGTAAATGATATGCCTGTAATTCCGATGTAAATGGAAACTTTCATAAACCATGAGGATGATAAGAATCCTAAGTGGGTTAGGAAAATAAGTTGGAGATCTATAAAGCATATCCTAAAGGTATCTTGATGCTTCGTGGAATAACACAACATAATTTGTGGATTCCAATAGTAAAGAACTAAGAAAAAAGGTTTCTTGGGTGATGCATATAAGTTAGATGTGTAAGAAAAAACCCATGGGTAAAACATTGAACTTACGAGGTAGAAAATGGGTCTATAGAGAAAGGCATATCCTTATCTCTTATTTGGCCAAAGAAGAGGTATGAAAAGACAAAAGGACCAAGTGATTCAAAAATCAAATCAAACTTTAATTTTGATGATATTAATCACACTAGGTTAAAATGGTTAACAAAATATTCTTAATGATTATGTGAAACTAGTTGTGGTGTATCCAAGCACATCAATCCTCGCGCTCATAATTTGGTACCATAGGTCATATCATATGATTTAGAGAGCATCAAAGAGGACAAAGAAGGTAATATACAAAAGTATAGAAGTTTAGTTTTGTGTATTGGATGAAGAACCCATTGGTATGGGAAGCTGAAGATTGATTCCACTGAGTACTTTTTCTTGATGGCTAGAAGACTCATGATCCAATGGAATATATCAAGAAGATAATGACTAGAAATAGGCATTTTCTTCAACTATCCTCTCAAAGGGAAGAAGAATTCTTCCATCAAAATTTGTAAAGATTTTATCTCTCAATAAACAACATTCAAAGTTGGGTAAAGAGAAGATGAATTACTAATAATTTTAAAGTACTCCAAATATTGAAGCTCTAAAGCTTCATCCAAAAGTATGACTTGTATTAAAGGAACACAACGATGATCTAAATTCAAGCATGAAAGAAATCTCAGAAAGATAATCTTTGGAACCTAAGGTTTACTTGATGATTCTAGTCAGGAAGTAAATGAGAAGAATAAGGATCTAGTTATGATGTCAACATAGGACATCTTGAACAGATCTAGAGTACAAAGGCAGAGAATTCTCAAAGGATCAAGAAGATCTCTAAGGTTTGAGATCCGACTAAAGATCCATAAAGATTAAGTATCAATCAAAAGTTTGAAGATTTGGTTTGAATAATCCATTCTATGAAATACTTATGACCTTAAAGCGAGTAGATCTTCTCTAAAAACTATGAGCTTCCATTTGAGCATGGTAAAGGGAGCTATTTGAAAAAGATCTGAATCTTTCTAGAAGGACAAGTAAAACAAATTTGGAAAATATTTCAACCAATTGGAGCCTTCAAAAGCTAGATTAATCTTTTTGGACTTCAATCTCTTAAAATGGACTCTCAAAACTATGTAAATTTTTGAAAGAATATTAAACCTAGTTTAAGTGAGGCCTTCAAATTCTCCGACAAGAAACCTCTTAAGAAATCAAATAGAGAATCCAACTGTACCATTTCAATGGTTATATATCAATTCTAAAATAAGTTCCCCTCTATTTAGATTGATCTATTTATTAAATGTGAATCACAAGAAAAAAAACCCACCCATATTACTACTAGAGTTTGAGGACTACAGAAGCACACGAATAGCACAAGGAAGAAGAAGAAGCTTGGACCACAACACACAATATTGAATGTTTTACCAAGAGAATGTACAAAGATAAATGACCCATTAGGGTTATAGGTGTATATACAAGCATGGGAAAAAAACCTCCTTTTTTCATACCAGACATGTCATGCTTGCTTCAACCCATATAATGCCTTTTTCAACCTGCACACTTTGTTTTCATGCCCTTTTTGCACAAAACCATGGGGCTGAAAAACATACACTTCTTCATGCAAAGTCACCATTTAGAGATGCAGTTTTAATGTCCAGTTGATGTATGTTTCAATCATGATTAGATGCAAGTGCATAGATGCTATGAACAATAGTCATTCGACATGTAGGAGCAAAGGTCTCATCAAAATATACACCACAATGATCATAAGCACATCATTAGCATGCTTAACATATAAGGTGCTTTCAGGTGGACTGTTCTCAAAACCATGTGGAATGAGATAGGCATGTATCTTTTCATACCAAGCACGTGGTGCTTGCTTTAAACCATATAATGCCTTCTTTAACCTGCACACCTGGTTTTCATGCCCTTTCTGCACAAAGCCATGAGGCTGAAAAACATAAACTTCTTCATGCAAGTCACCATCCAGAAATGCTCTTTTAATGTCCAACTAATGTACATTCCAACCATGATGAGCTGCAAGTGCACATATGCTACGAAGAATAGTCATTCGGCAAGTAGGAGCAAAGGTTTCATCAAAATCAATGCTTCTTTCCTGTGCATAACCCTTTCCAACAAGCCTAGCCTTATACTTGTCAACTGTTCCATCTGGTTTGCACTTTAGCTTGTATACCCACTTAGTGCCAATGGCCTTCTTGCCAAGAGGCAAGTCACATAAAGAGCATGTACCATTTTTCATGATAGCATCATATTCAGATTGCATTGCAGCCATCTAATGTTCTGAATTTTGTGCTTCATCAAACGAAACAGGTTCAGTCTCATCACAAAGACTAGAGGCAGCCATAACATAGAAATTTGATGCAAAAGAGGCATTATGAGAGCCTGAACGAGTACAATATGAAAGAGGTGCATCTAATTTACTGTCGCACAAGGTTTGCACCAACCATTTTGGCATAGTTTTTGCCTGCTCAATATCAGCTCTCTCATCAACAAGTGCATCATGTAAATCTGCATCAGAAATGGAACGATCTGCATCATCACATGAAACCTACAAAGGCTGAGAAGTTTCCTCATTAGGACCAATACTAGACTCTCCACCTATAAAAGAGGCAGCAAAGTATCATACATGTCTTTGGAGCTAATAGATGTCTTTATTGCATGAAAGCAATGGTTGAATAGCGTCTTCCACAAAAACAACATCATGGCTGACTAGAATGCATGTATTGTGTGGATGATACAGACGATAGCCTTTACTTTCAGAGCTGTACCCAACAAAAATACATTTTACTGCTTTATCATCCAATTTTCTGTGATGTTGTTCAGACACTAATGCATATGCCAGACAACCAAAAACACACAGATGAGCAACATATGGCTTGCGACCATGCCAAGCCTCATATGGAGTGATAGACTGCAGTGCTTTTGTGGGACAACTATTCAATACATATGATGCACACATAACAACCTCAAGCTAGAAACTATGTGGTAAAGCTTGACTCTTGACCATACACCTCCCCATCTCCATGAGTGACCTATTCTTTTATTCAGCAACTCTATTCTGTTGAGGTGTATACGACACTATACATTGATGTTTTATCCCACGTTCAGCCAGAAATGCATTACAGTTAGAAGACGTATATTCCCCCCCTGGATCACAACGGAGGCTGCCCATTTTACATGATATATTTTTAGCCAAAACCAGAAATTGTTTGAAGCACATAAACACTTCAAACTTTGCCTTCAAATGGATATACCCATGCATGCCTCGAAAAATCATCGATGAAAGTCATGAAGTAAAGATAGTTCCCAAAAGAAGGTGTCTACATAGGACCATAGACATCACTATGTACAAGCTGCAATTTCTAAGTAGCCCGAACTAAACCATATTTTGGAAAGGAAGAATGTTGCATTTTGCCCAAAATACAGCCTTCACATACATGTTTACCGAGTGCCTCAAGTTTTGGGCAAAGAGGACACCATTTCAGATTTCTGCAGGTGTAGCAAACTAAAAAAATTCAGATGACCAAAGCATGCATGCCAAAGCTTTGCATCTCACATAGCGTGAGAATCATGTACTGCACATGCCAAATCATTTACAGATCTTTCATAGTCTATGAGCTTATACAACCCACGACATAAAATGCCAGAAGCAATAATGATGCTGCCATTTGACAGATCATGAACTGTACATCTGTCATCAACAAATTTCACAACCAAGCCAATCTTGGCTAATGCAAAAACTAATAATAGATTTTTCTTGATCCCTGGCACAAACAAAGCATCTGACAAAGTGAAAGAACTACCATCAGTAGTAGTCAAAATGATCTTACCAACTCCCATAACAGGATAGGAGGAGTTGTTGGTGCATGTAACAGTATTCCCTGTAGGGGCAGGCTCGAGTAAAGAGAAGAAACTGCACTGCGAGGTAATATGTTTGGTTGCCCCACTATCAAAGTACCAAACATCTCAGTCTACTACAGACATGCACTGCTCATGAGAGGATGGGTCAAAACTGCAAACATTAGTAAACACCCATTCTTCTTCCTGCACAAGATTAGCAGACTCTGTTTTCAGTGTAGAGGCCTCTGCAACAACCATTCCAGCCTCTTTCTTCTTTGCCTCTTTAGCAGCCAATTTTGGATAGCTCTTAATGACATGATCATTTGCTTTACAATATTTGCAAAACAATTTCTGCTTTTCTGATTTCTTCTCATCTTTGTCTTCCTTCTTCCAATGTGCAGCATTTGCATATTTTTGCTTACTAGTAGAAGAGCTCAATTTACCTTTGCCCTTCTGACTAGCTAGTAAAGCTTGATCTGCAACATGCATAATAGACCTATTCTACCTACACTAGTCTTCCTACAATAGAACAGAGACTAACTCCTCAAATGACAAGGCATTTGGATTGCCTTTCATCATCAAACAAAAAGTAGAAGCAAAACTCTTATATGAGTCAGGAAGACCATTTAGAACGATCTACACAAGTGAGCTATCTGGTATAACTTCATCAGCAGAAATCAAATGTTCTTTCAAATCCTTGATCTTTGTGAGAAAATTGTCCATAGAATCACCTTCATTCATGTGCTTACTCTCTAATTGTTTTGGGAGCTAAGCAACATGAGCCTTATTCCTAGCCTAGTACAATGTGGTAACTGTATCCCAAGCATCCTTAGCTATTTTGCAAGAGCGAATATGAGGAATAATGGCACGTTTAATAGACAAATCTATCAAAGCATGTACATGAGCATCTCTGCCATCCCAACAATTTTTATCTGTAGTAGGTACAACAAAAATTGCAACATGAATAGAAATTTGTAGAATATCATCATCTTTGACACCATCTCCATCAGCTCCAACACCTGTATTTGCAGTACCTATATTCATAGGTGTAACAGGATGTCTTTCAACACCCTGCACAGTATTCCATAGTCGTTTTGCGACCAATAGATGATGCATCATATAAGCCCATAATGGGTAGTTGGCATTATCCAAATTATCCTCAACAAGCAACATACGGAATACATCACTTCTTTAAGCCATGGAAAGCGACTAAAATACCTTGATGCAAAAAATTGATTGTATCTAAAAAAGTTAAACAGAACTGCCCAAACGAATTCTGCTAAACCTGTACAAGACTTTGAGATGCTTATACTGGTGAACCGAAACAAGTATATACCTTTGGCACAAAAAGATGAAATAGCTTGCATAAGCACTGCGATAGTGCATTCGAAGGTCGAAACGAGCTCAAATTGCGATTTCGGCACCATATAGCAAAGCTGTTTTGATCTCTGAAACACCCTAAGTATGCTTACCAAATTTCATGCGATTCTGAGACTGCAACTGGAGAGGTGTAGACAATGTCCTAGATGAAGTGGCGACCTGCTCTGATACCAATTGTTCGAGTTAGACGTTTGTGGAAGCATGCAAATAGCACAAGGACGGAGAAGAAGCTTGGAGTACAACACACAATGTTGAATGTATTACCACTAGAATGTTAATATTGTCACATGTGCCAACATCTCCTCTTATCCTGTTATAGGAGTTGGTAAGATCATTTTGACTATTGCTGATGGTAGTTCTTTTACATTCTCAGATTCTTTATTTGTGCCAGGGATCAAGAAAAATTTGTTATCAGTTTCAGCATTAGCCAAGATTGGCATGGTCATGAAATTTGTTGATGACAAATGTATAGTTCATGATCTATCAAATGGCAACATCATTATTGCTTCTAGAATTTTATGTCATAGGATATATAAGCTCGATTTAGCATTTGCAGTTCAAGATTCTCAAGCTATATCAGATGCAAAGCTTGGCATGCACGCTTTGGTCATCTGAAAGTTTTGGGCAAAACGCAGCATTCCTAGTTCCCAAAATATGATTCAGTTCGAGCTACTAGAAAATTGAAGGCTTTTCACAGTGATGTCTCTGGTCCTATGTAGACACCCTCTTTTGGAAACTATCTTTACTTCGTGACTTTCATTGATGACTTTTCGAGGCATGCATGGGTATATCCATTGAAAGCAAAGTCCAAAGCATTTATGTACTTCAAACAGTTTCTAGTTTTTCCTAAAAATTTGTCGGCATGTAAAATGGGCATCCTCCGTTTTGATTGAGGGGGGGAATATATGTCTTCTAATTTTAATGCATTTCTGGCTGAACATGGGATAAAAAATCAGTGTACAACGTTATATCCACCTCAAGAGAATGGAGTTGCTCAACAGCAGAACATGTTACTCATGGAGATGGCGAGGTGTATGGTCAAGAGTCAGGCTTTACCACATAGTTTTTGGCTTGAGGCTATTATGTGTGCAGCATATGTACTTAATAGGTGTCCCACCAAAGCATTACAGTCTATCACTCCATATGAGGCTTGTCATGGTCGTAAGCCATTTGTTGCTCATCTATCTGTTTTTGCTTGTTTGGAATATGCATTACTGCCTGAACAACGCAAGAAATTGGATGATAAAGCAGTGAAATGTATTTTTGTTGGGTACAATTCTAAAAGCGAAGGCTATTGTCTATATCATCCATAGACTAAATGCATTTTGGTTAGCCGTGATATTGTTTTTGTGGAAGATGCTATTTAGTCATTACTTTCATGTATTAAGGAGACATCTGTTAACTCCAAAGATATGTATGATACTTTGCTGCCTCTTTTTATAGGTGGACACTCTAGTGCTGGTTCAAATGAGGCAATTTTTCAACCTTTACAGGTTTCATGTGATGATGCAGATCATTCCATTTCTGATGATGCACTTGTTGATGAGAGAATTGATATGGAGGAGGCAAAAACTATGCCAAAATGGTTGGTGCAAACTTTGCGTGACAACAAATTAGATGCATCTCTATCATATTGTACTTGTTTTGGCTCTCATACTGCTTCTTTTGCATCAGATTGCTATGCTATGGAAGCCTCTAGTCTCTCTGATGAGAATGAGTCTGTTTCGTTTGATGAAGCACAAAATTCAAAAAATTGGATGGCTATTATGCAATCTAAATATGATGCTATAATGAAGAATGGTACTTGGCCTTTATGTGACTTGCCTCCTGGCAAGAAGGCCATTGGCACTAAGTGGGTATTCAAGATGAAGCATAAGCCTAATGGAATAGTCGACATGTATAAGGCTAGGCTTGTTGCATAGGGTTATGCTCAGGAAAGAGGCATTGATTTTGATGAGACCTTTGCTCCTACTTGCCAAATGACTACTGTTTGTAGCATCTGTGCACTTCTAGCTCATCATGGTTGGAATGTACATCAGTTGGACATTAAAACTACATTTCTGAATGGTGAGTTGCATGAAGAAGTGTATGTTTTTTAGCCCCATGGCTTTGTGGAGAAAGGGCATGAAAACAAAGTGTGCAAGTTGAAAAGGCCTTATATGGTCTAAATCAAGCATCACGTGCTTGGTATGAAAAGATGCATGCCTATCTAATTGTACATGGTTTTGAGAACAGGTCAATTGAGAGCACCTTATATGTTAAGCGTGTGGATGTGCTTCTGATCATTGTTGTCTATGTT
Organism: Ceratopteris richardii; assembly: GCA_020310875.1. NCBI lineage: Eukaryota > Viridiplantae > Streptophyta > Polypodiopsida > Polypodiales > Pteridaceae > Ceratopteris > Ceratopteris richardii. The sequence goes on along the minus strand of CM035417.1, from coordinate 118,694,107 downwards.
GATGACATGTTGCTCCCTGGTCCTATTGAGAAACATATTGCTGATTTTAAGGCTGATTTGCATGCCTCATTTGAGAAGTTAGATTTGCGGCACTTGCATCATTATTTGTGCATTCAATTTATGCAAGTTGATGGAATAGCTTTGTGTCAAACAAAATATATTGACACATTATTGCACAATTTTGGCCTTGAGGACTATAAACCTAATTCCACTCCTATGGAGACAGGTTTATAGTTGATTCTTCATGTTGTTGGAGATGCATTTGATGTTGTTCTCTATCAGTAGGCTGTTGGATGCTTGATTTACTTATGCAGTACTCAGCCAGATATTTAGTTTGTTGTCTCACAGATGAGCAGGTTTATGCATTGCCCAGGTGTTAATCATTGGCAAGTGGTTAAGCCCATCTTTCACTACTTGAGTGATACCTGGCTATTTGGATTTTTTTATCCCAAGGGAAGATCACTACCGCCAGATTTACATGCTTTTTTTTACTCTGACTGGGCTGGTTGCTATGACACTCGTGTGTGCACCAGTGGTTTTTGCTTCATGCTTGGTAGCTCGTGCATACTTGGTTGAGCAGGTTGAGCAAGAAGCAACCTACTATGGCCACTTCTAGTTGTGAGGCTGAGTATAGGGTAGCTTTCACAGCGACTTGAGTGTGTGTGGCTCAGATGCCTTATGGTTGATTTGGGTCTTGGTTAGTCTTCTACCACCACCATCTTCACTGACAATCAGAGCGCATTGGTAGTTATGAGGAACCCTATGTTCCATGCTCACACTAAGCACATTGAGGTGCACTATCATTATGTCAGGGAGAGGTTCTCTGCTGGAGAGATCAGTTTGGCATATGTGCCCACATAGGGGAACATTGCAGACCTTTTCACAAAGGCTCTGCCTAAGGAGAAGTTTGAAGCTTTCTGCAAAGCTTTGGGCTTACTTCCTTTTGTGGATTTATTCCACATATCTTGGCACTTCCTTATACATGAGTGCCAGCTCCTTGTTCACATCATCACTTCCAGGGGGGATTTGTTGATATATTTAGGTAGTGATGTGTGTGAACACACTAGGACTGCCGGGGCATTTTTTCCCTCTTTAGGAGGTTTTTTTCCCCCTGCTTGTATATACACTTGTAGCCCTAATGCGTCATTTATCTTTGCACATTCTAGTGGTAATACATTTAGTATTGTGTGTTGTGCTCCAAGCTTCTTCTTCCTTGTGTTGTTCGCATGCTTTCAAAGACCTCAAACTCCATTACCTATATCGAACCCTCAACTCTCATATCACATTTAAAAAAAAAATAGAAATTGTATTTGTTGCTTAGAAAAAGAAAACAAAAAGAAAGCAAATGGTGGGCTCAAATGTTTTCTTTTACCTCAAGATTGAACCTTGTTTTCAAATGTTTTCATAGATACAATTATGAGCTATTGAGTACCCTAGTTCAAGGTTATTTCATCCTTTGATAAGGAAGAAGAAGTGAAGAGGGTATCTTTTTTTCTTGCCATCTTTCAACCATTTTCCAACACCTCTTTATCCTTAGATCAATGTGCCCTTTTGCATTTTCTTTTTGTCTTTTGCTAAAATTTGGAAGATTTCTATCATGCTACTTGGATTTCGAAAGATTATGGCTAACAATACCTCTGCTACCCAAATCATCCATTTCTCTACTCTTTTGTGCTCTGTTTCCAAGTGGACCCTAAAACTATGTGTGTTATACAACCCTTATGAGTTATGCAAGAGTGGAGGATGCCTTCAATTGCAAGAGCATAAGAAGATTTAGAAGACCGATTCAAAGTCCCCATTAAAAAGGGCTTGAAAATTATTTCTAAAATTCGATGGTCCTCTCAAGACCTCTTCAGATTCTTCACAATATTCCAAACTTGGCTTGATCTTCTTGTTTATTGAAGTCCTTATTTCTCTTCCAAGCTTGATTAAGATGTTTATTATATTTATGTGTGGTGGATTTATTTATTTTTCCTTTGATTTCTTCTGCAATTTTTGGAAAGGCCTCTTACATCGAATAGGATTTAAATATTATTATTATTATTATTATTATTATTATTATCGAGTTCATAGAAAGTGTGTCTATATCTTCTTCCATGGTTTATGAAAAGAATTGCACACAGGAATGAAAGCGACCTAATTGCCTGATTTTAAAACGTCCAACGTTTTTGCATATGAGGAGCGAAAAAGGGGGCTTAGCCATTTTGAGACTCTTCGCTGTTGACTCTTCTATAATATATCACCCTGAAAATAACATCTTAATCTAGTTGCTTTTACGAAGATGGTTACTACAAATCAGTCCATTGAATCAAATCTGCTGCAAACATTAAATTGCCGTGGTCATATTCAATGGAAAGTAACCTTTGTGGTCCTACGCCGTTGTCCGAGTGGTTGCTCCTCTCGCCTCTTGAGGCAGGGGAGAAGGTTCAACCCCTGTTGGCAGCATTTGTGAGGGACATGTTAACTTGGAATGATACATCATGTGGCTGATGTGCCACCACCTATCTTGCCCTATGGTAGGTGTGACCGCTGTTTAACCCAGTTATGTAAACTCTTGTTCTTGTGGGATAAGGGGGGTCCCATGGGTACTATGCTCTTCCTTGTATAGTTGCGATTTCAAAGTTAAAGCCCGGGGGAGTAGGCCTCGACCGAACCTCCGTTTTTTAAAAAAGTAACCTTTCTGAGAAATCACCCAACCACGCAATCTATATATAGATGCACACAATTGTCTCTCTCTCTCTATGTGTCTATGTATATATATATATATATATATATATATATATATATATATATATAATGATTTGATAGGTTTTCATCTAACATAGAAAAATTGTCCTTTATTGAATTCCATACATGTTTTCCAACCATCCCCTTGATGTGTTCATTTATGTTTCTGTGACATCATTTTCTACCTTTGCCACACCTTTATTTTTCATAACATAAATGTTTACAGAATTTATAACATCATTCTGTGTTCCCTTCTAATGCAAGATATTCCGTTCATAAGAATTTTATTCCTCAGTTAAATAAAAAAAATACATTTTAGCAAGGGATTTTACTGAGTTTATGGGAGGATATTGAGAATGAGAGAGAGGGAGAGAGAGCACATGAATTGTAGTTGTGGAGACTCTAAACATAAGTTGTAGTTGACAATGTGGAGACTCTAACCACATTGAGAGAAGAGGAGTGAGTATATAAATGATGCATAAGAGGTAAAATCATGTTGGATGTGCTTAGTACAAAGAATACAAAGGACGATGCAGGAGATGATAAATATGCAAAGTAACAAAGTTTGCAATGCATAGCTTTTGGAGATGATAAATATGCAAAGTAACAAAGTTTGCAATGCATAGTTTTTGGCATACCAGCTTGTCATCACATTGAAACATGTACTATCACATTGAAAATGTATAGGCCAATGGAATCAAAAGAACCATGGCAAATAAAGGCACGGTCATAGGGACTCGTTTGTCTTTATACATTCAAGACAACACAAAAAAAATGAAAGAACCAAAGGTGCATCTAGTTGTGTATCATAAAACCAATGTTAGCCACCTCAAGTAGAACCAAAGAACCTCATCACATGTGACAATTCAAACATGCTATTGTGCTCTACACAAGCTCTTGCACAATATTTTCAACATGAATCTCCAAATCATTCTCTAACTAAGCATGAATTATTCTTTTTAAGTATAAACCAAATGATATAAGTATAAATCAAATGATACATAACTATAAGTTTTTTGGGAAACAATTTGAATACTCTTTGAAGTTGAAAACAAAAATGTTTAATCAAATTGGTAACAAAGAAAAAAACTTTCTTCCACTATATTGATCTTTGCTTTGGCTTTAAACTCTTTTTTTTTTCCTCCACAACTTCTTTTCTTGGAACTATATTTTGGTCTTCACCTTTTTGAGGCTCATATTCAACTTTTTTGTATCTCATTAGAAAACATAGTATTTTTCACCTTGACAAATTGCCACAAAATTATTTGTCTTGTTTTGCATGGCTTCTAACTTCCAAAAGCACATGTGGGAAGAATACAAAGGTTTATTTGAGATCTCATTTAAGATTTCACAAATCCATATGCACCTTCGTTTAAGGTGCATATGGATCTCATTTAAGATTTCACAAATCCATATGCACCTTTAAAGAGGCCAAGTTATAACTTGATCTTCTAGAGCTTATTTGAAATATCATAGGGAATAAATTTGTGATCTTGTTTTATTTCATAGATATTGAAACCACCTTCTTTCTGAACTCTCATTGTGGAGGTATTTTACTCTTTATAGCCCACCAGACCTTTACCTTTGTTTGTCAACGATTTATTGAGGAGATTTTGCATTAAAATATTCTATAAGATACAAAGCAAAGGTTCGTTAATGAATTACTTGCCCCTTCTTCACCAAAACTTGAATTTTTTCTTCACCAAAATCTAAATCACTATTATAGATTGGTTTATCCTTGATGTTCAAAGTTCAATCACTATTATAGATTGGGGGTATACTACTTGGTCACCACAATGGTTTACATTGCCCTAGGTGTTGGAATTGCAAATAGATCACAATAGGATAAAAAATATCATCATTGTCCTTGTCCATATGTTCATCCATATGAGCATCAATATAATAATCTGTATCCTATTAATATGTCTATCTCTACAATGTCTAGAGCACGCATGAGAAAAAAAATATCATTATAGTCATCAATATGGATCCAATAAAAAAGAATCCATTGATATGGGAAATAATCCCGCCAAATCTTCCATAGGACTCCCCTCTGATGGGATTCCAGAGAGTCGTAGAGAAGCCGATCACTTCTCCTAGTAGAGCTTGTTTCCAACTGATATGTTTTGAAGTGTAATTTTCTTTCTAACAATCTGCTAGAGTATCTAGGTTAAAAGACTTGTCAGGTGAGAGGAGAAGACACAAATTCAAAATTCTGTGCTCTTGATTCTCACAATGGCAAAAAGTGCCTACAAAGAGTCACAAACTGACTCATATACATGTGCCCTAAAAATGGTCCTTTCACACAAGAGACCGGCACTTTATTGACTAAAAGACTAATTTCTTGCTAATTTACAAGGGTATTGAGAGAAATCTTTACGAGTATGCATCTAGAGGACTCCTCTAGTGCATTAACATCAAAAAATATAATACAAAGTGATTATAGTACAAAAATAAAGTGTCCAATTTGGAAAAATTTTGGGGCCCTTCTTTTGCTCTGCCTCTTTGCTCTTCTTTGCTCTGCAACACTCTCCCCCTCTTTGTCTCTGTCGTCCCTTAACAACCTTCACTTCTTGCCTGCAACTCGTTTACTTCTTTCCACCGCTTGCAACCCATGGAGATGAACTACAATTAATATGTACTCTAATTTTCCAATCCCCCTTTAAATCTAGGTTGCTATGTTAAGTCGGGCTGCCATGCACGCAACTAGTGGAAGGTATGAAGGTGTGGAACTTTAGCCTTCGATCTGGACCTTCCAAAGATCAAGAGGTTGAAGCACCTTCTTGAGGCTCATGATCTGCTAAATATCTTCTTGCACTTCTTCATGGATACTTGTTGACCTTGATCCATCCTTGCCGCTTACGTCCCTTCCCCTGTTGTATGCCCCTGCAGGGCTTTGTGCAGAGATGGGTGTTGCTTGCCCCTATGGGGCTTCATGCAGAGATATGTCTTCAGATATGTCATCATTAGTGAAGCTTCTTTCTTGGTTCTCTTCTTCTTTTCTTTTTGCTAGACTCTCCTTCAACACTACCCCCTCTTGAACTCTATCATCCCCGACATGCTTTGGAATGCGACGGGAGTACGTCCTGTAGACCTTTTGCTCTGTCTCATTAAGCAGATTAGCTTCACGTATCATCAATTGTTTCCATTGTTCCGCTTTCACCCCATCATGTGGTGGCTATCTATGGTCTGCGAAGAAACTCAATTCATATGCCACCAGTCTGACATTCAGATTCGTTGACATTTTTAGGAAAATTTCGGAGTCAATTTCAAAAAATCTCGTAAAAAATGCTTCCTCAAAAGTTTGCATGTATTGACTTGGCAAGAACATCAGTCTTGAATAATATGCCATGATTGTAGGATGACTAAGCATAACGGATAAATAAAAAACAAGGATATCCGTGCCTTGGTTAATACCAATGAAATTCAGAAATGTGTATTCTGCGTGTTTGAAAACTTTCAATACTGTAAGTATCATGCTGAGGATTTTATTGGTCATCTTGATAGTTAGGTCCGGTACTGTTGCATATCGAGATAGCCCAAATTCTATGGATTTCACCATATAGTCTGCGATCGGCAAATAATTGTGAGGTGGACTTGGAAGTAATGGATAATTTAACCATTGTTTATTGATCACACCAGTCTTTTGCATATCCACAAATTTGCGTGCTTCACAGCGACGTGGTGTTGGGCAAAAAGAAGGATTTACCTGTAGTGAATATGGTGCTGCTTGCCAGTGCACCCTCAAAGTAGGATTTTTCTCCAAAAATTTCCTTCTCCATAAAGGTTGTGTCGCTTCAAATTCTTCTTGAGTGTAATTGAATGTGTTTTCTTTGAAGTGCAACTGCTCATCGGGATCCTTTTGCGTGATCTTCTTTATATACTACCGTGTTTGCAGCTCTTTCAATAGCCCATACGAAATATTGAAAGGCTTTATGATTTTATCCAAGTCTTTTCCTTTAATTTTGGCTTCCTTCATGACTTTGACTACTTCATTTTCAAAGTTTTTTGTCAATCGAGACACCAATAGTGCCTGTTCCTTCTCACCTATTTCCACAGTATATGGCATGGGATGATCATCACATGGTTCCACCATCTGCTCTTTTATTGGAGAATGATAGATCGGGGGAGATAGAGGACGTACATCTACCTTGTCAGTAGGATTCTTTGGTTGTGGCTCTACTTATGTCAATATGTTGACAATCTCTGGTTTTAGGATATGACTATAGAAGGTGGAAAAAAAGCTTGGACTTTGGATAGCCTTGGACTCAGAGGAGAGGTGTCCAGAATTCGACTTAGAAGTATTGATTCATCCAGACTTTCAGTCAAGGAAAATAATTGTCATTGCAAATTGGAAACTCAGAAATGTAAGGGAGATCCTAGAATACCTTGATGAGGTATCGTCACAGTTTAGATTCTCAATTGATGATGCAATAGTTAATATTAGATCAGAGAAAAAATTATCTTGCATAACTTGGCTGCCACGAAGGGTGATTAAGTTCCAACCCTTAAGATTGTAACAAGTAAAACCAAGACATTCTATTGATAGTTCCATTGCTTTTTCTTTGCAGGATGGTGACAAAGAATGTCACTGATATCATCACTTAAATTACATATTTTTTATGCCTATATTCATATTGGAATTTTTTTGTTCAATTTCAAGATTTTGATGAGGTTCTTATTGTACAATGATGATAGAGAATTTTGCATGAGTAAATTCTAGGTGACTCAAGAATATAAACCAAGACATTCTTACATAATTTTTAGGACACTTATTTTTATTTGCAGGATGGTAACTAAGAATGTGAGTGAATTGATGACTTCAATTATGCCCCTTCATGGACTAAACTCATATTGGCATTTTTTTGTTTAATCTCAACATTTTGATGAGGTTTCAAATGTGCAATAATTATACAGGAACTTGGATGAGTAAATTCTAGATGAACAAGAGATCCAGATTTCAATATCTAGTTTCAATTAAATTATTTGAGTCTATCCAAGGTGCACATTAGTTTCAATTAAATTATTTGATTCTATCCATACTTGTCTGCCCTCAAGGTATGCAAGAGAAAGTATCATGGAGCACATAACAAGTTATATTAAAGAGCGTGGAGAACCTGGTGCAAATTCCAATCCAAGGTATGCAAGAGAAAGATGGTGCACATAACAAGTTATATTAAAGAGGGTGGAGAACCTGGTGCAAATTTTAATCCAAATGATATTTCAAAATATGTAGAGCATGAACTTAAGTCATATAACCGTGGAGATGAGATTAGAGAAGACGATCGATTCAAGCGACTAGCGCAATCTAAACTTGTAGGATTGCCCTAATCGCTTGGATCGGTCGTGTTAGCAAACTATCAGAACAGACTTCAAAACGTGAATTTTGCGTAAAGGTTTGACAAATGACTATAAAAACAACTTGCAACTCAACTCATCTCATGCAAGGTTGCTTAAAGGGGATGCTATGTTTAAATGGATAAGATTGGATAATACGATCGATGCAAGCAATAGGGGCCATCTGAAATTCTTCGATTCCCCGTATCGCTTGTATTGGTTGTGTCTTCTTTCTTCTTTACCTTCTTCTCTATCTTCTCCAAATTTAACTTTTCAACAAGAATGAAGTAAAAATTTTGTGACACGAACAAATTTTGGTTGGACCATATTTGTGACACGAACAAATTTTGGTTGGACCATGCAATGAACTTTTGTTTAACTCTCAAGAGGTTCAATACAACTTTATATTACTCAAGGCATATAAATATGGTTAAGGCATATAAATATGGTTATAATGACCATCTTCTAGATGAACATTGGCATAAGTACATACATTTGTACATAAATAAATATAAAATGATTCATCCCTTTATATCCTTTTTGGAGCCCTCTTTTCTCTGATGCTTGTGGCCCTTTTTGGAGCTTTCACCTTGACTCTTATTCTTGGTCCCATGCTTCAATGGTGAATGAAGAGGATGCCCTTTCTTTTTTTCTTCAGACTTCTTTTTATCTTGTGGAGGGTGTGGAGGTGAGTATGGATCATAAGGGCAGATTGCATGTTTCATAATGCCATTTATTGCTCTCTCTCTTATCAAGATGATCCATGCATCTAGATAGTCTGATAAATTCAATTCAGGACTGTAAAACCTTCTTTCCAAGAATCTTACAACATTTGCAATCACTCTCCAGCCACATGATGTTGTGTGTTTCTGCAATGGCACATGAATTTGTATGTATCCAATTTGCTTTTGTTCATTCAATTTAGCGATTCCAGGAAAATTCTAATCAATATGCATCTTGAGAAGCTTAGCAACACTACATTGTAAAGTCAAAATCAGAATGGATGGCATGGCTCTTAAATAGGGAACAACAAAATGTATAGCAACTTACACTTTGCAATTCCCATGTTGTGATTTAAGAGAATTTAGGAAAAGAGCTTGATATGCATTGAAGTCAACAATAATAAGACTCCAATGGCCCCTGTCAATGAGTTGCATGTAAATATACTTTCTTTAATGAAACAAATGTACTTTTCAAAATGAAGATGAATTCTTACTTTTCAATATATGGGTAGATAACACATTCTAGCTCTTCTGTAAAATTCTTTAGAAAGGATTTCGCATCTCCATGTTTATACAAAAAATGTTTTGTCACAAGAGGATCTATGATAAATACTTTTCTTTGAACTGCTTCCTCACATTGTTGTAGAAGAACCCTACAATTCAAGAAATAAAAATTCAGTTTGAGAACTAGAAAATTAAGCAATACAAAAGCATTTTATGGCCTGTAGATAATACTTGAGCAAAATTTTGACTACACTATTTGATATTTCAACATGAAACTCCCTCAACATTTTGTTGTCTTCTGGTCTTATGTCAAGGAAACATTCATCCTGCCATGCCATTGCAACATTAACTATTACCTGCACATCTCCTTTCTTAAGGAGTTCTTTATTTGCCTTTTGTAGCTTCTGAATCTGGTTTAATATAACACTTTCCTTTGTTAATAATCCCTTCTTTTTCCTCTCCTCCTCACTATTTGCTGCATTTCTTGTTTCATGATCATGAGTGAGGGTTGATATCTTCAATGACAACTGTTGACTTGGGTGCTCGTGTTCGAGGTATATTGAGAATATCAAAGAATTTTTTATCATGGTGATCAATAGGAACAAGAGATTTGTCAAACTTATATCTTATTCTTGATACAATCACATAATCCTTCACCATCAATGTCACCCTGTGAGAATGAGTTGCACATAAATAAGCATCATTCATAAAGTCAATTGCAAAGTCCTCTGTAGCTTCTTGCAAGCATAGCAGTGCTTGAGTTTGCCACTTCACATTGATAAAGGATGTGGTCTTCATCAAAGAACAGAGATTGGTTGTGATTTGCTTGACAACTCTCATAAAAGGAAGTCTGGGGATCAAGAATCCCACAAACTTTTGAGCTCTTCTTATTTCCCTCAAGGACTTTACATGGTAGTTGAACCTTTTCTTTGAAGACTTCTCTGATGCATTGCCTTGACTCTTCTAAGGAACCGGTCCTTTGTCATTTTGCTCCTCGGCATTTTGTTCCTGACCCTCAGGGTACAACGTCCTTGCTGTCTTTTTTGTCCTAGACATAACCTGCATAAAGTGAAAGTCTTAAGGCATGGAAGTGGAAAGGCAAAGCAAGTTACTCTCAAAAGCTTTGATCAAGGACTCTATCCAATGTCAAAAACATGACCGATCCAAGTGATTAGAGTCATCTGGAAATGCCCGGATGTCCCTAATTGCTTGCATCGATCGTGCTTCTAATCATCATGAAATATCAATCAATTTTATTTCCCTTAGAATGCATTACAACTAATACTTTACCAAATAAAATGTTACTTCAAAGCTATGATCAAGGATGCCATTTAAGAAACATGACCGATCCAAGCGATAAGGGCCATCCGGAAATCCTCGGATGTCCCTAATCACTTACGTTGGTCATGCTTGTAATCATCGTGAGATATTAATCAATTCTATTTCCAATATAGCTTTTCATGCATTAGAGCTAATACTTTACCAAATAAAACATTAGTTCAAAGTATGATCAAGGACTCGATGCCATTTAACAAACACGACGGATCCAAGCAATAAGGGTCATTCAAAAATCCCAGATGTTCCTAATCGCTTGCATCGGTCATCCTTGTAATCATATCAATCAATACTATTTCGAATATAGCTTACAATGCATAATAGCTCATGCTTCACTAAGCAAAACATTATTTCCAAGCCATGATCAAAGAGTCGATCCCATTTAACAAACATGACCGATCCAAGCGATTAGGGTCATTTGCAAATCCCGGATGTTCCCTATCGCTTGCATCGGTCGTCCTTAAAATCATCATGAAATATCAATCAATTATATTTCCACTATAGCTTACAATGCAAAACAGCTCATGGTTTACCAAACGAAACATTATTTTAAAGCTATGATAAAGGAGAACACGGTTTCAGAATCACGACCGACCCAAGCGATAAGGGTCCTCGGAAAAAACCCGTATGTCCCTTATCGTTTGGATCGGTCGTGTCCATATTACCTCACATAGAAAGCGTTCTTTATAGAAATTCTTTAGAAGCAGCTAAAAACTTGGAGGTGATGGCAACTCGACATTAGGAAAGTGTTGAGAAAAAAATGAGAGAAAGTGAATAGGGGAGCTTAAATAGGTCTCAAAAGTGAGTTGGCCATTGGTGCCATGTGGCATGCCATGATTGGTCCATGTCATCTAGCTATTACAAATTCTAGTGTTCTTTGCCACGTGGCATGATTTTGAGTGGGCCACATCATCTATCCATTGGGATTCCCAAGGTGCCTTTGCCATTTTATGGCACTCATTGATTGGTCCATGTCATTTGACCGTTACTCCCTCCCTCCTCGCCAATAAATACCAACTCCCTTCACCATTTCACATTTTCAACCTTCATAGAATTTGTCTCTCCATTACCGTGCGTATTTTTGTTTCATCCTGGATATGACCGATACAAGCAATTATACCCGTTTGACCCACGTTGACTAGTTTTATTCGCTTACATCGATTGTGTTCTCCACTAGGACATACTAGAGAAGTTGCAACTTAGATGGAGGGGATGAATGAGATCCTTAGTGTTTCTCCATCAAAGAAACTACTAGATTTCATGGTTCAAGAGCGTTTAACTGTAGATTACTTTCCTGATGCAATGAAGATATTCAAACCCAAGATTGATTTTGAAAAACTCCTAGAGAAATCAAAAAGTTTCCTTAGGGATGAGTGGGAGAACTTCTTGGGGTTGGTCAATGGAAAGGAGCTTTCTTTATCTGAGAAAACCTATGTCCATCCTCACATCTTTGGGCTTCCAAAATTGAACCCAGACTCTTTTTGTGTTATTCACAAGCACTATAGTGAAGAGCCAAACTTTGCATTGTTCTCCTTGAGGACTCTATCAAAATACATGGGTTTTACTCCAATACCCTTTAATGCTTTCAGAGTTTTGCTGCTTGAAAGAGCAGCTGCATTCAGAATTTTTGGATATGCCCCAGGACTCAATGCTTCAAGGGCAGGGTACTTTCTTTGTTATTCAAGCTATGCAATGGCTGCAGGGGTGTCAAATGTAAAAAGCATTGCTGGCTATAGGAGAAAAGAGTTCCTCAGATACAGAGGTGATTTGCCAGAGCCAAGCTCATTAAAGAGACTCAAGGAATGACTTCATTTTTTCAAACTCTATTACTCATCAAATGTACATATACACAATTATCGCCCAATGGGATATAAGACATTGCAAATGTGAAGGATGTATTTTTTTGGTGTAATTGATCCATGTACTAATATTAATTGTTATTGATCCATGATCTGTTTTTCTCTGATCAAAGTCATATGATGGTAATAGACATGTTTCTTTTCAAAGCTTAATACATCATGAAATGTACATACAATGACATCTTTGTTTCTCAAAGAAATAAAAGACATTGCAAGAAATGTATTCTTTTTCATTTTGTGATATTGATACATTATGGTGATCATATTCTTTTGATAATATTTGGCATGAGGTCCTTTGTAATTGTCTTCTAAAGAACCAATCAAAAAGCTCTTTGAAGGCATTGCTCTTTGTTACTCCTCCTCCTTTCCTTGTGCACCTAAAGAAGCTTGTCCTTGCTTGATAATGAGATTTTTCCATGCCTTGGGTGTTCCATATGGCAAGTGTTTCTTTTTCTGCAAAGAATGCACCATGCACAAGAAGAATACGCTAGAAGAACCGAAGAGTTTCATTAGATCTTTATTTCAATTAAAGAAAAATAAATTGAATAAATTATCTTTGAAACTCACCAAGTAGTATGTTATGTGTTTGGCACTCCATGCCTCTATGATGGTTTCTATAAGCTTTGTGGTTGCCTTTCTGAAATCTGTCACAGAACTATTTGATGTTACCTGTTGCCTCATGATCTTTAAAAAATTATCTAGTTTGACCCACACCTCCATTCTCTTTTTTGCTATTTTTGGTTTGCTTTTTACATTAGTCGTGATCTCACAAAATTTTTTCCAACAATTCCACATGGCATTTAGTTGCTTGTCATCATGGTTGTTGAAGAATCTCCTTGCTTTTGCACCTCCCATTGAGACATTATAGTACATCACCTGTATTTTGTGAAAGCTTTGGATCTTTTCTTAGATGAACATCACCACCATGAAATCCCATTTATGAAAGTAGACATTCACATTTTTATGCACTCATCTGCAAGAGTTGTAGGCTTGATAGAATATGCATAATCCAAGTGAAGAGAGACCAACTTATCAATGATCCTTAACTCTGCATGTAGTGTACATATGTGTACATTTGTCAATGCTATTGGAAGTATGGGATCCCAAATCATGGCAGAAGATGAGTAGTTATGAAGAATAACATTTTGTCCGGAAGGAGCCTCCTCTTCCTCAACTTTAGCAATCCATGCTCTTGTGCCTGGACTTTGCATGCAGTACAAGCAAGGGTACTTAGAATTTGCCCCTCCACTTATACCAAACATGCATTTGAGCATCTTTAGTTCACCACTCAAATGCCACTCAACTTTAAAGTTCCCGTAGTCTTTGACATTCAACAATTCTCCTTCATTATGCTTTTGGATAACATTTGGAATGTTTGTCTATGAGAATAACCATTTAAGTGTTTTATGGCTCTTAGATGGAACTTGAGCACAACCAACCCACCATAACTCCATTTCTGATTGTACTTTGAGAGATGGAGTATCCAATTTCCCAAGGCTATAGTCCAAAGCTTTGTTCATCAGTGCAATACTTAATCTCTCCATCTTTTGATGTTTTTTAAGCTCAGCTTCATCAAGTTTGATTACAAATTTCAATAGACCAGAGCATTCATGTTCTTTTATATTATAGAACTGAACCATGTATGTTTGAAGTTTTTTTTTAATATAAAGGAAGTTCGGCATTAGCCTACTCTCCCGGACTTGAATCAAATAACAAAAAGTACAAGAGAAGGGGACTAGTGCCCACTGGGACCCCCCAAATCCCACAAAGCAGGGGAAGCTTTTATAGAGCTTAGATGGCATTACAAAGAAGGTTAATCACCCTCATGTGGGGCCCACTTGGGTTTAAGCTTGTTATTGATCAAAAGGAGTACTTGATGATGCCTGAAGGGGGGGATTTCTTACAGTTAACAATCTTTTTGCCAAGGAACTACTATTACAGACATTTTATCTACATTTTTGAGGACGAAAATGTTTTTAAGGGGAAGGAAATGTCATATGATATTTATGGGGAGTGACTCGTCTTTTGAAGGAGGATGCCACATGGCATCACCTAGGCACCTACCCTTTGGTAGAAGAGAGAAGAGGAAGTCTCATATAGGGGAGTCTATTATCTTACTAGAAATATACAAGAGAATAACATCTCTTATGAGAAAAAGAGAAGGCAGCTTGGCGGTCGGGTGGAGATGAACACAACTCTATGTGTAAGTTTCCGAGAGCAGTGTGAGCAGCGATAGAGCGAAAGGATTTCTATGATTTGAAGCAACAAGAAGAAAGTATACCGAAGTACAAAATATTCTTACCTAGCAAAATCTAGGAAGAAGAAAAGAAGAAGAAACATAACAAACCCCTAAAATTGGAGGAAGAATCATTATTTGAAGTGCCATAGAACTTCAAGAAGTATGAAGTTGAAGATAGAAAAATCTTAGTAAGGATGACAAAATGAGAAGATCTAATGGGAGAAGCTTATGGCAACGAAAAAGTGATGAATAAAATTGTAGCAACAATTAAAGATCAAGAATAACAATGCATAGAAGATGATTTAAATAAGTAAGAGGAAGAATAATAGACAAACCTTCTAAGAGAATATAGAGACATATTCACATGGAGATACAAAGATTTGAAAGGTGTTGATCGAGAGATTTGTGCACATACAATATCTATGAAATTAGAGGCTAAAATACAAAACCCACAAAATACAAACCTTACACTTATAATGATACTTATGCATCTAAGATAAAATAAGAGATTAATAAATTGAAAAAAGCTGGATTCATCTACAAAATTGAGTGTATTGAATGGGTAGCCTCTATGGTTGTGCCCAAAAAGAATGGTAATGTTTGTGTGTGTAATAACTTGAAAAAAGTTAATGCATCCACAATCAGAGATATTTATTGTTAGAAGCAACAATGGACAAGAAGGCCAAAGAAAGGGGTGAGAAGGAGCAAGGAGATGGAACCATCATGCAGATCAGGCAAAGAATAGGCATAATCAATTTTTCATTAATTAGTTTCAATCAAAAGTGATTTTCATCACTACAACAACATTGTAAATATCATTTTTGATAACTTTAGCTCTATTTTATTGAAGCTAAGGAGTCCTTGAGCTTGAGGAGTATTAGAATTATCTATGCACCGATTTTCAATCTATTTGTTTGTTTGACCCCCAAGAGCTTGAATTGATATAACTTTTTCATACAAAATCTATTTTGAGCTCTAGAGTGTGTTGGAACTTAAAACTTTTACAGGTCCATTGAGAGCTCTTGGTGAGGCCAAAGCAAGGTGCTAGTGTGTGCAAGCTTGGGAGCGCATGTACTGGGCTTTCAAGTGCAATCAAGGGAGAAGCAACTTGAGGTTGGAAGCATTTTTAAGCCCCTCAGTCAATTCTTAGCCTAGGATAAGCACGACTAGTGGTATTGACTAATTAGGGTGACGATAAGCATAACATAAGTATAGGAAAACCTAATTACTCAAGTGCAAGGATAATTAGAATATTGTTGCAGCAAAATCTAAGGGTAAAGAATATAAACTAGTCAACAAAAACTTCAAGTGCAATAAAACTCAAGTATTTCTCATGACATAAACTATTGGACAAGAAGTGACAATATAAGGAAACTAAAAAGAACAAAGTAATTGATATGAAAGGACATCGCAATGTGGTTGTACTTGAGAAATCGGGGTTAATCGATGAGGTTTATGAACCTTAGATCGGGTACACATCTAGGCCGTGATAGAAAAAGGACTAGATCTTATGAGGCTAGTGTCAACCATACAGCTAGGCCGTGGGCTCAACAACTCAATGATTATCCCTACGTGCTCAACTTAGAGACTAATGACTCAAAAATGACATATAGCATGGAGAGACCAATAGGTAGTTCTGATGTTGCATACCTAGAGAAGCTAGAAGGGCCATATAAGACTCAATTGGATTATATTAGGACCAACAGATTAGGTTCTCACATCTATGAGGACGACTGAGAAGGTCTATTGTTCAACTTAGGAATCCAGATCTGCTAGTTGGACTAGAACACCTAGTTTGAAGAAGGCTCATACATTGACAAAGAGGGAACCATGTATGTGGTCACAAGATTACTTGATAGAATTGATGAATTTGGAATTATGATTCTAGAAAATGAGCTTGAAGACCTAGAACAAGGAACCCTAGGAGGAGAGCCTAGGACCGCTAGGGGCAAGTCAGTCTTAACTAGAGTTATTACCTCAGAATGGATCCCCCAAGATAATAAGAGCATAGAGTTATTCGTAAACAAAGAAAGAGATGAGACATTTTGGAGATATAAACCCGACCAGCCTAACAAAGTTGGGACAATCACCACATATGAACTTAAAGATCCTGATGTGCCAAGAAAGGTGGTCTTCTTAAACAACATCCCAAAGAGAGTGTTTGTAGTATTGGAGCATGGTAGGCATGCCTACACTTGGAAGGGTGAATTTGTCCTTCCCCAACCAAGATCAAATTTCTCTTTTGGCCACCAAGGAGCTAGAACATCCCAAGCTCATGGGACTCAAAAGGATAAGAGTAGAGACAAATTAGAAGTAAGCTTTGCACTTGGAAGAGAAAGAACTAGATAAAAAATGGGTAGAATGGATAATGAGAGGCATAGAGGCCCAATACTTCAAAGAGGCATGGATGAGTCTCCCCTTCCAAGGCCCAAAGAACATCCTAGGATATTGAGGCCTACACAATTGGTTAAGTCCATGAAGAACTGCGTTGATGGCAGATGAGACCCGTACGACCATGCAACGGAGTTTAGGAAATTTTTGAGAGTTGAACAAGTTGAAGATTTGTTCACTCAATAAAATGCTTTTGGCCTAAAACTCAAGAACACTACCCTGACTTGGTTTCAACTACTTCACCAGAGGCAATCAGAAACATTGACCAACTATTGGAAGCCTTCATCACTAATTTTTCTAAGAGTGGCATCAGGCACAACACCTCATCACTAATACATGGCTTCAAACAAACACATCAAGAAATTGTTCGACTTGCAAGAAGATGGTTTAGATAGTACTTAGAGAGATACCTTGTTTTATACCTACTCTAGCCAAATAAGTGGCTTTATTCCTAGATGGATAGATAAGTACCAAATTGAGATCCTATGTGTACTTGAAGGACCCTAGATCCATAGAACAATGTGTGTGCATGCGCATAGACATTAAGGATAATCTGGATAAAGATTCAGATAGCTCTACTAACCTTACCTGCAAAATATCTACATCTATTGAGGAACTTGCAAAGAAGGTAGCTTAGAATTTAGGTGTCTCTAGCAAGCATATGCCTGGATTTGTCTTAGTGAAATGATGTTATACCTGTGGAGGAGAACATATGGCCAATGTGTGCCCAATCATGGCTCAACCCCAAGTGAACCCTAATAGCCAATACTAGACAATAGAAACGAGGTATACTAACCACACAACATAAGATTTCCCATATAACAAGCAAGTGGTTAGGAAAATTTATCCATAGCCATATCCGCAACAAGGAAGATACCAAAATAAGTATCCACTACAATTGTATGTTAGGCCCCAACAACCCTACTAGCCACCCTATCAAGCTCAACAAAGGCCTCAACCAGTGTTAGTTAAACAACAAAGGCCTCCACCTCAACCACAGTTGTATGTTAGGCCCCAACAACCCTACTAGCCACCCTATCAAGCTCAACAAAGGCCTCCACCTCAACCAGTAAAGTATGCAGGTGCTGAATAAAATTTGAATAGAGCCTTAGTGCCAACATTGCCATTGATTTCATAAAGTGACCCGAATAATCACAGTTTTGACTCAGCTCGTATGAATAGTCTGTTGGCCTACTATACAGAGTCACCAAAGCATAACAAGATTTACCCTTATGAAAATCCTAGGGAACCTAGTTAGGAGCCAGAATACACTTATTTCATGTACACAAATCCTAACTTTAGGCCCCAACCGAGACAGATGAGACCCCCAACACCTAAAGGACCATGCTACAGATGCTAAGGAAATCACTTCATTCATGATTGACTTATACCTACACCTATGCAACCCCAATCAGTGACAATTCAAGGTTTTCATCCAGATTGTGTGATGGAGCACCTTTTAAGAGAGTGTCCTAAGAACCCAAACAATTTTCCAAAGATCACTCCTATTAACGTTATTGGGTTAGTAATAGATTCTAATGGAAGTGTGACCTCCACTGTCTCAGTGTAGGTAGTCACTAGAGCTCATGCATTACATTAGAACCAAGGCTTAGGCCAAGAAAAGAGTTCTGAGGTTAGTGAGACTAAGAGTCTAACAAAGAAAAGGACAAGAGCTTGGAAAGATAGCCACAAGAGAATGAAAAGATAATGGTCAAAAAAGATGAGCAAACTTGAGGAAAATTTAAGAGAAATGAAAGCCAAGATAATTGAACTCACATCTCAAACAAACTGACAACATCCACCAACCCCATCCATCCCAAACCTTCCCATTAATTCACCACCACCTAGAGTAGGATCAATCTTAATAGATCCCACTCCCAAAGACTTAGAAATGATGCTTAAAGCATATCTGACCAGAATTCAAGAAGTTCCAAATGTGATAGAACATGAAAAATGTTACCCTAGAGCTGACCAAGAAATTCAAAGAACAAATCTTTGTGCAAAAGTCGTAGAATTGGCTCAAATTATGTTTGAGGCCATTCATCTATTCAATTGCAAAACCTTAGCCAAAACATAGTTACACTTTGATGGATTATTACAAAGATTGGAAAAAATGATAGATAAGTTAGGAAAGCAAGCTACATCACAGGTGAGTAACATCAGAAGTGGAAGGATAAGTATTCCTCCTAAGGATGCTTACATTCCCAACTCCACCAAGTCAGGAACCTCTGCTTCTGTAAATCAATACTCATAAGATTTTCTAAAAGAGATCCAAGAGGACAAATGGGCTAAAGAAAGTGGAAATACTCCTCCCATTGAAATTGTGGATGAGCTACATGATCAATTCCCACAAGATATTCCTTATATTTATGGAGAACAAGAGGATACCCAGTCTAGTGAATAGTTAGACTTTGAGTCTAATTCCTTACAAGAATTGCCTCATTTCACAGGTCCATGGGGACTAAAGTCCACCTGTATGAGAGCACCCACTATCATGGTACAAAACAAAGACTCAATCATACGTAGGAATATAGAGGTAATAAAGAACACTAAAGTGAAGTGCAATATCACTTTAGAGGAGCTACTCAAGGTTAAACCAGAATTGTGGAAACATGTAGCCAATCAAGTACCAAAAGCAACTAAATCTCATTCCCAGGTAGTATCACATAGAACAATGCCAAAAATACCCTTGGATAAGATAGGAGACATGAGTGAAGGAGCAGAAAGAAACACCTATCTCCTTATCACTCATTAGGGTTACACAAACAAGGCTATTTTGGACTCAAGTGTAGGATTTGCACTTGCTACCAGTTCCCTATGGAAGCGTTGGGGCAAACCAGCACCCAAGCCAACAAGAATAAAATTACAGATGGCGGATGGTCACATAGAGAGACCTTTAGGACTACTAGAAGGGATAAAATTCACTACTTGTTGTGTAGAGTTTAAGCATAATTTTTCCATATGTGACTTTAGCAAAAACCAGGCCTATGAGATGATTTTGGGAAGACCATTCATGAGATAGTTGCAAGTAGTACAAGATTGGGGAACCAATTCCTTGTATTTGCAACACTTAGGTGTCACTACTAAAATCAATCTCAAAGGCTACTCTCATAGAGACATCCCCCTATACAATGGAATGTCATCCATAGAACCACAAATGACATGGATTTAGTGCATTCCATAGGATTAGGATCCTCATGGATGCATGAAGACACCCACTTATGGATGTGCAAAGTGGTAGTAGAAGAAGAGAAAAGAGAAAATGTGAGAGAGGTAAGTGCGAAGGAAACTGTTACAGGAGGATTTGTGTGAAGATAGTGGTCTACTAGTATGACTTTTGATGTGGAGGACAAAGAAAAGATTCCCCCCTTGAGGATGGTTAAGTATTCTGCATTGATAAATACGTGTGCATATGTTATCATGGAGATGATTGTCAAATGAGAGGTTGCATAAAGGTGAGCATGTCGAGCCAAGGGTTTTTGTACACATTCGGATTTCAAATGAAGATATGAACATAGAACATATTTTTATGGAGCAACGGCAACCCGATACCCACGTGGTGTGTCGAGAATGAGAGTTGGCTGTCTGATAAGAAGGTTCACCAATGTCAAATGCCAATGTTGTGTGTCTCACTTGGATGTTTTTTGTTTTATCTTGGGAGTACCATGATGTTTTGCGGTATACGCCACATGCATATTGTGGCCTCAAAATATTTGCGATCATGTGATCTTTTGATTTTGACGCAGGTCATAAACATTACTTCTCTACAATCTCTCTTGGATGCCAGAAGACAAGGGGAGGGGAATGTGGAGGACAGAACACACGCAGGGAAATCTTTCTTGGCAAAAAAAGGGGGGAGTACTCATCAATACACACGCGGGAGCTGCACCGTTTTGGTTGTTTTTGTTTTTTGGGATTTTTACGTGTGTAGGAGGGAAGTCAGAAGGGAGGTTATACTCAATTACTCTCCACAGGAGGGTTTCTTTTCCGAGGAGGCTTAGCAGTCTGCTGAATGCAGACGGGGGGGGGGGGGGGGGGGGACCATATGTGCGGCAGGGGGGAAAGAAAGTTTTTTTTCTTCTTCGTTTTAGAGGCCGCTATTGTTGGTTTTGGGGGGGGGGGGGGGGTTCGTTTGATCGGGAGGGCCGATGCTGCTGGTTTTTGTTCATCCTTAAGGGGGGGGGGGGGGGGAAGGGGCGTTCTGCTCTTTTGGCTGGCGTTGCTTCGGGCCTTGTTCGCTAGGGAAGATCTTCGGAGAGTTTTCTTTCCGCTGTCAAGTGTCGAAGGCAGAAAGTAGAGAGAAGGAAGCATTCGAGGGAGGGTCATCGAGTTGCAAGGAGGATTTGAAGGGGCCACCCATCCAGGCCAGGAAAAGAAAAAGCTCCGAGCCATTTTTCGTCTATGAGAGCACCGATATAGAGCTCTGGAGTCGTTCTCTCAAGTGAAGCATCTCGGAGGAATAAGGGAAGCGCAGCAGCCACAACCATTTAGAAGATACATTGCACTGAAATAGAAGAGAGTAGCTCCAGGTGATTATCTGGGAACCCAAAAAGCACTGTTGAAAGAATTCATGGAAGGAGGAGGAACAGTCGGACCAGGCAATTGAGAACAGATTGATTTTGGTGACTTCTTCATTTAAGTGCGTGCGCATAGGATGGAATTAATGGGGTTCTTCGAACGTGAAGAGAGTTCATTAGAACTTATGTGAACTGCTATATTGAAGTGGAAACGGTTGCCGAACAAAAAAGTATGCACTGAAGGAGAAGGGTTCGCACCTTGATTCCTGTTGTTCAGAGACAAGTAATTTATATGCAGTAAGATTTTCTACATTTTGGGTAAATTTGTATGACTTTTAATTGATGTGTCATAATCAAGTTGTCATATTGTACACTGCACATGTATGCAGAAGGAGACATATTTTGTATTTTTGTTTTAAAAAAGAAGTTGTTGAATGAACAATATTATTGATTAGCATGTTACCGAACGGCATATAGAAGAATCAAATGTTGTTTGGCGGATAGCATATTATAGACTGGCATACGATCAAAGCTGATGGAGAACCATAATTAAAACATCCATGGAGAATACTGGATTGCTACCAAATGCTCTTTGATGCACTAGATATCTAGTGTGCCTTCAATTGTCTTTGTCGGATGGAGCCAAAAATTCACCTTACCTTACAATTCTAAGGATTTCTTCCCTTTCTCTCTAAGAAGCAGAACTGCTTAGTGAACCTCTTCGATTAGCACATAAGCTTGAGAAGACTGCTCAAATGGCTTTAAGCCAATCATAGAGGGAGAACCAAAGGAGCTTCTGGAGTGATGGATGATCCAAAGTTCTTTGAATCGCGGAGAGCTGATTAGAAAGATCTTACGGTCCAAGACTTCCACCACCAGTTTGAAGTTCACTTTTGTATTTTGATGCAAGTTGAAAATTTACGATCTTGTCCTGGGTATGGGTGGGTACTAGTGTTTGAGAATGTATGCACGATTGCGTAAGTGAGCACGTGTGTGTATGTTTGGGGTATGTGGGTGTGTGAAAAGAATACGGGAGTGGGTGAAAGAGAGAGAGAGCAAGTGGTTGACAGGGGTTTGAGAGTGCATGTGTTAGGGTATGCGTGTGAGTATCTATAAGTGAATGTGTGTGCGAGGGTGTGCATGTTTGGAGGTAGACGTGCAAAAGAGTGGCAGCGAGTCGGTAGAGAGAGAAAGAGAAAGAGAAAGTGTGTGTGTGTGTGAGAGCATGAGAGCACATGTATGTGTAGGAGTGAATCATCGGGGTTGGATACTTATTTCTGCACTTATTTTTTTCGTATTCTCCAAGGTTACATTGGAGTGAAATTGCGGACTTAGGGTGATAAAAGCTGACCTAGCATCAGAGAGTTTGAGTAAAAAACCATTGAGCATATGCAATTTCCCTTGGACTAAGAGGCTAACATTTTGGTGCATTTGTCGGGAAAAGCTTGGTACATCTCTATAAGAGAGTGCCATAGGTTCGCCTAGCGCCACATGTTGGCAGAGCTTGCGGACCCTGGATCTAGTACATGAGCGAGGGGAGCTCATCCTTAGGAGAAACGCAAACAGAGAGAGAAGAGGGCGCTCAGAGAAGAGCCTTTGAAAGAGAAAGTCAGAGGTGGGAGTCAAGAGGTGAGTCTACCTCGATTAGCAGGAAGAAACCTGAAGGGTACTCGAGTAGGAGAGTCGCAAATCAAGTGCAAAAGTTCGAAGGAGGGATCCTACAACCGCGTGCACTAAATTTTTGGGATCATGAGGATATTGATATTAGGCCATTGTTTGAAATGGCACAATGAGTCCAAGTGCATCTAGGAGACTTTTCCAAATTCTCAGGATCGTGGGATGAGGATCCAGATAGCTTTATCCAATTGTGTAAGGTCACTTGTGAAGCAAATGAAGTGGTCAACCAAGCGCAAAGACTTTGAATCTTTACAGCTATATTTAGAGATGAGGCTGCAAATTGGTACGAGAACTTGGAAGAGCCACGACGAAAAACTTATCAAATGCTAAAGGATGCCTTCCTGGCTAAGTTTTGTAGGCAAGGTTTCCAAGATTTTCTAGCTCAACAAATTGACTATCTCCGGCAGGGAGTCAACGAGAGCATCGACAACTACATCCAGAGGATGGAAACCATGGTAAGAAAGATGGGTGCAAATGCCCTAAACGATGAGACTTTGAAAAGAAGGTTTATCGCTGGACTTAGGGATCCTACTGTGCAACAACACATTAGCCTTACATGACCGGCTAACTTGTTGGCTGCTAAAGAACAAGCGAGATTATGGGAAGAAGTACAATTATGTCAGCAAAGGAGGATTGAGCTCTTGTACGAGCCACTGGGAGGCCCAGGAAGTGCACCTGTACAAGATCCGGGCCAAGGGAGTCCTACGCTGAAGACTTCGGCTGTTGTAGCCACCACTAGCACAACAAGCGAGGTGAGGCCTCATTTGACTGAGGAACAAATTCTAGAACTAGTGATGCAAGCCATAAAGGCTGCCACGATAGCCCAAGAAGCATATGCGGTGAAACAAGAGGCAATCATGCCCCCTAATCAAGATGTGCTCAGAACCCATACCTGGTGTGGGAAGTGTCATGGCTACGGTCATATGGCTTCGGAGTGCCCTACGGTCTCGAGAGTATTCATGGAAAGACCGCCACCTAGGATGCTTTGCACCTTCTGTGGTAGGACAAATCATACAGAGGATCGGTGTCATCATAAAACAGCTTATGAAAGCCGAACCACACAATCAGTAAATACAAGGGAACATGCTTACGCGGGGTTGCCTACACAAGGCATTCCACCTACACCCCATTGGGGAAATAGATAGGCTTATGGAGATGGTGTCCAAGGTGAGGGAGGAGGATATCAGAGAGGAGCTGCACGTGATCAAAGAAGGATTGGTCCAATCCAGTGTTGGAGATGCCATGGATTGGGGCATACTCAAGCTAGATGTCCAAACGAAAAGAAACCTGTCGACTATACTCCGATGTGTAGGTATTGCACTGGAGAGGGCCATTTTGATGTAGATTTCCAAAAAAAGAAAGTTGACATTGAAAAGGGGAAAGAAAGAGTTGAATCTTCCAATTACATGGATACTCAGACATATCCCACTCCTAGAGCACAAGAGCAAGTCCCCACTATTGGAGTGGTGTTTAGGATGCCAAATCCTCAGGAGGGATCCAGTTCATCAATGCACTTTGTAGAGGCTAAGCATGGCAAGGGTGCATGGAAAGAGCCAACCGTGGCAGTGGTCACCCGGACACAAGAATATTTGAAAAAGGATGAGGAGAAAAGAACTGAAAATGCGAGCAAGGGGAGGGCACCTGAGTATAGTGAAGTAGAGAAAAGAGCAGAAGGAACTCTGGAGCAAGTAGAACTGGAAGAAAGAGACGAAGTGGATATACTTCCACCAGTGGCAAAGAAGTTCGTGCCAGGCGTTGCTCCATTCCCTGAAAGGTTGAAGGCTCTAAAATGTCGAAAGGACAAGCAAAGCTCAGAAGAAGTTGATATCGTGAAATTGTTGGCTGGAACAGAAGTCACGTTGGACATTGGCACCTTGTTGAAATGTTCCCCGACATATAGGAAGCAATTTTACAACGAATATATCAAGAAACCAAGGAAAACTCAAGATAAGAAGGAGAAAGAAAAAGATGTCCAAGGTCTTATTCAGAGCGTTATAATGCAAATCGACTCGACATCTCCAGCTGTGACAGTCGAGATTAAGAGATATGTGGTCCCAGGCGCTCAATTGGATAGTGGAGCCGCTGTCAATCTAATGACTGAATATATGATGAAGGCTCTTGGCTTGAACCACATGGAAGAAACTCCGATGTTTCTAAGGATGGCAGACCAGACACAAGTGAAGCCGTCCGGTCTTCTAAGGAATGTGAGCACAGTCATGGGAGGATTGGAGTTTAGCGTGGATTACTTGATAGTTCGACTGAGAACCTCGGAAGCCACTTTCTCAATCCTACTTGGACGGCCATGGCTTATGCAAGCCGAATGTGTGCATGACTGGCGCACGGGATTTATTACCATCAGACAAGGGACTGATCGAATACAAATTCAAGTGTCTCCAAACTCGACAAGTAAGAAGTCGACGACAGTCGAGGAGATGGAGAGAAAAGCAAAGGAAAAGGTCACGCAAGAAATGGCGCAGGTACGATTTGCCCTACACACGGAGACTCACAAAGATCTCCTCCAAGATGGATTTAATTTGCAATCGTTTAAATTCCAAAATGCAAAGATGGGAGAGTATAAGGACCCACTAGTCTACAAGGACGACTCGGACCAAGAATTGCTAGGATGACTAACACGCACGAGCAAACTTGACTGCTATATGGTGAGTATAGACATAGGGGAAAGCAAAGCTACCAAACCCAAGGGGAAGGGGACTTTAGAAGAAGAGCCAGAGCTCGAACTAGTTTCGCCAAAGGAAGTAAAGCAGTGTAGAGAAAGGATCAGAGTGCTAGAGATGGAGCTCCAAAGGAGAGACCGAGAATTGGAAATAGAAGAGAAAGGCAAGAACAAAGTGCAGGAAATGATCGCGAAGGCCGACTTGAAGAAATTGGACCCAATCCAAAAGGAAAAATCCAATGATTTATTAGCCGGCTGTGCACGTGTGATCGGGGAACACATTCCGATCAAAGTGACAACGAAAGGTGAGGGATATTCGAGGGAAGACCAAGTGGAAAAGTGGGAAGTATTTCTAGAAAAAGTCCTAAGCGTGGGATTAGAGTTACCAGATGGCGTACGAGAAAGCATCCAATCAGTACTCAAAAATTTCAGCAAGGCCTTTGCATGGTCATACAATGATCTGAGAGGGATTGATCCTTAGATTTGTCAGCATTATATTGACTTGGAAGAAGGGACTAGGCCAATATGTCAAAGGCTTAGATGGACAAACCCAGCATACTCGGACTTGATCAAGTTAGAATTGACCAAGTTATTGAAAGCACGATTCATATACACTGTTGCATTCAGCGAATGGGTGTCACCGATCATGGTTATCCCGAAAAAGAACAACAGAATTCACATTTGCGTGGACTATCAAAAGTTGAATGAACAAATGAAGAAAGATCACTTTCCGTTGCCATTCACAAAACAAATCTTGGATCGAGTGGTAGGTCATAATTTGTACTCCTTTCTAGACGGCTTCAGCGGGTACAATCAGATTCAGATCTATGAACAAGATCAGCCGAAGACTACTTTCACCACAGAGTGGGGTACATATGCCTATCGAGTCATGCCGTTTGGGCTATGCAATGCGCCAGCTACATTTCAGAGAGCAATGATCGTGGCATACCAAGATTATTTACAAGACTGGATGGAAATATTCCTTGATGACTTCGCCATCCAAGGAGATTATGAAAATATGGCGGACAGAATCGAAGCCATCCTGAAAAGGAGTATTGACAAAGGCATCGCATTGAATCCGGAAAAATGCATGTTTGGAGTACGAAAGGGCTTGCTCTTGGGACATGTGATCTCTGAAAAAGGGATTTCCGTTGACGAGGATAAGGTAGAAAAATCCGGACGACTTCCACCTCCTCAGAACTTGCGACAACTCAGAGGCTTCTTGGGACATGCTAACTATTACCGAAGATTCACATTAAATTTCGCATCTATAGCTGCATCGTTGACTAACCTTCTAAGAAAAGACCAGCAATACCAATGGACCGTGGAGTGTCAGACTGCATTTGACTCTCTCAAAGAGAAATTGATAAATGCACTGATCTTGGTAGCACCTGATTGGACGAAAGAGTTCCACATGCATGCAGATGCTTCCCATACTGCGGTAGGAGCAGTGCTATGTCAAGCTGACGAGAAGAAGTTGGATCACCCCATTTATTATGCAAGTCGGAACTTGAATAGTGTGGAGCGGAACTACATGACTACGGAAAAGGAGTACCTCTCGATGATTTTTGCGGTGAATAAGTATCAACACTATTTGATGGGCAAGCATTTTACATTCTATGTGGACCATGAAGCTCTAAAGTATATCATCAATAAACCTGAGCTATCAGGATGGTTGATGAGGTGGATGTTACTCTTGCAAGAGTTTCAATTCACGGTGGTAACTAAACCAGGGAAAGTCCACATACTTGCTGACCATTTATCTCGAATAATTAAGGAGAAGCCAATCTCTGGTGTGCCCGACGATGCCCATGATGGACATCTGTTTCAAGTCGATGCCAAAGAACCTTGGTATGCTGATTTGGTAAATTTCTTGTGCACAACCAAGTACCCGCCGGGAGCGAGCAAAAGAGACAAACAAAAACTATTAGCACTAGCAAAACACCATAGCATCATTGGTGGACAACTCTATCGATATTTTGTTCATGAGAGCATTTATCGGAGATGTCTCGAGGAAGAAGAGGTAACTATAGTTTTGAGATCATTGCATGATGAACCGTGCGGTGGACATTTTGCGGGTGAGCTCACGGCCAGAAAAGTCTTATTGGCTGGATATTGGTGGCCGACTTTATTCAAAGACTGTCACACCTATTGCAAGAAATGTGACAAATGTGAAAGAATGGGTAAGCCGACACTGGTACATGCAGCTCCTCTTACCCCGGTGCTAGCTCTTAAGCCTTTTGAGAAATGGGGGATTGACTTTGTGGGACCTATTGATCCTCCTTCCAGACATAGGTCTAATAGATATATCTTGGTTTGCACAGATTATGTCACCAAGTGGGTAGAAGCAAAGGCTTTGAAGATTGATCAAGCTATCGACGTAGCCAAGTTCTTGTATGAACAGATTATCACACGATTCGGATGTCCCTTGGAGGTAGTAAGTGATAGAGGAACACATTTTGTTAATGAACTGATCAAGGAGTTGATGAAGCTGTATAAGATCAAACACCGAAAGAGTACTCCATACTATCCAAGAGCAAATGGACAAGTGGAGGTCACCAACAAGATTCTGGAACAGATTTTGACAAAGAGAATGGCTCCTCATAGGCGAGATTGGGATGAGAGACTTTTAGAGGCCTTGTGGGCATATCGAACATCTTACTGAGTGACAACAAAGAGCACTCCATTCTCACTAGTGTACGGTGAGGAAGCTATTTTTCCTATCGAGAAGGAAGTGCAAACATTGAGAGTGGCCATCGAGGCTAGGATGGGAGAAGAGGAGTCATTGAAGGAGAGGTATGTCCAACTAGTCAGGTTAGAAGAGAAAAGAATCATTGCTCAGCAAAGCTTGGAGGCTATTCAGAGAAGGCAGAAGGATAGGCACGATAAGAACCTCAAGACTTATGCCATTCAAGAAGGCGATTTGGTACTAGTTTAGGATAGTAAATACTACAAGTTTCTGGGGAAGTTACAGACAAGATGGGCAGGCCGTTTAAAGTGGTGGAGGTCAACTCGAATGGTTCTTTGCAGATACAAGATGTAGGTGGAGAATGTGATCCGGTAAAGGTCAATGCACTCAGAATTAAACCATACTTCAACTAGTATCAAGACAGGAGAGACGAGACGAGGTCAAAGAGGAGAGACTTGGTAGGGCGTATGTACATAGACATATGGTGTATATATACGTATGTGTTAACTGTAATCTCAGTTGTTATCGATATTACTCCCAAGCTCAGGAAGTTGGGCATCTAATTATTTTTGGGTGTTATGCAGGGAGCCATTAGAAGCCAGGCGAACAGATGGCGGATCAAATTACTCAAATATGTTTGCATGATTTGGTAATATACTTCTCGGATCAGACATTTGCTCGCATGGGCATAGAGGTCAGGGACTTCAAGACTGAGTATGATGTGGAAGAGGCTCATTGGTTAGTATGCTTTATAAACCAAGGCTTAGATATTATTTTCCACATCCCGTGGTTTGTTTTTTGTATGCTTGCTGTGTGGGATAGGTGGGGAAGCGCTCCTTTTTGCCTCTCCCTAACTCTCAGGGTTCTTGTGCAGGGAACAGAAAAAGGAAAAGAGAAAAAAAAAAGAGAAAAATACAAAAAAAAAGAAAAAGCAAAAACATCATGTCTATATGTGTGCCAGCATGCTATGCGGGGCTAGTAGGCGAGTAGGGTCCACCTGGCCGGGCGATCAGGACTACGAACTGATGCTAATTTCGCCATAGGTGCTTGAGTATGTGTGTGTATTTTGGTGCTTCGCGCCATAGTGGGTCGACAGGTGAGTGGAGCCATCTCGGCCGGGCGAACGAGACCACAAGCCGCACTCGGCTTCGCTATGGGCAAAACCCTTCCGTGTGTGTTTATACATCGTGTATCTATGTTGTTGCGCGCTATGCTGCGCCGGTAGATGGGTGGAACGAACCTAGCTGGGTGGTTAGGGCCACGAGTCGCATCCGGTTGCTGCATAGGCCAACCCGTGTGTAACTAAATATAAATAAGAAAAAGAAAAGAAAGATTTTGTGTTCCCATCCCTAAGGGGGAGAGACAGAAAGGAGGAGGATGATGATCGTTCGGATGGGTGTGCCATGCATGTATATGTTTTTGTGATCTTTTTGTGATTGCTGATAGATCGATCTGCCTAATGTCAGCGCCAATGAGGATCGGTATTCATATGTGTATTTGACTTGCTTGCTTCCTTCTCACTGTATTTGGCTTTTCTATTCTTGTCAACAGGTTTTTCTGAAGATGGCGATGAGGTATACCGCTCTGATTCTTTTACTTGGGTCACGTTCTATTTTTTGGAGATGGTCTCTTTTTGATTGCGCGAGTTCGGTTTTGTGTCTGACTTCGTCTCGTTTGTGTATGACCAGTTAGGAAGGATGCCTAAATGCATGCGGATTATACATGCTGATTTTGGTTTTGATACATCTTTTTGGTACTTACATTTTTGTTGAGATGTGTGAGTTAACAGGTGCAATGGGAAAGAGGGATTCCGTCTTGCATGTTTATACATGGTAAGTCTTTTTGTGATGGTTGGAATTTGTTTGGATGGATAGTGTAGGAACATAGGTGAAGGGCCAAAGGAAAAAGAGTGCCACGGATGGTAAGTAAGGTATGAAGTGATTGAGTCAACAAAATGGCGACAAGGAGGTAAGCATGATTCTTGTGGTTCTATGTTTGGAAATGGATAAGTGAAACGAGCGTAAGTAGATGGATATAGGCGTGAACATGGTATGCGGCATAGTTCATGTGTGTGTCTACATAGACTTGCATGTGGCATGATGAAGAGAAGATGTGAGATACAGAAGAAATAAAAGGTGATTGCATGAGGACATGGAAATGAATGTGGTCGGTGTGTGTCTTCCTTGAAATGCATGAAGAGACGAGTGAGCATGAGTAAGAGTGTGTGAAAATGTGCATTCATGATGTGGATATGTGTGTGCATAATGGTATGTGCTGGGACGTGGGAAAGCGTAGACGAGGTGAGTGAGTAAATATGGAAGTGAGCTGCATATGAATGTGAAAACCCGGTTAGATGTTTTTGAAGAGAACTAATCTTTGGCTTGAGTGCAGGCACACATTGGCTCGTCGGGGACGACTTCGCGAGCAGAAGGGGGGAATATGTTACAGGAGGATTTGTGTGAAGATAGTGGTCTACTAGTATGACTTTTGATGGGGAGGACAAAGAAAAGATTCCCCCCTTGAGGATGGTTAAGTATTCTGCATTGATAAATACGTGTGCATATGTTAGCATGGAGATGATTGTCAAATGAGAGGTTGCATAAAGGTGAGCATGTCGAGCCAAGGGTTTGTGTACACATTCGGATTTCAAATGAAGATATGAACATAGCACATGTTTTTATGGAGCAATGACAACCCGATACCCACGTGGTGTGTCGAGAATGAGAGTTGGATGTCTGATAAGAAGGTTCACCAATGTCAAATGCCAATGTTGTGTGTCTCACTTGGATGTTTTTTGTTTTATCTTGGGAGTACCATGATGTTTTGCGGTATACGCCACATGCATATTGTGGCCTCAAAATATTTGCGATCATGTGATCTTTTGATTTTGACGCAGGTCATAAACATTACTTCTCTATAATCTCTCTTGGATGCCAGAAGACAAGGGGAGGGGAATGTGGAGGACAGAACACATGCAGGGAAATCTTTCTTGGGAAAAAAAGGGGGGAGTACCTCATCAATACACACGCGGGAGCTGCACCGTTTTGGTTGTTTTTGTTTTTTGGGATTTTTACGTGTGCAGGAGGGAAGTCAAAAGGGAGGTTATACTCAATTACTCCCCACGGGAGGGTTTCTTTTCCGAGGAGGGTCAGCAGTCTGCTGAATGCAGACGGGGAGGGGGGGGGAACCATATGTGCAGCAGGGGGGAAAGAAAGTTTTTTTTCTTCTTCGTTTTATATCGGAGGTCGCTGCTGTCGGTTTGGGGGGGGGGGTTCGTTTGATCAGGAGGGCCGCTGCTACTGGTTTTTTTTCATCCTTAAGGGGGGGGGAAGGGGCGTTCTGCTCTTTTGGCTGGCGTTGCTTCGGGCCTTGTTCGCTAGGGAAGATCTTCGGAGAGTTTTCTTTCCGCTGTCAAGTGTCGAAGGCAGAAAGTAGAGAGAAGGAAGCATTCGAGGGAGGGTCATCGAGTTGCAAGGAGGATTTGAAGGGGCCACCCATCCAGGCCAGGAAAAGAAAAAGCTCCAAGCCATTTTTCGTCTGTGACAACACCGATATAGAGCTATGGATTTGTTCTCTCGAGTGAAGCATCTCAGAGGAATAAGGGAAGCGAAGCAGCCACAACCATTTAGAAGATACATTGCACTGAAATAGAAGAGAGTAGCTCCACGTGATTATCTGGGAACCCAAAAAGCACTGTTGAAAGAATTCATGGAAGGAGGAGGAACAGTCGGACTAGGCAATTGAGAGCAAATTGATTTTGGTGACTTCTTCATTTAAGTGCGTGCACATAGGATGGAATTAATGGGTTCTTTGAACTTGAAGAAAGTTCATTAGAACTTATGTGAACTGCTATATTGAAGTGGAAACGATTGCCGAACAGAAAAGTATGCACTGAAGGAGAAGGGTTTGGACCTTGATTCCTGTTGTTCAGAGACAAGTAATTTATATGCAGTAAGATTTTCTACATTTTGGGTAAATTTGTATGACTTTTAATTGATGTGTCATAATCAAGTTGTCATATTGTACACTACACATGTATGCAGAAGGAGACATATTTTGTATTTTTGTTTTAAAAAAGAAGTTGTTGAATGAACAATATTAGTGATTAGCATGTTACCGAACGGCATATAGAAGAATCGAATGTTGTTTGGCAGATAGCATATTACAGACTGACATACGATCAAAGCTGATGGAGAACCAGAATTAAAACATCCATGGAGAATACTGGATTGCTGCCAAATGCTCTTTGATGCACTAGATATCTAGTGTGCCTTCAATTTTCTTTGTCAGATGGAGCCAAAAATTCACCTTACCTTACAATTCTAAGGATTTCTTCGCTTTCTCTCTAAGAAGCAGAACTGCTTAGTGAACCTCTTCGATTAGCGCATAAGTTTGAGAAGACTGCTCAAATGGCTTTAAGCCAATCATGGAGGGAGAACCAAAGGAGCTTCTGGAGTGATGGATGATCCAAAGTTTGTTGAATCATGCAGAGCTGATTAGAAAGATCTTACGGTCCAAGACTTCCACCACCTATTTGAAGTTCACTTTTGTATTTTGATGCAAGTTGAAAATTTATGGTCCGGTCCTCGGTATGGGTGGGTACTAGTGTGTGAGAATGTATGCGCGATTGCGTAAGTGAGTACGTGTGTGTATGTTTGGGGTATGTGGGTGTGTGAAAAGAATACGGGAGTGGGTGAAAGAGAGAGAGAGCAAGTGGTTGACAGGGGTTTCAGAGTGCATGTGTTAGGGTATGCGTGTGAGTATCTATAAGTGAATGTGTGTGCGAGCGTGTGCATGTTTGGGGGTAGACGTGCAAAAGAGTGGTAGCGAGTCGGTAGAGAGAGAAAGAGAAAGAGAAAGTGTGTGTGCGTGAGAGCATGAGAGCACATGTATGTGTAGGAGTGAGAGAGAGAGGGAGGTTGTTAAAAGGAATCATCAGGGTTGGATACTTATTTGTGCACTTATTTTTTTTGTCTTCTCCAAGGTTACATTGGAGTGAAATTGGGGACTTAGGGTGATAAAAGCTGACCTAGCATCAGAGATTTTGGGTAAAAAACCATTGAGCATATGCAATTCCCCTTGGACTAAGAGGCTAACAAAAACTCATAGATCAATTAGAGACCCAGCCAATGCACCTATAGTATTTTCGAACGAAGAGTTTGAACTTCATGGTTATGCAAAAATCCTAGTCACTATGGACATAGTTATCAATGAAGAACAATGGACACCCCATTGTGATGAAGATGGCTATGAAATTTCATTTTTCACTATAGAAACAATCATGGGTGCTTCGATTATCAAATAATGCAAGCCTAGTACGAAAGAGCTTTAACAAACAAGTGACTCAGATTCAAAATCAATTATTATGGATCCTTTTTGTGTATAATAAGAAGAATACCTGTATGTAGTAGAAGCTCATCCTCAAGGACAAGAAGAGCTTACAAATGATGTGAGGTTAACCACACAAGTAACCACCAAGTGTGAAAGCAAGAAAAGAAAGAAGAGAGAGCTCCCACCAAAAGAGGAAGAATCTTTGTTTGAGGTTCTTGAAAATTTTAAGAAGTATGAGAGTGAGGATAGGAAAGTCATCACCAGAATGCCTAAATGAGAATCACTCACATGAGTGGCCTATGATAACAAAGAGACAAGTAAAAAAATTATTGTGACCATAGAAGAAGGTGAAGAACGATGCACATACATAGGACATGACCTGACAGAAGAAGAGGAAAGGGAGTTGATTGATTTATTAAGAGAATATAGAGATGTGTTCACATGGAGTTATAATGATCTAAAAGGAGTAGACCCTGGCATATGCTCGCATACAATTTCCATGAGCTCAAGAGCCAAATCCTCCAAGCAGAAGCGATACACATATAATGAGAATTATGCTACCAAGATCAAGGAAGAGATAGATCAATTGGTACAAGCCGAATTTATCTATGAAATTGAGCACACTGAATGGTTTTCTCCCATTATAGTGGTACCCAAAAAGAATGGCAAGTTACGTGTATGCATTAACCTAAAGAAGGTTAACACAACCACTATTAGAGATAGTTATTCACTTCCTATCACTAATCACCTATTGGAAAGAGTAGCAGGCAAGGATGTACACAACTTCCTTGATGGGTTCTCTGGCTACAATCAAGTGTCCATTGTCCAAGAAGACCAACATAAATGGCTTTTGCCACAAAATGGGGCATATTCACTTTTTTGGGTAATGCTATTTAGGCCCACTAATGTGCCAGCTACCTTCCAAAGGATGATGTGATGTATTTAAAGAGTTTTTGCGTAAAAACTTGGAAGTCTATGTTGATGACCTACGTGCTCATTCTAACACTAGACAAACACATATACTTGAGTTAAGAAAAATCTTTGACAAATGTAGAGAATATCATGTCTGGCTCAACCCAGAAAAGTGTGTTTTTATGGTTAGGCAAGGCAAGATTATAGGACATATAGTGTCAAAGAATGGAATATCCACATATGACGATAAAGTTAAAGCTATTGTAGAGCTACCTAGGCCTAATAATTTCAAGGAAGTACACGCTTTCATGGGGCATTGTGGCTATTATTAACATTTCATTCACATGTATGCAATGATTGCAAATCATTTGTACAACCATTTGAACAAATTTGAGTGGACTGATGAATGTGAACACTCCTTTAATGAGCTTAAGTGATGATTGTGTTCAACACCAATCTTAACTACATCATATTGGAACAAGATATTCCATGTTCATGTGGATGCATCCAATTACGCTATTGGGTGTGTACTTGCAAAACCTACTCGTAAAGGTAATATGGATATTCCCATTGTTTATGCCAGTAAACAATTGAATGTGACGGAACAAAATTATACCACTATCGAAAGAGAAGGATTATGCATGGTATATGCGGTTAAGAAGTTTAGGCACTATTTGCTTACGAGTAAGTTTAATTTTTTTACAGACCATCAAGCACTATTATATCTAGTGAACAAACCTTGGAATATTGGTAGATTAGCAAGATGGTTCCTATTACTAATGGAATATGACTTTGAAGTTGTGGTTAGGAAAGGTAAGACTCACCTTAGGGTGGATAACCTTTCTAGACTAACTTTAGGAGAGTCCCCTCAAGGAGTATCTGATGACCTTCTTGATGCTTATTTGTTCAAGCTAGAAGTAGTGCCTGAATGGGCCAAAACTATAGTGCCTATTCTCACCTTTGGACCTAAACAACTTGTACTAAAAGCCAAAGATAAAGAAGTAGTGAGGTCTAAAAGCCAAAGATAAAGAAGTAGTGAGGTCTAAAAGCCAAAGATAAAGAAGTAGTGAGGTCTAAAAGCCAAAGATAAAGAAGTAGTGAGTTCTACAAAATATCACATATTTGCAAGTAGTGTGTATAAGCACACCGATCAAGGCATATTGGCATGTTGTGCATATGAAGATGAACATGAAAAATGGTTGCAAATAGCACATGTAGGTGCACTACAACAACATCAATCCAGACATTGAACCCTATAGACTCTGCAAAGAGGTGTATCTTGGCCAAAAATGGAAGCAGAAGTCCATAAGATGTGCAAGGAATGCCCAATCTGTAGTATTAAACCACCCGTGGAACATGCCACTATGTATCAAGTGTCTTTAGTGCCCGATTGGATCGAACCTTTGGTAGAATTATTGAGGATGAAAAAATTCCCTCAAGAGATGACATTGGCTAGATGAAAAAGCTTAGAACAGGAAGCACTAGACTACACTCTCATTGGAGATAATGTTTACAAGTGTGGAAGAGATAGATACCTAAGACTCTGTATCCATGAGGGTGAGTATCATAAGATCTTAGAAACTGCTCACCAAGGTGTGTTGGGAGGACGTTTTGGACCAGACCATGTGATCAAGGCAATTCTATTTGCAGGTTTGCGGTGGCCAACCCTTCACATGGATGCACATACCTATGTGAAGCAGTGTGATATTTGTCAGCAATCTCAATACCCGATACATAAGGACGAGATGCCACTAAAACCCATGATGGGAGGACATGCATTCTCTAAGTGGGGAATAGAATTTGTAGGTCCTACCAATCCCCTAGCTAAGAGTTCACATTATTGTTGCCACAGATTATCTAACCAAATGGGTAGAAGTAAAAGCCATGATGAAGAACAATGCTCAAATGATGGTTAAGTTCTTATTCGAGAATGTGTTCACTAGATACGGGTTACCAATAGAGTTAGTAAGTGATAGAGGTACACACTTAAATGAAGTCATTGAAAACCTTCTCCAAGAATTCTTGGTGATACATAAGAAGTTTGCCCCCTACCATCCACAAGCTAATGGACAAGTCGAGAGCACAAATAAGATAGTATGTAATGTATTGACAAAACTGGGAAATAATAAATGCTCTGATTGGGGTAGATAGCTACATCATGCTGTTTGGGCTTATCGAGTGGCTTATAAAATGGTACTCAAAGCCACATGATTTCAGATGATATTTTGCCAGAATTCAGTATTGCCATTAGATTTCTTGATCCCTACGTTAAGAGTAGGACAAGAGCATCAATGGACTAGCCATGAGCTCTCATCTAGAATCTTTGATCTTGAACAATTAGGTGAAACAAGATTAAGAGTAGTTGTAGGAATATACGTAGCCAAGAAAAGGCAAAATGCATACTTCAATGCCCATGTGAAGGATAAGGGCTTGAAAGCAAGAGATTTAGTCTTCATATACACCTTGAAGCAACATGTACAAAAGTTGGAGAAGCATGGCTATGGACCAATGATTATTAATAGAATATCAACAAATGGAGCTATCCAATTAGCCACTCTAGAAGGTGACATCCTACCTAGTTACATCAATGGATGCAGAGTCAAATAATATCAAGAACCCCTCACAGAGGAAATGCTAAATCGACTCAACACTGCAAAGAAATGTAAGGAAGAGAAAAAACAAGTTCAAGAAGAAGCCCAAATAGAAGCCCTATAACACATACGATGAATGAAATTGAGGAGACAAGGGAGAGATCACCTTAGGACAGGTACTCATGATGCTCCAAGATATCACATGGCCATGTGCCAAGCATCAAGTGTAATTTCCCCTCAAATTATTGATCGACGTCCTTTTGTGACCCTAAAGGTAGGTCAAGGAAAGAGTGCATGGATTGTAAGAGCCTTGATTGACTTAGGTGGAGCCACTAGTGTAGTTAGAATCACAATTTGCAACTAAATATCAATCCTACAGAAGCATATCTCATAGCATTGGGAGGTGTGTAAACCCCTTGCATGGGTGAGGTGGAGCTTCCCATCTATCTTCAAGATGTTTTAATAACAGTCAAAGCGCTAGTGTGTGAAGACGAGGATCTCACTGAACCTCTTGTCTTGGGTCAAGATTGGATTTATGACCATGCAGTCAACCTGAACCTAAGAAGTGGACTTCTTCAGGTCTGGGTAAATTAAAACCACATCAAAATTGAGCTAGGAAATCAAGCACTCAAGGAACTAGCAAAGGCATTGATACTTGGTCCTTCTAGGAGCACACATGAAGATAACGATGCTCTTCTTGTCCAAAGTTCTACGATGTAGAACAAGGCTACTCATGAAGGAGTCATAGAAGCAAAAATGGAACTCCCTTCATTTCCAAAGATGGTCCAAGAAAAACAAGCAAGGCGACCTAGAAGGCAGATGAAATAGATGACCAAGTCGCATGCTCAACAATTGGTGCAAAACAGTCACTCTTATTTTTTATAAAGTATAAGATTTTCCATCTACTATGATCATCAACCAAAGATACATAATATCTTGAGCCTACTAATGATGGTTCTTGACTTGGTACCCACACATCCCTTTGTATTAAGTCCAAGAGGTTGTTGTGGATGTACCCTTTGCTATGGTAAGGTTGTTTGTGTGACTTACCAATCTGACAAGCATCACATCTATTGATCATATGTTGCTTTGAGATGTTTGGAAAACCCTATAACTCTTTGATCCCTACATATATCCTTAAATGTTCTTTCATTAATATGAGCAAGCCTCTTATGCCACACTTTTAGCTCACTTATGGTTTGTGATCCAAAATTATATAGAGCTACATTTTTGGTTTCTCCCACTTCAAATGTGAAGAGCCTACCATGTTTCTCACCTTTATCTATCTTTTTGACGCCTTGGCATGGATCTTCCACATAAGCTCCATGCTAGGTGAACCCAACTTGCAAGCCCTTTTCTACAATCTGACCTACACTTATTAGGTTTTTGGTAATAGTGGGTACATAGAGAACCTTACTCAGAATCTTTGTTCTACCTTTGGAAGCTTTGACATTTCCAATCCTTTCCACATTGTGCTCGGTATAATCTCCTATTTGTATCTCATGTTTAGGGTTATGTTTCTCTCATTTTGATAGAAGAGTGATATTGTTTACAACATGATTTGAACAATCAAAATCTATATAGAACAAATGCTCATCCTCTTTACCTTCTTTATGGATTAGGTATATTAGAAAAAATAAAATCTTCATGTGATTGATCCTCTGAGTAGTTTTTATAATCTCTTCTTCTATTGTTTTTGTTGTTGTTATTGTAGTTTAGTCCACCTCTACCTATTCTATTGTCAAATCCACTTCTTCCTCCTCCTTTCAGTGCATTGAGCTAGCAATTTGGAGTGATGTGGTGATGACATGAGATTGAACTTCTTGTCTCTTAGTCTTTTCTTGCTTTGCTCCTTTCTTCTTTTCTTTCCATTTGCTTTTGCTTGCATAATTGGCTTCGAAAACTTATTCATCATCATCCTCTTTCTTCTTCCCTTTATTCTTCTTTTCCTTCTTATCTATATAAAGAGCAATTGTACAATTACTTTGGAAAGAGTTACCTTCCTTTATGTCATTTCTGACCTTTTGATTGAAGAGTTGACCAAGAAATATATTGAAATCAAGTGTCTACACATCCATGATGAGATCATAGGTAGCTTCGAATGATTTCCACTACCTATCAATCCTAATATTATTTAGGATATCCCTTGTAATGGCTTCATCTTCAATGAGCTCTCCGATCAAGGCTAATTGATCCACAACCTCCTTAAGTTTGGTAACAAAAAATGCATCTTCTTCATTTGATTGAATTCATTCCACAAGTGAGTCTTGCTAGCTTTGTTGCCAGTAGAGAAGAATGTATCAAGTGCATCCCATACTTCTTGTGATGTTTTACAATTTTTAATGTGTGGAAGCAAGAAATCAAAGATAGATTTTAGGATGTAAGACTTGGCTTAAGCATCTCTTGCACACCATAATGTCAACCTCTTAGTTTCTTCTTGTGTAGGTCCTCCTTGGATCTTGGTATAGGCATTAGTTCATCACCCTTTACTACTCCTTAGGGATTTCTTCTTTGTAAGTAGGTTTCCATTCTGATTTGCCAAGCAACATAATTGTTCCTATCAAGCTTGTCAATCATGGAAGGAAGAAGATAAAAGAAATCTGTTGCTTTGAGTAATGAATTTAGGTTCAATTAACAAGCATAGAACCTACCCTTTAAGACTTGGACGCTTTTATTGAACTTATAAGATTCAATTTAGTGCAATAAAACACCTCATGTCCTTTATAAGATCACTATGAGCAAGATGGTTCAAAACACACTACTTGCACATGAAGCAAACGTAAGATAATTTCTATTTATGGATGGAATATTTCAAACACTTAATACTCATAAGCTATTTGCAATTGATCAAATTCCTCTTAAATTATGTTGCCTTATAGAGTTAAGAAGCTATTATGTACCAGAGTAAAATTAACTAACAAGGCATGCCCTAATTGTGAGCTTAACATCCATTAATGGTCATCCTAACATTTTAGAGAAAAGTAGTAATAGACCTTGAGAGAGAGAACAACATCTATCTCATTGAAGAAAAATCCAAATAACGTAAGATTTTACAAAATTAAATTAGACACTTATACCTTTACAATGAATCCTTAAACTTGAGCATTGAGTAGAGAGAACCTCCCTACAAGTCCATTGACTTTCGAGAAGATGATGCAGAGAAAGGGCAATTAGCAAGAAGGTGACTCAAACTTGATTGTATTCACTTCTGTCTTTGATAAAAGTGTGTATAATGATTATATACACTCATAAAAGTCTCCTCGTGGTATTCTATGAATCTTAATAAACAATTTTACCTCATAAACCACATGAGAAGGAGTTTGTTGTGACATATTCTCTTTTTCGATAATCATGGAAATGTATCTAATTTATAATTGATTGAAATGTTGGTGGGAGACTCCAACCACTTGACTCATGGCCTAAGGCTTCAATAACATCCTCAAATAAAGATATAATGCTATGGTACATAAGTATCTGATATACAAAGGTGTATGTGAAGCCAGGAATGTACATCAGCTGGACATTAAAAGTGCATTGCTAAATGCTGACTTACATGAAGAAGTGTATGTATTTCATCTCAATGGTTTTGTGTAGAAAGGGCATGAAAAAAATGTGTGCAAGTTGAAGAAGGCATTATATGGTTTGAAGCAAGCACCATGTTTTAGAACAATCAAGATTTTAACATGCTTGGAATTTAAAGGTTTTTCATAAAAAACAATCAAGTTTACTCCTTGAAGTAAATTTTACTCATGTGGTAGGAGATCACGACAGAATCAGGCCATACATACTTCCACCCCCACTATGCACTTTTGTGTTTTCTTTTCACTCAGTCTTTTAGTGATTTCCCTACCTAGCATTTAGCATTGTCTTGTGCTAAAGAAGACCATAAAGCAGAGGTGTTGTTTTACGCACTACAAGTGCACAAATGCCATGAACAGTGGTCATTCGACATGGGAGAGAAAAGGTCTCGGCAAAATCAATGCCTCTCTCTTGAGCATAGCCTTTTGCAACAAGCCTCACCTTATACCTGTCAACTTCTCCATCAGGTTTACATTTTAGCTTGTATAGCCATTTATGCTAATGGACTTTTTGCATGGTGGCAAATCACATAAAAAACCAAGTACCATTCTTCATAATAGCATCATATTCTGATTGCATAGTAGCCATTCAATTTTTTGAATTTTTTGCTTCATCAAAAGAAACACGCTCATTCTCATTGCAAAGACTAGAGGCAACATTGTATAGAAATTTGATGCAAAAGAAGCACTATGATATCTTGAACAACTATGATATGACAAAGATGCATCTAATTTGCTATCTCTCAAAGTGTGCAACAACTATTTTGGTATAGTTTTAGCCTCTTCTATGTCAGCCCTCTCATTAACAAGTGCATCATGTAAATCTACATAAGAAATGGAATAATCTATATGATCATGTGAAACCTATAAAGGCTAAGGAATTCAGTCATGTGGACCAACACTTGACTTTACACTTGTAAAAAGAGGGAGCAAAGTGTCATACACATCTTTGGAGCTAACTGGTGTCTCCTTAGTATATGAAAGTAATGATTGAATTGCATCTTCCACAAAAGCAACATCACGACTAACCAGAATGCATTTAGTATGTGAATGATATAGAGGATAGCCTTTTCTTTTTGAAGTGTACCCAACAAAAATAAATTTCATTGCTTTATCATCCAATTTTCTACATTGTTGTTCAAGCTCTAATGCATATGATAACTAACCAAAGACATACAGATGAGAAAAAAATGGATTGCAACCATGACAAGCCTCATATAGAGTGATTGATTGCAATGCTTTGGTGGGACACATGTTAAGTACATATGCTACACACATAACAACCTCAAGCTAGAAGTTATGTTGTAAAGCCTAACTTTTGACCATGCACCCCGCCATCTCCAAGAGAGACTTATTCTTTATTTCAATAACTCCATTTTGTTGTGTATATGGAATTTTACACTAATGGTTTATCCCATATTCAGCCAAAAATGTATTAATAAGAAGACATGTATTTCCCCCCTCAATTAGAATGGAGGGTGCCCAATTTACATGCTGACAAATTTTCAGCCATAACCAAAAACTGTTGGAAGCACATAAACATAGCTAGGAATGCAAAGTGTTGCATACATATACGTAATGGA
This sequence comes from Ceratopteris richardii, assembly GCA_020310875.1. NCBI lineage: Eukaryota > Viridiplantae > Streptophyta > Polypodiopsida > Polypodiales > Pteridaceae > Ceratopteris > Ceratopteris richardii. The sequence goes on along the minus strand of CM035417.1, from coordinate 118,651,441 downwards.
TTAGATAGCTCAGGTGTGATGACCGAGATGTCTTCCCATTTGATAACGTCACCGCGCTTCATCGGCTCTGGAATGAGTCTTTCGCGCTCTGTTGGAGTGTGAGTTCCGTGTATCTTAATTGCAGCTCGAATCAAATCCTTTGAAAGATAGAACTTCTTGAATCAAATCCTGGTAAGCCTTTGTTCTCGGAGGCTGTGAGTGAGGTCACCAGGTAGTAGCATCTACAGAAATCCGATTTGGGTAGTGGATCACGGAAGTATTCTGTAAAGCCTTCTCTTGCCCAAACGTGCTTTAAGTTTTCCATATTTTGGAGCGCTTCAAATTCTCTGGAGAAGAACTGGTACTTGCCCCATTTGCTACTATCAAAAGTCAACGTGGCATCAAAAATGAAATCTGCGTCTGCCAAAGGACGTGCTAAACCTTGGAACCTATGGGAATTATGATGAACTTTTCGGTGTATTCCCTCAGAGGGTCATCGATTGGCATAGATCCTGGGAATCCTTGAAATTAAGGTGGTTGTACCATGGATGTGGTTCTGCCAGTAATTCGCCAAAGTTGACCACTGGTACACTGGGGCCAGCTTTAGATGGTCCTTCTGTCTGCATGATGAGGGATGGAAATGTGGAGAAGATCTGCTACAAAAGATTAGCACATTAGTATAGAAATTAAAAATGATCCCATTAAAGTGAGACGTCAATCCCTTTCCATAACCGATGTGTAACCCATGTAGCCAAGTATTGTGAGGTGGTTTATGGAATGATTTTTACAAAACTAATGCAGGTCTCTAAACACCTACATGCTTCAGATAGTGCGTACATTGCTTGACGAGATGTTATTACAAGTGATATTGGGTTGTAGTGCGTGAATTTGTACAAAGTTTAGTTGTGAGTGATTTATTACAAGGATGGTGTTTAGTCGGGGTGGGAGTAATGTTAGACAACGGGTTTTGAGGAGACAGCTAGATACGTTTCAGTATCCATTTCCTAAGAGTTGTTGAGCGGGTGGTATGTTTCTGCTGGGGGACAAAAGGTGGTATTGGATATGGTGGTATTGAGGGGTGAAAAGATTTATGAGGGGTATATGTTACATGGCTGGAGTGTTGAGTTATAATACATTGTTTGGGTACCCAAATCTGCATGGGTGTGGGTCAATGCGTTAGGTACTTCTTGGCGATCCAAATCTATCGACTGTTTGTACTTGTAGAAGAAGTTCGAGGAGATGTCAGATGCTGACTCTACTTCTGCCTTAACTTCCTTTTGTCATGGTTTACATTGTTGAAATCTGTCGGTGCTTTTTGTCCTTTTGGCACCCATACTTGTGTCATGTTGCTTGCTTTGTGATGTTGATACTACTTTCCTCCTTGTGTCATATGATATGGTCATCAGTTTGGGTTCGAAGCGCCACTACCTCCATGGTTAAAATAGGTGGAAGAAATTAGAAGTTCTCATGAAGAGCGCACGGTGGTGCAGAATTAGGCCATGAGAGTCATAGAAGACACCGTATTACAATCTAGTTACTTCAAGAACTTGTCATCTAGACGTCTCATCATATCATCAGAACTCCAATACAGGCCTTACTATGTCATTTTGGTAGATTACAATTCAGAAATACAAAAAGGTAATAGGAAAGATTCCTTCCTTCGCAACACAATTTCAACCTAAAGACCTTCCTCCAGAAGCACAGAAAGGTAAAATCTATCAACCGACATGGCGACAAAAGCTTCTAGAGACATATCCTGAAATGCTTCGCACATGGAACCATGCTCCTTTACATCTACTGTACAATCCATGCTATAGCCCAGTTCCACAATGCAGGTCATGGAAAGCATTCAACATTAAAGTGCAGAACAACACCCAATGTAAGGAATGGCTAAACTATCCTTACATCATGCCACCACAAGGACCACCATCAACAACGTACATGATGGCAACAATTCGACATTGGATGCCTCGACTAAAGCCCATGCCGGATGTTGCAACCCAAATGATGCTTAGAATTTTGGACACGATGCAAGTTGTGCTCAAAACTTTTAGAAATGCAGAAGCACCATAGGTACGTCTACCGAGGTTTACCCATGGAAATTACGATTTGGTGTATGACATGAGCACCACCCCCAGCATTCGTGTGGCTTACGCTTGGCATGCATGCATCAAATACCTCCCTGCATGCTATAAACAGACATTCAAAGAAATGTTCAGATCAGGTTTTTGGGAGTATCACTCGGAGGTCTTCGCACCGAAACCTACACACCTGCTTCATCTTTTTGCATGTGAACAAGATATGTACTCTGAGTAGTACACGACACTGCAACCTGATGTCCCAGGTGCAATAAATTGGGATGTGCTGCAAGCTGATCTAGCACGCGGATTATGAATAGGAGAACACGAGCTAGCCACCAACATTATCCAATACTATATTGACCACCCTATAAAATAGAGGTCTGTCAGGGGCGACTGACGCTAGGAAGAGGGGAGTGTTGGCATACAAGTCATATGAAGAGCATGTAGGCACAACGGAGCAGTCATGCACAATACGACAACAAGGCCTAATCATTTTTTCCAAGAACTATTTCCAACTTTAGTGATTTTCATCACTACACAAACATTGTAAATTCTATTTTTGGTAGAATAGAAGAGATAGAAGCGGTAAGAGCGGAGAATGTCGAGCATGACAGCCCTGCTAATGCAGAACTAGTTGATGAGTTAAATGAGACACTGACAGAAAACAGTACTCTGAAGGTCACGATGGAGGAAAAAGCAAAAATCATAGCTCGATTGCAAGCAGAGATTAGTCAAGTGCAAAAATCCAATCAGAAGCTAAAGAAAGGAAATAAAGAGTTAACTACGAAGCTGCAGAAAGCTGAGCAGGAAGTACAAATGTTAAAAATCAAAGTAAAAGATCATAGTGGTGAAATGAAGAGGCAGAGTATTTAGACTGCAGAAGTGGAAGAAAGACTTGCGGTCTGGAATTTAGCGTTTATGGCATTGGAAGAAAAGCTCCGGATTGTTCAAGAAACTTAGATACAGTACAGGCACAGGTTGCAGGAATACCCGAGTTGGAAAGACAGGTAGAGCAATGGAAGCAACACTGTGCAAATGCCAATTTGGTATTGGAAGATAAAGAAGCAGAAGAAGTTAAGCTCCAGAAATCTGCTTCAATTTCGGAAATCACTTGTTAGACCAAACTAGAAGAGATGTCGAAGACTACTACAAAAACTACAACTAAACTATCGAATGTAACATTAGCCTTTGATAAATTTTTAGAAGGGTTTCAATAGCGGATCCCCGAACTAGAAGCTTCTATTGTTAGTTATAGAAGTGCTAGTAAAAAATTATTAGATCCTAAGGAGTTTTTTGAAGCAGAAATATTACTAGCCGGAGAAAATGTTAATGAGATGTTCAATGAGTTGCGGTATGATCTAGAACGGATTATGTTTTCGGAAATGCAGAATCATGATGATGATCTGTAATTTTTCATATTTGTAATTTATGGATTCGGATCCACTGTGTGTGCCAGTGTTAGCAGCCAGTGCAGTCGAACTATTTTTGTAATCATCATTCTTATGTAATAATGGAGACATCATGAGTTTTGGAAAAGGAAATTGTAATTTTCCCTATCTTTTCTATTTCGGAGCTTCGGAATGGTGCGGAACCCTTACTCCTTTCTTACGAAGTATGGTGTTAAGTTATGCAAAAAGCGGATTCCAAAAGTAACGGATACGGAATGAATAGATATGCAGAGCGGTGAAGAGCAAAGTCGAGGAATGGAAGTCTGATTGTAGCTATGATACTGCAATGTAAACGATGGTCTCTTCCGAATTCAGAACTTATTGATTGTGAAGTTAAGATTCCGAATACTTTGTGTTTATGAATGGTTCTGTCTGCACTCATTTACATTGCAGTAAAGGAATAGAAACGTATGTTTACGAGTATTCATATTCGTAAACCCCTGTTCCCGAACCTGTATATTGTGTGCTATTAATCTATCAGTTATAAGTGCGCAAACAATCCTTTCAAGAAAGCTTTTTTTACTCGTCACTTTTCACTCTTTCATATTTTGTTTGCATGATGCGTAATTTCATGCATATGCATGCATAGGAAGATGAACAGTAAGAATGTTTAAAATCTCATTATTTAAACATTCATGAAAGGTTTTTAAATCTTCATCTTGATAAAAGAAGAACATGCATATTCATTCCCATGCATCATTGCAATGCTATTCATGGTATGTTAATTGTTTTTAAGAGTAACATAGACATTCCTTAAGTTTCTGGTATCACTTGAAATCCAAGATGTTTCTTTATTTGATGGGATATGATCTTATTCATTTCCACATGCATGAAGACGATGATACCTTCATTTAGAGTCTGATAAGTTACTTTTAGAGACTAGGGGCACAAATGTTAGGAGCATGAAGAGTGGGTAATCTCACTCTTCAATTAGTGAAGGTAAGAAACCTTTAAAGAGATTCTCAAGAGATTATATGAAGGATTATCTGAATCTCAAGGAGCAATGTGTCACTCTAGCACAATGGCAAGTACCAACGTGAGGAGCTCCACCTCGTAAATGTCAATCCGTGGAGACGTGAGGACTAGTATGAAGACTATGAGCAAGTGAAGACACAAGTGTGTGAGTGAGAAGCACACAAACATGCACACACATACACACACATGCACACACAAGGCAAGAACAAAGGGAAGAACAATGGAGTTCTTTGCATTAGTCAAAAAGTCTCTTACATAAGCTCAAATCACTAACAATGTAACCCCAAAAATGAGCTCTCCAGCTCTTTTTATAGTTTTCTGACTAGCTTTAACCTTGTCGAGACTTAGTGTTCAGCCTAGTTAAAAATTAGGTTCTAAGGCCTATTTGAGGGCTCAAACAGAGTCTAAAAATTATGAAAATTGGTATGTAGCTAATTCTAGTACTCCTCAAGCTTGAGGACTCCTCGGCTTGAACTGCAAACCATTTATCTTTTTCCATTACCATGGCATTATATTTATGCTGGAAATCCTCGAGTTTCATCGAACTCCATGCTAGCCCACAAGCCAAATCTCCAAGTAGTTATGTTCGAGCAGTTTCCTTACTATACATCCATGGATATATCACATCAGTGGACCGTAGTGGGGGTAACTTCACTCTGCCCTCAGGAGTTTTCCATTTATCCACTAGACCACATTCCTGAAATGTATATAACACGGGTATTCGGCTCAAAGACTCACCGAAACTACCACCTTGATCCTGTTGTTGCTTTTTGGATCTCTCTTCTTCTTCCTCCTTTCACAGTGCCTCTTCCCCATTTTGTGCTTCCTCTTCCTCGTTGGCCTTCCTCTTGGCTTCTTCCCTAGCCTTCCTTTCTGCTTCTTCCCTGGCCTTCCTTTTGGCTTCTTCCTTGGGCTTCCTCTCGGCTTCTTCCCTTCGATTCCCCTCCACCTAGCGCCTTCTAGATTCCTCCTCTTCATCAACCTCCATCTCAACCTGATCTTGAGAAGTGTTCCCTCCGGATTTCCGCTCTGCCGCTCATTTCTTTAGAAGCTGTAAACAATTGTACTCAAGCATACTGTGTATTCTCAAGGTAAGTACTTTGGAGTCGAAAAGAGTAAGGTAAAGACAACTCCCACTTTGGAATCCAGCACTGCATTAACGACTCGTCTGGAACATCGAAACAATCTCTGGACTTCCTTCTTCAGCTTCCAGAAAATAATTTCTACCCAGTTTGACTGGGCCTTTGCCGCTTCCTTCACCAGAGCAAAGAATTGCTAGGACACCCCATAATGTTTTGCCTGCAAATTCATGACCATTGTTGTTAGTAGCATTTCCCACTTCAATAGATTGTCATCGGGTAGCTATGCGAACCGATATTAACCCGAACATGGCTTGCCGAGCAGTGTGCAAATCTCTGCAAAATCCACAGGCTCCATGCTTGCCGTGATACCCTCCTTAGCCCGATGGTATTGCTCACAATTAGGTCCACCGACAAGTGTACCACTTTCCTATCCTATGTGAATACTGATCTCCTGCGCATTGATGTCAATGCCCTCTGTTTGTCGGACTATTTCCATGGCAATCTCCTTCGCTTGAGGATGAGGCCTAATATTGTGCCAATCTATCATCGCACACTGAAGGAGTCCTCTACATTCGAACCAATCCTTCTGCTCCTGTGATAACTTCTCTGGAATGTAGAGAAGGTGACAGTCCGAGAATGACACCACCATCTTGCTAATATCGTGCTCGTCGTGATACCCTTCTTAGCCACATGGTATCGCTCAGCAATTAGGTCCATCAACAGGTGTACCACTTCGTATCCTATGTGAATACTGATCTCCTATGCATTGATGTCATTGCCCTATGTTTGCTGGACTATTTCCATGACAATCTCCTTCGCTTGAGGATGAGGCCTAATACTGCACCAATCTATCATCGCGCACTGAAGGAGTCCTCTACATTCGAACCAATCCTTCTGCTCCTGTGACAACTTCTTTGGAATGTAGAGAAGGTGATAGTCCGAGAGTGTTACTGCCATCTTGCTAATATATGTGTGATGTACGTATGCTGCTCACTGTAGTCGCTCTGCTCGCAAGTTCACCAAATAAGTCAGATTCGGTAGAGTTCGCAGCCTTTTATGCCTAGCTTGCCTGTGTAACGAACTACAAGTCTCCATCATGATGAGTGATCAAAGGACCATAACTCACGAATCTATGATGATTGCTGGCTCGCAAAATAAGAACTCATCATTCATATTTGAAACATCGTAGCTGCCACCATTGGTTAAGGGTTTGTACGTTTGCATGTTAATTATTAAAAAACTGCTCATCATGCCTTAGATCCCATGATCGAATGCAATTTTTTTTTTGTAAAGCGAGAACACTTATAGGGCCTGAACTTAGACCCATTCACGACTGTTGGTAGAACTACTCCGATTAACGTAGCCAACCGGAATGAACCAGGTCTGCACATCTCATGAATCCAGAACGGACCTGTCCACTGTAATTTTAGCTTACCCATCTTTCTCTTCATCTTGGAATGAAAATACATGACTAAATCCCCTGAGCAAAAAATCTTAGTCCGGAGATTACAATCATGCCAAAGCTTGTGATGGCTTTGCACTTCTTGGAGCAATAAAAATCTATGGTAACGGTGTTCATCTAGATTCCGCAACTGATCCATTCGATATGTGAAAGACTCCTCTGGAACCAATTGCTTCATCACCGCAATCTAGAGACTGGGTACCGTGAATTCAAAGGGGAGTATAGCCTCTTGTCCGTATAGCAATTGGAAAGGTATGCTACCAACGAACACTTTATAGGCAGTTTTGTAAGCCCAAAGGATAGTGGGAAGCATCAATTCCCACTGATCGATGGAATCCAACAATAATTTCTAAAGCATCTGGAGTAACACCTTGTTAGTACTCTCCGCCAATCTGTTTGCTCGAGGATAATAAGGAGAGCTAAATTTATGCTTAATTTGATAAGTGGCGATAATTTCAGCAAGCAACTGATTCAAAAAATGTGTTCCTCAGTCAGAAACCAATTCTAACAGTAAGCCACAATGCGAAAAGATACCAGTCTGCACTTTTCAAGCAATAATCCATGCAGTAGCTTGCTTTGTTGCCCATGCTTCTGCCCAAGAGGTATAGTAATCCGTGCAAGTTAAAATGTACAGGGCACCGATATGCACAGTAGGGGGTTTGATGGGACCAATAAAATCCAATCCCCATTTCTGAAAAGGTTCAAGAGGCAAAATCAGCTACAACTAAAAGTGCTGGCTTGCCCAAGGTTCTCCTGCACGTTGGCAGGAATCACAATTCCGTACCGCTTGTACATCGGAATACATCGTTGGCCATCATAAGCTAGACTGCTAAATTTTCTGCACCGTAATCGAATGACTCAAGTGTTCGCTAGCGTCACCAACATTGAGCTTCTAAAATGACGGTGTGCACCTCATGTGGGGGAACATAGTGCAACTAAATGCTAGTGGGATCCTCATGATACAGTTGGCCCATAATAATAGTAAACCGACGACTACGAAGGCCAAGTTTTTCCGTGCTACGGAACTTAAATACGAAAACTGAGCATTTCTTCATACCATGTAGGGTAGGTGAGAGGTGTGATCTCCACTTCAACGAGGAAAAAAACCTCCGCATCCCGTAGAGAATCATCGATTCCGTTAGGAGGTTCCCCATGATCGATGTGGGAAAGAAAATTGGCAATCGCATGGCTAGCGCCAAGGCAATGAACAATATCAAATTCAAATTCTTGTAAGAGTAGGACCCAACGAGCAAGACGACCTACTAAATTCTGTTGCTTAACCAAATATAACAACGCATTGTGATTGACATGGAAAGTGAAGGTACGACCTAACAAGTAATGTTGGAACTTCTTGATGGAGTAGATGAGTCCCAAGCATTCATGTTTCGTCGTCGAATAATTCTGTTCAGCCGTGGTAAGCCGTCGACTCGCATAGTACACCAGGCGGAACCAAGTTTGATCCTCCTTCTGCATCAAAACACTGCCAATAGCACGATCTGAAGCATCCACAAATACATGGAATGGCTGCGTCCAATTCGGAGCTTTTAGTATCAGTTCTATGGCTAGCATTTTACGTAAGTGCTCAAATGCTCATTGTGGTTCTGGTGTCTAGATGAAATCTGCTGGTTTCACATGTGCCAATTTGTTTAATGGGATGGCTATATGGGCAAGACCCCTTAAGTGCCTACCATGCCATCGAAGCTGACCCAAAAAACGTAAAACCTTCTTAAGAGTTTTGGGAGTGATGCCCTTTGCTGAAATTACATGACCCAAAAGTTTACCACATTTCACTGCAAAAGTTTACATGACAATCCACTGCGATGCCCTTTGTCGAAATTACATGACCCAAAAGTTTACCACATTTCAGTGCAAAAGTGGATTTATTTGGATTCAAACAAAGGTGCACTTGACGACAGGAGTCAAAACAAGCTCGTAAATGGTCCAGATGAGCTACCCTAGTACCCGAAGCAGAGAAATCATCCAAAAAAATACACATAAATGAAGTTAGATAGGGGGCAAAGATTTGTTGCATGCAGCGTTGGAAGGTACTCGACGCATTCCGTAATCCAAACTACATGAAAGTACATGCAAAGACTCCCCAGTTTGTAATAAAAGCAGTTTTTGGGATGTCTACGTCCACCATCCGGACCTGATTATAGCCACTAAATCCATCAAGGAATGAATACATTTCCCATCTTGCAACCTCATCGAGCGTGCTGTCCAAAAACGGTAAGGGAAATGGATCTAGTACAGCGGCCGCATTGAGCTTCCTGTAATCCACACAAATTCGTAACTGTTTAATTTTCTTCGAAACAATCACTATGGGGGACACCCATTTTGGATTCTCAATCAGAACAATGTAACCAACTTTTATCAATCTGTCCAGCTCATGCTTGACTTGTTCTGCAAAATTCGGGTTCATTCTGTACTGTTGTTGCATCACTGGGGTGGCATCTGGTTTAAGCAATATTCAGTGATGATAAAGCTTAGGATCCAGACCTTTCATGTCGAAATACGTCCATGCAAAAACATCCCTATACTATTGTAACAGTGAAATCAAGGCCATCTAGAATTCAGGAGCAAGCTCTGAACAAATTTGGACTGGTTTAGGTTCCTTCGGAGTTCCCAAATTGACCACCTCTAAGGAATCCTCTTCCACGTGTATTCGGCCATCCTTCATAGGATCTTTGAGTACCGGCTCGATACACTCCTCTTCCTGCAATTCCAGAGATTCCATACACACCACTGCTGCTGGACTGTCCCATTCGAAACTAATGATGGAATTCACATCCATGACCCCAAATGAGAGTAGATCTCTATTGGCTTCCAAGAATTGTTGTTCCTCATCTTCGTCGAGACCATCCAACATATGCAAGGCTCTACTAGCACTGGTTTCTGCTCCGGAAGACAATGATGCTCGTCATCCAACGGAACAGAAAACTTTGCATTCCCTCTTTGAAAAGTAATTGTCTTTTCATCCCAATTTTGACGAACTTTAGCATTATGCAACCAGGGCCCGGCCAATAGCAAGTTGTAATCTAAATTGTTCCCCTTTAGCTCTAGTACAACAAAGGTAATGTTAAAGAGAACTTTTGCAATCCGAATAGGGATATCTTTAACCAGCCCTACTGGTTGGACCCATGATTGGTCTGCCATCCGAACAAAGAAGGGAGCGGGGTCAATATTGTTCCAACCCATTTGCTTACACGTAGTGGTAGATGCAATATTGATACTAGAACCCCCATCAATCAAAACTTGTGGGATAACTTTATTTTTATATTGCACTGTAATCATTGGTACCGCATAATCTACAATTCAGGCCAGCACATTCCGTACCATTGAAACTGAAGGTTTTGGATTGTCAGAAGGTATATATTTGTTCCGCAGTTGTTGTAATAACTTTGTCCAGAATGTGGGGACTAATTCCAGCAATGCCCCTAAAGACAATTTTATGTATGATTCTTGTAGAATTTCACGATACTCGGTATTTACTAATGATTCGTAATCATTGTACCCTTTCTTTCGTCCTTCTACACTTTGTTTCTGTGAGAGATCAGTATGCAGACCAATCCCAATTCATGGCTCTTGCAAGCTCCCTTGTGCTTCCATATCAATTGTACTTCTCATACTATTCTTTCCAGAAGATTCCCTTGGAAACAATGGAGGGTTCACATAATGCGATGGGAACTCCATAGCCCACTGTACCGCCTTTGTCAAAATATGTTTTTGTTCTGTAGGAGATAAGTAATCCGATTTCGGTTCATTGGAATACTCTTTCTGAGATCGGGTGACTACTGACGCCTTCGACTCCAAACATTGCAAAGTTCCCACATTGGCCATAGGTGCCTTGAGCTTCACTTCTTGCTTCTGCTGATCGTATTCCTTAGCTTCCTCACATTCCCACTGTCTATGACCATATTGGAGACAAAACTGACACTGAATTGGATGATTACCAGGGTTACCATGTCCAAGTTGTTGGAATCGCCATCCTCTACCAAAGTCTTGCCTATTCTGGCGGAAGCCATGTCGCTGCTCTGGAAATTGTTGTGAATCCAAATATTGAGAGGGTCCTCCCAGTCTAACATCTTGACTGTTTGACCATTTTCTGTTAACAACTTGGGACTTATACCCATTACTGTTATCTTGCCAAGATGGTCCTTCTACTTGTGTAGTGGCCACCAAAGTATTCCACGCATTAAAGCGGCATTCCTCCAAACTGTGATTAGTTTTGTTACAAATAGAACAAAAGACCTGATTAAGCGCACAATCAGCCGTAATATGGCCCGCATTCCTGCACCATAGGTAGTACAGCTATTTTTCTGGGTTTACACCCTTCTTGAATACCAAATTAGTCTTCTCCGAGCCCAAATTGGCAAACTGCATCTTTTGATATATACGGATTGCTAAATCGATTATCTGATCTAATGTACGAGATTGTTCAAGCGTGTACATATAGATCTTTTCTTTAATGGGTGGTTGCAATCCGTCCATAAGGAATTCTGTTAGCATTTCCTCTATAGGACACTTGTCTGCTGGAAAGTGCCGCAATGTAGATCTGAAATCTGATGCATACTACTCAACCATCCCGTTTTGCAACATATACTGAAGTGAAGAATGTAACTCTGAAATACTCTTTGCAGTCGGGAATCCTTCCAAGAATGCCGCCTTCAACTCCTCATATGTGGAAAAGTAATGGGGAGGATATTTGGCTACATTGCCGACTAACATGGCTTAAAACACCTAAAATTTGTGCCGATTATCATGCAGATTAGGATGATTACATAAGTACTGATTCTCAAATGTCTGTACATGCACATCTGGATCTTCATCCACTCACCCCTAAAAATGAGCATAATTTAGCACTGGTAGTGGGTGCCTGCTCGGCATCGAGTTACCAAGCGTCTGTAAGGTAGTATTTTGAGGTAAGGGAATTAAAGCTAACTAAAATTCTAGCGAGGTTACGCTGTCACTGCTTTGACCTTCTTCTACAGGGTATTCTTCTTCCTGCAGGTGGTTCTGCTGGTCAGTCTCGCTGAATTCCCTGTGCCACAATACTTTAGCTAGTTTACCATCCTTCCACTCAAAGACTAGATCCTTCAAAAGCTTGGGGGGTAAAACTCTAGTTTCCACCCAAAACTGTACTTCTTCTGTAATAGTGATTGCTTTCGCAAGAGAAATATCTTCCAACTTCCATGTTGCAAGTGTCTGTTGCACAAATTCATCTAGATAATTGGGATGATGAGGCTTTTGTAAGTACTCCTTGCCACTTCGTGTCGGCATCAATCTACTTTGTGCGATGTTCTATTATCCCATCCCATCGTGGTCGCGATATGTTTGTGCACTTATAACCGATAGATTAATAGCACACAATATTCAGGTTTGGGAATGGGGATTTACGAATATGAATACTCGTAAACATGTGTTTCTGTTCCTTTACTTCAATGTAAATGAGTGCAGACAGAACCATTCATAAACGCAAAGTATTCGAAATCTTAACTTCACAATCAATAAGTTCTGAATTCGGAAGAGACCATTGTTTATATTACAGTATCATACTTACAATCAGACTTCCAATCCCAGACTTTGCTCTTCACCATTGCGTATCTGTTCATTCTGTATCCATTACTTTCGGAATCTGCTTTTTGCATAACTTAACACCATACTTCATAAGAAAGGGGTAAGGCTTCCACATCGTTCCGAACCTCCAAAATAGAAAAAGTAAGGAAAATTACAATTTCCTTTCCAGAAACTCCTGATGTCTCCATTATTACATAAGAATGATGATTACAAAAATAGTTCAACTACACCGGCTGCTAACAGGATCCAATGATCATATTGCTCTTCCATGCTGCAAAACAAGCCTTTCCCAAATCCTTCAATGTTCCCAAGAGATTTGATGCCTTGAAATCCATTCTCCTTTACATGTTCTATTTCTCCTTTACATGAGATTTAAATAAAGAAAAATCTTGGATTTCAAGTGATACCGGGAACTTAAGAAATGCGTATGTTACTCTTGAAAACAATTAACATACCATGAATAGCATTGCAATGATGCATGGGAATCAATATGCATGTTCTTCTTTTATCATAATGAAGATTTAAAAACCTTTCATGAATTTTTAAATAATGAGATTTTAAACATTCATACTGCTCATCTTCTTATGCATGCATATGCATGAAATTACGCATCATGCAAACAAAATATGAAAGACTGAAAAGTGATGAGTAAAAAAAGCTTTCTTGAAAGGATCCAATGATCATATTCCTCTTCCATGTTGCAAAAATCTTGCCCAAATCCCTCAATCTTCCCATGAGATTTGATGCCTTGAATCCACTTGTTTCTCCTTTACATGTTCTCTTTCTCTATAAAAAGCAAACATAATTTTCCCCTCAACACTAGGACATCATATAAATATTAAAAGTGCACTAGTAACTACAAATATACATGTACATGAGTCCCTAAGGCTCAACATGTGCCAAATATACAGGTTTTGATCACATTCTAATAAAAAATGGAAAAACATCCCCACGATTCCTATGATAAAAAAGGTCACGTTCATGTTGATATATTTTGGTAGTGATGTGTGTGAACACACTTATGACCACCATGTACCTTTTTCCCTCTTTAGGAGGTTTTTCCCCTCGGCTTGTATATATGCATATCACCCTAACGGGTCACTTATCTTTGTACATTCTCTTGGTATTACATTCAGTATTGTATTGTGATCCAAACTTCTTCTTCTTCCTCCTTGTGTTGTTTGTGTGCTTTCATAGACCTCAAACTCCAACAATTGGTATCAATATAGGTCGTTATTCATCTAGGGTGTCATCGACATCCCTCTGGTTAGAGTACCAGAAGTGTACAAAAATTGGTGAGAATAGGGTGATTAGGGATTCAAAACAATTTCTCTTTCATGGCATTGAAATTTTGATTTGTGCTCATTTTGGCCTCCAAATGCACTATCACTACGCATGTGCAAGAAATTTTGTCCTTTTGTACCAAAGATATATACAAGTTTTAGCTCGCGAGTACAAGCACCTCAAAGTTTGCTACAAGTTTATCAAAGCTAACAAGGTGTTTTTGTTCAACTTTTTGGGATACAATCAATTTTTTGCATCAAAGTATTTAGTCATTGGCCATGGTTGAAAGCAATGATGTATTCCATATGTTGGTTGTTGAGGATAGGTTGGATGGTACTAATTAACCATTATGGGCATATATGATGCATCATGTATTGGTAACAAAAGGGCTGTGGAATATTGTGCAGGGTGTTCAAAAATGTCCTACTGCACTTGCAAATACAATTATTGAAGGTGATGCAAATGGCATCGAAGATGATGATCTCAAAATTCCTAATTCTACTATAGTTCTTGCTACATCTACTATAGAGAAACTTCATTGGGATGAAAGAGATTCTCATGCATGTGCATTGATAGCTTTATCGATCAAAAGTGCCATGATCCCTCAAATTCGCTCCTACAAAATGATAAAGGATGCTTGGGATACACTTACAACCAGATAAGAAATGAGGCTCGTGTCACTTGTCTTTGAAAACAATTAGAGAGTGAGCATGTGAATGAAGCAGATTCTATGGGTAAATTTTCAACAAAGATCAAAGATTTGAAGGCACAATTGATTTCTATTGATGAAGTCTTACTAGATAGTTCACTTGTGTAGAGTTCTTAACAGTCTTCTAGATTCATATCATAGTTTTTCTTCTACTCTTTGGTTGATGATAAAGGCAATCCAAATGACTTAATATTTGAGGATTTAATCTATGTTTTTTTGCAAGATGATCAGTCTTGGAAGAGCCTGTAAATTATGTGTGTTGCATATCAAGCTTTTTTGTCTAGTTAGAAGGGCAAAGCAAAATGGAGCTCATCTACTAGTAAGTAGAAATGTGCTAATGTTGCACGGTTGAAGAAGGAAGAAGAAGATGAGAAGAAAATAGAAAACAAGAAACAATTTTGAAAATATTGTTAGGTAAGTGATCATGTCATAAAAAGTTGTCCCAAACTAGTTGCAAAAGAGGCAAAAAAGAAAGAGGCTAGAATGGTTATTGCAGAGGTCTCTACACCTAAAACAAATTCTACTAATCTTGTGCATAATGAAAAGTGGGTGTTTACTATTGTTTGCAGCTATGAACCATCTTATCATGAGCATTGTATGTCTACAATAAACTCTGATGTTTGGTACTTTGGTTGTGGGGAAACCAAACATATTCCCTTGCAATGTAGTTTCTTTAGTTCACTTGAGCCCGCCCTATATGGAATACTGTCACATGCACTAGCAACTCCTCTTATCCTATAACAAGAATTGATAAGATCATTTTGACTACTACGGATGGTAGTTCTTTCACATTGTCAGATGCTTTGTATGTGCTGGGGAATTTTTTTTTTATTATTTTAGCATTAGCCAAGATTGGGTTGGTTGTCAAATTTGTTGATGACATATGTAAATTTCATAATATCTCAAATGAAGATACTATTATTGCTTTTGGCATTTTATGTTGTGGGCTATATAAGCTCATATAATATGCAAGATCTATGAATGATTTAGCATGTACAATTCAAGATTCTCAAGCTATCTCACTTGCAAAGCTTCGGCATGCATGCTTTGGTCATCTGAATTTTGCTAATTTGCTAGGCCTGCGGAATTCTAAAATGGTGTCATCTTTGCCCAAACTTGAGTCACCTTGTAAACATGTCCATGAAGCTTTTATTTTGGGCAAAATGCAATGTTCCTCCTTCCCAAAAGATGGTTCAGTTCGAGCTACTCACAAATGTAGCTTGTTCATAGTGATGTCTATGCTCCTATGTAGACACCTTCTTTTGGGAACTACCTTTACTCTATGACTTTTACTAATGATTTCTCTAGGCATGAATGATTTTATCCATTGAAAGCAAATTCCAGGGATCGATTCACTATGCCTCACAAGCATATTTGGTTTTGCTTATATTTAGCATGTATTGGGCCCCAAACAGTAGATCTTGCTAGCTGGATCATTGATCAATTGTATCTAGCACAACAGAGATGGGAAAGGAAAAAAGTCATCCATGGATGTTGCACTCTCATGTGAATTGTGTATATGTGTTTGGGCATAGGACTTGCCTATAGAACGTGCAATGACAAGTGAAGAATTGAAGGCATTTAAAGGTACCACAAAGAAAGCCACAAAAGCTAGCAAGGGAGGGGCTAGAAAGCGCATGCGAGGATCCATCCCATGTTTGCAAGTCCCAGAGTCCCCATCACCTCAGCCATCTCCAGAGCAGTCACCTACGGAACCGTCTACGTTAGTACAACCCATTTGCATACGGCTGTCATGACCAATTATCACAAAAGGTAATACCAGTACCGTTACCTCTCAAGCAACCACCGTCAAGGAACCCACAACAACAGCAACAAAAATTCCCACCTCCATTAGTGCGGAAGTGTTTACTTTTCCTATACCCAACCTGGAAGCAAAACCAATGAATACCACGTTCGATTTTGAAATGCCGGACGTTTTTTCAAATTTCAATTTTTAGAAGGACAATTTTTCTCTCAAGAATATGAACGAACAAGTTACCCTACCACTCCCCCTAATCAACAGCAAGAGCAAGTGGTATCCAGTTCCGAAGAAGAAAGGATAGAAACTAACGATGACGATGGAGATGATGAAGCCAGCCAGGGCACTCATGACTATCAAGAGAATGTGCAGACTGATGAACAGGAACAACACACTGACACTCAGGGTGACACAAGCACTCACAAAGACAAAACATTTGAAGCCGCTGCTTATACACTAGCAATCAAAAAGCTATACCACACCATGGAAGTAGTGTGGGCACGCAGAAAGCTCTTTGAAGAAGAAAGCCAAGCACTTGTAGAACATGAACTCGCCACATGAGGCTTCGAAGAAGCATACATTCAAGGCTTCAGAGAACTGGTGAAGTCAGTAGGAACGGATGAAGCATTACGCTATTTGCAAAGAAAGCCACTACCACAATTTGACCCACACAGAATTTGCCTACTATCAAAACCAGGTCAATATATTCATGTACCAATGGATGCCCACTCTTCATAGTAGACCAGGGAAGCACGCCTTATACCTGAAGGTTATTTGGCAGAAGAAACGATCATCATCGACTCCCCGCCCCACACTTCTACTATAAATACCACCACTGTTGTCGAAGTAACCAACATATCGACCACTCCTCTTTCACCTCCTGTCCCTCCACTCTCTCTTGTACACCCTGCCTCTCCCAGACCATCCACATCCTTCGATAGTGCGATAGCAAAAGCCTTTGTTGCCTCAATTCCTCTCACCCTCTCTGCACCCACACAACTTAGCCTCCCTCCTCAAACTTCCACTCTTCTATCCAGCCCATTTCTCCATCCATCCATCCCTTCCTTCCCCATCCCTCGAAGACCCCTATTCCCATTTCCCCCTCCATTGACCTTCTCCCCTGTTTCACCTCCATGACCCACTGCATTTCCTCTTTTCCCTCTCCACCAAGCAGTACAAGAGACCCCATCTGTAAATTATATGGCAACCTTTGTAAATCCGGTATTCACACCCACTCACGCACCCACTATCACTCCACTATTCACAGTCACGGCACTCGACACCACGTCCAGTGACATGGACATATCACCACCCACTGCACCACCACTCACCTCATCCATTTCACCACCATATTTAGGCACATGACATTTTTCCACAGTCACCACTGCATCCACGTTACCATCCCTATTTCCCCTTCCCCTTGCATCGACACCCACACCCACAACATCTTCACTCACAACAGCATTAATATTATCACCCACAATCAACACCGCGTTCCGTCAAATGTTCGCATGCATGACACAAGTGAGAGATGAGTTTGCATCTCTTGGGACTAGTTACCAGATGCTGCAGCAGACCACGAATGACTTACAGTTGCAGCTAAATTCTTTAACTATTGAGAATGCCTCCCGTAACACCCACTTCTAGGAGCTACGCCAGGCCTACCATACACTAGAATTAGAAAGTGAACAGAAGACAAAAGAGGCCATCACTGATATTGACAATTTGTTAAGGGCTCAAACCATTCGCAATGCGACACTCACTAGAAACATGGGACTACTCAGACTCCACCTAGTCGCAGCCAAAGAAGAGAATCAACGCTTGCAGGAACAGAATAGAGAGAACCTTGAAGCTACTTTAGATCAACCGGATGAACCCTTGAGTCCCAATCGTTTCAAAGTTGTCCCCTCCGAATCCATGAAGATACTATTGGAAGATCATGTCAGACTACTAGAGGATTATGACAGTATGAATGAGGAATACCAGAAGCTCAAGGAGGAACACAAAATATTACAATTACGAGCACTTGTACAGCAAGCACCACCAGTGCCTACGGCCACATCTCCTGAGATCATCGAGGAACTCAACGCTTTACGGGCCCAAGTATTGACTCTTCAAACACAGATGGCAACATATGAAGCACCCCCTAGGCCAGATTCCCCACCGAAACTCCCCGCGGATGAGGAAACAGTGACTATCCGAGTGGAGGACACTTTTGAAGAAGCTTACGAACCCCAACCCATCCCAGGCGGACGTGTCACGGTCGAGGACCAGACCACATTTGAACTCCCTACCCCAGCGTGGATGAAGACTGTAGAAGAACTTGGCCGGACCCACTCAGCAAGGGTGGAAGCACAATTACACGCAATCGCCATGATCGAGGAGCATATTTTACAATCCCCTTATTTCGCTCACTTGGCCCCTCGCAGGTATATATCTGGGCATGAGCTACAATACAAGTCATATTTTATTTTAATGGCAGAATACCAATTGGCCATCGAAAAAGAGACAGGCAAGAAACCCTCCCATGCAACTCAGTTTGAGCTTGATGATTTGCCACCATACGCGCAGAGCGGAGAAATATTTCAACCAACTTGGCACCAGGAATTATTACAACAATACCCAGAAATGATGAGCACATGGGCCAAGGCACCACTCCATTTAAAAGTATAACCCATGTTGGGGACCGATACCACGATGCCGCTCTTGGAAGGCCTTTGCAATCAAAGTACAGAACAACAAGCAGTGCTAGGACTGGCTCAATTACCCATATTTCACTCCACCTCGTGGACCACCCACTGTAGGATATATGATGGCAACGATTCGCCACTGGATCCCTCACTTACAAGGAATGGATGATGTAGCCGCGCATATGACTGTCAAAATATTTGACATGATGCAGATAGTATTCAAAATCTTTCATCGTGCCAAGGCACCCCACGTGAACACCCCGGGATTCGAGCATGGCAATCAAGATTTAGCATATGATATGAGTACGACACCATCGCTCCGGGTGTGTTATGCCTGGCACTGTCGCATCAAATATCTACCGGCATGCTATAAAATGACATTCGAAGAGATGTTTACTACCGGTTTTTGGGAATACCATTCAGAGGTGTTCATCAATAGGCCCACCCATCTACTCCAACTATTTGCCCGTGAACAACTGGTGTACTCCACGCACTACAGACTCCCGCCATTAGAGGAACCTCAACCCATCGATTGGGAAAAACTAGAAGCAGATCTTGCACGAGTTATCCGCATTTCAGAGCACACCCTCGCTCACGACCTACTACAGAATTATATCCGACATACCCCACAACAAGGTTCTATCGAGGATGACAGAAGCAAGAGGGAGGGGGGTGTTGACAGTAGCCAGAGGCACAGAGGATGCGGAAGTATGTGAAGGCGGATCACAACGAAGTAGTGGGGAGCGAGGCAGATTAATTTTTCAAAGAAATATGTTTTTCAAAACTCCCAACACTGATTTTCATCACTCTTGTACCATATGTAACATAGAACAACCATTTTTTTGTAGCTCCATTTTGTGCAAGCCGAGGAGTCCTCGAGCTTGAGGAGCTTAGGTAGAACGAGCCTCCCAATTTTGGCCATTTTTAGACATTGTTTAAACCTTCAAATAGCACCTATAACCTATCTTTTAACTATGCCGGTCACTAGATGTGAAACCGGTCAAAACTAGTCTAGAATCTTTAAAAAGAGCTAGAGAGCTCATTTTTGAGGTTAGCTTGTATGAGTAGAGAGAGCTTAGAGCTATTTTGAGCTTGTAATTGAGATCTTGAGTAATAGAGTCTATTTTCCTACCTTCCATTGTGTCTTTCTTGCCTCTTCATTGTGTGTTTGTATGTGTGTGTGCATCCCTATGCTTCTCACCTTCACTCTCACTACATCTCACATTCACGATCTTCATATCACTCCTATCTCTTCCGTGGATTGACATTAAGGAGGTGGAGCTTCTTAACGTGGTACTTACCATTGTGCTAGAGCAACAATGTGACTTTTGTATATCTTTGTATTTTCAAGATTTACATTTTTATAAATCTCATTGTAAATAACAGACAGTTAATGGTTAGAAGAATTAGTTGTAGTTGAGACATAATTGATCTATTTCTCATAGTTAGATAGGTATGTGTCACAATGAGAAGCACTATAGATTATGGACAAGAGTTCTTGTAGAAGACACTTTGATAGAGACTACTTACAATGTTATCTTCCGAAAGGTCTTTCCAATGATATTCTTTGTTCCTTATATGTTTATCTTAATTACATGCATTTTTTATGTAATTGTGGAGTGAAGTGTGCTTGTTTGTGCAAGTATTCGTATGATGTTGGGAGTAGAAACCTAGATTTTTGATATATTTATCAATTTTTTTCATTCCTTGAATTATGTTTGGATTATTGACAATGTATCGTAAATCATTTGATGACCACGATGCGATGGGGTTTTGATATTCTGAATTAAGATTAGAAGAAATTTTTGTATGTTGAAGCCGATGGAGGTCGATGATGCCAACTTGTTTTGATACATGTTTTTCACACTTTAAGAAAGAACGAGAAAATTTAACCATATCAAGGTCATGTACTACCGTATGAAGGTCATCTACTATAGAAGTTTGCAAAATTTTGGACAACACAATTATGAGGAGTTTGTGTATCCTAGAGTGATTACTCTCATTAGTGGAGATAGGCATGATGAAACCCTTGGATTTTGGAGTGGAGTTGGGGTCCTCTGCATTTGCTCTAGGCAGAGCAGTTGCAAGGGAAGCCAGTAGCACCAAGAGAGGATTCTATGTTAGTTTCTAGGTTGAAATGTGGTCAAGAAGTAAAGGAAGAAGTGGAATTTTCCCTTTCATAACCATAGATGAGGAGTGGCATTGTTGAAAAAGTCTTATGGTAGTTCCAAGTCAGAGAATGTTTGGAATGCAGTGTAACTGCTTTAGTGGGAAAATGGACAATCGTTCAGATGTTCATGTGTGACTATTTTATACACACTATGACCTGCTAGATGATGCTCAAAAGTGCCAAGTCTTTCAAGTTGCACTAGGTGGTGAAGCAGTCAAATGGTTAATCGGGCTTGCCCCTAATCAGTTTGCAACTTATGATGCCTTCCATATAGATTTTCTATAGAGATTTTTCAAAGCCAAAAAAACTAGATAGCTTTTTATTACATTGTAGTATATGGTCTAGCAAACTACTTAGAATATTGAGGACTATGCTTCCTTATTCTGAATTACGGTTGATCCCAGTGTGAGAATGCCCTCTAGATGAGGTGGTACAAGGGTGGTTCATTGAAGGTCTCAATCCTATGTCAAAGGAGAAAATTTTCTTTATGCCCTAGATGGTATGCAAATGTTGGATCATATTATTGATGCTACCAAACAATTAAAATGGAACCTAAAGGTAGCTAACCCATTTTTGTTGTGGACTGCAAAAGTTGCATCCTTGACATCCTCTGTTGGGGTAAATGATCCTCGTTCCACTTTGATTGCTTCAAAGGATATTTGGCACATGTGAGAACTACACTGGCAAGTCATTGAAGAAGCTTACATATGATGGAGGGGGATATTATTTCTCCAAAGATTTTGATGAATACTTTTAGGATAAAGACATCAAAAGGGAAGTCACGACTAGGTACTCTCCTCAACAAAATGGTGTTGCTGAAAGGAGAAACAAAACCATGGAACAACCAGGACTATGCTTGAAGAAAAGAAGTTACCACACTATTTATGGGTGGAATCAATGTCTACTGTAGTATATCTTGTCAATAGACTACCATCTAAATCACTTCAAGGTATGAATCGCTATGAATCTTGGAATGGTAGAAGGCCCATCTTAGGTCATTACAAGGTTGTGTTCATTGGCTATGATTCAACTCAAATGGGCTACAAATTTTGCAATAAAACTACAAAGCAATCCACAACAAGCAAGAACATTGTATTTGAAGAACACAGATCATGGTATGCAGAAGATAAGCAAAAGGTAAAGTTACCCTATCACCTTGATACAAATTTTCTACCATTAGATAGTAAGCATGATGCACAAGTGCAAGACTCCAGAAGTGATTCAGAAGAAGAACAAGAGGACAAAGAGAGAGACTACAAACTATGGAAATCAAGAGGGAATGCCAAGATACAAGAATGTGGAGAATGCTACAAACATGCTCTTAGGAGATCAAGAAGGAATAGGAGACAACCTAAAATTTGGGTCCACCACCCTCTCCTCATTGGCCAATTGTTAATCAACCCTTAATCTAAAAGGCCCAAGGAGGGTTCATTTTTTTGCCTAATGTTCATATATGGGTAGGATCAAAGGATGATAGGAGAAGTACATCAGGATTTCTAGCATTTGCAAGATTAGAACTTGTTTCTTGGAGTTCAAAGAAACAACATACAGTAGAACTCTCCTACACTAAAGTTGAGCACAGAGGCTAGACAATAGCCACACAATATGATATAAGGTTAAAAGAGTTGTATGCAGATTTAGGACTTGTGAGCTCCAAACCTCATATTTTTGGAGACAATTTGAGCTCAATACACCTTGTAGCTAACCCTTTGTACCATCTAAGAACTAAGCATATAGAGGTTCATTATCACTTTATTAGAGAAAAAATCTTATCAAAAGAGATTAATGTGTCATTTGTTCCAACAGATAAAAAATTGGCAGATATGATGAAAAAGACTCTAGATGGAGTAACACTTCGCAGATTCAAAGATATTGCATGTATAGAAGCCATTACAGATTGAAGACTCAAACATGTGCTGGGGATGTAAGGGTCATGTGACCTTACCCCTATATTCATATACATATATCATTTATAGAGCATTGCCTCAAGAGATATCC
This sequence comes from Ceratopteris richardii, assembly GCA_020310875.1. Lineage (NCBI taxonomy): Eukaryota > Viridiplantae > Streptophyta > Polypodiopsida > Polypodiales > Pteridaceae > Ceratopteris > Ceratopteris richardii. The sequence goes on along the minus strand of CM035417.1, from coordinate 118,628,227 downwards.
TTATGTGGGTTTCGATGCTCCCATGCATGTGTGTGCATCTATCCTCTCTTCTCTCTCCTTCGATCTCCTCCTTCCTCCTCTTGTTCTAGACACCAAAGCTCTTCATTGGTATCAGAGCTTACTGAAGGTTGGTCACAAGAGGGGAATGTGTAGGTCAGCACCTCTTAACACGTGTTCAGTATTTTGGCCATACTCAAGCTAAGAAGTTTAGATTGGTGTGTTTTAAAGTTATGTGCATAGTTGAGACAAAGGGCTATAACTTCACAAAACATGGTGCAAAACCTAGTTTGGAGTTCTAAATCGTGAAAATTTTTAAAAACGGAGACTGATGTAGAAGACTAATCTACAATCACTTGGACAATAGGCCAGTTTTTGGGCTGTAACTTGAGTTTACACATCATATTGAAGTGATTTAAATTTCTACATATAGCTTGGAAAAGAAGCTACAACGTTGTAGAAGAACACAAATCTGGGTTCTGAGTGCAAGTCACCAAAAAAGAAAAATACAGAGTAGTTGTGCCACAAGTGAAGGTGAAATTGATAGCAGATGTTTGTTTTGTGTATATCTTGAGCTACACACCTCCGATTGAGGCGTTCTATATATCCTTGCATAGCAATAAAGAGTTCTTGATATTTGCTGAAGAGTGAAAGTCCAAATTGAGAGGTTATCATCTCTAAAACAACAAAACATAGAGTAGCATATTTTGACCACAATAACCCTAATTGTTTTTGGAGGTTCATTTTGTTGTGGAACTTCTTCGAGGGATATTTTTTGGTGTGCGAGCTCTTATTTTTAGAGCTTGAAGGCATTGTCCATGTATGATCACTGTGGTAGCTCCTTTGTATGAGAGTAGAGCATGATCTTGTCACGTGTTTGGCATGTGAGATGACATTCTAATATACCTTCTTTTTTGAGGTTTATGTCATCATGAGTTTGATCATAGCATTGTCAGTGGATGTATAGTGGCCTTTTGGTCTCTATCTCATTTATGCCATTTGGATATGGATTAGCTTGCTGGTTGTACACATTTTATGAAAGTTGATTTTGGATCTTGGCTAGTGCTTGTATTCTTGTTTTTATGCAAGTACATGATCCAGATTGGAGCCTCACTTACACATCCATTTGTCACCTTGATCGGCTATTATTTTAGCATATGGTCATTGATTTGATATCTATTTGTCAGTGTGGTTCTTGGCATATGTGGGTGGTGATTCCCACATGGTTATTTTGGTTCGAGAGTCCATTTTGCAAAGGAGGCTATCAAAACTTTATCAGTTTTTATTCTAGATAGATAGTCTAGTAGATTCTTTATGATTGTGAGATAGATTTGGACTTTACTTATCTCCATTCGCTTGGACTTGGTCACATGTTATCCGTGACAGGTTGGACCATCTTGCAGAATTCATTCTTGAGTGGGAGGTGTATCACCATTGTATTGGCATGTATTGCTATCAATTTTTTGGCATATGTATTTGCCATTATCTTTGGTTGAATCAGTGGTAGGTGGTGATAGGTTACTCATTATTCATTTGTTATTGGTTATCTTGTTTGATTGCTCAATTTACAGGGGATAATCTATCAAATTTTTTCTTGGATTCTTTCACATCTACTTGATCAGTTCAAAGACTTGGTGAGCAGGCTTATGCCCATGGTTTTATGTGCATGCTAGATGCATGGTTATGTGACATGTGGTTCACATGGTTTATTCTCCAACTAGATATTTTATGATGTAAGTTATGCATATGGATATACAGGTGTGATTCTATCGAGGATAGAGTATTATTTCTAGTCTCTTGTTATATGTATAGGCTCTTGGATTACCAGCATGGTGTCTTATGGGTTTGATGGCACTGACTTTCGGAGATGGAAAGCTCAGATGTGGCATACATTGATTCGTGCAAGGTTACACATGTATGTGCATAGATATGCACAGAGGCCTTGTGACATGTCTGATTATGTATGGTTGGATATGGATGCATTGGACAACTCTACTATCTGATTATAACTTGTGGATTCTAAATATGAGTTTGTTATGTATGAGGAGACGAGTAGTGCATTATGGCAGAGACTACAGGATATGTATGTGAGTCCATTGGCTCATGTGAAACATAGATCACATCAATAGCTTTGATGTTGGCACTACGGACGTGAGGGAGATATTGACAATGTTGCTTTAGGCGGATGCGACAATAATGTCAGGGATATGCACGTGATACATGTCAGCTAGTGATTTCAAGAGAGTCTATGGCAGTTGATTATGCTAGTGAGGGTGATATCACTTTCTCCCATTTTTCATCCTAGGATTCCTCTTGTTCATTGGATAGCACATATATGGATTGGTTGCTTGATGCATTATCCAATTTTTATATTACTCTATATCGTGAGTGGTTTTGTCGATTCTCAAGTGAGAGTCGTGGATGTGTGCACATACCTGATGGTATGACATATGACATTGAGGGTGCACGAGATGTATGCCTTATGCTACCTAGTGGAGCATCACTTATGCTTACACATGTATGCTATGTGCCTTCATTCCCTATCAGCTTGATTTCAGTTAGCCAGTTACAGGAGAGAAGATGTTATGCATTTCTTAGATGAAGCAACGACCTTCTCTGATACCAATTGTTGGAGATAGACGTCTGCGGAAGCACGCGAACATCACAAGGAAGGAGAAGAATCTTGGAGCACAACACACAATACTGAATGTATTACTAGAGAAAGTACAAAGATAAGTAGCCCATTAGGGCAATAGGCATATATACAAGCTCGGGGAAAAAAACCTCCTAAAGAGGGAAGAAAGTGCCCCTCGCGGTCCTAGAGTGTTCACACACATCACTACCTAAATATATCAACAACAACGACCATTTGATGGATCATATGAACCATAGCTTGTAATTGGTTGATCATTAACCATTGTAAAAGTTCTTTTACTTGAGAGAATCTTCCAAGACCATATATCTCATGGAGTTAGGAGAATAATGAGTTACAAATTTCTCATGAAATAATATCTCCTCATTTAGAGGAATCACTTTTAGGTGGAGACTTATTTGAATTTCAAATTCAAATTTGAAGAGAGTCATTATAAAAGGGACTTGTAAACTCGCAGTCTCTGTGGCCTCTCTTTGGAGCTCATTTTCTGATCTTTTTGTATAGGTTTAGGAGCATACACTATAGCTCACTCATCCCACTATCATTGGGCATAATCATAATGCCAATGATCTTGTAAAATCATGTGTTATAATACATACATTTCATTGATCACATCTGTTGACTTCTCTGCTATGACTTCACAGAACAGTGACCTTTGCTTGATCATATCTCCGTGATTTTTTATCCATTTTTCATGATCTATAGCTTATTGGAACCAGTTCAATTTAAGCTGTAAAAATTTGAAAACATTTTGTTCAGGCAATTTGGAGAAATCCGTGTCAAAGTGCTCTCTGGTTATTCTATCCCCGGTCCCTAAAAAGTCGGGGGTAAGCATCCAATTGCTAAAGTGATTGCTCACTGTATCGTTTATCATTTAAAGTGATTTCACTTGTGGTAATTAGCTATCTAAGCTAATTAGATATCCTCAAAAGGATTTTTATCAATTGCTATTTTACTGTGAGCATTGATCAAAATATCTAAGAGGTGTGTGTACCAAAATAGCAAGTTTTTTATCACTAGCCATTTGAGAAGTTATCTGTTTTGATTCAAGTGTTTGAGGGACCAAATCCAAAGTAGATAGGTACTTATTTTGTGTCATTTGCAAGCTAAGAGGGCCTACTACATAACCCTAAAGTGAAATAGGGTAGGTACAAAGCAGGTTTTGGTATTACCACCTCACTTCCTTGAGCTATCCATCCATCTCTTCCAACAGTGGTATCAGATCAAGTTGAGGTAAAATGGGAGATGGTTTCCCTTCTTTTATTGATAAATTGGATAGGAAGAATTATCAAGCATGGTCCTTGAGGATGAAGACATATCTACAAGGAAGGAGTCTCTATGGATACATATCAAGAGATGAGGAGATGCCCATATTCAGGAGCAAAGGACAACCTACAAGGGAGGAGCTTGAACGACTCAACTCATGGTGTGCCAAAGATGCTTTAGCAAGGTCATATCCACTTAACTCTATCTTTGGCTTGCTTCTTCCACACATTAGGAAATGTAAAACTTCCAAAGAGACTTGGGATACATTGTCTTCATACTTCCAATATAAGAGCTAGAAAAAATATATTGTGGATTGAGTTTACCACTCAAGGGAAGCAACCTAAGAATACATACACATGCATACAAATACATGCATATGTACATACATACATGCATTCATACACACTATATATGGGGCTGTGTTGTTCAAACACACTAGTAAATCTATAGGTTTCTTGAAACATTGGGAGCAACCACCGCAAGTTTATGTAGGTTGCTTAAGCTGAAAGAATAGAGTTGATAGACACTTGCAGGTGTTGTTGGCTAGTGTTTAGGCTGTGAATTCAGCCTTTAAGTACCATCTTACTATAGATATTGAGAACATACACACTATGCACTCTTATGTGAATATCCCTTATGTACTTCCATGTGGTCATTGTTGGAGCAAAACAATCTCTTAAATTCATCTTCATTGATATCTAGTTTGTTCGGCCATAAAATAGCTTTGTAAATTCTTGCATATGATCATTATGTAGGGTTAATGTGACTCATAGCTTAGAACTTCTTATTTTTCAACTCATAAAAGAAAAAAGAATGTAAGTAGACAACTTGCATCTCTCCTTGAATCAAGGAGTTTTACTACATTAGAAAATATGCACATGATTTTATCAACCAATCAACAACCTACCTACCTTAATTTTAGGAAAGAAAGTGGTGAAAATTTACCACTAAAGTCACTATATACATACCCATCATTTTAATGAAAATTTGGGGCAACTCTATCACGTACTGTTGTATTTTTTTGTGTCGACCCCTTATATGTTCATGCTCCTCTCTCTTTACTTTATCAATAGTATTAATATTCTCTCCATTTCACAAATCTTCTGATATGATGGAGAGTATGCACTCTGCCATGATCAATCGCTGCTGCATGTAGTATTTTGCAAAGGCCTATCTTAACTCATACGATCAATCATCATTGAAGATTGAGTTTGCTTCAGTTCGTGAATCAGTTAACGTACAGAGCATGAAGCACTCAAATTATTTGCTCAGTATCCAATATTTAAATTAGAAGGATCGTTCTCAGAGGCTAATCATGAGGCGCACCTCCTAATCAAAGTAGTATGCATGATGGATTTGACTGAAGTCCAATTTCTATTGATGGATTCATAGTTCAATATTTTTGAAGATGACCTATTCATAAACAAGCACACTATATGTCATTTCTTCAAGGCACTATACAATTTCACCTTCATAATTTAGCTCATTCTTTTCATCGTACTTCTTGGAGAGCTCATGTATGGTATGCGCTTAAGAGATATATGGAGCTATTGGGTCATGATTGTTGAGACCATTAATATCACAATTGCTTATGGAACACATTTGAGTATATGATTATCATTTATTGCAATAACAAGAAGAATTGAAGCTATTCTTACCTTGTTTGCTTCTCCATCCATGTTTTCATGCATGTGAGTCTATAGCTTCATGCTATTGCAACTCACTTCTACAGTGGTATCATAGCCATCCAGAGCCATACAGAGCCATCGAGAGCTACTCCAAGTCTTCAACAACCCTCTTCAACACTTCATTATTTGGCATTTTTCTACGGAGCAAGTGGATCAACACTCATTGAAGGAAGGTATTCAAATCGGCTTATGAAGAGAAGAATTTGAAGAAATGATTCCAACTACATCAACGGCCTATGCTATGTGTGCTACATGCTACACATATGTTACATGGATTCAACTCAAAGTGGACATACAAGTGCATGCAGCTTGGTGGTTTCTATTGGAAGATATTTATGTGAGAGATTATATGATCATGCTTATGATCACCTTTTAAAGTCAAGTCTCTTGATTTATTCATACTTATGCATCATTTGACTTCATGATTACTCAATTTAATCTTGTTATGTTATGGCTATATGATTTGTAACTTGAAGAGTACTTGAGGCCTCAACCAAGCACTTCATTGCATACTACACTTGCTATACTTGAGGCATATACAAGCTTATGTTCATGAAGCTTTTAGTAAACACATTTGACTACATAACTTACCCATATTGGCAATCAAGGGGAGTGTGAAGCAATTGGTTTTGCTCCATGATATTAGAAGCAATATGTTTTAGGATGGAAGATAATACATGATGCAGGTTTACTTTCTTGCAACATCAACCATGGAAGAGGATGAAGAAGTTTCAAGCCCTCGAGCTACACTTGCAGTTCAAATTGCTATACAGAAGCATCAAGGAGAATGAAGAATATTCTTCCACCAAGTGACCCTCAAGCATGTGTCCAAGATTATTTATGTTGGAATCTTTATGAAACCATATTCTTGGAAAGTATTTCCATTGTATCTCTTGCACCAAGCAATTGAGATATCATATGTATGATATACTCAATTGAACAATTCAAAGAAGAGCAAGGATTAAGCTATCTCTCATATACAATATGTTGTTAGAATGTATTTCTATGATTACTATGTTAGGTGATGATTGAAGCTTGGAAGATGATTCAAGCAAAGTCAAAGGCCGTGAAGCAATGCATTGAAGAATTGGCATCAATGAAGACAGCGTCATCAAACTATGAAGAAAGCATAGAATGAAGATGAAAGCTCAAACGACTTAACACTAGAAGATCATTTTCAAGAAGACAAAGAAGGGTTGGAAATCAAAGCTCAAGGCAAGGCTCATCATCAATTACAAATGATTTCAAAATGAAGATATCAAGAAGGTCTACACAACCTACAAAGCCAAAGGATCAAATTGATGGTAAAATCAAACGCTCCTATTCACAAGTTCCTAGTGATTGAGGATCAATTAGTTCATTTCAAGAAGGCATTTTTCCATTAAAGTACTCATTTGCTATTGTTCATCAATTTGGTATCTTTCTTGATAGTATTTCATTTCTCATGATCCTTGTGCACTTAAAACCATGGTTAGGATTATTGCTTTTATAGTTCTATCTTGAGGAATATCCATTCTTTAGCATCAAAATCACTCTTAAGCCTTCTCTTATCACATGAAAGATTATCACTATTGTAAAGTGAATCTCTATCATTTACTCTTGTATCACAAAGAAGATCTCATAGATCTTATGTCCATTGATATGTACCTCGTAAAGCTCCACATTATCTTTATTGAGTTATGAACACAAAGCAAGACATTTGTATTTGTAATTTAGTGCTATTCAAGCACATCAAAAGATTGTATTTGTAGCTAAGTTCTATCTAAACACTCTTTCATCATTAAAGAAGATTAAAGAAGAAAAATTCAAGTGACCGAGGCAAAGACCATGGACGTCACCACTCAAGGAAGCTCATTATGAAGCTGACCTATCTACATCAATTAGAAGAATCAAAGAATCAAAAGCAAGAAGAAGAAGAAAGTGCATTCACGCACTCAAATGAAGACTTCCTCATCATAGGAAGAAGAAGATAGTGCATCTGACACACTTGAAGATGATGATGAAGACTTCCTCACAAAATGAAGAAAAGAAAAGTGTATTCAACATGTTTAGAAAAAGGTAAAACATTAATTCAATCTACTTGCAAAAATATAAGCACCCTAGATGTGCTATCATAAGTCATTGTGACTTACATTCACAGCAAAGTTGTATAGACTCTCACTTATAAAGAGTCATTGAAAGGCTGCATATTATCACACACATTGAATCTTATGTAAAAGCAAGTAAAGCACTCAAATCCCCTTCATTACCAACCATTGTAAATTAAAAAGTTGATCACATATACAAGTGGTGTGAGCACTTGTTTCTATACATAGAAGGTGAAGACAAAATGGAGTTTAATCAAGAAGCTAGGATCTTGATTAGCTTCATTTCTTTATGTAAAAGAAGTCATCAAACAAGTGAAGGAATAGAATCCCTCTAGAGCTAGAGCAATGCTCGCTCCAAGATGAGTGAGAGAAAACACAACCTCTGAACTTTGCATTTGGACAAAGCTAAGTTGTTATACACAAATGGCAAAAGCCATAGATAAAGCACCTTTGTAGCTTTGTAACTTGTTTGGAACTTCCATTATGTATTATGATGAAAAAGAGCTCATGTATTCAAGATCTTATACTTCCTTATTTGGAGTACTATTTAAAAGATATATCTTTCAAAGATCACATAAACGCATTCTCAAATTGCAGGGGAGATATTCTTGAAGAAAGGTTCTACATCAACATGAAGCATTCAAAGGAAGAAGACTTATCAACCAAAAAATGGAGCTATTTTTTAAGCAAAGGACAAATTGAAGATCAACTACATGGAGCAAAGGACTAGATCAATGGACTACATCAACTCATGAAGAAAAGACATCAACAAGAGGAGGAAAACTAGTCTACTACAAAGAAAGTTTGAAGACATCAACATATGGAAATCAAAGACACTTCAAAAGGAGTAGAAAAGCTATTCTACATTTGAAGAAGATTCAACTCTCAAAAGCAATTTCAAGGATCTATCTACACTAAGGCCAAGGAGGAACATCATCAAAGGAGCTATTCACAAAGAGGAACATCATTAAACACAATGAAGAAAGGACTACATCAAGGTTTCCAAAGTAAGATCACATGGAGGAGCCATTATTTCAAACAACCAAGAACTACATTAGCAAAAGAGATTTCAAGATCACGTGGAGAATTACTACTTCAAAGGAACTACATCAATAAAAGATTTTTACATGGAGAAGCCTTACTTTGACAACTAAGGACAACATCATTGTGAAGGACCTGTAATTCCTAAGAAGAATATATCTACATCAACATTATGAAGATACATGAAGCAAATTGAAGAAGAAGGAAGAAAAATCAAGGATGCATAGAAAGGAAGAAAAGCCACATCAAAGGGGAGATAGAGAATATAAAAGAAGGACAAAAAAAGCAAAAGAGAGAGAGAAGAACACATAAAAGAGCTAAAGATGAATTTAAAGATTGGAGGGGAGCTGTTGGAGCAAAACAATCTCTTAAATTCATCTTCATTGATATCTAGTTTATTCGGCCATAAAATAGCTTTGTAAATTCCTATGTTTGATCATTATGTAGGGTTAATGTGACTCATAGCTTAGAACTTCTTATTTTTCAACTCATAAAAGAAAAAAAAACATAAGTAGACAACTTTCATCTCTCCTTGAATCAAGGAGTTTTACTACATCAGAAAATATGCGCATGAATTTATCAACCAGTCAGCAACCTGCCTACCTTAATTTTAGGAAAGAAAGCGATGAAAATTTATTGCTGAAGTCACTATATAAATACCCATCATTTTAATGAAAAGATGGGGTGATTCTGTCACATACTATCGTATTTTTTTGCATCGGACCCTTTATGTTCATGCTCCTCTCTCTTTACTTTATCAATAGTATTAATATTCTCTACATGTTGCAAATCTTTTGATATGATGGAGACTGATCATACAATTCAGTACATACATGATCAATCACTACCACACATAGTATTGTGCAAAGGTCTATCTTAACTCATATAATCAATCATCATTGAAGATTGAGTTGGCTTCAATTCGCGAATCAGTTGACGAATCAGTCTTAGGTTATCTTTTCATACTTTATTATTTTTCGAATATGCTGATAAGATTGCACCTGTGTATGTGAATTCTAAATGATGAATATCATATATCTCATAGTGGAATAGAAAATCTTTCTCGTTTTTTCTACTTATATGTGTTATCTTTCTCTGATTTTTCATTTTGCGAGCATTGTCAATATGGAAAGCAAACTAGGAATGTGCACAAGACGGACATAGTCTTCAATTCAGCCTTTAGATCTTGTTCATATAGATGTGTGTGGTTTTATGCCCACAAGTTCATTAGGTGGTTCTCTTTACTTTGCCACTTTCATAGATGATGCTACTAGAGAAGTCTGGGTATATCCTATAAAACCAAAGGATGAGTTATTCCCTACTTTTAGAAAATGGCTTTCTTCAATTGAGACTGAAAAAGAAATAAGCTTAAGGCTTTATGTTCAAATAATGGAGGTGAGTATACCTCACATGAATTCAACCTTTTCTGTCACTCTAGAGGAATTCGTAGAGAATTTATAGCTCCTTATATCCTAGTACAAAATGGGGTAGCTAAAAGGATGAATAGAACTATTCAAGATAGAGTAGTTTCTATGCTGCATCATGTAAACCTTTCACAAGGCTCTTGGCTAGAAGCAGTATTAACTACAGTTCATGTGATTAAGCTTTCATCTATTACTACCAAAGGTTTGAAAGTGGCACACGAGTTATGGATAGGGAAGCCACCATATTATGATCAGCTTCGAGTTTTTGGGTGTGGAGAATATGTTCATATAGATATTCAAGAGGATGTTTGATCAAATAAGTTTGCAAATGTTCTACTTCAACAACCATTGATACGCTCTACACATGTCTCACATCCATCTGATAGATATGTTCCAAGTTTGGATTTTTTTAATGCTAATAGATGTTGGTGAGCCTTCTCGCCATGGGAGTAAAAGATGCATTATACTTACCAGTCTGTTGTTGGTAGTCTCATGTATGCTATGGTAACTACGAGACCATATATGTTGAATCATGGCAAGAACCATTGGGAAGTGATCAAGATGATCTTAAGATATCTGAGTGGCACTAAGGCCAAGTGTCTATTCTTGGGTAGAGGGAAATCATCCATTATTGGTTACACAGATTTTGATTATGCTAGTTGTATAGACAATCGTAAGTCTACATCAGGGTACATTTTTCATTTTGTTGGAGGTGTTATCTCTTGCAAATATCATCTTCAAGAATGTACAATTGTTTCCACTATAGAAGTAGAGTATATTGCAACAAGTGAGGCATGTAAGGAAGCATTGTGGATTTCTCGTCTTGCTTGTGACATGGGTCTACTTCTGCATGTACCTCATTTACTCAGTGATAGTCAGAGTGCCATTGCATCGGCTAAGAATTCGGTCTACCATGCAAAGACCAAGCACATTGAGGTGAGGTATCACCTCATTAGAGATTTCTTAGCCATTGAGTGCATTATTCTTGAGAAGGTTCATACTCAAGATAATGTTGCACATGCTTTGACTAAAGCTCTACCACATGATAGCTTTTGACACTATTGTCACTTGATGGGGGTTACTTGATTCATTACCTTACACAATTACTTGTATACTATGTAACAGGCCCATCAGGTGGGAGGTATAGTTTGTATAGTTACACTCATGTATTCTTTATCATTTTTTATTTTTCTCCCATATTCACTTTGGCCATATTGGCCTTTAGTGGGAGATTGTTACTATTTTTGTCCATGTACACATCACATACATGCATACATACAAAGGTCCATACACACATGCATGCATACACATGCACATACACATGCATGCATACACATGCACATACACATGCATACATAGATACATCCACACACATACACACACATCACACACATCACATACGTGCATACATACATACACACATGCATGCATGCACATACATACATGCATACACACACAATAGGGACTTGCATCCTCTATGTTTTTTAGCCCCTTGGTTATGTGCAGAAAGGGTATGAAAGCAAAGTGCACATGTTAAAGAAGGCATTGTATGGATTGAAGGAAGCAACATGTGCTTGGTATGAGAAGCTATATGCCTACTTATTACATATGGTTTTCAAAATAGTGCAGCTGAAAGCACCTTTTATGTAAAGTGTGTAGATGATGTATTAAGTTAACAAATGGCACGAAGGTTAGCATATCTTTCACTGGTTATCTGGTATCTAGAAGCTTATCTTGTTTTATCCCGGGGGGGGGGATTAGTAATGCTAGATTTACATGCTTTTTATGGCTTATATTGGTCTAATTATCATAACACTCCTATGTACACGAGTGGTTTTTTTCTTCATGCTTGTTAGCTCATCCATATCTTGGTTCATCAAGAATGGACCTAATGTGGACATTTCATGTTGTGAGGTTAAGTATAGGGAAGCTTTTAGATCTACTTCTGATTGTTTGCGGCTTAGATGCCTTATGGATGACTTGGGTGTTATCTGAACTTTCACCACAACCATATTTAGTAGAAATTGGAGCACATTAGCAATTTTGAGGTACCTATTGTTCCATGCTCACATTCAAAACATTGAAGTATACTATCATTATGTGTGGGAGATACAATAATCCACTGGAGGGATAAGTTTGGCCTATGTGCCCATAGAGGATAATGTTGCAAACTTTTTAGAAAGGCTTTTCCTCATGAGAAATTTGGAGTTTTTCACAAAGACTTTGGGCTTATCCTTGAAAGAACTTGGAGAAGCTTGTAGGAGGTAGAAAAGTGAGTTACAAAGCGACAATGTTTGGTCCAACCAACCAACACAAGACCAACCCTTGAGCGTATGGAAACTCAAATAGACCTTATAGGCATGCAATAAGTGCAATATAATGCACTATGAACTTTTAAGAATCAAGGAGAAAGAGTCGATACAAAATAGATAGGTTTGTGCATTGACCAACTCAAAAAACTTACTATCTTTGGATGAGACAGTCAACTTCAAATGCTCATAGCAACCAACATGATTACAAATAGAAAAACTCCTTTTGGAGGAGTGATACACATAGGGTTGAGTGTATAGAATGCACAAGAGTACAAGGAATAAGAAAAATATGCTTTTCGAATGAACCTGACACTCAATAGTGGTACCTCCTATTTTTCGAGAATGTGCAGAGATAGACCTCCAGATAGAAAAATTGAGATTTCTCCCACATTAATGAGTTAAACGTTTTTGAAATTTATACACATGAATTAAACACTAATATTGTTCCTATGAAGTCCTTTGCTATCCAATTTGGAGCTTTGTAGAGAGAGTAGCAACCTCTACAAGCTTATTATTGTTGAAGAAGATGATGTAGAAAAATGAAGGAGCAAGACAATGATGGCCACAAGTGTATGTATATTGCTTCCATTTGATGTACAAGTGATTTGAAGTCTTTATGTAGACTCTTGAATTTCTCCAAGAATTCTACAGGTGGATTTTGAATTCAAATGAAGGCATGATTAGTTGTTGGAGGGAATCAATTCACTTTCCTATAATCTAGGAAAAGTGAAGATCTATTTTGATCCACTTTTAGCTGATTGATTGATTCATTGATTGCAACTCAACCACCAAAAATTCATGGAATTTGGGATCTGGTTTTATCCTTTTAAATGTGTAAAGCTCTAGGCTTTTACAATGGTAAATGATCCATGAAAAACCTTTTAAAAAAATATAATAAATGAGCATAGGTAAAAGAACGCTTCAATGGATATTTTGGCATAATCCAAACCATAACGTTTTTGATGTAGATCAAATCCACCTCAAGCATAGTGTAAGATTGATGTTCCAACAACTCTCCCTCAAACTAAAGTATGCTTGAGTCTTCATTATCTAATAGGTTGAATACCTGCCATTGATTTAAATACGCAAAGATTTATTCCATCAAGTGCCTTCATCATCATATATGCTACTTGCTTTGCAGTTGGAACAAAAGGAATGTCAATCTCCTTTGCCATGAGCTTCTCCCTGATGAATTGGTAATGAACCTCTATGTGTTTGGTTCTTGCATGGAAAATAGGGTTTGCTGCTAGATGCATGGAACTTACATTATCCCCAATATGTGAGGTTTGGAACTAACAAATCATAGATCTGTATACAATGCTTTTAACCATATTTCCTCTTGAGTTGGTATGGTCGAAACTCCATACTCTGCTTCAATTGAGGATAAAGCAACTGTTGGTTGCTTCTTGGAACTCCATTACACTAGCTAACTTGCAAATGCTAAGTAACTAGAGGTACTTCTTCTATCATCCTTAGCTCTTGCCCAGTCTACATTTGAATAGATTTTGATATCCAAATTTGAAGAGTAAGGATATAATATACCTTCATTGATTGTACCTTTGAGACACTTAGGTACTCTCTTAGCTACATCCATGTGTGATCTACTTGGAGAGTGCATGAATTGGCTTAGCACTCCTATGCTATATGAGATGTCTACTCTTGTATGAGTAGCATGTATCAAGCTACCTACCAAGCTTTGATATTCTTTAATGTCTTCAATTTTCTCACCTTCATAAACACTAAGTTTATGATTCATCTCCAAGGGTGTATATGCAAGTTTAGTGTTCTGCATTTTGAACTTAACAAGTAGATCGTGAATGTATCTCCTCTGAGTCAAATACATTCCTTCAACTATGTATATCACCAGCATACCTAGGATATATGTGAGCTCATGTATACCTCTTCACTTATCCAACCATTTAGAAATGCATTTTTTACATCAAGTTGGAGGAGTCTCCAATTTCTTATAGTAGCTACACTTATCAATGTTCTGATTGTAGTCATCTTTGCAATCAGTGAGAATGTTTCCTCATAGACTATACCATGAGTTTGTGAGCATGCTTTCGCAAATAATCTTGCCTTCTACCTACAAACTGATCCATCTGAGTTTCTTTTAACTTTGTAAACCCATCTGCAACCAGTTACCTTTTGATTGGATGACATTGGAACCAAATCCCAAGTATCGATGTCCTTCAATGCATCTATTTCTTCTTTCATGGCCTTTTCCCAATTAGGGTTCATTTTGCCTCCTCATAGGTTGAGGGTTCCTTTGAAATTGAGTCTTTTGCCAAGTAGATTGAATGTTTTGTAATAAATGTGGAATCATATCCATACCTTTTTGGTTGTTTCTTCTCTCTTGTTGATCTTCTAGGAGCTTGCTTAGAGCATTCTCCACACTCTTGCATCTTTGCTTTGCTTCTTGACTTACATAATTTTTAATCCTTTTCCCTTTCATCTTGGTCATCATCTGCATCACGACTTGGATCCTAGACCTGTGTATCATGCTTGCTTCCTAATTGATGAGAATCAGAATCAAGATCATATCGTAGAGTTACCTTTTGTTTGTCTTCATCATACCAAGACCTATGCTTTTCAAACAAAACATCTCTACTTGTAGTGAATTACTTGGTTGAAGGATTATAGAACTTGTAATCCATCTGAGTTGAGTCATAGCCAGTTAACACTGCCTTTGTTGCCCTTTCATCTAGATTACATCTTATTTGTGATGGTACATGAACATAAGCTAAACAACCAAACACCGTGCAATGTCCAAGACTAGGTTTTCTTCCATGCCATGCTTCATAAGGATTCATACCTTGAAGTGATTTGGATGGTAGTCTATTGACGAGGTACACAACAGTTGAAATAGCCTATACCCATAGATATTGTGGCAGCCTCTTCTCTTCAAGCATTGTTTTGGCTGATCGAGCTAATGCCTTGTTTCTTCTCTCTGCAATTCCATTCAATTAAGGAGAGTACCTGGTAGTCACTTCCCTTTTGATACCTTTATCCTGCAAGAACTCATCAAACTCTTTGGAGAAGTATTCTCCCCCTCCATCAAATTTGAGCTTCTTGAGTGATCTACTTGTATGATTCTCCACATGTGCTATATAATTTTTGAAGCAATAAAAAATTTCATTCTTACTCTTGTCAAAGTACAGAATAGTCCATCTACTATGGCCATCAATAAATGAGACATGGCACCTTGATCCTGCCAATGAAGGTTCTTGAATTGGTCCCCGTACATCTGTATGTACTAAGTCCAATAAGGTTATGTGGATGTAGCCTTTGTGATTGAATGGTTGTCTTTGTGCCTTCCCAATCCGACATGCATCACATCTGTTGATCATGTGTTGCTTTGATATGTTTGGCAATGCTAGAACACTTTGATCCGTGCATATATCCTTCAAGGTTCTTTCATTCACATGAGCAAGTCTCTTATGCCACATTTCAAGCTCACTTAGGGTTTGAGACCCAAAAGTGAATAGAGCTATGATCCTAGTTTCTCCTACTTCAAAAGTAAAGAGCCTACCATGCTTCTCACCTCTAGCTATTTTCTTGAAGCCTTGACATGGATCTTCCACAAAAGCTCCATGTTGGGTGAACCTAACTTGGAAGCCTTTTTCAATTATTTTGCCTACACTTATTAGGTTTATAGTGATAATGGGTACATAGAGAACCTTACTCAGAATGTTTGTCCTGCCATTGGAAGCTTTGACATTACCAATCTTCTCCACATTGTGCTTTGTTTCATCCCTTGTTTGAACTTCATGTCTATGTTTTGGACTTTCCAAATCATATAGAAGAGCAATATTGACTGCAACATGATTTGAACATCCTAAATCTATGTAGAACAAATGATCATATTTTTTACCTTCTTTGTGGCTTAGATTCATTAAAAGCAATGAGTCTTCATGTGCTTGATCTTCAGAATAATTGTTGTAGTCCCTTCTATTATGGCCTCTATTGTTATTGTTGAAATTGTGCCCACCTCTGCCTCTATTGCTGCCTTATCCACCTCTTCCACTTCCTTTATGGGTCTTCCCATTGAACCAACAATTCTGAGTGGTGTGGTTGGCCTTATCACAGATGGCACAAGGTTGAACATTTTGACCTTTGGCTTTTTCATGCTTTGGTCCTTTCTTCTTCCCTTTCCACTTGCTCTTGCTTGCGAAATGGGCTTGGGAAGTCTCCTCTTCATCTTCTTCCTTCTTCTTGCCTTTCAAATTCTTGTCCTTCTTATTTGTATATAGAGCCATAGTTGAATTACCATGATAGAAGTTACCTTCCTTTATGCTATTGTTGGCCTCTTGATTGAAGATTTGTCCAAGAAAGATATTGAAGTCTAGATTTTGCACATCCATGATGAGATCATAAGCCATGGTGAAAGATTGCCATTGCTTATCACTTTGAATCCCATTGAGAATTTGCCTCATGATAGCCTCTTCTTCAATCAGCTCTCCAACGGATGCTAACTGATCCGAAACCTTCTTGAACTTGGTAACAAACTCTATGATGTTTTATTTAGGTGTCTTCTTCATTTGGTTGAACTTGTTCCAGAGATTATTATTTCTTGCTTTGGTACCAGGAGAAAAGAAAGTCTCTAGGGCACCCCAAGTCTCTTGAGATTTCTTGCATCCTCTAATATGTGGTAATAGAAAGTCAGATATAGAGTTTAGTATGTATGACCTTGCTTGAGCATCCCTTATGCACCAAAGTGTGAGCTTATCTTTCTCCTCTTATGTAGGTCCTTCTTTGGATCTTGGAATAGGCATAACCTCTTCACCTGTTACAATTCCTTTAAGATTTGTACCTTGCAAATAGGCCTCCATTCTGATTTTCCAAGCCGCATAGTTGTGTCGATCAAGCTTCTCAATCATTGATAGAAAGTTGTCACCCATCTTGATTTAGCTCTTATACCACTGAAAGAACTTCCAGAAGCTTGTAGGAGGTAGAAAAGTGAGTTGTGATAAAGTTTGGTCCAGCCAACTAGCACAAGACCAACCCTTGAGCTTATGGAGACTCAAATAGACCTTATAGGCATGGGATAAGTGCAATGAAATGCACTATGTACTTTGGAGCATCAAGGATAAAGATTCGATACAAAACAGATAGGTTTGCTCATTGACTAGCTCAAAAAAGTTATTATCTTTGGACGAGATAATCAACTTCAAATGCTCATAGCAACCGGAGTGATTACAGTAAAGAAAGTCCTTTTGGAGGAGTGATACACATAGGGTTGAGTGTATAGAATGCACAAGATTACAAGGAATAAGCAAAATATGCTTTTGGAATGAACCTAACACTCAACAGTGGTACCTCCTATTTTTTCGGAATGCGTAAAGATAAAACTCGAGACAAAAAAACTAAGATTTCTCCCAAATTAGTGAATAAATGCTTCATAACTTCTAAACACTAATACCTTTCCAATGAGTCCTCTCTCATCCAATTTGGAGCTTTGTAGAGAGAGCAGCAACCTCTACAAGCTTATTGTTATTGAAGAAGATAATGCAAAAAAATGAAGGAGCAAGACAATGATGGACACAAGTGTATGTATATTGCTTCCATGTAATGTACAAGTGATTTGAAGTCTTTGTATAGAATCTTGAAGTTCTCCACGACTTCTACAAGTGGATTTTGAATTCAAATGAAGGAGGGATTAGTTGTTAGAGGGAATCAATTCACTTTCCTACAATCTAAGAAAAGTGAAGATCTAGTTTGATCTACTTTTAGCTGATTGTTTGATTCATTGATTGCAACTCAACCACCAAAAATTCAAGGAATTCGGGCTCTATTTTCATCCTTTTACATGTGTAAGCTCTAGGCTTTTACAATGGTAACTCATCCATGAAAAATCTTTTAAAAAATACAATAAATGAGGATATGTAAAAGAACGCTTCAATGGATACTTTGGCATAATCCAAACCATAGAAGGCCTATTCAAGAAAAATGGGAATTACATAGGATTTTGAGACAGTTCTTTGTGTCCCAATGTTTTACTTTTTGACTCATTCACATGCCAAAACATGTTCTTGTCTCTTGATTGGAGTATATTAAATTGGAAATTTATTATTAAGGATGATTGTATTGTAAATGGGGTATCAAGGTTGGGCTCAAACTTAAGAATTTAACATAGTAAGTAATATGAATGGGACTTGAATAATTCCCAAATTACTTGAATAGGCCTTATAGCCTTTTTGATGTAGATCAAATCGATCTCAAGCATAGTGTAAGCTTGATGTTGGATAACCCCCTGCTATGAATTGACATTAATCCACGTTGCTTGGCACTTCCTTGTACATGAGCATAAGCCCCTTGTTCACTGAATCACTCTCAAGGAGGATTTGTTAGTATGTTTGGGTAGTGATGTGCATGAACACAATTAGGGCCACCAAGGTATATCTTTTTCTCTCTTTAGGAAATTTTTTTCCCCCTAGCTAGCATATATGTCAATAACCCAAAATGCTTACTTAACTTTGTAGATACGGCTAAGTGAAACGTTTCAGTGTGGGTTAGATGTGTGTTGATACGGCCGAAGCTTCGAACCGTTGATGACTTTCGGAAGAGGAATTCCGGTCAACGTAGTCAACCAAAAAGTTGTTGGGCCCATTTGTTCAGAAATCCGATAGGGACCAAACCATCGCAACTTGAATTTGCCAGCAAAGCGATTCGATTTTGCATTGTAAAAGAGTACAAGTTGTCCCACCGAAAAAATTGGAGTCTTTAGATATCGATCATGTGTTCGAGCTTGTCTTAGTTGTACTTCCTGCATAGTCAAAAAACTGTGCCATCGATGCTCCTCTAATTTTCTGAGTGTATCCAACCGAAATGACAGTGATTCTTCAGGTAGCAGTTTCTGAGTGATTGCTACTCGTAAACTTGGTATAACTATCTCCATCGGTGCTATTGCTTCTAATCCATAAGCTAGTTTGAAAGGGGTTAATCCTGTTGTTACCTTGTATGTAATCCGATATGCCCATAATACTACAGGTAGCAGTTGATCCCATCTTTCCGGTGCTTCTAAAATGAGTTTTCGAAGCATATTCAACAGAGTTTTGTTTGTACTCTCAGCCAAACCATTTGCACGAGGATAATATGGTGAACTAAATTTATGTGTGACCTGAAACGAATGTGTGAGTACTTTCATTAGATTGTTGACAAAATGAGTGTTTTGATCTGTAACAAGTTCCAGCGGTAAGCCAAAACGTGGAAAGACATCCTTCAGTAGACACTTAGCTACTGCAACAGCTGTGGAAGATCGTAAAGCCCAGGCTTCTGCCCATCTGGTAGCATAATCAGTACATGTCAAAATATAACGATTATTACTAAGGATTGCTGGTGGTGTAATAGGGCCAATGAAATCTAGACCCCATATCTGAAAAGGCTCTAATGGCAAGACAGGTTGTAGAGGAAAAGGATGACGTTGCAGGGGCTGTCCAGATCTCTGACAACTATCACATTGTTTGACAAACTGTGATATATCCCTGTACATAGTAGGCCACCAGAGACCACTTTGCAGAATTTTCCGGTGTGTTAAGTCTGCAGCAAAATGGCCACCGGAAGGAATTGAGTGAGTCAAATTAACAACTGAATTAACTTCATGTGGTGGAATACAACGAAGTAAAACTCCAGTGTGATCTATATAGTATAATTCCCCAGCAATCAATCGAAATCGACGACTGAAAACTGAAATTTTCCTTCGTATTGCAAGGGAAGTCTGAGTAGGAAGGTATCCATCAGTGAGGAAGGTTAAGATCTGATCATAATATGTAGATGGCATAGGTGGGTCTGTAATTTCATCATTAGTTGGTTCAGAGACATAAATTGCCGGTGTCGTGTCATCTATACCGATCGGAGCTTCACCGGAATCTAAGCGAGACAGAAAATCTGCTAAGGCATGTGAACTGCCTGGCCGATTAATAACTTCGTAGTCAAACTCTTGTAATAGTAGAACCCATTGAGCTAATCGACCACCTAGATGCTACTGCCGAACTAGATAGACAAGTGAAGCATGATCTAGATGAAAAGTAAATCTACGGCCCAACAAATAATGTCTGAATTTCTTGACAGAATATACTAGACCTAGACATTCTCTCTGTTACAGAGTAATCCTTTTCGGCAGGGGCTAATCTTCAACTTGCATAGTACACTGGTCTGAACCACTTATCGGTTTGTTGCATTAGAACGCTTCCTATTGCTATATCTGAAGCATCAACAAATACATGAAATGGGCGATCCCAGTCAGGAGGCTGTAAGATTGGAACTTGTGTTAGTAATCCCCTTAGACGATCAAAAGCAGTTTGACAGTCCGGGGTCCAATCAAATTGTCGAGGGGTCTTGGTTATCAATTGGTTTAGTGGTATTGCCAAATGAGCAAGCCACCGCAGGTGCCGACCATGCCATCTTACTTGGCCCATAAAGCGCATTACTTCCTTAGGTGTAGTGGGTATAGGTGCTTCTAACACAGCTGTGATTTTATCTGGATCCACCTGTATGCCCTGTGCAGATACAATGTGACCAAGTAGCTTTCCACATGAAACCGCGAACACGGATTTGTTTGGGTTTAAACAGAGTCTGTATTCTCTACACTTTTCAAAGCAACACCATAAATGGAATAGGTGTGCTATCATCTTACCGAAAATTGAAAAATCGTCAAGATATACTTGCATAAAAGAGGTAAGGTAAGGAGAAAATATTTCCTGCATACACCTTTGGAACGTACTTGGGGCATTCCTTAATCCAAACCACATAACAGTACATGCGAAAACACCCCAGTTGGTAATGAGGGCGGTCTTCGGTATATCCTGTTCAGCCATTCTAACTTGATTATACCCATTGTACCCATCTAAGAATGAATACATTTCATGTCCTGCTACTCTATCAAGCATTGTGTCAAGAAAAGGGAGCGGAAATGGATGAGGCACTGTAGCTGCGTTCAGTTTCCGGTAATCTACACATATCCGTAACTGCTTATTCTTTTTAGGGACAATAACAATTGGTGAGATCCATTCAGCATGTTCTATTGGTACAATAAATCCGACTTTGAGTAGCCTATCAAGTTCTGCCTTTACCTGTGATGCGTGGATCCAAACCCTTCATATCTTTGTAATCCCATGCAAATACATCAGAAAATTCTCGAAGTAGTTGGATTAGATCTACTTGAAATAATTCTGGTAAGCTCTCTTTTATCTTAACAAGTCGTGGATTTTCTTCATCACCTAAATTGTAAGTGGTCAGTTGATCTTCTGGAACATAAAATTGTCGAGGATTTTCTGTATTCTCAGCTGGCTTAAACAGTTGTTGTAGATCAGCGTCATCTAAACGAGCCTTATCTTCTTTTATATCTTTTTCTGTTACAGTCATCACCGTACAAACTGAAGGATTCCAATTATCTACAACAGATTGTAGATCAACAGTTCCTAGGGAATCAAGTCAATGTTATTTTTCAGAAACTCTTCTTCTTCATCATCTGACAACCCATCTAGCATATGGACTGGTTCCGCAAAATACGATCTAGCATGCAACTCGCAAGGTTGTATAGCATCTAATTTTACAACGTATTTACGATTATTGTCTTTGAAAGTGAGTTCCTGTGCAGACCAATCTTGTATCACCTTAGCGTGCTTCAGCCAAGGTCGGCCGAAAAGGAGATTATAATCAAGGGTGGATTCCGGTAATTCTAGTATGACAAAGGTCATCTTAAATGTTGTACCTTGTAAAGTTATTGGTACATTTCGTACAAGTCCTACGGGATGGACTCTTGACTGGTCGGCCATTCTGACAAAAAATTGAACTGGTTCAATGTTGGTCCACCCTAACTTTTTACACAGTGCAGCAGTAGCAATGTTGACACCAGATCCTCCATCAATTAGTACCTGTGTGATTTTATGATTTTTATACCATACCGTAATCAAAGGAACTGAACGATCGACTGTAGAATCAGGTTCCGGTTGCACTGTTGCCGTTGCTGGAATACAAGAAGGCACAAGACTGAACTGCTGTTGGAATTGTTGTCGAACTCCCGGTACTAGTGCAAGTAATTGGCCCAGAGGAAGAGTGATGGATGCTTTTGATAAAATTTCCCAGGCCTTTTATGATTGGGTTGTATTTTCCACAGATTCTGAAGATGATGCGCCTGCTGAAGATGATGTGCCTGCTACTGAATTAAAATCCTGTTGATGTGTTCCTTCCTTGGTTAACGGAGTCTGGGTCACCGGAATAGGATCTGGGAAGACTGGAGGTTCTGCAGTGGTCCATTGAATAGCTTTATCGTACATCCTTTGTTGTTTGCGTATGCCTGGTTCAAATATTTCTGCTACTGGTTGCAGTTGTTTATCGGATCAGGTCTGAATTACTACAGCGTGTGTTTCTACTGGTCTGATTTGTACCATATTATCCATTGGGTTTTGACGTTCTTTCTTCCTCTGATCATACTCAGCTGCATCCTTACAAAATCTTCTAATGTGACCAAATTCACCACAGAAATGACAGCACGGTGGTGGCAAATTGGGATTTTCCGGTGTTGGTCCGGCCTGCCAGTGGTTTGCATTGTAGTTATTATTTCTCTGTCCTCTGTAATTTCGATATCCTTGTTGCTGGTTGTTTCTCATTTGCGGAGGTACATAGTGATTGGCTGGCTGCCCTGGTTCCTATATAATTGCATTGATAGTTGTTGTTCCCTGCACTTTGGCGTTATATGCGCAATTTTCGGTGGTGTGTCCGGTAGTGTTACAGATAGCACAAAACAACTGATTAAGTGCACAAGTGGCACTAGTATGGCCTGAATTCTTGCATGTAGTGCAGTACATCTGTCTGGTCAGGTCTTCGGCGATATTTCTATTTGCTTTTAACCACTCTAGATCTTCTGTAAATCCTCCAACCTTGTTTTCCAACTGCAAAGTCATTGCAATCACTGCATCTAGCGTCATAGCTCCTACACAGCGTATGATCATAATCTGTTTAAGTTGTGGAGTCAAGCCATTGATGAACCATTGAGTAATAACGTCATCCGGTAGGTTGGCATGTGCTGGTGGTAACTGCCTCAAATGAGTCCTGAATAGCGTGGCGTATTCCTGTACTGTTTGATTTATCTTTTGTCTATTGTTTTGTAGGTAGTCAAAAATTTCGGCTGGATTCTTCTTTAGCCTGAATCTCTGCAAAAAGGCATCTCTTACTGCTTCAGAAGTGCTGAAATGGTTAATATCATATTCTGTAAGCCATCTAGCTGCTTCGTTGACCAATGTCGATTGGAAAACAATAGTCTTATACGCCGGATCAGGTGGATGATTGAGCACTACGTAACTTATCTCAAACGTGCGTACATGAGCATCCGGGTCATCTCCTGGGAATCCACCAAATTTGGTGTATGTTACTCTCGTTCGAGTCGGCCTTGGTGGACATAGTTGTTGTTGTTGCTGCTGTTGTTGTTGTTGCCCGTTCATGGCTCTGGTGGTTGTATTGTGTCGATCTTCTGTATCCCGGGGCTCAATATCTGAACTATTGGAGTCTGTATCGTCGGCCTGTGCACTTTCCGGCTCGATAATCTTGTTCAGTATGTTGCGAATCTCGGTTTCGAACAGGCTACCTTCCTTCTTGATGTCGAATGTAGGGAAACTTACTCCCAATAGCGGTGACTGGGCTGAAGATTCACCGAGAAAGGGTAAACCATCGCCGGAAAACTGCGATTTTTCAGCAATCGTTACTGAAATATCACCGGAATGTGTCGAATCTTCGCCAAAACAAGGTGTTTTTTCTCCTTCACTAATTTCCTTGGCTAAAGTGTTTCTAGTCGTAAACAGATTTGAATCTTTATCCAATGTTGTTAAACTAACTTCAGGCTGTGTCCTGGTAGATTCTGGATTTACTATATCTTCGACAAACTGTGCCGAAATAGTACCGGAATTTACCAAAGGTGTAACACGTTCCATCGGAATATGACCAGAATCACTACTAACGTTCTTTACTTTCTTGACAACTGGGTTAGGCCTAGTTGTACTTCTACCTCTCGGAGTCGTTCTTAGTAAATTAAGTACCCCAGGCTGGCGGTTCTTTGGATACGTTTCACCGGATCGAGTAATCGGCATGTATCATCTTTTGTACTAATCGCGTACTGTTATTGTCGATTAAAAATTTACAGTCACATTTTCACAACAGGTTTGCAACAATCTGATCTGTTGCCACCTTCCCACATATGGCGTCAGTGTTAAACGCTATTTATTCTCCTAATTGTCAGAAGTGTGTTTAAGTGATTCTTGGGTTCTTGGGAGTGGAAGGGGTCTGTTAGACAGAGGCCCTGTACTTAGTTCCCAAACTCACTACTCGCACCCAGCAATATACTAATACTGAGACTTTATCAAAATCGGCTATACTTAGACATTACAGTTCACGGTCTTAGCTCAACCACGTGTACCGTATACACTAAGATGCTATGTTACATCTGCACATAACTTACTGAACATACCAGAACAAGGGTATTCATTCACCCTTCACAGAATGGATACCACACTCCTTCCAATATCCAGAAACACAAAGAATCCCAGTGTTCAGATACACCGTACTGAAGATTCAGTACGCAATCTAGGGAATCTTTACTGTAGTTTAAACTTTACCATATGGAACCTGAACCTAGATACTACAGACAACTTAACACAACACGGATACCAGAAAAATTATTACGATTGCACAGACTTAGCCACATGTTTGCAGAACATTTCAAGAAAAGAAACAGCTTGATGCGCAAACTAGTTGAGACTCACAACCGCAATGAATACCATCAGACAACCGTTAAGCCGAAACACAAATACACATAGAACACTCAGAAAGTCGCCAATGTACTCTGGATTATTCAACTCAACACACAGAAATGCTAGAGACCAATCACTCAGACAGACAGTGTGGTGATCTCTCGAACATCTATGAAGTTAACAAACAGAAACAGTTATCGACGGCAGACAAGACAAGAGACGAACATGGAACTCAGAATACTGGAGATTAAGCAAACAGACACTCCAGTAATGACCTGCTCAGTCACACAGACAGACAGTCTGGTGATTCAGCACGGAACCATCACTGGCGCGCCTTTCTTTGATTTATATAACTTTTTTACAAACTGTTTGTAACAGCTTTTCACTCGTGCGAACAAGATTCAGTTACATATTCCCAATCCGGCGGCCGCTAACAAATATAAGCTCATCATCTGGCCTTAATTGGTAGAGTTGCATATAAGCTCATCATACTCTTCTTCTTCTTCTTCTTCTTTGGGTCAACATCTCCCTCAATACATTCTTAAAGGAAGACCCATCCTTGAAGTGGTCATCAACATTGGTGAGGGGACGGAATACAACAAAAAGAAAAATCAGAAAGTCTTCCTCTTCCTCAAGATTCATATAGACAAATATTATGAGAATCTCGAGTGGAATCATATCGTTATGGGATTCAACTCTAACCTGAATAGTAAGTGGAGAATGCAATGGACATGAATCCAATGGGAGCTAAAGTTCCAAAGCCTTTTGCAACCCTTGATTTAGAGGAAGAAAATTGTGCTTCTCTAGCAAGCCATCCATAATGGCATTTGGACTAATCCCAAATCCAATAGGATATGTAGTGGTCCTCTTTGGCTCAAAAGATGCCATGAACTGGATTCCTTCACTTTCCACAAATGACCTCCCTCTAGATTGTAATTTTGTAAGGATGCCATTCTGAGCATCGTAGACTCTGATAATATGCAAAAGCAATACACTACAGAGAAGAGCCTAAAGTTCTTAGGTAAGAGGATTAAGAACTAGAGATAACTCACCCTTTTATCACTCTATGATCTTCATACTTGAATGAGTAAAACATAGAAGGAAATGGATCCCCCATAAAGGGGATAACAAGTTTGCCAACCTATTTTGTGAATTCCCTTTTTATTTTAAATGGAGGTTCAGCCAAATCCTACCCCCTTGAGCTTTAACTTTGAAAGTGCAACTGTACAAGTGAATGGGCATAGTACCCATGGGACCCCCTATATCCCACAAAGCAGGGGTTAGGCAAAGTTACAACATTACAATTGGTTTAACTGGCCAAAGCCATACATGTCCAGCCTGGGGCTTGAACCTTGGACCTCCACTTCAAGATGCCAAATCTCAACCAATTGCCCTACAAGACTCCCTCTTATCTTCTTGTATGTTTGCTTCTTTAGTTTTTAGTTAAAGCACGCAGTTCATGAAAAAACAAATGGAATATGGAGGGTCCAAAACAATCAAGCTTTGAGCGATAGTAAATGGATTTTTGAGCTACAATATTGTTGATCGTTGGCCAAAAGATGATGAAGGATTTGAGCTCTCTTTGTGTTGAAAGGGCCTTTGAATCACTTGGTCTTTGAATGGTTGTATGCGCATCCTTTTCTTATATATGCAAGAGTCGAGTTAATCAATTGAACTTGCACGTTTCCTTCAATAATTAAAGTCAGAAAGAGAAGCCTAATTCAACGTTAACTTCAATAATTAAGGCTAGGAAGATAAGCCTAGAACTCCCATGACTAGCAAGGAAAGTGTCAGCATGAGGCCAATAAGCACGTAGAATTTAGTGTTCCACTCGGGGTACCATCATCCCCTTCGGTGTTTGTAGATGGCAAACGCAAACCTTAAACATAGAAGGCCCGCTTCCAATTACTTGGAGAAGCGATTGGTTGCTCTTTTGACTTGTGGAATACCATCAGGGGGAAGCGCTTTGGAAGATATGGTAAGAAAGATGTGTGGTCAACTTTGACAACCACCCAAAAGAATGGATCGAGTGAAAATCCTTAGGTCTGTTAGGCAAAACAATAAGTACTTGTACCCCTCCCTTCAGACACCATAGGTTTTTGTCTTTGAAAATAACAAGATCAGATGTGAGTGGACCGCCCATGAGAGCGACGAAAAATTCATTAACCTTCTCTTTAACTCTCTCTAAAACATAAGTTTCCTAATGAATTTGGGCCATCACGAGTGTTGCACCTTTGGGCTGTCCTACCCATGTCCTACCCAAACTCTGTGGGATATGGAGGATGCCAAAGGCAGTATAGCCTTCATTATACAAGTGTTCTTTTATTAAATCAAGCAAACAAGAGGCTTTGGCCGATTTTTTATTTTTATTTTATATTTTTATTATTATTATTATTTTTAAGTTTTTTTTTTTTTTTTAAGGACAGCTGAGGCCTACTCCCCAGAGTTTAACTTTGAAATTGCAACTATACAAGGAAGGGCTTAGTACCCATGGGACCCCCCTTATCCCACAAGAACAGGGATTAGACTAAGACCCAAAAGGACTTACAACACGGGCTTTTTAAGCTGGCCCGAAGGCACTACACAATTCTTTGTCCGAAGGCACAAGGGTCCATCGCCCGAAGGCAGCATCAGATTTTCCACGCCCGAAGGCTCTAGTGTCCCGTAGCACAGGGGGCTTGAACCCACGCCCCCGCCTGAAGAGGCGAGGGATCCAACCACTAAACCAGGCATGTGGGACATATTATTTTTAAGTTAAAGAGATAAGGACGAAATGCTGAACTCGTAAATGAAGTCAACGATCTTACGAGGAGACGTGCTTTTCTGTGATTTGTCGTTGTCGACTTCGTCAGCGAGATGAGTCCGCAATCTTCTGATTTGTCGTTGTGGACTTCGTCAGCGAGATGAGTCCGTAATCTTCGAGCAAAGCTTATGATGCCATAGCTATCCTTGTTCAATCAACAAAACGCGTTGACCCAAACACGTAACGATCAAGCACCTACACACAGACGTCGGCCAGTAGGTTGACGGATATCAACGTAACGGTTCGCGCTTAGTGACTACTTCCATCGTCGACTCGCACTAGCCCTTGATTCCGTCGTCCGACGAGACGATCTTGATAAGAAGCTGAAAATTCTTTCGCATTCCTGCAAAGGGAGGTTTGAGCGCCTATCAAGCTCCACACAGAAAGACGGCGAGTTCTCAAAAAATGCCCAACTCTTGCAGCGCATAGCAAGCAACAGTTTTCATTGTCATGCTGCCTTTCTTAGCTCATGGGTTAGTTAGCAAGTCACAAGTTGTTGATAGGCAGCAGATATGTACATCAGCACTCAGAGAACAGGATGCTGTGTTCTTCGCCTTAGCTTGTAGTCACCTAGAAGATCGCGTGTTATACACAGGTAACAGACATGAGCATCAACTCTCGGAGAACGGCAATGCCATGTTCTTCGTCTGATCTAGATAGTGATGGAGTTGCGCGAGAAAAATGTGCTTCAACATCACCTGCCAACTCTGCACGTGGCTCAAATTTCAAGCTCTGATGCCAATCAAGAACTCCATAGAGCAGCAAACATCATTGATAAAAAGGAGACCAAGAAGCTAGAGACACCATTGCAACAAGGTCTTTTGATGTCACCTGTTTGAATCCAAGAAGAGAAATAATATCTGCGACCTAATTTCTTTTTCTTTTGCATGATAGAAAAGTTAACGTAAACCTAGAGGTAAAAGGAGAACAGAAGGGGTTCATAGTTTAAGTGTAGGTGAACAAATGAGCAAAAATCTTGATTGTAGCACCTACAGAATATGTAGTTCTCCATTTCATAGACGTAGATTATATAACTTATTGATGCTCTATTATATCAAGTAACAACAATTATTGCACTAGAAGATGATAACTGTTTATTGCTGAACCAAGGAAGAAAGCCTCTCAATTGATGTTGATGCAAAGATGAATAGGAGAAGTGTGACAATATTAATGGTCATCTATCAGTATGAAGTATGTTTTTAGTGTGTTTTCAGTATGTGTGTATATGCATTATGTGTTATGGATGTGTTTGTATGTGTATGTGTGTGTGTTTGTTTGCATGTGTGTGTCTGTGTGTGTATCTATATGTGTATGTATGTATATTAATTTATGTATGTACGTGTGTATTTGTGTATGTGTTATGTGTATTAATTTAAGTATGTATGTGTGTACATTAATTTATTTATGTATGTGTGTATGTGTTATGTGTGTATGTGTATATGTGTGTATGTGTATATGTGTATGTCTTATGTGTGTCAGGGAACTCATTAGGGATGATTTATAGACCAATGACAAATATTTTTGATTTTTCAAGAAAAATGGTTAATTTTAATAATTTTGAGCATATTAAATTAACCCAAGATACTATATATTATAAGAAATAAGATTGCATAAATTCGCCCCTTTCATATAAAAATATACGGCTTAGATACTAGAGTTTCGCCAAGATTCTGTACATTTTCATGTATAGTTTGGGGATGAGTGCTGTATTTCCTCCTTCTCCCTTCTTTGCCTTCTTTGGAGCCCACAAAGTAGCAAGAATATTTATCCCATATATGATATAATTTTGGTTCTAACCTACAAAAAGGATGTCCCTTCCCTTTCTCCAACATGCGAAAGCCAAGGGAGCTCTGTCACGGAGAGTGCTTGTCGCGGTATCCCTCTCACGCTTCATAGAAAAATATCTCTTTTTCCCTCTTCCTTGACGAAAATTCATTGAGGGGCTCATTCAAGGGCTGGGGCTCTCTTTTGCATTGGAGGAGAGAGAGAGAGAGAGAGAGGATATGGGATTGTACTTTGTGAAAGAGGAAGGTAGGGTTCCGTGAGTCTCTCTTCAATCCTACCACCATATTGGATATGGGATTGTACTTTGTGAAAGAGGAAGGTAGGGTTCCGTGAGTCTCTCAATCCCTTGCATATGGGATTAAATGGGAGCCACACATTTGCATAGACTTCTATATTTCCATTGAAATTCATCATATATATTCGCCAAATATTTGATATTTTTTGTGAAATATAAATTAAATATTCATCCAAATTTATATAGTTATAAGTTTAGTAGGGGCTCATAATTTTTACCCTGGTGTGTGTATGTGTATGTGTATGTATGTGTTTATGTGTGTGTATGTGTGTGTATGTGTCTATATGTGTGCATGAGTGTATGTATGTGTGTGGATATGTGTATGCGTATGTATATTAATTTATGTATGTATTATGTATATATGCATGCGTGTGTTAATTTATGGAAAGAAACCATTTAACTTGTATAGAAACAATGATAATTCTACTTTCAATAATTAGCCATGTACTTCGACCAGTGAACTTCTTTGAGAAGCTGAAATGGAGACAGAGAGAGAGAGAGAGAAATAAAGAGAGAAATCATTTGCACAATATAGATATGAACATTGGTTCGCTATTATTCGATCAGACGCATGTAAAAATAATTGATCGAAGAGCAATTGTTTTTTTGTTTTAATAAGAATCAGCAAGGAAGAAAGCCTCTAATTTGATGTTGATGCAAAGATAAATAGGAGAAGTGTGATAATATTAACGGTCATCTATCAGTTTAAAGCATGTCTTTAGTGCTTCGACCTTTGCTTAGGTGCTATGGTCCATAAAGCATCATAGGATGGAATGATTCATTGCATTGTTCCTTTTGACCTCAAGAAACACTTTTACACACACATCAATGGTGTCGGCACTCTCAAAAGTTTTGTGCACTTCTTTCAACTTCATCTTTGATCAATATGGTCTGATATTTTCTTTGCATTTTCACTATTTTTATTCAAAATTGTATACAAGGCCATTTTTATTCAAAATTGTATACAAGGCCATGTTCTAAGTGTGAGTTTCCAATGATCTAGTACCTAACAAATCTAACCTGCATTTAGACGTATCCCAACATTTGTGAATCCAACATGAAATTGTAGGTAATGGGTGGCACATAAGAGAATAGTTTTTTAGTGATAGGATGAGAATCTTGAGTGATATCGGTCTAATCCCTCGAAGAGATTAGCTACCTACTGGCTTAGCAAGAGTCAATATGATTTTATGATTTTATGATTTTATATACTATATTTATGATTCTATGTAAGTTATACTATACTTATATACTAATTGTATTTTATTTTGCTTCAAGGGCACTTCTACATTGTCAAGTTGTTTATGCTTCTATGTTCATGGTGTCGAATTCCTTAGATGGACCTTGATTTTTCCAATAGTAAGGCATGATCATTAATTCCATGGATTATGTTCTCGAGTTGGACTTGAGTACTATTATCATAAAGAATTTGCAGTCTACGGCAATGGACTTTTCAATTCTTATTGAGTACTGTTATTGTAAAGAATTTGCAGTTTACAACAATGGAATTTTTAGTTCATCGTAAAGAATTTGCAATCTACAACAAAGGACCTTGATTTTTTTGACAGTAAGGCATCATCATCAATTCCATGGATTATGTTCTCGAGTTGGACTTGAGTACTGTTATCATAAAGAATTTGCAGTCTACAACAATGGACTCTAATGTGTGGTACTGTTTAGCTCAGTCAACCAAACCATACAAAATAGTCTATGTAGGCACCTAGCTTATGAAAAAAATAGAGGTTCACTAG
Source organism: Ceratopteris richardii (assembly GCA_020310875.1). Lineage (NCBI taxonomy): Eukaryota > Viridiplantae > Streptophyta > Polypodiopsida > Polypodiales > Pteridaceae > Ceratopteris > Ceratopteris richardii. The sequence goes on along the minus strand of CM035417.1, from coordinate 118,596,382 downwards.
AACTGCTCCTAGTAACTACAAGAGAGGAATTCAGGAGAGATATTTAAACAAGAGAAATTATAAGAGATAAGGTTTCCAACATGGTATCATATGCATTAAATAGATATATACATGGAGACAAATGAATAAAATTCATAGGTAATGTCTACCAAACATGCTTCCTACAAAGGATATGAGCCTTTTGTAGCTCTTGATATGACCTCCTCTCTACCTGGATAGGTCTTGGTGCTCCTTAGGTTTGCTCCATAAACACTACAACATATCGAGCAAAATACCGACGGTCAGTGTAATGACGGGCAGCTGTCGGCATCGGTATACTCCTCGGAGAATTTGGGAAAACCGCTTTGCCTCGGAAACAAAGCGTCAGTACTTTGCTGAAACTACCGACGCTTATACCGACACTCTCTTTTTAACCGGGCCCGAACCCGAAATTCGTCATTCTGAGCATTTTGAATCTAGATCTTCTACTTTCGGGTTTCTGCGCGCCAACAACAGAGCTCTGTTTGTCATCCTCTCTCTCTCTCTCTCCCTCTCTCCCTCCCTTCCCTCTCTCTCTCTCTCCCTCCCTCTCTCTCACTATCTCTCTCTCTCTCTCCCTCTCTCTCTCACTCTCTCTCCCTCTCTCTCCCTCTTTCTCTCTCTCTCACTCTCTCTCCCTCTCTCTCCCTCTTTCTCTCTCCCTCTCTCTCTCTCTCTTTAAACAGACCTCTATCTTTATAGATATGAAGTTTTGGTAAGTAGATCGCACATATTGTAGCACTCTTTTATTTTTCTATGTTTTTTCTTTACTAATATGTTCTTTGTTTGGTTTTGCAAGAGATTTTGGGATCAAATCTTTGGAAATTCGACGAAGAAGAACTTCAAGTAGATTTTGACGACCGTGATTCAAACAATTCTCTCTCTCTCTCTCTTTCCCTCTCCTTCTCTCTCTCTCTCTAAACACACCTCTATTTTTATAGATCTGACGCTTTGGTAAGTAGATCACACATATTGTATCACTCTGTTTTCTTTCTTTATGTTTTTGCTTTTCTAATATCTTCTCTCTTTAGTTTTGCAAGAGATTTTTGAGATCAAATCTTTGGAAATTCAACGAAGGAGAACTTCAAGTGGATTTTGACAACCTTGATTCAATCAATGTAAGTAAAACATATATCACTCTTTTATCTTTCTTTATATTTTTGTTTTCTAATATCTTCTCTCTTTATTTTTGTTTGAGAGAGAGAGAGGGATATGCATATGCATACATGCATGCATATGCATACATGCATACATGCATACATGCATACATGCATGCATATGCATACATGCATGCATATGCATACATGCATACATACATGCATGCATACATGCATGCATGCATGCATATGCATACATGCATGAGGGATATGCATATGCATACATGCATGAGGGATATGCATATGCATACATGCATGCATATGCATACATGCATGCATATGCATACATGCATGAGGGATATGCATATGTATACATGCATGCATATGCATACATGCATGCATATGCATACATGCATGCATATGCATACATACATGCATGCATATGCATACATGCATGAGGGATATGCATATGCATACATGCATGCATATGCATACATGCATGCATATGCATACATACATGCATGCATATGCATACATACATACATACATATGCATATGCATATGCATACATGCATGCATGTATATGCATACATGCATGCATATGCATACATGCATGCATATGTATACATGCATGCATGCATATGCATATATACATGCATGCATGCATATGCATATATACATGCATGCATGCATATGCATATATACATGCATGCATGCATATGCATATATACATGCATGCATATATACATATGCATATATACATACATGCATGCATGCATATGCATATATACGTACATGCATGCATGCATATGCATACATACATGCATGCATGCATATGCATACATACATGCATGCATGCATATGTATACATGCATGCATATGCATACATGAATTCTTATATGCATGCATGCATATGCATGCATACATGCATGCATATGCATATGCATACATGCATGCATATACATAGATGCATGCATGCATATGCATACATGCATGCATGCATATGCATATATACATGCATGCATATCTACATATGCATATATACATACATGCATGCATGCATACGCATATATACATACATGCATGCATGCATATGCATACATACATGCATGCATATGCATACATACATACATACATGCATGCATGCATATGCATGCATATGCATACATGAATTTTTATATGCATGCATATGCATGCATGCATACATGCATGCATATACATAGATGCATGCATGCATGCATATGCATATATACATGCATGCATATATACATATGCATATATACATACATGCATGCATGCATGCATATGCATATATACATACATGCATGCATGCATATGCATACATACATGCATGTATATGCATACATACATGCATGTATATGCATACATACATACATACATGCATGCATATGCATACATGAATTTTTATATGCATGCATGCATGCATACATGCATGCATGCATGCATGTATGCATGCATATGCATATGCATACATGCATGCATATGCATATGCATACATGCATGCATATACATAGATGCATGCATGCATATGCATACATGCATGCATGCATGCATATGCATACATGCATGCATGCATATGCATACATGAATATGCATACATGCATGCATATTTTTGTTTTCTAATATGCATGAGGGATATGCATACATGCATACATGCATGCATGCATATGCATACATGAATATGCATACATGCATGCATATTTTTGTTTTCTAATATGCATGAGGGATATGCATACATGCATGCATGCATATGCATACATGAATATGCATACATGAATATGCATACATGAATGCATATGCATACATGCATGCATATGCATGCATGCATGTGTTAAACGCGGGACTAACTGTCAGTAGCACGTTTAAATATTTATTGGGTCCTTGGGAGTGGAAGGGGTCTGCTAGGCAGAGGCCCTATGTTTGGTTCCCCAAACTAACCACTTCACACACACAATACACTGATGCTCAAAACTCCATCAAGACTCCGTTACACTTATAATCTTACAGTACTCAACCAAACTCTCCCAAAGTTGACCGAACACACTGCACTAGACTATGCAGTATCGTGATACAGAGTTACTTGATGAACTCTAGAACTGTTCCGAATACAAAATACTATAACACTAGAGACAATATCAGTAATTCAACCTTGCACCGAAGAGGTACAAACAATCAGACAAACCGAAGACACAAAAGAACTCAACAGTCTCAGACACACAGTACTGGGGGGTTCAGTAGGCAACTTAAAACGACCCTTACTGTAGCTTGACCTATATCGTATGAGGACAGACCTCAACGGCGAAGACAAATTAATACGACTCAAAGTTCTCAGAACACTACCGAAATTACACAGACTCCATAACAAGTTACAGCACCTTACAAGAAAGAGCGACACCACGATACGCGTAATCAACAGACCAATCGCAACCGAAACCCCGCAGAACAACTCGCTCAGAAAAACAGTCTAACGATCAACTGAGCATCTATGTAACTCTCGAACAGAAACAGGTATCAATAGACAACCAGATAGAACAAGAGTAGTATACTCAGAATTGCTCAACAGACACTACAGCAGCGTTCAGCTCGATCACCCAGACAGACAGTCTGGTGATCCCGACGAACGTCCCTCAAGCGTCTCTTTTTCATTGCTTTATATAAAGATTACAAAGTATCGGTGTAACAACCTTTCGTGCGTGCGAAAACTGAAAGGATTTTGTCTTTACAACTTCCAATCCGGCGGCCGACTAACACTGGCATGTACAGTGGACTCGAACCCGCAGGTTTATAAAAAAACTGAAAAAACTCATGGTTCATCGACTATACCTTCTAAGTACATGGATCTTGCTAATCTAAAGGTTCGAGCAATTTTCTTTTTTAAAGCTTCTAACATCTGTTTTAAAGTATCAGGTTCTATTAATTGGGCATCTGTTCGTACAGAACTTAATGAAATTACTTCGGTGAGCAAAACTTCTGCCTGCGTCTGCAGAAAAGCCTCTTGTAAATAAATTTCGTTTGATAAGGCCGCATCTCTGGATACTTTCATCTCTGCAACTTGCTTCTCCATTCTGACTACTCTATCTTTTTGAGCGTCCAGTTGGTTCTCCCTTCTTTCGATTTCCTGATTTTGAAATTGGATGGTCCTTGAGTATGCATCCCTGTCTCTTCGGAGATCTGTTATCACTTTCTGTAATTGAGCTTCTACTGTCAATTTTCGTTTGAGAATGTTGTTCACTTCTGCGAAGTCCATCTTACATTTCTGGAGTTCTTCAGCTATTTTTATAGCCAGATCATGCTGTTCTTGGCCTCGCTGTACCACCATCTAGCGTCTGTCTTGTTTCTTCTAGCAGATTCCCTAAGGCTACTCGTGCATCTTCTTTATCCTGTAGCTCTTGCTTCAACTGAATGATTTTGTCTTTTGCATCATTTAGTAACTCGTCTTTTTGTCTAATCTCTGCCAGTGCTGCATCTCTTTGAGCGGTAACTTCTACCTGTTCGGCCGTTCGGGCTTGTAACTCCTTAAGTTGTTCTTGTAAGGCTTGGTTTTCGGCTTTAGCTACTATTAATTCTTCTTGTAGAGGACTAATGTCCACCTCCAGCACATCCACCTTTTGTTGAAATTCGTTACGGATAGTATCTGTCACTTGTTTCATATGTGCCGGCAGTTGTTGTGATAAGTGGATCAAAATTTGACCCATGGATGCTAATTCAGAAAAGACAAGAATTGAAGGAATCTGAGCTTGAGGGCGGGGCTGAGATGAAGAAGCAGTGAGTAGTTGCTGTGAATTGGGTGGGGAGTAATTCGGTGAAGAGGACGAAGAGGCAGAGGGTTCTTCGGGGACAATGGGTGGAATCAGGATGATGGGTTCGGCAGGAGGTTCGGGTGGATGAATAGGAAGAATAATAGTTTCGTTGTTTACCTTTTCGGTGGGTTGTTGTATTGTGTCAGCAGTGTCAACAGCTGTGGACTCGACTGCTTTAAGCAGTTCTTTGAAAACTTCTTTAATTATATGTTCTTCATCTCCTTGCTCTTCCTGCTCCGATTGCTGCTGAGATGCTTCTTCTGATGAGCTTGTGTCAGATTTGGAGGGAGCCTCCTGCTCTTGTTGTTGTTCTGAAGAGGACTGTGCTGAAGACTCATGATGCATGGAGGTTGCGGTGTTGTGAAAGGTTTCTTCTTCGTTTGCTTCTTCTACTTTGTCGTCTGCCTTGTCATTTGCGGCTGACCCCTATACTTCGCTATCAGATGAACTTATCCTGATTCTTTTCCGACGGAGAAGGTGGAATATCTCTTCATCTTCTTCTTCATCGTCCTCTAATATTTGTGCAGATTCCTCATGGCATAGGATGGGTCCTCGGGGTGGTGGCTGTGCTGCTAGAATAGTCGAGAATAGAAAGGATATGATGTGCGGTAGTCTGGACCTTGGCATGTCTCCCTTGTTGACCTACTTGATGATTGCAACGCATTCCTTGTGAATGCGACGGAAGAAGTAGGATGCAAAATTTACAGGCTCTCTCGCAGCCAAATCTATTGCCGAATAGAAAGGCCGAGAGATGCCATAGGTTTGTTTCTGCAGATTAAGAATGGCTACTAAAAATTGTAGCGCGGATCTCTCAGGTTCAGGGCGGCAGAGTATTGCATATTCGTTGGATGAGCTCCTAGGGAATAATTGATTCATGGTGGCAATCGGTAGATTTGGGCCATTTTCTCGACCTTGCCGAGGGAGTCAAAACGCATCAGCAAAGGCCTGGAACGTGATTACGGTTCGGGAGGGTAGGGATGTGATCGCCCAACTCTGCTCGGTGGCAGGTGTGTTAGCGATGGTGGCGATTATCTGGGCATAGAACGGGTGGCAATCCACTGAATGCCACGGCAGTTCAGCGAAATTGACCAACCCACGGGTGTGCAGGAACTCTCCTACATCGGCAGGGAGTCCATCACGGAAAGTGGCAAAGTTTGCCAGAGCTTCCATGGCGCATACAAAAAAAGCAAGCACAAGACACAAACGCACAAGGTATACACAATCACACAAATCACGCAAACACAATAGCGATTTTTGGCGAAACGGACAAGGTTAAGTAGATGTGTTGCAGTGGAGAGCAATCAAAATCACTAATCATCGTGCGACGTTGAGATGATAACTTCATAACTTCGGTGTGCATGCATGAACAGAATGATAATGTCGGGTGGCTGTTGAGCATAATTAGGTATTAAAACGGGGATATTACAGACTTATTTTACTAAGCGTGCAAAAACAAAAGAAAAGAAAAGAAAAGAAAATGCAAAATACGTGGCCAATCCGCAGAACGTTTTAGTGCGGATTCGATGCTTGTTGATACGGCCGCAGCTTTGAACCATTTATCACCTTTGGAAGAGGTAGTCCGGTCAAAGTAGTCTACCGAAAAGTGGTTGGACCCACCTGTTCAGAAATCCGGTAGGGACCAAACCATCATATCTTGAATTTGCCCGCAGAGCGATTTGACTTTGCATTGTAAAAGAGTGCAAGTTGTCCCACCGTAAAAACTGGAGTCCTTAGATATCGATCATGTGTTCGAGCTTGTCTTAACTGAACTTCCTGCATAGTCAAAAAACTTTGCCATCGATACTCATCCAGTTCTCTGAGTGTATCCAACCGAAATGACAGAGATTTCTCAGGTAGTAGTTTCTGAGTGATGGCTACACGTAAACTTGGCACAATGATCTCCATTGGTGCTATGGCTTCCAATCCATAAGCTAGTTTGAAAGGGGTTAATCCTGTTGATACCTTGTATGTAGTCCGGTATGCCCATAATACTGCAGGTAACAGTTGATCCCATCTTTCCGGTGCTTCCAGAATTAGTTTTCGAAGCATATTCAATAGCGTCTTGTTGGTACTCTCAGCCAAACCATTTGCACGAGGATAATATGGTGAACTGAGTTTATGTGTGATCTAAAAAGAATGTGTGAGTACTTTCATTAAATTGTTGACAAAATGAGTGCCTTGATCTGTAACAAGCTCTAGAGGTAAGCCAAAACGCGGAAAGACATCTTTCATTAGACACTTTGACACCGAAACAGCTGTGGCAGACCTTAAAGCCCATGCTTCTGCCCATCTGGTAGCATAATCTGTACATGTTAGAATATAACGATTATTACTGAGTATGGCTGGAGGTGTAATAGGTCCAACAAAATCTAGGCCCCACTTCTGAAAAGGCTCCAACGGCAAGACCGGTTGGAGAGGGAAAAAATGGTGTTGTAGAGGCTGTCCAGACCGTTGACAAGTATCACATTGTTTGAAAAACTGAGATACATCCCTGTCCATAGTAGGCCACCAAAGACCACTTTGCAGAATTTTTCGGTGCGTTAACTCTGCTGCGAAGTGTCCACCGGAAGGAATTGAGTGAGCCAGAGTAATGACTGAGTTAACTTCATGTGGAGGAATACAACGAAGTAAAACTCCAGTGTGATCCATATAGTATAATTCTCCAGCAATTAGCCGAAATTTGCAACTGTACACTGCAATCTTCCTACGCATTGCAGGAGATGTTGTAGAAGGAAGACATCCATCAGTCAAAAAAGTTAACAACTGATCATAGTAATTAGTTGTTGCAGAAGGATTTGCTTCTTCATCATTAGTCGGTTCAGTACTGTAAATCGCTGGTGTGGTGTCATCAACACCGACCGGAGCTTCACCGAAATCTAAGCGAGAAAGAAAATCTGCTAAGGCATGTGAGTTGCTGGGCCGATGGATTACTTCAAAATCAAACTCTTGTAAAAGTAGAACCCAACGCGCTAATCGACCACCTAAATGCTGTTGTCATACCAGATAGACAAGTGCAGCATGAGCTACATGAAAAGTAAATCTGCGGCCAAGTAAATAGTGTCTGAATTTCTTTACCGAATACACTAAACCCAGACATTCTCTTTCGGTTACAGAGTAATTCTTTTCTGCCGGAGCAAGTCTTCTACTCGCATAGTAAACAGGTCGGAACCACTTATCGGTTTGTTGCATCAGAACACTGCCAATGGCAATATCTGATGCATCTACGAAGACATGGAATGGGCGATCCCAGTCAGGAGGCTGTAAAATTGGTACCTATGTTAATAAACACTTTAGACGATCAAATGCTGTTTGACATTCCGGAGTCCAATCAAACTGTTTAGGAGTCTTCGTGATTAATTGATTGAGTGGAATGGCTAAATGAGCGAGCCACCGTAAATGACGACCATGCCATCTCACTTGACCCATGAAACGCATTACTTCCTTTGGTGTAGTAGGTACAGGTGCTTCTAACACAGCTGCTACCTTATCTGAGTCGACTTGTATGCCTTGTGCAGATACAATATGGCCAAGCAACTTTCCACATGAAACTGCAAACACAGATTTGTTTGGGTTCAGACAGAGTCTGTATTCTCTGCATTTCTCAAAGCAGCACCGTAAATGGAACAAGTGTGCTACCATCTTACCGAACACAGAGAAATCATCAAGATATACTTGCATGAACGAGGTAAGATAAGGGGAGAATATTTCCTGCATACACCTCTGGAAAGTACTGGGGGCATTCCTTAATTCAAACCACATAACAGTACAAGCAAATACACCCCGATTGGTGATGAACGTTGTTTTTGGTATGTCTTCCTCAGCCATTCTGACCTGATTATACCCACTGTATCCATCTAAGAATGAGTACATTTTGTGTCCTGCTACTCTGTCAAGCATCGTGTCAAGAAAAGGTAGAGGAAACGGATCAGGCACCGTAGCGGCATTTAGTTTTCGGTAATCCACACATATGCGTAACTGCTTATTTTTTTTAGGGACGATAACAATGGGTGATATCCACTCAGCATGCTCTACTGGTACGATGAATCTGACTTTTAGTAACCTATCAAGCTCTGCCTTTACCTTTGCTGCATAGTTTGGATTCATCCGGTAGCTGGGTTGTTTGATTGGCTTAGCTTCCGGCTTCAGCATGACCCTATGGTGATAAATGCGAGGGTCCAAACCCTTCATGTCCTTGTAATCCCATGCGAAAACATCATAGAACTCTCGAAGCAACTGTATTAACTCTGCTTGAAACATTTCAGGCAATCCTTCCTTTATTTTTACAGGTTGCTGATTAACTTCATCATCTAAATTATATGTAATTAACTGATCTTCTGGAACATATAATTGTTGGGACTTCTCTGTAACATCGTGTGGGTTTAAAAATTGTTGTAGATCAGTGTCATCTACAGGAGCAATATCTTCTTTCTTGGCTTCTTCCGTCACAGGCATCACCGTACAAACTGCCGGATTCCAATTATCTACAACAGATTGTAGATCAACAGTTCCTAGGGAGATCAAATCAATATTATTCTTCAAAAACTCTTCTTCTTCATCATCTGACAAACCATCTAACATATGAACTAGTTCTGCAAAATAAGGTCTAGCATGTAATTCACAAGGCTGTATAGCATCTAACTTAACAACATATTTACAATTATTATCCTTGAAAGTGAGTTCCTGTGCGGACCAATCTTGTATCACCTTGGCTTGTTTCAACCAAGGACGGCCGAAAAGCAAATTATAATCCAAGATAGACTCTGGTAGCTCTAAGACGACAAAAGTCATCTTAAATGTTGTGCCTTGCAGAGTTATGGGCACATCTCGTACTAGTCCTACTGGGTGGACTCTAGACTGATCAGCCATCCTTACAAAAAACTGGACAGGCTCAATTTTCATCCATCCTAACTTTTTACACAGTGCGGCAGTAGCAATGTTTACACCAGACCCTCCATCAATTAGTACTTGATTAATTTTATGATTTTTGTACCATACCGTAATCAATGGGACCGAATGATCCACCGTAGCGTCTGTTTTTGGTTGTACTGTTGCTGTTGCTGGAATGCAGGGAGAATCAGTACTAAACTGTTGTTGGAATTGTTGGCGGACTCCTGGTACTAGTGCAAGTAACTGTCCAAGAGGAAGAGTAATGGACGCTTTAGATAAGATTTCCCATGCTTGATTTACTTGACTTGTTTCTTTCACTGATTTTGAAGACGATGCGTCGGTTACTGGAATTGACTCTTGCTCCCATGTAGTTTCCTTTGACAGTGGAACTTGTGTCACCGGAATAGGATCTAGGAACACTGGAGGTTCTGTGGTGGTCCATTGACTAGCTTTGTCATATGTTCTTTGCTGTTCTAGGATGCCTGGTTCAAATATTTCAGCTGCTGGTTGTAACGGCCTACTGGATCTGGTCTGAACTACTGCAACTTGTGTCTCTATGGGTGTGATTTGAACTATATTTGTCATAGGGTTCTGGTGCTCTTTCTTCCTCTGATCGTATTCAACTGCATCTTTACAAAATCTTCTAATGTGGCCAAATTCACCACAAAAATGGTAGTGAGGTGGTGGCAAATTAGTATTTTCCTATGCTGGTCCTGCCTGCCAACGGTTTGCATTGTAGTTATTGTTTCTCTGTCCTCTGTAATTTCGGTATCCCTGCTGCTGGTTGTTTCTCATTTGAAGAGGTACATAGTGATTGGCAAGCTACCCTGGTTCTTGTATAATTGCATTCATTGTGGCTGTTCCCTGTACTTTAGCGTTATATGCGCAGTTTTCGGTGGAATGTCCTGTCGTGTTACAGATAGCACAAAACAACTCGTTAAGGGCACAAGTGGCACTGGTATGCCCTGAATTCTTGCATGTGGTGCAGTACATCTGTCTGGTCGGATCTTCTGCAACATTTTTACTTGCTTTTAACCATTCCAGGTCTTTTGTAAATCCTCCAACCTTGTTTTCCAACTGCAAAGCCATCGTGTTGGCATACAAAGCAATAAAGGAGTCATGCACAATACGGCAACAAGGCCAGATCATTTTTTCCCATAGATTATGTACAACCCAAGTGATTTTAATCACTACACAAACATTGTAAATCCCGTTTTTGGTAGATTAGACTCCATTTTGTGCAAGCCGAGGAGTCCTCGAGCTTGAGGAGTATTAGAAGTACCATCGTACCAAATTTCATAATTTTTAGACTTCGTTTGAGCCCTCAAATAAGCCCTGGAACCTAATTTTTAACTAGGCCGGACACTAGGTCTGGACAGGGCCAAAAGCTAGTCAAAAACTATAAAAAGAGCTAGAGAGCTCATTTTTGGGGTTAGATTGTAATTGAAACGAACTTGTAAGAGCTTGTGAAAGTAATCTAAACGCTCCATTGATTCTCACTCTTTGTCTTGCCTTGTGTGCGCGTGTGTGTGTATGTGTGTGCATGCTTGTGTGCTTCTCACTCACGCACTTGTGCCGCCACTTGCTCGAGGTCTTCATACCATCCTCACGTCTTCCCGGATTGACATTAAAGGAGGTGCTACTCATCATTGAGCTACACCAAATTTTGGCGCCGTTGCCGGGGATCGAGCTTTGAGGACGAGCGTGTGATGGTAAGACGTAGAGTTGACGCGTTGGAGTTGTAGGTATTTTCTTCACTCTCATCGATTTTCTTTTACTTTCTTCACCATCTTCATCACCATCATCATCATCACCATCTCCCACGTCCATCTCCATCATCACGAAAATTCAGTTTTTTGACTATATCCCCATCTCCACCTCATTTCCCTCATTTCACTTGTGAGAGAGAGCGAGAGAGCGAATTTGCATGTGCTATTTTTTGCATGTTTTGTGAGCATTCTGCAGGTACAGGCCGCATCATCATCCCCAGCACTCTGCGCACGTCCGGAAATCTGAGTAACTGTCTGTGTGTCGCCGAGCTCTGTCAATCGCGACCGACAGAAAAATTGCTCTAATTGCTAAACAAAGTGCATATCCATGACCTACAGGCCTAGAGCTTCCCAAAAATGTGTTTAGTTTTTTGAAATTCCACAGATTTCTGTCAATCGCGATCGCTCTGTCAATCGCGATCGACAAACCACGACGGACAGACCTGTCAATCGCGACCGACACGTCAATCGCGACCGACAGCCCACGACGGCTCTATCAATCGCGACCGATAGAGTCGCGACCGACTGACCATACGCGTAAAACGTGTCAATCGCGATCGAGTCATCAATCGCGATCGACTCATCAATCGCGACCGACACAGTCAACGACTGTTTGACCACGATCGACAGACCACGACGGCTCTGTCAATCGCGACCGACACGGTCAACGACTGTTTGACCACGATTGACAGACCCTCGCGATCGACCTGTCAATCGCGATCGACTCATCAATCGCGACCGACAGAGTCAACGACGCTTTGACCACGATTGATTGACTTTTCGGCCACGTGTCAATCGCGACTGACCAGTCAATCGCGACTGACAGCCACGACGGACCTGTCAATCGCGATCGACACGTCGATCGCGACTGACCTGTCAATCGCGACCGACAGACTTTGCGAACGCGTTAGAAGGGCAAATTAGGTCAAATTTTCAAGGCAAAATTATTGGTCTAAATTTTGATTGAGTGTGGGACAAACACTAGGGTGTAGTATTGCATCGCGAGGCCGTGCCACAAGCTACTCGAGTATTCCTGTTTGACTGTTAGCTTGTGTTGAATTCTGATTTAACTCCCTAAACCCTGAACAGTCCTAAGTTTTTCATACGAAATCCAATTTTTGAGCTCTTGGGCTTGTTGGAAAGCTCGTGGCATATACTACACGCGCTCAACTGTTTTTTACAAAGATAATGCGTTGATTTTCAGAGAGAGTATTTTGAAGTTGACCATACCCAGGGGGCTCAAAGTCAGAGGTCTTTAGAATTATTTTCCTAAAGAGTCACAATGCAAATATGTGTATATGTTACGTGAATGAAGTTGTTGGTTGTGCCCTTGAATCTAAGCATTGAGCTAACCGTGGGACTTTTATAGGTCCATTGAGAGCAACAGAGAGCGTACAAAGCAAGGTTTCTTTGCAAGCTTGAGAACCGGGTTCTTGAGCACCATAAAGCAAGGGATCAACAAGTAAGGTTGGATTATTCTCAACTCCCTCTGTCATTTCCTAGCTCAAACTAGAACGAGTAGAGATAGGAGTAAGCCAGGGCGACGATAGGCAGTTATCAAGTTGAAGACTACCTAAAAACTCAAGTTCAAGTTAAAACCATAACCTCTGTACTGTCGATAACCTAAAGGAAACGAACCTAACGTGGAACGATCAACCTAAAGTACGAAGAACATTCAAGTATCCCTGACGACGTGATATCAGACAAGACCATAAACACAATAATTAACTAAAAAGAATCAAGTGACTGGTACCAATTGGTTGGCAACGAGATTGTACTCTGGAAAAAATTGGGATAATCCGTTGGGCATATGAACCTTAGATCAGGACGACACCTAGTAAGAGAGAGACAAAGCCTTAGGTCTTCAGAGGCTAGTGTCAACCACACTGCAAGGTCTTGGGCCCAGCAGTTGAGTCGCCACTCTCATTACCCTAGCTCTGATACCAGTGAGTCAGAGATGTCTCAAGGTATGGACAGACCTACGGGAAGTTCAGGAGTGCCTTACTTATACAGGGTGGAAGGTCCTTACAAAACGCGGTTGGAATACCTTAGGACCAACCGATTAGGTGCGAGCATCTATGAGGACGGCCTAGGAAGATCAGTGGTCCAGATTAAAAACCCTGACCAATCCATAGGACTAGAGCACCCAGCGGTCAAGTTTGAAAACGGTGCATACCTGGACAAGGAAGGAACCATATACGTAGTCACCAGTCATCCAGATAGGACAGATGAATTTGGAAATGTAATTTCAGAAACGGACTTGGGCGACTTGGAACAAGGAAACATGGATGCGGAACCTAGAACCCCTCGAGGTAAATCTGTTCTCACTAGGATTATCACACCTGAGTGGGTCCCCCAAGACAACAAGAGCATAGAGTTGCTCCTCAATCGAGAAACTGATGAAGCCTTTTGGAGGTATAAGTCTAATCAGCCAACAGACATAGGAAATATCATGATCTATGAGTTTAAGGATCCGGATAGCCCAGGCAGAGTGACCTACTTAGATCATGCTTCAGAACGGATCTTTGTGGTGACAGAAAATGATAGGCATGCCTACACTTGGAAGGGTGAATTTATTTTCCCCCAACCAAGATCAGATGTATCCTATGGTCACCCTGGGGCTGGAACTTCCCAAGCTCATGGTACGCAAAGAGACAGAAGTAGAGATAGACCAGAAGTAAGTTTTGCCAACCTAGTGGGCAGAGAAAGAACGAGAACAGAGACGAATAGGGTAGAACCTGAGATGCTTAGAGCTCACAGGAACCAAAGAAATGTGGATGGATTTCCTCTGCCGAGACCCAGAGAGCACACAAGAACTTTGAGACCCACCCAGCTAGTTAAGTCCATGAAGAATTACTTTGACGGCACAGGAGATCCCTATGATCATGTGGCGGAGTTCAAGCAAGTCTTGAGAGCTGAACAAGTGGAAGATCTGTTCACGCAGTACAATGCCTTCGGTCTAACCCTTAGGAACACGGCACTTACATGGTTTCAGCCATTAGATGAGCGTCAATTCAGGAGCATAGACCAACTCCTAGAGGCATTCATTGTAGAGTTCTCTAAGAGCGGTATAAGACACAATACTTCCTCATTGATTCACAGCTTCAAGCAAACCCCTCAAGAGACTGTGAGACTTGCAGGAAGAAGATTTAGACAATATCTTGAAAGGTGCCCAATTTCGGAGCTACCCACATCTGCTAAACAGGTAGCCTTATTCCTCGATGGATTGCTGAGTACGAAATTGAGATCCTATGTGTATCTGAAGGACCCTAGGACTATAGAAGAGTGTGTACGCATGTGCATTGACATTGAAGATAACCTAGGGGAAGAGCTAGAGCTTTCCAAAATCTATAAAGACTCAGATAGCGCATCTAGCCACTCTTCCACGCAATCTACATCAATTGAGGAACTCGCTGAGAAGGTAGCTCAGAAATTAGGTGTAACTAGCAAACAGATCCCAAGGTTTGCCCCTGTGAAAAGGTGCTATACATGCGGTGGTGACCACATGGCGAATGTCTGCCCTATTATGGCTCAACCCCAAGTAAACCCTAGTAGCTAGTACTGCACCATAGAACGGAGATACACCAACCACACCGCACAAGATTGCCCATACAACAAGCAGGATGTTAGGCAACCCTATCCGCAACCCTACCAACAAGGCAGATACCAGAACCAAAATCCACCACCACAATATGCTAGACCCCAACAAACCTACCAACCACAGTATCAGGCCCAACAAAGGCCTCAGCCTGTGCTAGCACAACAACCCCCTGCCCCAGCTAATGTGATTCCGGTAAAGTATACTGCTGCAGAAGAGAACCTGAATAGAGCTATAGTCCCTGTAACATCCTTGATCTCTGAAAATGACCCAAGTGACCATAGCTTTGATTCTACCCATGTGGATAGCCCCCAGGCTTACTACATGCAGTCCCCAGAACATGGAGAGTCCTACTATGGTGAAGAGTCGAACGAACCTAGTTGGGAGTCAGAATACACGAACGTCATGTATACAAACCCCAACCCTAGACCTCAACCTAGGCAAGTACGACCACCATTTCCTAGAGGACCGTGCTACAGATGCCAAGGAGATCAACTCATTCGTGATTGTCCCTTGCCCCCACCTACGCAAATCCAGTCGGTGACGATCCAAGGCTTCTGCCAAGATTGCGGAAAAGAGCATCTCTTACGAGATTGCCCAAAGAACCCCAATAGCATGCCAAAAATCACCCCTATCAACGTTGTTGGGTTAGTGGTAGACTCCTCAGGAAGCGTCACTTCCACTGCACCAGTACAGGTAGTCACTAGGGCTCAGGCATTGCAGCAAAACCAAGGGGTAGGCCAGGAAAAGAGCCTAGATGCTAGCGATACTGAGAGCCAAAATAAAAAGAGAACAAGAGCTTGGAAAGATAGCCGCGAACGCATGAAAAGGCAATGGGCAAAGAAGATGAGTGAACTTGAGGAAAGTCTACGAGAAACCAAGGCTAAAATCATAGAGATCACGTCTCAACCGCACTCTCACACATTCCCACCGCTACCATCCACATCACCCTCCATCCCTTCACCCTCTAAGACAGTCCACGCAACCCACCCACCACCCCAAACAGGATCAGTATTAGCTGATCCCACTCCCGAAGACATAGACATGATGCTTAAAGCATATCAGGCCAGAATCCAAGAAGGGCCAAACGTCACGGATCATGACAAGTGCTATCCTAGAGCTGACCTAGAGATAGAAAGAACCAAACTATGAGTGAAAATGGTCGCATTGGCTCAGACTATGTTTGAAGCCAGTCGCCTTTTCAATTACTCAGGCTCAGCCAAAACGCAATTACACTTGGATGGATTCCTAGAGAAGTTAGAGAGGATAATTGCAAGATCTGACAAGGAAGAAAAAAATCAAGACCAAGAAAAAGCAAGCAAAAACAGGAATCATTCCCAATCAGAAGTGTATGTGGCCAGTGCCCCTAAACCGGACAACTTCCCCTCCTTAGAAAGAATAGAGAGGCCAATAGCACAGCCAGAAAAGGAACCTACCCCTCAAAGAAAGGAAAGGGCAAGAGAACGGGTAAGCCAGCCTCTTCAGGAAGCCCATGTGCCTCCTCAAGGAGCCTATCTTCCTCCCCAAAGGTCACAAGAGCCTCCCTCGAAAGCATATGTACCTCCACAGGTAACCCACATTCCTTTCCAGAGAGCGTATGAGCCTGTTCGGAAAAGTAATAGAATAAGTAATCCTCCCCAAGAAGCTTGTGCTCCAGCCATTCGCGAGAACGAGGAGAGAGTCAACAATAGAATCAGCCCTCCTTCACAGGTTGCTTATGCGCCCAATTCTACGGAGCCAGACACTTCTTCTTCTATGAATCGGTTTGCACCAGACTTCCTACGAGAGATTCAAGAAGACAAATGGGATAACGAAAGCGAGGTCGCCCCTCCTTTTGAACTTGTGGACGATGCACACGACCAATTCCCACAAGACATCCCATCTATTTACGGGGAGCATGAGAGTGTTCAGTCTCACGAGAGATTAGACTTTGAGTCGAATTCCATACAAGAGCTACCCCACTTCACAGGCCCATGGGAAGCAAAGTCCACATGTATGAGAGCACCCACAGTCATGGTAAGGAACGACGACTCAATCATTCCTAGGAACACAGAGGTAGTGAAGAACACTAATGTGCAGTGTAATCTCAAGTTAGAAGAGCTACTCAAGGTTAGACCTGAATTATGGAAACATGTAGCCAAACAAGTACCAGAGATAGCAAAACCTCGTTCCCAGGTAGGATCCCATAGGACAGTGCCAGAAATTCCCTTGGATAAGATAGGGGATATGTGTGAAGGCGAAGAAGGGAACACCTATCTTCCCATCACCTACCAGGACTACACCACGAAGGCAATTTTGGACTCAGGTGTAGGAGTTGCAATTGCCACTACCTCCTTATGGAAGCGTTGGGGCAAGCCAGCTCTCAGGCCAACAAGAATGAAATTGCAAATGGCCGATGGTCACATAGAGAGACCCCTAGGATTGCTGGAAGGAATAACTCTCACCACTTGTGGTGTCGAGTTTGAACATACCTTTGCCATATGTGACTTCAGCAAAAATCATGCCTATGAGATGATTTTAGGAAGACCATTCATGCGACAGTTGCAAGTGGTACAGGATTGGGGGACCAATTCTTTGTACCTGCAGCACTTAGGTGTTACAACCAAAGTCAATCTCAAGGATTATTCTCATAGAGATGTCCCTCCTATCCAATGGAATCCCATCCATAGAGCCAAAGATGATACAGAATCGGTGCATTCCATAGGGTCTGGATCCTCATGGATGCATGAAGATACTCACTTATGGATGTGCAAGGTAGCAGTAGAAGAAGAGAAGAGAGAAAAGGCCAGAGAAATAGGTGCAAACGAAACCCATAGACCCATTCAAGACCCAGCCTATGCACCTGTAGTTTTTCCAGACGAGGAATTTGAACCCCATGGCTGGGCAGAAATTTTAGCAACAATGGACGTAGCCATCAATGAAGAACAATGGACACCTCACTGTGATGAGGATGGCTATGATATTTCAGTCTTCTCCATAGAGCCAATCATGGGAGAGGCAGTTCTAGAAGAATGCGAACCTAGCCCTGATGCATTTGAGGATGCAAGTGACTCCGATCTAGAGTCAATCATTATGGACCCACCATTTGCATCAGATGAGGAATACTTCCATGAAGTAGAATTTCAACCCCAGAGGCATGGAGAAGTTACAAATGGTGTAAGATTAGCAACGCATATGACCCCTAAGGAAGAAGGAAAGAAACGAAAGAAGAGAGAAGCCTTACCAGAAGAGGAAGAATCTTTGTTTGAGGTCCCAGAAAATTTTAAGAAGTACGAGATAGATGACAGAAGAGTCATGATAAGAATGCCTAAACGAGAGGCACAATCAGGAGAGGCCTATGATAACAAAGAAACCACCAAGAAAATCGTAGTGGCCCTAGAAGAAGGAGAGGAGAGCTGTACGTATATAGGCCATGACCTAACAGAAGAAGAGGAGTACAAATTGATAGCCTTGCTAAGAGAATACAGAGATGTATTCGCTTGGAGTTACAAGGATTTGAAAGGTGTTGACCCTGATATATGCTCACACACCATTCCCATGACCTCAGATGCTAAACCCTCTAAGCAAAAGCCTTATACATATAAC
Source organism: Ceratopteris richardii (assembly GCA_020310875.1). Taxonomy (NCBI): domain Eukaryota; kingdom Viridiplantae; phylum Streptophyta; class Polypodiopsida; order Polypodiales; family Pteridaceae; genus Ceratopteris; species Ceratopteris richardii. The sequence goes on along the minus strand of CM035417.1, from coordinate 118,577,607 downwards.
GATAACTATGCTGCTAAGATCAAGGAAGAGATAGATAGACTGGTTGAAGCTGGATTTATCTATGAAATTGAGCACACTGAATGGGTATCCCCCATCGTAGTGGTGCCCAAAAAGAATGGCAAACTGCGTGTGTGCATTAACTTGAAAAAGGTTAATGCCGCTACGATTCGAGATAACTATCCGCTTCCCATCACAGAACATCTCTTAGAAAGAGTGGCAGGCAAGGAAGTGTACAGCTTCCTTGATGGATTTTCGGGCTACAATCAAGTAGCCATAGCTCCAGAGGATCAGCATAAGACAGCCTTTGCCACAGAATGGGGCATTTTTGCTTTTAGAGTAATGCCATTTGGGCTTACCAACGCACCAGCTACCTTCCAGAGACTGATGTGCCATGTGTTTAAGGAGTTCCTAAGGAAGAGTTTAGAAGTCTATGTTGATGATCTTTGTGCTCATTCCAACGTTAGGCAAACCCATATTCCTGAACTCAGACAAATCTTTGACAAATGTAGAGAATATCAAGTCTGCCTAAACCCAGAAAAGTGCGTTTTTATGGTCAGGCAAGGCAAGATTCTAGGACACATAGTGTCAAAGAATGGCATATCTACTGATGAAGAAAAAGTGAGAGCCATAGCAGAGCTACCTAGGCCAAAGAATGTCAAGGAAGTACAAGCTTTCATGGGGCATTGTGGTTATTATCGACGATTTATACACATGTATGCTGTCATTGCAAAGCCCATGTACGGACTTCTGACAAACTTTGAGTGGACGGATGAATGTGAGAATTCCTTCCAAGAGCTTAAACGAAGATTGTGTTCAGCACCAATCTTGACCACACCAGATTGGAATAAGCCATTCCATGTTCACGTGGATGCATCCAATTATGCTATTGGATGTGTGCTCGCACAACCTACTGGTGAAGGTAATATGGATCTTCCAATTGCCTATGCCAGTAGACAATTGAATGCGGCTGAACGGAATTACACCACTACAGAGCGCGAAGGATTAGGCATGGTTTATGCAGTCAAAAAATTCAGACACTATTTGCTTGCAAATAAGTTTAAATTTTTTACTGATCATCAGGCATTGTTATATCTTGTAAACAAGCCATGCAATACAGGAAGATTAGTAAGATGGTTTCTCTTGCTAATGGAATACGAATTTGAGGTTGTGGTAAGAAAGGGTAGGACTCATTTGAGAGCAGATCACCTCTCTAGACTCACATCGGGAGAAGCCCCACAAGGAGTGTCAGATGACCTTCCTGATGCTTACTTGTTTAATTTGGAAGTTGTGCCGCAGTGGGCCAAGCCAATAGTACCAGTACTGACATACGGGCCTAATCATCCAGTGGTGAACACACGGAGTAGAGAGATAGTAAAAGCCCAAAAGTACCATATCATGGCAGGCAGCATGTACAAGCACACAGATCAAGGGATCTTGGCTTGTTGCGTAGAAGAGGATGAGTACGCTAAATGGTTGCAATTAGCACATGTAGGTGCGTTAGAGCAACACCATTCAAAGCAACGAACGTTGCAGACTCTAAAGAGATTCGGAGTGCATTGGCCAACTATGGAAGCGGATGTCCAAAAGTTGTGCAAGGAATGCCCAATCTGTTGCACTAAACCACCTGTGGAACATGCCACACTCTATCAAGTATCCATTGTGCCAGATTGGAGTGAACCTCTAGTATCATTCTTGAGGACAAACACATTCCCTCCAGACATGACTCTAGCTAGAAAAAGGAGTTTGGAACAAGAAGCCCAGGATTATTCACTCGTTGGTGATAATCTATACAAGCGCGGTAAGGATGGTTACCTGAGACTGTGTGTCCATGAAAGTGAGTATCTTAAGATCTTAGAAACTGCTCACCAAGGTGTAGCAGGAGGACACTTTGGACCAGATCGGGTGATCAAGGCAATATTGTTTGCGGGCTTCTGGTGGCCTACCCTTCACATGGATGCACATACCTATGTGAAACGGTGTGATGTCTGTCAGAGGACTCAGTATCCTATACGCAAAGATGAGATGCCACTGAAACCTATGATGGGTGGACGTGCATTCTCTAAGTGGGGAATAGACTTCGTAGGTCCTATTAACCCCCCAGCTAAAGGTTCTCATGCGGAATACATCATTGTGGCAACAGATTATCTCACCAAGTGGGTTGAGGTAAAAGCTACAACCAAGAACGATGCTCAAACAACTGCCAAATTCTTGTTTGAGAATGTATTCACAAGATACGGGCTACCTATAGAGCTTGTAAGTGATAGAGGCACTCATTTCTTGAACGAAGTGATTGAAAATCTACTCCATGAATTCTTGGTAATACACAAGAAGTCTGCCCCTTATCACCCCCAAGCTAATGGACAAGCTGAGAGCACTAATAAGATTTTATGCAATGTACTGACGAAATTAGTGAACACTAAACGCTCTGATTGGGACAAACAGCTACACCATGCTGTGTGGGCATACCGGGTGGCCTACAAAACGGTACTCCAAGCCACTCCCTTTCAGATGGTATTCGGTCAAAACGCTGTGTTACCCTTGGACTTCTTGATCCCTACATTGAGAGTAGCACGAGAGCACGAATGGACAGGTCATGAGCTCTCCTCTAGGATCTTTGACCTTGAACGATTAGGGGAAACAAGACTGAGAGCCGCGGCAGGAATATATGCAGCCAAGAAGAGACAGAAAGCATATTTCGATGCCCATGTGAAGGATAAGGGCTTGAAAGCAGGAGATGTAGTTTTAGTCTATACACTAAAACAACACGCGAGGAAGCTAGAAAAGAGAGGCTACGGACCTATGATCATCAATAGGATCTCCACGAGCGGAGCAGTACAATTGGCCACATTAGAGGGTGATGTTCTCCCAAATTATATTAGCGGTTGCAGAGTCAAGTTGTATCAGGAACCCCTCACGGAGGAAATGCTCAGTCGACTCAACACTGCTAAGAAACGCAAAGAGCAAGAAAAGCGAGTTCGAGAAGAGGCTCAAGCTGAAGCTTTAGAACGCATCAGAAGGATGAAATTACGAAGGCAAGGTAGAGATCAGCCTGGAGCGAATGACTATGCAGACCAAGGATTTCCTATGGCCATGTGTGAAGTCGCAGGAACAAGCTCGCATAGGATAATTGATAGACGTCCTTTCGTAACCTTAGATATAGGACACGGAAAGAGTGCAAGGACCGTAAGAGCCTTGATTGACTCAGGTGCAGCCACTAGTGCTGTTAAATTGTCTTACTGCCAAGAATTACAATTGACTGTCAATCCTGTGGAAGCATATCTTATAGGATTGGGAGGAGTGGAAACCCCTTGCATGGGCGAGGCGGAACTTCCCCTTTACATTCATGATGAGGCAATGACAGTTAAAGTACTGGTGTGTCAAGATGAGGATCTCACTGAACCTCTAGTCTTGGGTCAAGATTGGATCTATGACCAAGCAATTAACTTAAACCTAAGAAGTTGACTTCTCCAGGTTTGGGTCAATCATAGTCGAGTTACAGTAGAATTAGACAATGGAGCACTCAAGGAACTAGGAAAGGCACAGACTCCTGGTCCTTCCAGGGGTACACATGAAGATGACCATGCTGTTCTTGTTCAAAACCCTGTATTGCAGAGGAATGATATTTGCAAAAAAGGAGTCAGGGATGCATCGGAACTCCCTTCTTTTCCAAAGGCCAGAAGGAGGCAGCAACCAAAGGCGGATCACAAGCAGAAGAAGCAGAGTACTACTTATGTCCGAGATAAAAAATATCTGCACAGCGGAATGTCCCAGCAAATAAACCAGGTATGGGTGCGGAAAGGCGAACGACCGGGTGCACCACCGTCAACTACGCGGGCAAAAGCTCTTATTAGTAACCAACAACACGACACTAATAAAGAGTCTTTCAGAAATTCTTCTGCTAAAGTAAAATCTATTTGGGTGCCCAAGAAGTCGATGAAGGCAAGCCCACAATCTAGACAAATTTGGGTGCCTAAGGCTTGCTTGAGGGCACAAGTAGTTAAGCCAAGGCCGCAACCTATGCAGCATAACCCATCTACGAGTACCACCAGAATTCCCTCGTGCTCAATACTTAGGAACACACAAAGACCCATGAGTATGCATGTAATCACTTATAAGTGGGTCCCTAAAAGGCCCCATTCCCAAACAGCGACACCGACACAGCTCTCTGGAGTCTCTACGAAACCGAAAGCAAAGCCCATCCACTGCATTTGGCAGTCTAAGATCTGTAATAAACCCCCCGACCCCGATTTGTAAATTCACCCCACTTACTAACGGCATTAGTCTCCTAGGAATACACAAATGTTAACTACACTCACTGTCTTCGAGCACTTACTAACCACTAACTCACCATCTACCTCATGTTAATGTTGTAACGGGGACAACAACGGATTTATTCTGTCCATTACGATGTTAACACATGATTCTATATTCTCACAGAATCAGAAGGCAAGAAGAAAAATGGCAGAAGCGACAGGTTCGGGCTCACAAGTAGGGATACTTACTGCAGGAATTGATGTGGATAGCCTACCCGTAGATGTGCCCACGACTGAACGACCAGTGGAGATGCAACACCTCCAGCAACTCCCGGTGCCAGATCCACCTACAGGAATCACGGAAAGAGTTCATGCGAATTCTCATTGGTTCAATGGCATGCCCGGTCCATTAGGTGAGGCCAAGTATATCTGGGAGTCTAAATGCGAGTATGACAGATCATGGGTGCGATTCCAATTTTTCTCCAAGGAGTTCGAGACTTTACAAAACACAGAAGATCTACAGATCATATGGCAACGAGCAGGATTGGCGGAATATTTTGAAGCCCCACTACCTAAACCCGATCTCCTCCGATGTTACTATTTGGTCTCCACATTACAAGCTAATGAAGATAAGGACCAACCCGGATCATTTGTTCTCCCCTCATTGTTGGGCAACAACGAGTTGAAGAGGTTTGAACTTACTGTGGAGTTGGTAAGCGACGCTTTAAATATGCATGGCACGCATGTACCCTCAGAAAAGGATGCTCTCGTTCCCAACAACATGAAGGACAGGAAAGTAGTGAAGCTGAAAGACATGGCAGCCCTCACCCCAAATGTGTCCATCCCTCTCCGCATGTGCATGCAACATTTCGCCTTCCCCGGTCAAGACCGATTCACGCAACCACACAAGAAGATCTGGTTTGCTCTCTACTTGGCGGAGGCAGGTGCGCTACCTATTAAGCTACCAGTGTGGATTATAGATCAGTTGTATGAAGCGAACAAACGGGCTTCTAGGAAATTAGTGGTGAACGGATGCTGTGCACTCACACGCATCATTTACCGATGCTTGGCATATGATGTCCCCATTGAGCGTGCCTTAACTTGGGCACAACTACAAATGTTTAAAAGGCTCAAGACATCCACACATCAGTCCAAGCGCATGAGGGGCGCGATTCCGTGTGTCCAGGCGAGGGAAGTCCTGACTACTCCTGAGGCATCACCATTAAGAGAGGGCACTGTACCTCCTTTTACCATTAGGATACCCAGGGCGGAATCTGACACTACGACACAACCCACCCCATCGGCTCCTCCGGTTACACCTGAATTCGAGTTTGCTGCCACTGGAGAGGCAGAAGGACTGGACCCCCAGGATTTCGAAGCATTCCTACAAAGCACACAATTCTCTGATGTAGAGTTTTATTCAGAGGCAGAGGAGCAGGGCACATCCTCACGAAGAAGAAGAAAGTCTACAGACGGGAGACATGTCCATTGGAGTGACACTCAGGAAAGTCAACAACACGGACATCCGGAAGAAGAAGAAGCGTATGAAGAAGAGACCACTGAAGCCCCAGCATATACAGCCGAACTCCGAAGGCTGTATCAGATTATGGAAAGAGTACGATCGCAGCAATTACTCACTGAACAGAGCAGCAGAGTACTTATGACTCAGTTGTTGGAAGAAGCGGGAGTTGACTCAGAGTACAGGGAAGGTCTCTTATTGATGGCAGAAACATATGGAGTTGTAGAAGCTGTGCGCACTGCCATTCAGAGGCCTTCAGTTCAATATGACCCACGAAGGTTCCAGACACGACCTCGCTTAGGTAAAAATATACAAATTCCCGTTACAGTTGCAGAAGAGCCGACTACTACACCTGAAACTATCAGAACAACCTCCCAGACAGCTAGCCAACAGCACCCAGCCACCCATGAGGAGTCCACCGAACCACTACCACCTACTCCCCCACCATCACCTCCTAGAAGAGAAACAGTAGAAACCACATCGACTACTCAACCCACCGACCCCACCTTCATCTTCCGTACTCCGATCTCCAGTGCCACCCTATTCTCTACCACTGATAATCCTATCTTCGAAGACAACCCCAACACTACACAATCCGTCGAACCCCTCCTAGACCCTGCCCTAGGGCAACCATCCCCAACGCCCTCAGCCACGGGTCATCCTGACCCTAGATCCACATTCATGGGCTTCCCTGCTACCACGCAACCCTTTCAGCCCTCCTCAAATTTACGACCCCAACCCCCGATATCCCTCTCTCCATTTCTACAATCCCTCCAGGACATCTTTGCTAGGGCTTTTCAACCAGGCCCTCAACCATTCCCTGTCTTTTCAGCTCCCCACCCCACGTCACATCTATTCACCACTTCCACACACACACCACCTACCATACCAATGTATATGGCAGGCCCCACACTAACACCCACTCCTGAAGGTATGGACATTTCACCACCCACGGCACCTCCACCCACGGTTTCACCTCCTCCCATTCCCCCTCCACCAATTTCACCCACACACACAACTTTCGTAGACACATCATTCACTGTCTCCCTTCCCCAATTTCCTTCCCATGCATCTTCCACAGTAAACACCCCCCACTCATCTATAGGTAATGCATTGGACACCATGTTGGCTTGTATATCAAATTTAAGAACAGATTACATTCAGCTCCAGCAACAAAACGCACGCCTGCAAGAGCACTCAGCGACACTATAGCTCCGCCTTGCGGTACTAGAAGAGGAGAATGCTCGCCTCCACACACAGTTCCAAACCCTCCAAGACGCCCATAATATATTGGAAGTACAGCTACAGAACGTAGATCAGGAAGCAGTGCAGGTGGTAGAAAGTCACCTACGGACACAACTGGAACGCAACTCAAAACTTCAGCGAAATATGGCGCTACTTAAACGCCATCTTGCGGCTGCTCAGGAAGAGAACAGACGTCTGCAAATACAAAATCAAGAGAACCTGGAGGCAGCTATTGAGAGCACACCGGGGGCACCCATCAGCCCATCCAAGTTTCAAGCAGTGACCCCCGATAATATCAAGATTATATTGGAAGATTATGCCATGCTACTCGAAGCACATGATAAGCTATCAGAGGAGCTAGGACAACTGAAGCAGGAACACCAACAAGGCCCAACAGCTGCCCCTCCAACCACCCACTCTGCAGCTTCGCTTCCCTCCGACGCAGAGGCCATAAAAGATCTCCAGCAACAGGTAACTGAATTGCAGACACGCCTACTACAATATGAGAGGCCATCTTCCCCTCCGGAGGCTCCCACGGACGAAGAAGTTGTGCAAATTCCTGTGGAACAAACGTTTGATGAAGAATATGATCCGCAACCATTCCCAGGAGGCCAACAAACAGAAGAAGCGCAGGACACGTTTGAGGCACCACAGCCGCCATGGTTACGACAAGTGGAGGAAATAGGGACCTCGCATGAAGAGCGCATCGTAGTGCAAAATCAGGCTATGAGGGTCATAGAGGAGACTGTTTTACAATCAGATTACTTCAAGAACTTGTCATCGAGACGCCTAATCCTCTCATCGGAACTCCAGTACAGGCCATATTATCTTATCTTGGCTGATTATAATGCAGAAATACAAAGAGTCACGGGTCAGATTCCTACTTTTGCGACCCAATTTCAACCTGAAGACCTTCCTCCAGAGGTGCGAAAAGGCAAGATTCGTCAACCAATATGGCGGCAGAAACTTTTAGAGACTTATCCAGAAATGCTACGCACATGGAACAACGCGCCGTTGCACCTCCTGTACAACCCATGCTACGGTCCAGTCCCCCGCCGCAGGTCGTGGAAGGCATTTAATATCAAGGTACAGAACAATGCGCAATGCAAGGAATGGCTGAACTACCCGTACATCGCGCCACCACAAGGACCACCATCGGTAGCATATATGATGGGGACCATTCGCCACTGGATGCCGCGCTTGAAGCCCATGCAAGATGTAGCAGCGCAAATGATGCTTAAAATCTTAGATATGATGCAAGTAGTGCTGAAGACCTTTAGAAATGCAGCCGCACCACAGGTACGTCTTCCGGGGTTTAGCAATGGAAATTACGACTTGGTGTATGACATGAGCACCACCCCCAGTATCCGTGTGGCTTACGCTTGGCATGCACGCATCAAGTACCTCCCCGCCTGCTACAAACAGACCTTCGAAGAAATGTTCAGATCAGGTTTCTGGGAGTACCACTCGGAGATTTTCGCACCAAAGCCGACACATCTACTTCAACTGTTTGCTTGTGAACAAGCAATGTATTCAGAGTACTACACCACCCCGCAACCAGAAACCCCCGGTGCAATAAATTGGGAGGCATTGGAAGCCGATCTAGCCAGAGGCTTAAGGATAGGAGAACATGAACTGGCCACCAATGTCATCCAATATTACATCGACCACCCGCGCGAACAAAGGTCTGTCAGGGGCGACAGACGCTAGGAAGGGGGGAGTGTTGGCATACAAAGCAATAAAGGAGTCATGCACAATACGGCAACAAGGCCAGATCATTTTTTCCCATAGATTATGTACAACCCAAGTGATTTTAATCACTACACAAACATTGTAAATCCCGTTTTTGGTAGATTAGACTCCATTTTGTGCAAGCCGAGGAGTCCTCGAGCTTGAGGAGTATTAGAAGTACCATCGTACCAAATTTCATAATTTTTAGACTTCGTTTGAGCCCTCAAATAAGCCCTGGAACCTAATTTTTAACTAGGCCGGACACTAGGTCTGGACAGGGCCAAAAGCTAGTCAAAAACTATAAAAAGAGCTAGAGAGCTCATTTTTGGGGTTAGATTGTAATTGAAACGAACTTGTAAGAGCTTGTGAAAGTAATCTAAATGCTCCATTGATTCTCACTCTTTGTCTTGCCTTGTGTGCGCGTGTGTGTGTATGTGTGTGCATGCTTGTGTGCTTCTCACTCACGCACTTGTGCCGCCACTTGCTCGAGGTCTTCATACCATCCTCACGTCTTCCCGGATTGACATTAAAGGAGGTGCTACTCATCATTGAGCTACACATCGCAATCACCGCATCTAGCGTCATAGCTTCCACACAGTGTATGATCATAATCTGTTTAAGTTGCGGAGTCAAACCATTGATAAACCATTGAGTGATAACGTCATCCGATAGGTTGGCATGTGCTGGGGGTAATTGCCTCAAATGCGTTCTGAATAAGGTGGCATATTCCTGCACTGTCTGATTCATCTTCTGTCTATTGTTTTGCAGGTAATCAAAAATTTCGGCTGGATTCTTCTTTAGCCTGAATCTCTGCAAAAATGCATCCCTTACTGCTTCATAGGTGCCGAAATGGTTAATATCATATTCTATCAGCCACCTGGCGGCTTCATTAACCAATGTCAACTGGAATACAATAGCTTTATATGCCGGATCAGGTGGATGATTGAGCACTGTGTAACTTATCTCAAATGTGTGTACATGAGTGTCTGGGTCATCACCTGGGAATCCTCCAAATTTAGTGTACGTTACTCCTGTTGGAGTCGGCCGGGGTGGAAATAACTGTTGTTGTTGCTGCTGCTACTGTTGTTGTTGTTGTTGTTGCCCACTCATCGTGCTGGCGATGGTATTGTGACTATCTTCTATATCTTGAAGCTGGATATTTGAACTGTCTGAATCTATGTCGTCAGTCTGTACACTTTCCGGCTTGCCAATATCGTTCAGTATGTTTCTAATTTCAGTTTCGAACAAGCTACCCTTCTCCTTGGTATCAGATGTAGGAGTACTTACTCCATATAGCGGTGACTGGACTAAAGATCCACCAAGAATTGGTAAACCGTCACTGGAAGACTGTGAACTCTTAGCAACTGGTACCGAAATAACACGAGGTGTCGAATTTTCACCAAAACAAGGTGCTTTTTCACCTTCACTAATTTCTTTGGCCAAGACGTTTCTATCTGCAGACTCTGGAGTCACTATTTCTTCGACAGACTGTGCCGGAATCGCACCGGAATCTGCTAGAAATGTAGTAAGTTCCACCGGAATACTGTTGGAATCACCTCTAACGTTCTTCACTTCCTTGGCAATTGAGTTAGACCTATCTGCGCTTCTACCTCCTGGAGGCGTCCTTAGCAAATTAGGTACCCAAGGTTGTCGGTACTTCGGATATGACTCACCGGATCGAGTAACCGGCATGTATCATCTTTTGTACTACTTGCGTACTAATATTGTCGATTCACAATCTATAGTCGCGTTTCTACAATCGATTTGCAACAATCTGATCTGTTGCCACCTTCCCACAGACGGCACCAATGTTAAACGCGGGACTAACTGTCAGTAGCGCGTTTAAATATTTATTGGGTTCTTGGGAGTGGAAGGGGTCTGCTAGGCAGAGGCCCTATGCTTGGTTCCCCAAACTAACCACTTCACACACACAATACACTGATGCTCAAAACTCCATCAAGACTCCGTTACACTTATAATCTTACAGTACTCAACCAAACTCTCCCAAAGTTGACCGAACACACTGCACTAGACTATGTAGTATCGTGATACAGAGTTACTTGATGAACTCTAGAACTGTTCCGAATACAAAATACTATAACACTAGAGACAATATCAGTAATTCAACCTTTCACCGAAGAGGTACAAACAATCAGACAAACCGAAGACACACAAGAACTCAACAGTCTCAGACACACAGTACTGGGGGGTTCAGTAGGCAACTTAAAACGACCCTTACTGTAGCTTGACCTATACCGTATGAGGATAGACCTCAACGCCGAAGACAACACAATACGACTCAAAGTTCTCAGAACACTACCGCAATTACACAGACTCCATCCAACAAGTTACAGCACCTTACAAGAAAGAGCGACACCACGATACGCGTAATCAACAGACCAATCGCAACCGAAACCCCGCAGAACAACTCGCTCAGACAAACAGTCTAACGATCAACTGAGCGTCTATGTAACTCTCGAACAGAAACAGGTATCAATAGACAACCAGACAGAACAAGAGTAGTATACTCAGAATTGCTCAACAAACACTACAGCAGCGTTTAGCTCAATCACCCAGACAGATAGTCTGGTTATCCCAACGAACATCCCTCAAGCGTCTCTTTTTCATTGCTTTATATAGAGATTACAAAGTATCGGTGTAACAACCTTTCGTGCGTGCGGAAACTGAAAGGATTTTGTCTTTACAACTTCCAATCCGGCGGCCGACTAACACATGCATGAGGGATATGCATACATGAATCTTTATATTTTGTTTTCTAATATGCATATGTATATGTATATGTATATGTATACATGAATGCATATGCATATGCATACATGTATGCATATACATAGATGTATATGTACATGTATGTATACAAGCAAGCATATGCATATGTATATGTATACATGTATGCATATGCATATGCATATGTATACATGAATGCATATGCATACAAGCAAGCATATGTATATGTTTATGTATACATGTATACATATACAAGCAAGCATATGCATATGTATACAAGCTTAAGCATGCATATGCATACAAGCAAGCATATGCATACATGAATGCATATGCATACATGAATGCATATGCATACATGAATGCATATGCATACATGAATGCATATGCATACATGAATGCATATGCATACATGAATGCATATGCATACAAGCAAGCATATGTATATGTATATGTATACATGTATACATATACAAGCAAGCATATGCATATGTATACAAGCTTAAGCATGCATATGCATACAAGCAAGCATATGCATACATGAATGCATATGCATACATGAATGCATATGCATACATGAATGCATATGCATACATGAATGCATATGCATACATGAATGCATATGCATACATGAATGCATATGCATACATGAATGCATATGCATACATGAATGCATATGTATACAAGCTTAAGCATGCATATATATACATTGGATGAGATGAGATCTTCATATTGCATCAGATGGGATCTCCACGTACACCTTGGGGTGCACATGATCATGACGAATCGAAGATATATCATATCCGTAATGGAGCTCCCGTTATGGATGCGGCGGGGAAGTCAATGCGTCAACATATATGACAACTCTGCTCTATCGAATTCGGTCATTCAGTAATGTTAAAATGGACCGAACAGGATAGAGACTCTAAAAATCATATCATACATTGCATATATGAAGAGTACCGGCCAGCACCTGGCAATCCTTTTGTGAGTTCCGATTGGATTCAACATATAGCACGCGAGGTGATGTCGCATCGACGATCGGAAGCTCGCGATGCTTTCAAAGCAGGCTTACCGAAGCCTGTATTGCTAGATGCCAAAGAATGGGAATCGATTCAGGATGAGCATCAACATACTCCTAATCGGTATCGTCAACAGAGAGATGCGACGGCCACACGTTTAGATATGGTTGGAACGTCGCATTTAGGTAGCGGCGGATATGACAATATGCGCTACCAATTTGTAAGTATAATGTTAATTATTGAAGTTGTTTGTGTTAAGTATATTGTGTATATTCATCTAACATTTTACATATTTACTATAGGAGTTGGCAGTGGGTCGTCCTCCAACGCGAACTGAAGAATCATATGGATATCGACATGGACTGACTGCACTGTTACAAGACTTAGAGGGACGCGGTGCAATCGTCTCATGGGAGAATATTCTTGATTAGGTAAAGTTATATCTTGGTTTCGTGTTTCTAGTTGTTGTTTATAAATGTCATATTAATTGGTCTTATTTTATACATATGTTTTGTTGCAGGATTGTAGGTGTAAATATTTTGATCAATGCCATAATTTTGTATCACACTTGCATACGACAATGATGAACCATAATTTTGTATTCGATTCCTATATGGAAGTGTTTTGTCACATTGCCACAATTTTGTATTACACTCCTATGTGGCAATGATGTACCATAATTTTGTATTCGATTCCTATATGGAAGTGCTTTGCCACACTTTTGTACATTTTTCATTTATGGAATATACGACTTTCTGTACATGAATCATTGTTCATTTTTGCTCATATAAGTTTATGTTTTGGTTTCCATTAGAGTACATAACACATGTACTCAGTTGGGCAGAGTGTATTGTCTTTTGCTAAACAACATCATGTTGTAGCAAAAGACAACACACTCTGCCCAAAAAAATTTGTGCAGGTATGGTCGTCGGTATACGCATCGGTAGCTCCAGTATGGTCGTCGGTATATGTGCCGGTACGCCCAGCGCGGACGTCGGTATATGTGTTGATATAAGCGTCGAAATTTTTGACGCTTATACCGATGCTTATACCGGCGTCATACCGGCGCTTTCTTTTCGACGCCTATACCGACTGCAACACCGACGTCGTGAAGAAATCACGCCCGTTCCATTTCCTCGGTAGCAGCCTCGGTATACCCTCGATGTGTTGTAGTGAAATACTCCTCTTCACTCCACATTGAATGACCTTGGTTGTGCCTTCTCCATAAGAATATGTCTATATACACCTTCTTGTGACCTTTCACCTACCCTTGCGTGACCCTTGTCTCTTCATCTAGCCTCGATTTGTCTTTTGGCTTTTCATTTGACATGAATGGGTAAGGATTCCTATTTGTTTCTCCATCAGTGTCTCCTTTAGCTTTGGCAACACCCTTCCTTTGCTCTAAAATTGATGAGCTTTCCCAATTCATAATTTCAACACTCCCCCTCAAGCTCATGGTCTTAGTGTCCATCTCCAAAAGACTCATTGCTTTCTTGAATTTTTTGTTTTACTTTGTAGCATCCAACTTATTTAACTTTGTAACATTTTTTCTCTTTGCATGGTACATGGGATTGTTGGCTAGATGTATGATAGGCATGTTGTCTCCATAGATGGAGATTGTGTTAACATGCATATCCAAGTCATTTAGTAGCTTCTGTAACCACATGGCCTCACATGTAGTGAGTGCTAATGCCTTGTACTCAGCAGGAGCGGATGACAATGCCAGTGTATGCTATTTCTTACTAATCCATGAATATGGCTTTTGTTCCTATCATGAACACATATCTAGATGTAAAAGTCCTATCGACAACACTCCCTTCCTAATTTGCATCACTCCATGCTTTGAGTTATAGCTCCTCTCCATACTTACAAATCAATCCACAATTGATTGTGCTCTTCGCATACCATAGTACCTCCTTGGTCGCATTTAAGTGCACATCTATGGTTACGTGCATGTATTGTCAGAGTACCCCTAGTACATAACCCAAATCATGTCTTGTGAGAGTTGCATATATCAATGAGCCTACCAAGCTCCTATACAAGGTCAAGCCATCAAGATTTTTACCATCATTCTTGTTGATTTTCATGTTTGTATCGATGGGTTGAGCACTTGGCTTTCAATCTACCATACCATATTTGTAGAGCATATCTAAGAGGTACTTCTTTTGGAATATGTAGACACCTTCAACTACATACACAACTTCAATGCCCGCGAAATACTTTAGCTCACCCAAATGTGATACCATGAATTCTCTTCCAAGCTTCCTCTTTATGTCTTTGAAACTTACATGATCACTTCCTATTCTGATGAGGTCATCCACATAGATCATATGACTACTAGTCTATCTTCAACCTTCTTTAGGTATAGGGTTAAATAAGCATGGCTTGGAGAGTTTCACACCTTCTCAAGTAATTTGCCATCCTCTCATTCAATGCCCTCGGGGCTTGCTTAAGACCATACAAGGCCTTCTTTAACCTACATACATAATCTATGTGTTGTGGATCCTCATGGCCTTGAGGTTGTTTCTACACATTGGTCACTAGCTTCATCGAGCTCATAGTTTGCCTCATTAGTACTCCTATAACTTGAAGTAGGAGAGGATTCATAACCTTTACCTTCATCATGGAGTCCATGGGCATGTCCCTTTGATGTTGATGCCTCTGGTCCATTCAATGTGATGGAATCTTGAGGTCTAACCGACATGGCCATCATAATCAACTTCCAACACTTTCTCCTTCTGCTTGTCTACATACCATGGCCTTATCTCATCAAGGTCCACATCCCTTGAAACCTGGAGATTCTTGGTCATTATCATAGCATTTGTACCCTTTTTGTTCTATGGAATAGCCAATAAAGGCACACCTCTAGTTAGGCTCAAGCTTGATTCTTACCTCTTATGGTATGTGCACATAGCATACACATCCAAACACCTTCAAGTGTTCTAGCCCTATTTTTTTCTTATAATAAGCTTCATAAGGTGTGATCTCATGAACTCCACTTCTGAAAATCCTATTCTTTAGATACATTTGGTCAGTACGAGAATGGTAGTTTACCTTCATTTATCATGCAACTAGTTATCTCCACAATGTGCCTATTTTTCCTTTCTATAACTCCATTTTGTTGAGGGGTATAACTGCATGTAGACTATCTTTTGATTCCATGATTGTGCGAGAACAAAAAAAATCATTAAGGAAATACTCTCCCCCTCCATTAGACCTTAGGGTTTTCACTTGATTACCTGCTTCCTTCTCAACTTCATATGATTTCTCTTTAATGATATAGATCCATGCCTCTCTTGAGAAGTAATCAATGAATGTGACAAAGTACCTTGCTCGACCTAAGGAAGCCTCCTTGCTATGTCCCCGAACATCTGTTTTTATGAGCTCCAAGGTCTTTATTGATATGTGAGTACTCCTCTTGAAAGGTGCTCTAGCTTGCTTACCTAGGTTGAAAGCACCACAAAAAGAATGCATTGATTGGCCATCCAAGTTTGGTAAACCTCTCACCAATCCTACTTTGCTCATGTTCTTGATCTTAGGAATATTTGGATGCCCTATTCTTTTATGCCAAAGATCAATCTCTACAATCTTCCTAGTCCGAAGCATGACACAACATATTTGGCTATGTATGGGGGTAACATCAAGAGTGAATACCCTACCTTATCTTCTTCCTTTGGCTACAAAGTCTCCTCCATTCTTCACATGCAGCCCCTGTCATTAAATATGACCTACAATCTCTTTTCTACCATTTTCCCTAAAGAAATAAGATTTTTAATGATGGAAGGAATATGAAGTACTTGTTGTAATACCTTTGTAGGCTTATCTTCTCCCAAACTGATATCCCCCACATGATCTATAAGGTATTGTGTGTTATCACCTATTTCTACAACCATTATCACCATACATTGAATAATCAAGTTTTGTGGATGATAAGATGAGGAAGAAGAGGGTACCATGCACCTCCTAACTGAGCATGTTAACCACATAACTAATGTAGAAGATATGATAACAAGAAACAAGGAGGAGGGTAAACAAGAAAGCTTTGAGTAAGTAGGTCTTGCCTCCAAGGGGCAATCAATATTGTTGATTATCATTTGATCCTCTACAAATAAAAACATACATAGATAATGTAAAAAATAGTTATTTGGATTAATGAAAAGTCTATTTTCTA
Source organism: Ceratopteris richardii (assembly GCA_020310875.1). Taxonomy (NCBI): domain Eukaryota; kingdom Viridiplantae; phylum Streptophyta; class Polypodiopsida; order Polypodiales; family Pteridaceae; genus Ceratopteris; species Ceratopteris richardii. Next base: position 118,560,921 of record CM035417.1, on the reverse strand, counting down.
GCTCTTTGAAAGCTTTTATCACATTCTTTTGTCCATTCAAACTTGGTGATCAAACCATATAGCAGACATGATGTTATAGCATACATATGATTTTTTTCTTAATAACAATAATCTCCCTTGAAATCTTTAATTTCTTTAGCATTCTTAGGTTTTTATCTTATTCACAATGGCGTGTATCTTTTCTTTGTGTGAGGGGATGCTATTCTTGTACACAATATGTCATATAACATTTTCTTAAAAATCATGAAGACATAATTTTCAAGGTTTAGAGAGACATGATATTGTGTGCATTCATGAAAGCTCTTCTCAAGGGAAGGGATATACTCTATTCATTTGGTAGAGTATGCAAATAAGTCAATCACATACACTTCAAGGCATTTGATAAATGAAATCCTTGAGCACATGACACATTAATCTTTGGAAAGTGTAGGATCACATTAATCTTTGGAAAGTGTTTGGAGCATTTGTTAAACTAGATTGCATAGATTTAAAAGCATAAATCCCCCATTTAGTAGAAAAGGCAATTTTATGTTGATCTGTTACAATTCTCGCTTGCTTATAACTAAAGAAATAATCTAAGATAGTACAAACCACTTTGACAGCTAATCTTTCCAACAGATGATCCTTCATAAGCAGTGTATGATTATTCCTTATTCTAGTTGCATTAAACTTCTTTATGGTGATATAGTCTCTTATCTTTCCATTCTTTTGGTCACTAATAACTATGTGTGAAACCCATTCTTTGTGCCCAATTTCAGAAATAAATCCCACTTCTAAGAGATTATCAATTCTTTCCTTAATTTTTACCAAATATTTATAAATGTAAGGCTATTTTCTTACTTTTAGAATCTTATTTTCTTACTTTCTACTTTGTATCTCTTGAAATGTTAAATTGGAGATCATTGTTTATATGAGGCCTATTTTAGCATAAATAGCGATGTTAATATTGATGCTTAAATAGCATCACACAAGCAATGCCGTTGCTTATGCAATGCTAAAAAAGTATTTCATATGCGACATTGTTGCATGAGTGACACAAATAATTAGAGTCACTTATGGGATGCTTGTGCCATCCCTTATGCAATGCTTTTGCCATTGCTTATGCGATGCTTTTGCCATCACTTATGCCATACTTCTACCATCGCTTGTGCAATGCTCGTATTGATTGCATCTGTAGTCGTTTATACAATGCTATTACATCACTTATCTGATGCTTGATGAAAATAAAAAAATACACATCGCTCTTCGATTAGTCATTCTATGTGCATCTTATCGAAGAATGAACCAACTTTCATATCTTCACTATGCAAACAATGTCTCTCTCTCTTTCTCTCTCTTTCTCTCTCTCTCTCTATTTGTGTATGTTTCTTGCTCTATCTTTGTTTTTGCCTCTCTATATGTCTCTCGTTGTCTCTCTCGTTCTCTGTTTCAACTTATTAAAGAAGTTCATTGAGTGAAGTATATGGCTAATTATTGTAAATACAATTTTTTTTCATAGATAAACATACACATGCATATATACATAATACATACATAAACTAATATACATACATAAATACATACATACATACATACACATACACACACTCATGTACACACATACACACACACATGCACACAAACATAGACACATACATAGACACACACACATACACATATATACACACACATAACACATACATGCATACATACATAAATAAGTATGCATAGATACATAAATCAACAGACATAGCACATACACAATTACATACATAAATTAATATACATACATACATAAATTAATATGCATACATACACATATACACACACATACACACACATACTCACACATCCACACACATACATACACATGCACACACATACACACACACACACAAACACACACATACACATACATACATACACAACACATATTGGAGCAAGAAAATCATCAATTAATGATTACATGAAGCTTAGGAGTGAACAAATAAAGAAAAGATTGAAGCTTGAAGTATAAAGTGAAGTGAAGGTTGAGGAAGAGATGATATTTATACACATGTACATTAATCTTGTAAATACTTCACATATATTTTGAAATAGTGTTGAATCCACACTCATATGTATATATATACTTGTATATAGACATGATACATATGAGAGATGAAGAATAGATGAGAAATAGACGATTAGATTATAAGTTGAGTGTGTAATATCTATGCGATGAGCTTCTTATCATAATAGAAGAATTTTTCAAGAAGTTGTGCCTCAATGTTTTTCTTCTCTCTCCTTGTGCGCTTAATCAATTGAGAAATCCTTTTGTGTGTGTCTAAGTTTATAGTTGATGCATCTATGGTCAAGTTTTGAGAGTCTAATTGTAATTAGACTGAGAGAATTTTGTGTAGGAACATTCATATGTGTAACAGGTGATGAGTGACTCCTGAAACATGCGCAATTTTGATGGTCAAAGATTTGATCGGATCTCAGCCTACAATGTAAAGTTTTGCACAAGTAAGCTTTCAAAATTTAAGTTTCAAGGTAAGCAACTTATGTGCAAAATCATTTGATCAAACAGAGTCTAGATTGTGAGAACCATTTCTTTAAAGTTGCATTTGTGAAAGTCACTTGCAGAGAAAGCCTGTTTCAGACATAGGTTTACTTATTGAAGTAAATCTGAAGTTTTCCAAGTTCTTTTGAAGAAATTTCACTTGGAATAGTTGTGCAAACATTAGGAGAGTGTTGTGTCGAAGTTTCATAGAAAACTTTAATCATTTCATAAGTCAATGAATGAGTTTTGTGAAGCAAACTTTTCTGAGTAAAGCCATAGTTCACAGAATTATTGATTGTTCATAATTTGGTAAAGATTTCCAAATTGAAGGAGGTTTTGAGTTATACTTGATATAGAGTTGTTCTAAATTCAAGTATAGCTTGTCTTTGGAGATTAATCATCTCCATTAGTGGTATTAGATCCGGTTTTATCAAAAGTGAAGGAAAGGAAGACCCCGACTGTTGCAGACATACAAAATTCAACATCTGAAGATTCAAAAGGACAAAGTGTGAAGGAAAAGTTAAAGGGAGACACACAAGAGCAATCAAAGGGATCATAAGGATTAAATTTCAAAGCAAAGGTATATTCATTATTCATAAGGTTGAACATTTGATAGTACAAGTGAAAAAAGAATGGGAGATAGTCTCCAAATTGAGAAATTGGATAGAGAGAACTATCGAGCTTGGTCTATGAGGATGAAGCTCATCGTATGAGCAAAGATCTGATGGGATACATCACAGGAGAAGAAGAGAAGCCATGATTTAAAGATCCTAGTGTTCCAACTAGGGAGGAGCTTGTAGAGTTGAAGATTTGGATGAAGACGGATGCTCAAACAAGGAGCATTATCTATATGGCACTGAATGATTATTTGCTTCCTCACATCAGAGGACTTGAAAGTGCAAGTGATATATCGAATGCTTTGGAGGAGCATTTTCAGAATACAAATAAATCAAGAAAGGCATCACTATGGGCTGAATTTACCACATTCAAAAAGAAAGCCTCACAATCAATATATGATTATGTGACAAAGATGAAAGACATTGCTTATTCTTTAGGTGCAGTTGATGAAGACATTGAAGAAGATAAATTCTCACAAGTCTGAGAGGAGATGAGAAGTGGAAGCCCTTCATATTATCAACAGGACTCTCATTAGATCATTTCACCCTGATTTGAATCAATTGTTAGGAGATATGCTAACTTTTGAGCATGATATCAAAAGATTATTGATAAGAGTGCAGGTCAAGCAATGTATTCCAAGGATAAGAAGAAGGCCAGCAAAGGAAAGCAACAATCAGTTGAAGATGAAGGTACTCCACGTCAAGCAAACTTCCTAACAGGAAGAGGAAATGGCAGAAGTAGAGGAAGAGGAAGAAACGACAAGGAAAAAGTCAAAGCTTGTTGGATATGTGGTAAGACTAATCATCTAGCTCATGAATGTTGGCATAATAATCAAAGTCTTAGCACCTTTACTCAAAATTATAATCAAAGAGGCAGAGGTGGAAATAATCAGAGAGGAAGCTTCAAAGGTAGAGGTAGTAGAGGCTTCTTTGGAAGGAATTGTGGAAGAAGCTTTCAAGGCCAATCTTACCACAATACCTAATACAATTATGCATCAGATCAGAAGGAAGATTCAACCCTAATCATGAATGCAACATGTGAAGTCCCAAGTGAAGACCAAAGAGTGTTTTATATTGATTCAGGATATAGCAATCATCTGAGTGGCAACATTGCTTTGAGGACTAATTTGGAGAATAAAGTAATTAATCATATAGTTCAAACAGGTGATAATACAAAGCACAAGGTGAAGTCTATGGATCAGTGAAGGCCAAAGATGGAAGTACTCTTTTGAGCAAGGTTTTGTATGTTCCTACAATTCCAAAGAATTTGATCAGTGTATGACAAATTGTAGAAAAAGGATATGAGGTGAGGTTTACTAATGATGGAGTTTATGTTGAAGGCCCTAATGAAGGGTACAAGCAAATTGTTACAAGAAAGAAAGAAGGAAGGCTTTTCACATTGAAGGTACAAGGTAATGTCAGACATTCCTTGTTCACATATGGAGAGCAAAAGATATCTGAGTTGGATCTTTGGCACAAAAGGCTGGGACACTTCAATGAAAAAGTTATTAAAGAAATGATTAACAATGGTTCAGCACTTGGATTACCTAATGTTGCAGGTCAACACATGACATACAGATGTGAAGCATGTCAATTAGGTGAGGCTCATAAGGAATCATATAATAAACAAGGTTTCATGTATTCAAAAAGACTTGAATTGGTGCATAGAGATGTATCAGGTTCTTCAAAGGACTTTAGCATAAATGGTTCAAGATACTATGTCATTTATGTTGATGATGCTACAAGGTGGATCACTATTTATGTGATCAAAGATAAGTCAGAAGTGTTTAGCACATTTAAAGAATATCACATATACGTAGACAGGGTTACAAGAAAAAAAATGAAGAGATTAAAGTCAAATGGAGGGGGAGATGTTAGCTCAGTAAATGCTTGGTTTCTATGCACTAACATGTTTCTATTTGGCAGAGGATATGCTTGGATGCAGGTATTTTGCAAGGAAAAGATAGCCCAAAATGATAAACTGCAATCAAATGTGGTGGCTTGGAGAAAGGAATTGGCGGCATGACAACTCGGTGTAATAGGAGGACGACCCAATGTAGACCCAAAGATCAATGGATTGCAGAAAGATGGGCATCTTTGAGAGTCACTCGAAGATAAAGATGCACTATTAAGAGAAGATCATGTCTGGGGGAAATTGTGCATTTTTTGGCCAAGGAGAATAAAAAGAGAGTCGAAAGCAATGTCACACATTGGACGGCAATCAACCTCGGAAGCATTTCATATATATTGTGATGAAGCTATAAAGATTACAATTACAAAGATAAGAAAAACCATCTGAATGAGTTGGGCTTTTGGGAAAGCTCGTGGTGTAGAGAAAAAGGGGGTTAGGCAGTGGTCAGCTTGCTGTCAGAGGGTCAATTTGATTTGTTTTTTTTTTGGGAAAGAAAAAAAACGGTATTTGTCTCTCTCTCTCTCGTAGATTCTTTTTGTTTTTGTTTTTTGTGTGCAGGAAAATGCAACTGGGATGGTTGGTGGCCTATCTCGGATGTCTATGAAGTCGAGTACAAGCACAGAAGAGGGGAGTTGAGAAAGGTGAGCATTTATTTTTTCCATCTATGACGGGTTGTAAAAGCTCGATGTGTGGTGGAAATGAGAAGAGGCTTATCCTTTTGAGAAAGGAAGAACATTTTTTTCATGACGACGCACAGAAGGGGGGGGGTGTCATTTTTTTTGGAGGGGTTATCTTGTTTCTCTCTCTGCTGTTTTTTGCACATGCAGGTGGGCAACAAGGAGCAACACATGCGGAGAAAAAGGGGGGGGTGTCTCTCTCTCTCTTGGCCACATCTTCCCAGGTCTTCTGTGTGTGCACAGATAGTTACGGAGCACCATAGCTAGGGATGCATACGGAATGTATTGGCTAATGTCCTTGGGGGATAGTGAAAAGAAGCTTGGGAGGTAGCATACAGAGCGGGCAAAAGCAACAAGTCCTTTGTCTATTCGAAGGATTGGGAGGAGAACCTCACTGGATTTGGAGGAAAGCGGAAGAGGATGTCTCTGAATTGATAAAAGTAGAAGGTCAAAAGGAGGAACAGGGGAGTGCATTGGAAGGAAATGGATTGCATCTGTTGATGGCTTCAACAGTAGCCGCTTGAAAGGAACTCCTATCAGAAAGGAAGGTGGTCTGCCCTCTCGTCTTTGGCGGCCGTGTGCTCTCAGTAGCTGGGAAATTGAAGATTCAAAGGAGCGGCCAGGTCTTCTCCGTAGCGGGAGGGAACGTACAATAGCAGAAAGGAGGAAGTTCATAGATTTTGGGGGGAGAAGAGACATTGGGTGGAGGTTCTTGTGTCTATTGCTCGGTGTAGATTATCTGATGAAAGGGGGAGATGCTGATGCGTGAAAGGGTTGAAAAGTTATGACTTACACAAAGTTCGAGGGGATCAATGGCCATCAGATCCATTAGTCCAAGCGGCTTTGACTAGGATAACAAAGAAGATAGCAGCATTCTCTCGCACTTGCTGTGTTCGACTGAGTTTTAGTTTTGAGTTGCAAATGAGGAGAGGAAACAAAAGACCTATGGTGCAAACGATGAAAAGGACCTCTGCAAAGCTTGCAGAAGATGGCATGAGAGCCCCCAAAAGTAATTGGATGGGTAACAAATGAATACACGGTCGGACTATTCAAATTGAAGCATGATATGGAGCTGAGCTTTGCTGGGTTTTAACTACGAGAACTACACTTTAGCCTTTCCACTTCTAAGTGAAATACGGCAAAAGTGGGGAAGGGGATGATGATGGCATGAAGGGAATCCCTCACTCTCTGGAACAAGGACACATTCGGAACCCGCCATGCTATGTCTAGCACTCGCCAGGTTTGCATTTTGAGTTCATCCATTTATCTTGCTTATACAGAAGTTCTTTTTGTCTTTGTTTTGCAAGGGACTTCTGCTATGGTACTCTAATATGTATCCGGCTCAGTTATAGGTGGGAGCTACCATCTATTTTCAATAGGCTGTAATTTCTCAATCTTAACCTCGTCCCATTGTAACTCTGAAGGGCAACTTCTGCGTGACATAAGATTGGATGCTAGTAACCTATTCCTTTTATAGTTTTGTGAGTGGGAAGTCTCCATGTTCCACATAACCATTTTATGAGTATGAGGATGATCATTTTTTCTAGGCATTCTATGCAAATCAATAAAGCAGAGAATTTCCCTCTCCATGGCAGTGTTGAACAAGAATATGCCTACATGGCTGGGAGTGGATCAAGGTTGTATGTTTCTTAGTTTCTGTTACATATCATTTGCAACATTTAGTTGCATTCTATATGTATCGATGGAACCAAAGGCCATAAGATGGATTTACTAGTTGATTAGGAGTGGGATATTTGGGATCGATTGATTGTATATGCTTATGTCATAGGAATGTTTTTGATCATTTTAATGGAGAATCTAGTATAAAAATGCCAACACCTACGGTAGGCGGCCCCGATGTGTGTAGATTTTGGAGGTGAATTTATTGAGTATAACGTTTGCACTATCACAATAGTCGAGATCGCTTATGTTGGAGCACATGCGCCCAGAGGCATAAGTGATAAAGGAAAGGAAAGTAAGAGGAAAGGAAGAGATAGACGGAGTTGTGTGTGATAAAGCGACAAAAGAGAAGAGAAGGATCGAGAGAACGGAGAAAAGGAAGTGACTATATAAGAAGAGGACTTAGGCTGAGGAAAATAGAGATAGAAAGAGAGAAAGTGACAAGAGGGAAAGAACACATGGGTGTTGCACTTTTATGGGTGTGCGTGTGTTTGCAAGTAAGGAAGACAAGAATTAGAGAGAAGAAAAGAAGACAAGAGGAGAGGATTGAGAGAAACAAATGGGGGGGGGGGGGGGGAGTGAATCCTACATGAAGCCCAGATTTAAAAGGCTGAACATATATAAGGAAACAAGGGGAATGAGTTGCACATGCACATCATTCTCTAGGGCTAAGGATTAGGACATATCATTTTGGCAATCCTATTGGAGATCAGGAGGGTGGAGTATTTGGGCACATTGGTGGGTTGAGGGTAAGAGAAACCTATCGAGATAAGAGAGATTGGGCAAATATAATTGCAATTGTTTGCATGTTTTCTTTGGCATAGGACCTCAAAAGGTAGTGATATGTGTGAACACAGTTAGGACCGTCGGGGCACTTTTCTCCCTCTTTAGGAGGTTTTCTCCCCTCGATGGTATATATGGCTATAGCCCTAATGGGTTACTTATCTTTGTACATTCACTTGGTAATACATTTAGTACTGTGTGTTGTGCTCCAAGCTTCTTCTTCTTCTTCCTTGTGTTGTTCGCGTGCTTTGGTAGACCTCAAACTCCAACATACACATACATACATATATACAAACATACATACATACATACATACACACATCTCTCTCTCTCTCTCTCTCTCTCTCTCTCTCTATATATATATATATATATATATATATATATATATACAGAGAGAGAGAGGGGGGATAAAAAATAAATTGTTGAACAATATACCTTAATAGTTTTGAAACAAATACATTACTCCATCCAAAACAATTTTTAAAGCTGAGAATAAGTAAACTTGCACTTATTTATGTCAAATGATTTCCTTCGTAGATGCACTTTAGATATTTGTCTCAAAGATATTTTTCACTTTAAGGAATATCAAATCTCTCGGTTTCATTTTGATACAAGTCCTCAATAAAATCTTCCATGCCATCATCATTGTCGCACACATCCTATTGTTTTCTCCTTTGAGTATAGTTCTTTCAATCTTGCATATTCTAGAAGATTACTTTTACATAACCTCCTCATGGATGCTTTTGATAAACAAGGTCTTATTGGTAACTCTGAATGATGTGGTTGAAAATCATCAATATCATACATTGGAATCTACATACATGAATAAAAATAATTAGTATGTCATACATGAGTAAAAAATAACTTGTATACACAAGTTTATATATAAAAGTATAGGACAAGAAAATATTTTCAAATTTAAATTTGACTTGAAGAGTATCACAAAAAATTATTGTTTCTAATGCTCGCTAAAAAGTGCTTTTGGAGGTCCATGCCATCCATAATTCACTAATATTCATCACGAGCATGTGATGAAGTAGTAACATTGAAAACTATGTATCTTGCTATATCTCTATTCATGTATTGTGATTCATGACTATTTTCACACTCTTCAAATGTGCAATTAGTCCTTGAACTATTATATCCTCATTTATTATTTATAAAACCTGCTATATTTTCATGAGGGATAAGGTCTTTCGTCAATATATAATCCTCATTTTCTTCATGTGCAATCCCCCTAGTGCTAAGAGAAGCTACATTCAGACATAATCCATAAGTACTCACGCTTTGAATTTGTCTTGTACATTGATGCCAATCTCCCCATCTATATATATAGGACCAGAAAATGACATAAGAGCGACTTCAGAATTCGGAGGCACATACAAATCCTCTTCAATAAAGAGACCACGACTAACACTAGTGATAGTGGATATATGGATTATCCCAAAAATTAAACACCTCTCCATCTAAAGAAAGTGGTCCTCTAGGGTCGTGATAGCTTGATCAATGCCCAAAAAAATCTCCAAACTTTGATCTATGGGATAAATCCAATGGTACAAAGGTAGCTGCAACCCTTGATCTTGATTAATCCACACTTAGGATCAATTCTAGATCCAATGGCCCACATAAAATAGACCCTTCCCAAATTTAAGATGGCTACTGCTATTTCTAACCTTTAGGTTGATCCTCACATAAGATCAATCCCAAATCCAATGGCTTAAAATCAACCTTCCTAACTATCCCTCTATGATCTATTCTATGCCTCATTTGACCTCAAATTCAGGAACCTACCAATGTCTTACACTCTCACATGGCTTCTCCTCATAATGATGGCCTTACAAAATAGAGTTTCATGGAACAATGGTGGTGCTATATAAGGGTGAGGCATTGAGCATATCTAACACCCCCCCACCCTTAATGTCCACCCGAAGGTGCACGACCTTTTTGGCATGATGCCAAGTATTCCATGAGAGTGGAGCATTAACCATCTCTAACAGCCCCCCCCTCAAGGCTCACCTGAAGGTGAACTACTTTCTTGGCATCATGACAAGTCTTCCATGAGGGTGGATAATTGCCATCTCTAATAGTAACATGCTACAGATTTCTTGTAACATCATATAGATTATCAAAATTCTTCATTTTCTTCCTATTTGTTATCATTGTGAAGGCATCATGTCTCATTAATGCTTTAGTAGATTCCACTAGGAGATTCATCAAGAATTGATCAATGTTTTGGAACTTTCTACGGTAAGTGGTTGGAACCATGCAAGAGAAATCCCTTTCAAGGTTAGTCTAAGTGATTCATATGATGTGAAGTAGTCAAATACGTTTTTAGCTTACGTAGCACTTTCCTAAACTAAGGCTCATGTGCATGAAGATCACCTTTTCCTTTGTAGTACTCTTGCATACACCTTTCCACTTGGGAAGGTCTAATCCTTCTTCCTAATTTAGGTGTTACAATAGGGCTTTGTGGTTTCTGAGGTTGTATCCCTTGTGCTTGTGCAAAGCCTTGAGAAATGTGTGTGGCTGGTGGCACTATAAGCACTTGTTGGCCCATGGGGAATACTAGATTTGCCAATGGGTATGACCATTGTGGAAAGCTTGGAGAGATGATGGCTTGTGGATGTGATGGTGGTGGCATGCCTATCATGGGTATTTTTATTGGTATTTCCCCCAAATACATGGAAGGCATAGGTTGCCAATGCTATTTGTACTTGTGGTATTAGATGTAATATGTATGAGTGGCATTCAACATGGGCATAGAGACTTGAGTATTATAAGTCACTAGGATGGGATTTTTTGAACCAGTATGATCATATTCACTATTGATACACTCACAACAAGGTCCATCATAGTAACTACATGGTTAGACAAAATGTTTCAGACCAATGGAATGGGATTCTTGGGGTTGCAATTTGGAACCACTATAGTCTGTCGGTATTGTTCACAAATACAAGGACACAATGTGGGTGAAGTTTTCTTGAGAATCTATCCCCATTGGATAATATGGTTGATTTGGCTCATCCTTATAAGTGGGTAGTAAAGATCGATTTGCATACCTAAATTCATGTATGTACAATTGTAAGGGACCATGCCCTATGGGTGGTTGATGGGCCCAAAATGATTCTTTGGACTCATGAGAAAATCACACTTCTAGAGATAATCCATCATGTAAAGCTTTATAAACATGCAAGGTCCTTATGAGTGATGGTAAGGTGTTTAGATCAACTCTATCTTAGTCTTGTTGTGGTCCTCGATTTAGACTGAGACCAAGATCATCCAAGATGTCGAGTCCTAGTGGACTGATTCATTTGTATATCTATAACAATGTAGTAGTAACCCATCTTTTCTACTAGCAGCTCTCCTTCAAGTTGTACTGCAATTAGGTTCAAGATAGTCACATCCCTAAGCTTGCCCAATCCAAGAACTAGTTTTCCAAAGTCATCTTTGTCAACACTAGCCCCAAATACATTGGAATGAGTGAAGATGAGACAAGTTTACTATTTGCACTCAACTCTTGACATTTAGTCCACTCATAGGTTAGGGTTTATGTGTTGCAAGTTCCTTGAACTTGATGAGGCAATTATTTCAATCTCTGAATCACTCATCGTTTAAATATTTATTGTTGATCAGACTGATATCACTCTCTACTATAGAGATGTTACTTTGTGTAGGCCTATTTGTTCCAATCAATTTCCCTACATGTAGAATCATAGGCACAAACACTCTTAAATAAGCAAATCACACAAGTCATGGGGTGTGATGATTCATACACACACATACACACTCAAACAAGCAAATCACACAAATCATTCTTTACCTCACTCGAATTGAGAATGTACTTTACTGAGAGAGAGAGAGAGAGAGTTTTACCTAGAGGGACACAATTAATTTATGGAAGATTCAGCTCATGTAAATCTCTTAGAAGTCTCTAGCTGACTTGAAACAATCATACACCAATGTACATGACCAATAAGAAAAGCACAAGTTTTTTCAAAGGATTAACACAAGAAGAGCTAGATGAACATATTAGAAGATTTTTGGCCTTATGCAAGACAAGGGGTTTAATGGGAAGGGAAGATGCATTTTTTATTCTTTTCCCAATAACCTTGCTACCATCAAACCGGATCTCAAGTCCCAGACCACGTTTTCACTCTCGGGCTTCACAAGATCTTGCCTCCAGCTTTTGTTTACTCTTTTCCTTTCCTTGTTTTCGTTTTTCAACACGCGTACTTGCTTTTCCCAAGTTCCTAAGACCTCGGCCATTTTACTCGATTTTCCTCTAATTTCTCTATTTTGATCCTCTCATTATCTCGCTCCACATGCAACCAATTGACTTGACATTCCAAGCTCTTCACAAGTTCTACCAAGTCTCGATCATGAGATCCAGTGTCCTTGCTTTCACTTGCTCTCGCAGTCTCCGTCGACGAAGTAACTCCACCCTTGTCAACTTCCACATACAAGGAGGATAAACACCTATCTGGTTCATTCGTTGCGACCTTTAGGTCAATCACCTCTTTTGAGCCACACACGTGCTCGCATAGTCTCTTTTTCCCGCAGTCCGCACATGTGGGGACAAAATCCAACGGGGTGCATACACGAGGGCAATATTTGGCTATATGCCCAATCTGCTCACAACACCAGCATCTCACATAATTTGATATCGGGCCAAATCGCCACCCTCGCTTCGCATGATTTCTCATGGTCGAATGAGAATATATGCATCTCCTATTTCTTCCTGAATTCATTTGCCTCATGTTGGTCTTCTCAAAACCACAGGCTTGCCTTTGTTGAGCCATTTCTTTCATGAAGGTCAAAGCAGATTTGGGATCGACTTGGCTGTGCCACACGATTGGGGCACCAAGCGAACTCGTAGCACTCTCGATGAGATGTGCTAAGCCAATTCCCGACAAACGCACCAAAATGTTTAGCTTCTAAGCCCAAGGAAAAAGTGATTATACGAGGCTTTATTTTGTTCGAATCCCTCGGAATCGATCCACTTGGATTACCTAGTAGCTCACAATTATCTCTCAATGGATTCTTCCTATGTCAATGCACTAGCTCATATGTTCTCGGCAAACGCACCAAAATGTTATGGGTTCTTAGTCCAAGGGGAAGTGCCTACTTATACTTATGCTTTGTTGCAATCACGCGATATTGTACCGCTTATCCTTCATCAAGTTATTCACTAGTGCTCGAATATACTCTGATTTCTTCGTACCCTTTCTCTTACTTTCAACTCCTTCCTCTCACTCACTCACGCTTCTCTTACACCCAAACACACACATGCACTCACACTCCCATACATACATTCACCCTCTCACCCTCTTGTTCTTTATCTAAATAATGCAAACCTTATTCTCATCTTTTTTATCATTTTCAACAATCAATTTTTTCGATGTCAATGGAAATCTCTGGTACAATTTGTTACTTCCGAGTTCATTACACTCCAAGCTAATGGCAATAGAAATACAGAAGAGATCAATTCCTCTTGGAGCACCTTGGCCACATCTGAATTCTATGGCATGCTGATGATGCGCAACTGAGTAATTTGTACAACTTCGACCATTACGAAGTATGTCATACAGCATCAGCAAGGATGCATTACAGATCGATGGCATTACCTTTATAAATTCATCGAGCAATCAAAGATGAATCCGAAAAAATTGGGGTTTGCTTTGATATGAATCATATCTGGGGACGTTCGTATGACTATTTGGAATCCTTCAAGTGCAAGTTTTTTTTTTTTACATAAAAATCAAATTTGTCCAGTGCAAAAAAAAGTTATCCATTTACAAAGCTTCATAAAATCCAAAAGATCAGCTTTGCATACGAGAGACAACTACTGCAAACCTGAGGAATAGAAGCAATCGGGACGACCGCTGAAGCAGAAAGGATCTTATATAGTTAATCAGCATGGTTTCTAGCACCTCGAGGAGTTGCAGGCTATGCCATGAGAGTTACTGAAAGCGAGTTGACTAGAAGCATGGAAACCCCTGCAGAAATGCACAAAGGATGCGAACAAAAATAGGAAGAATATGAACAAAGCCGATGTCTGCTTGCTAACTTCCTAAATAATGCATTTACGATGAAGCAGACACGGATTGGAAACGTGTTACAAAGCTATGGAATCCCTGTGTTAAATGCTGCAAAGATGCTAACAAAAATGAACGCGACAATTCACCGAAATGAAAAGCAGTAAGCCTCTCATGTTTTCAATCTTAACATGTTTCCAACCAAAATGTATCAGAATGAAGCCATATTCTGTTTACTGGATGCCCATGCGTTCTTCGCGCAGTCCGCTGAGGGGAAATACAACATGGATAGCATGTATACAGGACGAACAATCGAAAACTTGCTTATCTTTTTCAATACATATTATCAGTAGAGATTCAAAGTCATGGGGTTCCTCATATCACGTACCAATATGTTTTTCTCTCTTGGGAACGACCCGCGATGCGCTCGAGAACCGGAAACAAGGAAACACGGTGTCTATCTCTGATAACCATCACCGGGACAGTCATCAAGGTGAGTCTGCCAACCTCATCTGTAAGCTGATGGAGAAGGGTTTCTTGGAACCGAAGTGGCACTTTCCTCCTCCCAATCGCTGAGCTCACACCTGAGCGCCCTCAATCTCTCCTTCTCTTCGAATATCTGCACAAAAAACCACAAAAAAACTAAAACAATTCCCCTTATCTGTTCGTGAAACAACGAGAGGGCGAGAGCCCTTGAGCATCCCCCCTTATCTGTCCCTCGGCGCTTTTCAAGCCACAAACAAGAGTGCTAAAAACTGGATTGACACCTTCTATCTGCATTTGTGCAAGGCAGTTAAGTGCTTTAATGCCATACTCATATTTGACATAACCAGACATGAGAGCATTCCAGGAAATAACATCCCTCTTGGGAAGAATGTCAAACACTTCTAATGCTCTTTTAAGAAAACCACAATTCGCATACATGTCCACTAAAGCATTGCCAAGAGCAAGGGTCTCTAATAAGCCCTTGCTAACAATCTCTTCATGCATTTCCTTCCCCTTTTCCACGTCTCCAATTCTTCCACATGCTATCAAGCAGCAAACATAAGTGACGGCATTCGGGGCCACACCTTTGAGTTGCATTTCATCAAGACAATTGAGAGCAAACATGGCATCCCCATGTTTGGCATATCCTGCAATTAAGGCAGTCCATGACACAGCATCTTGATTCGGAAGCCTATTGAAGACTTCGTGTGCTTTTCTGATCAAGCCACACTTGACATACATGTCTATCAATGCATTTCCAACAGCAAGATTCGTCCCCAACATCCCATCTTTCTCTATCTTTGCATGAATTTCTATGCCCTTATGTAATGCTTTGATATTACCACATGTGTTTAGAGTACAAACATATGTAACAGCATTAGGATGAAACCCATCATCCTGCAAGCAGTCAAAACACCTCAATGCCTCCATTCCAAGATCATGTTTTGCGAAGCCCGCAATCAAAGCTGTCCATGAAACTATATCTCGAGCTGGAAGCATATCAAAAACTTCTTGAGCCCTGATCAGCATGTGACATTTGGCATACATATCAATCAATGCTGTTCCAATATATGAGTTGCAATCCTCAACCTTTACTATCCTTCATGTCCTTGCTGGAGAGCGCCCCCAGCAACAATGTCGACCAACATAATCAAGAAGCAATTCTCTTATTTCTTCTTCCTGCAAAACCTGTGCACTGCTCAAATTACTTTGTTCTAATGGTTGATCACCTAAGCCTCTGTAGTGCTCCAATTTTCCTTGGCATTTCTTGACCACCTCAGAATGCGGAAGCTTAGTCCGTGCCTCTTTTCTGGATACAAAGAGAAGTGGAAATTCACCTCTCATGTCAACTTCCCAAGCACCCAAAATTCTACCACCATCTTTTCCATCTACAGCTCCTCCATGCTCAATCCCTTTTCTCCACATCCCTGCAATCAATATCTCCACATGCTTCTCGTCAATCATCAAATTCATTCTTCAAGTACTTGAAATCAAACAAATTCCCTTGCCAAATACAAACATATTAGTGCATAAAAACCAACCATTTTCGGAGCTAACACCTCTATATATAGCTACTCAAATCACAAATGTAACTGTAGTCCATAGGTGCATCTGCGATTTGTACCACTCATTTAGTACCTTCCACTAGAGTCCACTAGTGGTAGGTGTACTCTCCACTCGAGTTAAGTCTCTCTAACCATTCACATGAGTGATCAAATGGCGTTTGACTTTAAATCTTTCTAAACAACCAAACACTCAGATCATAGACTTTACTTTTTCACATTCGTGCCCCCTTGGGAGAGATCTTTGTCCTTGAAAATAAAGCTATATACAAAACTATAGGAATGCCCCCGAGCCTCATGTTCTAACCTAGAAGAACATGTTTCATCTCTATGGTGGAATTCACCTCATATTCCAATTGAATAGAGGGGAATCAACTGTTAGATGTAGTAATGTATTTTCATTATCACCAACATTGTGATAAAAAATCAACATAGTCTAATCTTCATTATCTTTATTGATTTTTGCCATTTATTCTATTATTAAATTAGTGTTTTCATAAATGAGATCATCTCTCGATCGATTAATATTGATTTTTGGTAGATATTCATCTTCATCATTTGTAGAATCATCACATAGCTTATTATCATTCTTGTCACATAGATTATTATCATTATCATGTAGAATGATTCTAATTTCTCTCTCAAATGCTGATATATCAATATTTGATGATGAACCATCATCATGATTTTCTTTGATCTTTCTAAGACTAAATTTTTCAAACAATGATCGACCTCTAGATCGAGCATGAATGACTTTCCACCAAGGATAATCATCAGGTTTTTTGTAAAACTAATGCTTGTTCAATATGCATAGGAAGAATATATGGTTCTTTTGTAAATTGCATTATCTTTGAAGAATCAACTCTCCAAAATCCAAATAGTTCTCTTCTCAACGTGGAATTATTACCCTTATACTCAACTCAAAACCAATCGACGTTCAAAATAACCTATCAAAATATAAAAACACAAAACTTTATTATTATGTGCTTAAAACAATAATCGATCTTATTTTAAAAAATATAAATTTTATTTACCTATTTGATGCTACAAAATGATATTTTGTAGATGCAACAATGGTCCCTATGTAACCAAGTTTAGTGTCTATAAGGTTCGTGTCTTTTGAACTCGCACATGACAATTTCTTGAAAGAATCAACAATGCTAGAATCCTCTATATTCCATAAAGAATCAATAACTTTGATTATGATATGGTGTCCATAAGCCCACATATTTGTGTACATTTGGGTCTATAATAATAAATAAATTATTTGAAGAGAAACAAATATGAGTCTATGTGCAAGAATAGGATACTATTAGAAAAATATTACCTTTCTTGCACACCCACTCTGCTCATATGAGATTTTCTCATTATTTCCATTGGCTCGAGTATATAACAAACCTATGAAAGAATATATTTTATGTATTCTCATTATTATCGATATTATGTCTATATCTCTTGTTCTTTGTCTTCTACCTTAGAGGTTTTGAATTTCGTTTTCATACTCATTAAAGAATGCTTGCATACATTTGATATTATATGCAATAAAAGTAGAAATATCGAGTTTTTCTTACATTATAAATTGAAAAGGAACTCTCTTACGGGTGTGCTCCCTAGTCCTCCTATTGGCTTGTATAGGATCTCTATCCTCCTCTGCTGACCTAATTGCACTTCCTCCCATACCCTAGCCTGCTCTTTGGCATCTATCAAATTGGGGGGCTGTGTAAGGCTTATCTGTTGCTGTGCTATGGGATCCCTCAGCCCGACAATAAACCTCCTCTTCAATGTCTCATCATTTGCAGCATTTATGCCCATCTTCCTTACCAAAGTTTCCATTCTCTGGATATAATTATCGATGCTCTCGTTAACTCCTTGTCGTAGATAGTCCATCTGTTGGGCAAGTCCATCTTGGAATCCTTGTCTTGGGAACTTTTCCAAGAAGGCTTCTTTAAGCAATTGATAAGTCCCTCTCTTTTGCAGTGTCAAATTCCCATACTAATTTGCGGATTCATCTCGGAGAGTAGTAGGAAAGATTCTCAACCTTTGGCCTTGGTCAATGACTTTATTAGCCTCACAGGTCACTTCAAAAAGTTGAATAAAGTTATCGAGGTCCTCATCCCAGAGGCCCGAGAGTCTTGGGAGATATCCTAGATGCATTGAAACTCAGTGAGCCATTTTGAACAAGGGGAAATGTCAATATTACTACATTCCCTGAAGTTCAAAGCCCTCCGATTCCAGACTCCCTCGAGTCTCCTAACTTGGGAAGCAACCCTTCTTCGATAGTACTTCCTTTCCTTAGACTTTCTACGACTACTCAAAGATTCCTCGTATGAATCCTATCTACGCTTCTCTCGAGCTTCAACCCTTTGAGTGGCTTGCTCCTCTCTTTGCATTCAAGTTCTTCATGAGGAAGAGCTCCCTTTGCTCATGTATTAGATACTGGGTCTATGAAAGCCAACGTGTGGTGCTAGGAGAACCTATGGCACTCTCTTATAGAGATGTGCCAAGCAATCCCCAATAGGATCACCAAAATGTTGAGGTCTCATGCCCGAGAAAACATGCAAACAATTGCAATTATATTTGCCCAATCTCTCTTATCTCGACAGATTTCTCTTACCCTCAACCCACTAATGTGCTCAAATACTCCACCCTCCCGATCTCCAATAGGATCGCCCAAATGATATGTCCTAATCCTTAGCCCTAGAGAATGATGTGCATGTGCAACTAATTTCCCTTGTTTCCTTATATTTGTGAAGCCTTTTAAATCTAGGCTTCAGTTAGGTTTAACTCACCCCCCCCCCCCCCCCCCCCCCCCCTTTGTTTCTCTCAATCCTCTCTCCTCTTGTCTTCTTTTCTTCTCTCTACTTCTTGTCTTCCTTACTTGCAAACACACACACACCTAAAAGTGCAGCACCCCATGTGTTCTTTCCCTCTTGTCACTTTCTCTCTTTCTATCTCTATTTTCCTCAGCCTAATTCCAATTCTTATATACTCACTTCCTTTTCTCCGTTCTCTCAATCCTTCTCTTCTCTTCCATCTCTTTATCACACCCACAACTCCCTCTATCTCTTCCTTTCCTCTTACTCTCACTTTCATTTCACTTCATTCTCACTCTCCAACTCACCAACTCTATGAGCTTACACTATCACTAACTCCTCCTCACTTCCTATCAAAGCCACATGTACCCAAGCACCCCCACACTCATGCACTTGCACACTTACTCAATCACAACTTCACCAATACCCTTGTTCACAAATGCACACTCTCTCACATAACGACATCCTCAAACGTGCACACACTTAGAACTTTTGATGCTCAGGAGCATATATGCAACCAATCAAACCATCAAATAATCAAGTATACTCACTCAAACATGCAAGTTTATGCCAACACACACAAATCTTGTAACTTGCTCATGGAACACACATACATTCATTTCTCAGCGCTTAGGGACATTCATAGATATGGGGACTCCGCCTACACATACATACAATGATCACCTAATAACCCACACCATTGCTTGAGTGTGTGTAGATGTGCATTCCCATGTAAAAAAAATGCATATACATACTACACATATCACACAAAACTCTCATTAGTCCTTTGTCCACCCATCATTGCACACCTGCAGATATGCACCTGTAACAGAGTACAATTTGTTGTTCAACTATTCCCACAAGACAAACCTCTATCGAAAGGAGGAGTGCTAATAGTATTACGTATAGAATTTCAAGGATATAGTGTTACAGACTACCACTCATGGGATTCATGGGATGTAGACCAGCAGGTCGATGATCACAATTAGTGCAAGAAGCTAGCTACCCATACTACGAGAATAGCTTCAACCATACATTTGGCGAACAACTCCTCAATCCACTCAGAGCTCAACAACATGGAGTCCATATCCTCATCTCATGCAATCCGTCAGAGTGGTGGTTAGCAGTGGGTGTAGATGAGCTAACAGTTTAGCATTGCATAGCTGCTCTAGATGGCCGACTCATCCTCTCCTTTTTCAACTACAAAGGACTCCGCCAGAACAAAACTCCACATCATCTTTTCTTCTCACTGTGACTCGAAAGAATGAAAAAACGAGCCAACTTGCTCCTGAGTGCTCTTAATCGTCGTCCCCGTAGCCACTGCCAAGACACCTCCCTTATGGCACATTAGCCAGAATTCCCCGGAGAATAGGGAGAAAAGATCCCTTTGTTCTCTACTCTCCTCTCCTTTGTCACCTGTCGCATGTGTTTTCCCCCCTCGAAGCATAACGAATTCTCTGGCAGTCTCGTTAGTAGACTGCAATACCCCCCTTCGCGTGTGTGGAGTGATGGGGCATACCTAGCACATTTCTACTCCTCCTACCCTTGCCTGATAGGGGTAGGCAAACCACCGCCCACCCCCAATGCATATCCCGTACCAAAAATGGGCACGAGTTCATGTGATTTCTCAACAAAAAGAGACCACCACTACAATCGGGATCCCCATATGTGCCCTCATTTTTGAAGCATTGATGCAAGATGGATTGATCATTTGTCGACTTGAGAACCCATTTTCTACCAAATACCAACAATACATATGATCGATCAGGTGAAAAGCAGACACTTATGACTGCTAAAACAATACAATCCTTTATGTAGATAGGGAGAATGTCAAAGCATATAGTGCACCCCTTTTGTTTGCATCTTGCCCTACAATTTAAGTGCCTCATCACCATGACCAAGCTGTGCAAATCCTCCGATTATTGAGGCCATAAGAAATTATCTCAACTTGAAGCGTGTCTAATAAATCCATTGCCATATCAAATAAGCCACACTTTGCATTCATGTAAACTAGAGCTTTATCAATGTGATCTGTTTCAGCACCCCCCCCCCTCCCTTTTTTTTTCAAATTTCAATATGTAATTGCTCCCCACAATGCTTTTCATCCATACTCCCACAACTCGATAAAGCTAACATAAATGCAAGAGAGTTTACAAGAAATCCTTCAAGCTTCATTTTTTCAAGGTAGTTGAGTGATCCTTCATAGTGGCCCTCTTTAGTATAGCCTGATACCAAAGCTATCCATGAGATCTCATCTCGATTAGCAAGTCTATCAAACACTTTCTGAGCTATGCTAAGGGCACCACATTTTGTGTACATGTCAATCAAGGTGGTATCAAGAATGGATTCTCCATTCACAAGTCCCATGAATTCAAGGTATGTGTGCAATTCCATACCTTTCTCTAGACAATCGATTTCAGTGCAAGCTTCTAAAGCACATACATAAGCCACATTGTCTATAGCTATGCCACAGAATTGCATTCCTTGAAAATAGTAAATTGTTTCTTCAAAAAATCCACCTTCCAAATAGCCTATCATCAATGTGCCTTGTGTGGGAAGTTGATTGAGAACTTCATGAACTCTGCTTAGCCTCCCACAATGTGAATACATGACAACTGATGCAGAGCCTACAAGGAGGTTTTCTTCCAACAAGCCTTCCCTCTCAACCTAGAATGTAACTCCTCACCCCTCACCACAACACCTAAAACGCCACAAATCTTCTTTCTCACAATAAGAAGCATGGTTAGGTTTATGAAAAAGAGGCCAAAGATGTTCAACATCTGGAGCAATGCCCTCATTGTGCACTCTTTTCAGGCAATCTAGTGCATGATGACTATATCCATGTTCAACATAACCATTTTATGAGTATGAAGATGATCATTCTATTTAGGCATTCTATGCAAATCAATAAAGCTGAGAATTTCCCTCTCCATGGCACTACTGAAAAACTGTTTACTTGTGTAATGCTCCTAAATCAAACACACATATGGTGAAATAACCACTTGTTAGTACACCAAAAATCAACAACCGGAGTTAACACTACCAAAATGTATCAACAAATACCCTTGGGATTGATTTGCTGAACAAGGAGCTGGCATTCATGTATAAGAAAGTGCCAAGCTATGTGGAATCCATCCACAAAAGGAAGTAAGCCCAAATCTTTGTAGGAAGCTTCAAACTTCTCCCTAGGTAGAGCCTTTGTGAAAAGGTCTAAAACGTTCTCCTCTGTGTGCACATATGCTTAATTGATATCTCCAATAGAGAACCTCTCCCTGACATAATGATAGTGCACCTCAATGTGCTTAGTGCAAGCATGGAACATAGGGGTCCTTGCAACTGCCAATGCAATTTGATTGTTAGTGAAGATGGTGGTGGTAGAAGACTTACCAACACCCAAATCAACCATAACGCATCTAAGCCACACACACTCAACAATCTCTAAGAAAGCTGCTCTATACTTAGCCTCACAACTAGAAGTGGCCATAGTAGGCTACTTCTCATCCAACAAAGATATGCATGAGCTAAAGCAAAAAACACTAGTGTAAACATGAGTGTCATAGCAACCACTCCAATTAAAGTTAGAAAATGCATGTAAATCTAGCAATAGGGATCCCCCTTTGGGATAAAACAATCCAAGTAGTCAAGTACCACTCAAGTAGTGAAAGATGTGCTTAGAAATCTGCCAATGCTTGACACATGGGCAATGTGTAAACCTGCTCATCTGTGAGAGAGAAAACTGAATATCAATTTGACTTATGCAGAAGTGAATCAAGCATCCAACAGTGTGTTGAATGAAGATCAATCATAAACCTATTTCCACAGGAGTGGCAATAGGTTTCAAAGCCAAAATACTACAATAATATGTCAATATACTTTGTTTGACATAGAGTTATTCCACCATCAACTTGCATAAATTGAATAGACAAATAATGCTGCAAATGCCCCAAATCAGACATCTCAAATGAGGCATGCAAAACAACCTTAGAATCAGCAATATGCTTCTCATTAGGACCAATGAGCAGCAGTATTGGTCTTCCAAATTGGTTGTGTTTTTGAGTTATTCTTGATATAGAGGTGCTCTAACATCAAGGATAGCTTGTTCTTTTGGAGATTAACACTCTCCATCAAAAAGTGGAAAAGACAAGAAGTGAAAATGGTATGCAAGGGTTTATATGTGGCTCCCCATTCAAAATTTTGTTTTTCATAGAGTCACTACAAGGAAAAACAGGGAGTCATTTGTCTTTACATGAAGAGGTCCTTGGAACATCAAAGTGAGCACCAAAATAGAAAAGTAGTTGAAGGGACGTATGTAAGGAGAATCGACACACAAAAAATGGCATGATGATGGTGTTTGAAAATTTGCATCAAAGAAGGGAAACTTCATATTTGGAAAATCTAGCAATCAAAGCTAAAAATCCAAACTCGAGGAGCTTTCTCAAGCACTTAATAATGCCAAAAAGATGAATCAGATCTTAAAATTTATGAAAAAACAACAAGTGCAATGAATAAAAAAATTTTTGAACTACAATTAAACCTAGATTTTGAATCGATTAGAGCTTAAGAGGCAAAAGGAAAATGCCCACATCAAGAGTAGAGGTTTTTGCTTTGCAAGGGGAAAAGGCGAGGCTTCTAGCTCAGATGGAGATACTGGAAACATCATTGAAAATTTTCATGGAAGAGATCAATGGTTTCCAGGTGAAGATTGGAAATGTGCACTAAGAAGGACACTTCAGGTGCAAAACAATCTAGCACTGAGGTAAGATCTTGCTCTAGTACAAGAATCTTGAGTGAAAGCCGAAGCTGTTGCTACAAAATACGAAGAAGAGATTGCTAAATTGCTAGAACAAACCTCTTTGTAGAATGAACTTCAAGAGCTAAAGAACCAAAATCAATCACTTTCTAGAAAGTTAGAGGCTTCAG
Source organism: Ceratopteris richardii (assembly GCA_020310875.1). NCBI lineage: Eukaryota > Viridiplantae > Streptophyta > Polypodiopsida > Polypodiales > Pteridaceae > Ceratopteris > Ceratopteris richardii. The sequence goes on along the minus strand of CM035417.1, from coordinate 118,536,912 downwards.
TGGAAAAGGCAAGGATAAAAACAATAAAAAATTTGATTCATTATTAAAGGATATGTAGAGTTCTCATGAGGATTTTTGGAGTTCACATACTACAAAACATTCATTACGCCTGGGGTCAAACAATATACATGGATACCAATCAAATACAACATTGGAAAGATAAAATGTTGAATCTACTCTTAGACACGTCAAAGACCAAAGACCCAAGAAGAAGCTACTACTCATGTAGAATATATAAAAATCTTTCATCTTCAAATTGAAAGAGAATTTGTATAGGCTCTAGACCACTTTCTTTAGACGGAGAAGTTTTTCAACTTTTGGGGTAATCCTTGTATGGTTACTCCCTCCACTGCCACTGGTTTTTGTTGTGGTCTCTTTATTGAAGAGGATTTGTATGTGACTCTGAACTTTGAATTCACTCTTATGTCATTTTGTCGTCTTATATATAGATGGGGAGATTGGCATCAAGTTTTTACTAAGCAATAATATTATTCCTAGATCACATGATGAGATGAAGAAGATGATCAATAGTCTTGGCATAGATTGTCATTGTACACATGCATGTCCCAGTGATTGTATTTTATACAGGTGAATATGTAGACTCTTTGACATGTCCAAAATACCAATCTCCTTGATGTAAGGAAGAAGAAGGTAAGATTCCAAAGAGGGTATCTTATGTGAGTTAAGATAATTATAATTTCTATGTTTTCCATACATGTAGGAATTTCTCCTAAGGGACATAGAGCTTGTCCTTACTATGTTGATTGGTTCATATTAATTTATAGTAAAAATCTCAATAAAAATATTTATCTTCGATAGTGATGGTTCTTGCCTGACGATCATTTATTATGACACAAAAGAGAAGCAATATATTTTAATGGAAAATAGAAATAGGTGAGTGTCCAAAACCAATGACACTAATGAATTGGTAACTTAAATGCATAGAAGGGCCTGACGATCATTTATTATGACACAAAAGAGAAGCAATATATTTTAATGGAAAATAGAAATAGGTGAGTGTCCAAAACCAATGACACTAATGAATTGGTATCTTAAATCCATAAAAAAAAAAACTTCACTGAGGATGAAGATGATGACATTGTGAAGATTAGAGGAAGAGAAAATGGTCACTAGTAGAGAATATGTTGATACGGTATTATTTGGAATATGGGAGAAAGTTAAAGTTTTGTCATCTTCTTGATCTGAAGCATATATTCAAGAATGTTGGTTTTCCATTGTGAAAATATATTGTTGGGTTAAAAGACACAACAACATCTAGAAATGATTTAAAAGATAAAAAATGTAAACCAAAGTTATGAGCAATTTACGATAAAGATCAATAGGAAACAAGCTATGAACCTACTCCTTGGGTACTTACAACAAAAGAGATGCAAACTATCAATAGAAAGATTCAATCGATTCACACACCTATTGGAAGTGGATGGGCCTCAATAACAATTAATCACATGTTTACAGGATCTTCCAACACATGAACCTTAGCATACACACCTTAATACTCAAAAAGAAGATGAGTGAGAGATAGAGAGAGAATAGGCAAGATTTCAAAGTGTAACGGTAAGCTATGATGCTCACCTCCACTATCTATATTCCAATGTCAAATTATAATGTGTGAATATGATAAACTGATAGTATCTGAATCTAGGCAGAAATCGGAACTAGGTACAAGAGATTATGTGCCTAAGAGGTATGAAGAGTGTGTGTGTGTGTGTGAGAATATGGAGAATGTGAATAGTTTAGAATTGTTTTATAGCAAACCCAAATTCTGTTTATCTAAATTAGAAACTAGTGAATAAACAAGTGAGAAAGGAAATAGACTTGTTACTCATAGTAACTCAACAAGTGATGTTGATGGTAAGATGACATGAACTCCTCCATATGTCTCAAGATGTAGAGCACACCTCCTCCAAGAGTGTAGAAAATCTTCCTCTAAGAGAGGACCTTCAAGATCTCCTCCTTAGCATTGAGTAGATACTCCTTGAGAAGATCTTCTTGATCACTCCTTGAATGATGCTCAACAATGAGCCAAAGCCCTTCTTATATAGTTTTTAGCCTTCATGAAAAGCAACTTCAATTGGGGAGTGGTTGTGCGAGTAAGAGAGTGTGTAAGAGGAGAAAGGAAGATAGAGAAGGAGAAAGAGAGTGAGAAGGGAACAGATTGAGGACAATAGGGGGGAGAGAGTGGCTACATGCATGTGAGTGGATGCATGAGAAAGAAAATGAGAAGGGAGTGTGCATGTAAAAGAGAGAGGAAAAAGGAAAGTGGATATATGTGTGTATGTGGGCATGAAAGCACATGAGTGTGTGAGAGGAAGTAACTGAAAATAAGAGCAAGAGCAAGAGAACGAGGGGAACCGGGAAATAAGTGGCACGGGAGGAGGTGAACAAGAAGATACCTGGGAGTACATTCATATACCATTTAGTGATTTGAAGTAAGGCAAGTGAACCGATTTCGGGAAGTTTGGGAAGAATGTAAGTATATGCAATCATCTTTCTCTTGGGTATTAGGACTTATTCATTTGGCGATCCTACTAGAGAAGGTTAGGCATATCTCAAGGAGACTGCCTTGGGCTCGCCTAGTGCTTTTTAGTGTAGCACAACCTTCACACGACCCAGACAAAGTGGCTCAAAGACCTATGGTGCCACTTAGTGACTTTCCACAATTTTTAGGCTCTATTAATGAAGATCCCGATGCCCACGTTCGATTATTTGAGGTAATCTATGGTGCCCATGAAATAGTGGATGAAGATAGAAAACTTTAGATCTTCCCAGCGATGCTGAGAGATGATGCAAGCGAATGGTATGCAAACTTGGGTGTGCAAGAGAGAAAGACTTACGATGACATGAGAATCAACTTCTTGAGGAAGTTTAGAGGTCCAGGTTTTGAAGAGAAATTAGCAGAGCAATTGGATCACTTACGACAAGGGGCCAATGAGAGTATTGATAAATATATTGATCTAATGGATACCATTGTGAGAAAATTAGGAAATAGTTCACCTGATAGGAAGACCTTAAAAAGATGGTTCCTAGTGGGCTTGCATGATGAGAAAGTTGAACAATATATTAGGTTGAAGAGGCCCGGTAGTCTAGAAGAGGCAAAGCATGAGGCAAGGGGTTGGGAAGAGGTCCAATGTGTGCTTCGAATTCATAGAGAGAGATTGATTACACAGCCAAGAAGCCTCGTAGAAAACCAAGAGAGTTCTAAGATAGTTGAGATTACTGAGGAGAAAGTATTGGAGCTCGTAGACAAGCTAAAAGCTAACAACCTTGCAAGAGTGGAACTCACTTGCCCAGTGAAGGTGAGGGCAGTCGAGTGCTCTCAAGAATCGAGTACACGACAACCAAATGGTGAATGGCAAAGAAAGGGGATGTGGGGTGCAAATGATTAGAATGGTGGTGTACTTCAAGCCCATCAAGAAGATGGAATATTGAAAAGAAGAATGAACTCGAATCCACGACCACATATACAAAAAGTGCAATTTGACTCAAGGGAATTAGTCTATTGAACTTGCAATCAAAGGGAACATATGGCTACAGAATGCCCAAGTTTACAAGGATCAAGGAATAATACTCCTATGAATAGATATGATGGGATAAGAGGATCGAAAAAGGATAAGTATGTTGCAAGGGTCGCAAAACCCACTAGAGGTGATATAATATATCAGTGAGGCCTTGTTTTAGTCCAAACTTCATGGAAGTCGAAGGTTTTAATGATTGTGGACCCAAAGTGCAATCCAAGCCACGAAGAAAGATTATTGTTAACCAAGGTGTTCCAGAGGTAGGAGTGGTGCCTCCAGTTCAAACAATGAGATCCGAAGGAAGAATGAGTGAAGATGAGAGGCATAAGAGGCCAGAACCCATACTTGCAAGGGAGAGAGATCGACACAAGAATGATGTGATTTTAATGCCTAAAACTGTTGATGTAGTGGAATGTGACTCTCAAGAAGATGTTGGGTTTCAATACAAAGTTCAACAATTAGAACATGACGTGGAGAAGTTAAGAGATGTAGTTTCTCACCTAGAGAGTGAGCTGGCACAAGAAAAAGAATGTAGGATACAACAACAAGAAAAAGTGAAGGAGATAGAAAGAGAGACACGCAAGTGGTTCAAAGATGCACAAGACATGAGGGAAAAGGAAAATAAAAGGTTAGATCAATTAGTGAAGAAGAACGAGGGTTTTCAAGAGTTGATCCAAAGGTGGGAAATTGATCGAAAAATCCAAAAAGAGAAAATAGGGAGTGAAATGGAGAAACGTGAAGAATTAGAAAGAAAAGTTGAAGCATTGATGGGAAGGGTAGAAACCTTGGAGAAGACAAAAAAAGGCAAATTCGCATCGAAAGGAAAAGAAGAGAGACTGGGTTGTCGACATGTTGAGATTGAAGGATGTAGGACTAAGAAATAAATAGAGACGAGAGGGAGAGTTAGTGAAGACCGAGTGGAGGTGAGTCGAAAAGGAAAGGTAGATTGAATTTTGATGCAAAAGAAAGCTACTAGGAAAGCAGAGAGTAGCAAAGTAAGAAGGACAACACCAACAACAAAGAGTACCCTAAAGAAAAGTGCAAGTAGAAATTATGGAAAAGATTGCAAGGGCCAAATACGTCATGGAAGGGAGAAAAGAAGATGGATGATTCTTGTGGAAGAATTAGATCACAATGAACATGAATGTGTAAGGAAAGGTGACAAAGAAAGTGGCAAGGGAGATGCTCTCACAATGGATCAAGGGGTTGCAAGGAAAGACAAGTTTTCAAAACGGAGGAATGATTTGTACGAGGAGATAGAGAGAGAATGTAAGGGTGTAGCAAAATGTGAGCAAAAATGTAATGATCTACATGATGTGGTTAGTTACTTAGAGAAGAAAACATTGGGAACTATGTGGTTGTGTCATATGAACCAGTGTTTTGTAGAAGGGGAGTGTTTTGAAGATGACGAGCATTTGTAGGGAGTTATGAGCGGGGGAGGGTGAAGTGATATGGATGTTATAATGTCGAGTGCAAATAAAGAGAGGATAAAGGATATTGATAATCAATTGATGAATGTGTCTTGTCCTTGGCAGCATGTTGGTGTTGCAACACTAGAGGAGGATGGATCGAGTTGATAAGGTATTGATATGAGAGCCCTGTGAGGCGATGATTGTTTGGTAAGGGGTGGTTTTGGGAGAGATCTAGAACGAGGTGGATTTGAGAAGTTAGGACAAGGGGTGGTTTTTTGGTGACGATGAAGCCTAAAAAAGGGATGGGATCCTATCCAGTGCTTGCGAGCCAATGGTTTGTCAAGACGCATGGCTGAGGAAGTTGATAGAAACAATGAAGAGAGTAGAAGAAGATGGGATGATGATTGAGGAGGTGAAATTGGAAAGTGAATTTGTGTTGAGGAGGTCAAATGTGAGTCGAAGAGATAAGGATACGTGAAAAAGGTAGAAGAAGAGCGAGAAATAGAAAAATTGGGAACGAATACAAGTGGAGGGGAGAGTTTACTTAGGGAGTGAAAAGCTTAAGAATTGGAAAAGATTGAGTGAAAAACTTGAGAAAAAAAAGAGAAGTAGATTCATGGTAGTATGTGTTTGACTAGGTATGCCATGGGCAAGGATAGCTTATGCCTGATTAGGGTTTGCTTCATTAATACTGCATGTTTGAGATGTGAGGATAGACAGATCGGTTGTGTTGCAAATGTAGGAGATCAAATTGCAAATTGGTGAGATGGTTAGTATATGGAGGTCTTAAGGGAAAGAGTTGACTATAGGTGTAGTGGCTTAATTTTAGCTTGAGTGGTAGCAGAGAGATGATATGTTTCATCGGGATGTACACATGGGGGGTTATGTGTATGTATGTGATGTGTTGGGATGGTTGGGACACAAAGCCCTTTCTTCTGTCTCCTAATTCTTGAGACCTTGGAATTGAAAAAAAAAAACAAGAAAGAAATACTTGTATATATGTGTGTGTTGGTGTGTTGTAGTGGGCTAGTAGGCAGGTGGAACAACCTTGATGGAGTGATCGAGGCCACAAGCTGAGGCTATTTTTTGCTGTAGGTGGGTGTGGCTATGCGCCTATGTGAGCCGATAGGTGGGTGGAGTCACTTTGGCCAGGTGGTCAAAGCCATGAGCTGACGTCGGTTTCGCATAGGGCTAGTATTGTGCATCACGCGTAAATAAATAAATAAAAAGAAAAAAAAAGAGAAAGGAAAAAAAAAAAGAAAAGAGAGAGATTTCCTCTCTCGAGGGGGGACATAAGAGAGGAGAAGAGCATGATGCTCAGATGGGAAAATATGTGTGTGTTGTGGGGATATGGGCCGATGTGGACTCTTGATGAAGCATGTCAAATCGAAGCTCAAACTTGGCTAAAACTTGGCTTGCTGCATGTCTATAGAAGATTTTGACTTGATAGATCTAATCCTGCTAGTTATCTTGTTTGTTTGCGAGTCTTTTGAAGGTCGTGCACTTCGACTCTTAGGTTGTGCAACAACTTGTGAAGTCTTGAATCACATTGATGACAAGCAATTTTGATGAGGTAAACAAAGCTTAGACTTGAGAGCTCTTTGCGGATGTGTATACATGGTCAACCATCATTAGAGAAAGGTGACTTGACTATCGAAGGTGAAAAACCATTGATGTCAACGAGAAAGAGCGAAGTATAGGAGACAAACATGAGAGAAAACAATATAGGTGGAAAGGGAGGTCGATAGTAGGATAAAATAAAAAAAATGTAGTAGAAGCATGTGCATTGAGCCATTAGTTTGATTTGCATAATCATTGATGTGTTTTTGACATGCTTTATGGTTGATGTTTTTTGGTATTACTAATATTTTTTATTGAGTAACAGATTTCTTGCTGTAAGAAAATCTCTCTCCAATGACTCAAAGAGGAAAAACAAAGGCCGTCAAAGGTAAAATTCATTAGATCAGTTTTTGTGCATATGACATGTATGTTTTTTTTTGCAAGTACACAAAAGGGGTTCATACCGCTCATTGAGTACGACTTCGCAAACAAGTGATGGGGAGTATGTTACGTTGCAAATTTCACATAGTCGCAGTGTACTCATGTGATATTGTATGCATAATACTATAATGTTCAAGGGAAATGGAGTGGGTTGTTGCATGAATATGTTCATTTAAATCATTATTTTCCTATGGATTATGTTACCTTATGTACAGCTAGGGGTACAAGAGGGCATATGAGGGTACAAGAGGGCATATGAGAATAGGGCTATCCATGTGTGAGAATATGTGTGCATTGCTATCGTCCTAAGTCATATAAAGATGTGCAAACAAATTAAGGCATATACTATGATGTAGATGCGTATGTACTGTGATGTAGATGGGGATAAAGTTTGGGTGCTAGAAAAATCAAAGAAAAAACTATATATGAATAGGAATTTACAACTTTTGTTGTGCGTCATCTTTGAATGGAAGTTTCCCTTTGCAGTAACAAAAAATGAAATAGCCATGATAGGAAGTTTCCATTATGTTGTTTTTTTTAGGGAAGTTGTTTTGCAACCTTTTCTCCTCTTCCTTTCTTGTTCTTATGTACAGGCATCAAATGACCAAGGTAAAAGAGAGAAAAAAAAAGGAATGCAAAAGGGAGAACGTGGCTCATTTTGTGACCAAACGGTGAGGATGAGGAGGGATAGGGTGGTCGGAGGGAGTGATGGGTGAAAAAACATGAATTTCCCTCGCCACTTACGCCCTCTCTGTCTCTCATTTTCCCCTCTGCCATGACTAAGAACAGGAGGAGGAGGGTTTTTTTTTTCATAGCGGGGGGGTTGCAGAGCTCTGTGGAGAGTGGTCAATAGGGAGATTCTTATCCTGGGGAGAGTTCTGGTTTTCGATGTGCACCGCGAAGAGCATAGGGAGCAAAAGGCAACACTGAAAAGGGGGGGGGTTGTCTCCATCAGAACAAAGGGGTGGGCTGCTAATCTTTTCCCCAAGCGGTAGCTTCGTTAGGGTGTGAGCTCATGATGGAGTAGGAAAACAGTTCATGGAGGAAAGCAATGTGGGGGAGAGAATAACTTGCAGATGCTTCTACAGGGACATAGGACTATATGTTGCTACAAAGAATCAATAGCCAGATGATTGATGCGGGCAAGGACTGTCTAAACAGTGAATCAGAGTGGCATGGAGGGGGGCAATTGTGCGGCTGTAGCATATAGAATGATTTCATTAGTGGGAGTGTGTGCATAGAAGATCGTTCACAGAATCTGATGGTTGAAGCAGACATGTGAGGATAATTGATGCAAACAATCCCATGAAGGATGAGGAGAACATTTCTTAGTTGAAGAACAGTTGGGCACATTTATTACAGAGATTGAGTGGAGTAGATAGATGGAGTAGCGCGTGTTCAAGTGATGGATCTGAAGGTGACTTCGATAGGACATAGATCAGAGCACTAGAAGCAACACTGCTTAAGGACAAGGGCCTGTTTATTTATAGAGGTGGATGAGGAATTTGAAGGCATTCGAGGAGAAGCGAAGTGATCCTTGAGTTTTGAGCAGCTGCAGTATGAGAAAGTTTGTTGAAAAGAAGCAATGAGCAGGTTCGGAGATCATCTTTCGCTTTGAATCTTTGATGAGATTGTTAAATTTTGCTGGGTTGTTAGCCATTCTCACGCAATGCAATTGATGAATTTTTGGTTGTGATTGGATGTGCTGATGCGTTCCTGTTGTTGGCCGATTTTGTTTTTTTTATGTGGTTTTTTTGAAAAGTCATATGGATTTATTATACTCCGATTCTGATTGAGTCAACACACGCACAAAATACAACATTGTTCTTTTCGGGTTACTGCACCTACATCGTGCGATTGCAAGGTTTGCCATAGTTCTAACCAATTGATAAGAGCTTATTTGCATGGTATGTGTTGTTTAGTGCATAGAATGACTGCAATAGTACGCATGGAGGCAACGATTTGTCTGAAATAGAGAATTGAAGATGGGAATGCTTTGAGTTAGATACATATCTCACGAACAAATTTAGAAATCAAATTTCTCTCAATTTTGGCACTCAATGAAGTCATGCAATTTTTACAATGAACTCTTCCTTGATGTGCATATGTATTAAGTATATGGTCATGCCAACAACGCCATGATGTTATTGATGAAAGTTTTTGATACTAAGGGACTTCGCGGATAAGGATGATAATTAGAATAAACAAATCTATGAAAAAAGGAAAAAAGAAAAACAATTAAATGAATAAACAACCACACAAATATGTTCAACCGACTATAATGAAGCTTTGTTGCCCGTCAATAAACGGATGAATGTTCGAGAAATACTTTTGAAAGTAATACATCTCAACTTTCTTTTGGTGCAAAGATAATTTCATGTGATCAAACTTATTGTTCATGGCAAACAATGGGTTGTTGATGCGTATGATTTAAGGATGAAAGCCTTTCTTGAGGAGTGGTTGTGCGAGTAAGAGAGTGTGTAAGAGAAGGAGAAAGGAAGATAGAGAAGGAGAAAGAGAGTCAGAAGGGAACAGATTGAGGACAATAGGGGGGGAGAGAGTGGCTACGTGCATGTGAGTGGATGCATGAGAAAGAAAATGAGAAGGGAGTGTGCGTGTAAAAGGGAGAGGAAATAGGAAAGTGGATATATGTGTGTATGTGCGCATGAAAGTACGTGAGTGTGTGAGAGTAAGGAACTGAAAATAAGAGCAAGAGCAAGAGAACGAGGTGAACCGGGAAATAAGTGGCACGGGAGCATGTGAACAAGAAGATACCTGGGAGTACATTCACATACCATTTAGTGATTTGAAGTAAGGCAAGCGAACAGATCTCGTGAGTTTGGGAAGAATGTAAGTATATGCAATCATCTTTCTCTTGGGCATTAGGACTTATTCATTTGGCGATCCTATTGGGAAAGGTTAGGCATATCTCGAGGAGACTGCCTTGGGCTCGGCTAGTGCTCCTTAGTGTAGCACAACCTTCACACGACCCAGACAAAGTGGCTCAAAGACCTATGGTGCCACTTAGTGACTTTCCACAACTTTTAGGCTCTATTAATGAAGATCTCGATGCCCACGTTCCATTATTTGAGGTAATCTATGGTGCCCATGAAATACTAGATGACGATAGAAAACTTCAGATCTTCCCAACGACACTGAGAGATGATGCAAACGAATGGTATGCAAACTTGGGTGTGCAAGAGAGAGAGACTTACGATGACATGAGAATCAACTTCTTGAGGAAGTTTAGAGGTTTAGGTTTTGAAGAGAAATTAGCAGATGAATTGGACCACTTACGACAAGGGGCAATGAGAGTATTGATAAATATATTGATCGAATGGATACCATTGTGAGAAAATTGGGAAATAGTGCAGCTAATAGGGAGACCTTAAAAAGACGGTTCCTACTGGGCTTGCGTGATGAGAAAGTTGAACAATATATTAGGTTGAAGAGGCCCTCTAGTTTAGAAGAGGCAAAGTTAGTTCAGTTGTATATCCAATCTCTATTGAGAGCTTGTGAAGATTTTAATAGTGCAAAGCTAGTTCGGAAGAGGTCCAATGTGTGATTCGAATTCATAGAGAGAGATTGATTACACAGCCAAGAAGGCTAGCAAAAAACCAAGAGAGTTCTAAGATAGTTGAGATCACTGAGGAGAAAGTATTGGAGCTCGTAGACAAGCTAAAAGCTAACAACCTTGCAAGAGTGGAACTCACTTGCCCAGTGAAGGTGAGAGCAATCGAGTGTTCTCAAGAATCGAGTACACTACAACCAAATGGTGAATGGAAAAGAAAGGGGATGTGGGGTGCAAATGATTGGAATGGTGGTGTACTTCAACCCCATCAAGAAGATGGCATATTGAAAAGAAGAATGAGCTCGAATCCATGACCACATATACGAAAAGTGCAATTTGACTCAAGGGGATTACTCTGTTGGACTTACAATCAAAGGGGACATCTGGCTAGAGAATGCCCAAGTTTACAAGGATCAAGGAATGATAGTCCTATGAATAGATATGATGGGATAAGAGGATCGAAAAAGGATAAGTACGTTGCAAGGGTCGCAAAACTTACTAGAGGTGATATATCAGTGAGGCCTTGTTTTAGTCCAAACTTCATGGAAGTCGAATGTTTTAATGATTGTTGACCCAAAGTGCAATCGAAGCCATGAAGAAAGATTATTGTTAACCAAGGTGTTCCAGAGGTAGGAGTCGTACCTCCGGTTCAAAAAATGAGATTCGAAGGAAGAACGAGTGAAGATGAGAGGCGTAAGAGGCTAGAACCCATACTTGCAAGGGAGAGAGATCGGCACAAGAATGATTTGATTTTAATGCCGAAAATTGTTGATGCAGTGGAATGTGACTCTCAAGAAGATGTTGGGTTTCAATATAAAGTTCAACAATTAGAACATGATGTGGAGAAGTTAAGAGATGTAGTTTCTCACCTAGAGAGCGAGCTGGCACAAGAAAAAGAATGTAGGATACAACAGCAAGAAAAAGTGAAGGAGATAGAAGAGAGACACACAAGTGGTTCAAAGATGCACAAGACATGAGGAAAAAGGAAAATAAAAGGTTAGATCAATTAGTGAAGAAGAACAAGTGTTTTCAAGAGTTGATCGAAAGGTGGGAAATTGATCAAAAAATCCAAAGAGAGAAAATAGGGACTGAAATGGAGAAACGTGAAGAATTAGAATGAAAAGTTGAAGCAGTGATGGGAAGGGTAGAAACTTTGGAGAAGACTAAAATAGGAAAACTCGCATTGAAAGGAAAAGAAGAGAGATTGGGTTGTCGACATGTTGCGATTGAAGGATGTAGGACTAAGAAAGAAATAGAGACGAGAGGGAGATTTAATGAAGGTCGAGTGGAGGTGAGTCGAAAGGGAAAGGTAGATCAAATTTTGATGCAAAACAAAGCTACTAGGAAAGCAGAGAGTAGGAAAGTAAGCAAGACAACACTAACAACGAAGAGTATGCTAAAGAAAAGCGCTAGTAGAAATTATGAAAAAGATTGCAAGGGTCAAACACGCGATGGAAGGGAGAAAAGAAGAGGGAGTTCAAGGATTCTTGTGGAAGAATTAGATCACAATGAACATGAATGTGTAAGGAAAGTTGACAAAGAAATTGGCGAGGGAGATGCTCTCACAGTGGATCAAGGGGTTGCAAGGATAGACAAGTTTTCAAAATAGAGGAATAATTTGTATGAGGAGATAGAGAGAGAATGTAAGGGTTTAGAAAAATGTGAGAAAAAATGTCATGATCTACATGATGTGGTTAGTGACTTAGAGAAGAAGACATTGGGAACTATGTGGTTGTGTCGTATGAACCCGTGTTTTGAAGAAGGGGAGTGTTTTGAAGATGATGAGCATTTGTAGGGAGTTATGAGCGGGGGAGGGGGAAGTGATATGGATGTTATAATGTCGAATGCAAATAAAGAGAGGATGAAGGATATTGATAATCAATTGATGACTGTGTCTTGTCCTTGGCAGCATGTTGGTGTTGCAACACTAGAGGAGGATGGATCGAGTTGATAAGGTATGGATATGAGAGGCCTGTGAGGCGATGATTCTTTGGTAAGGGGTGTTTTTGAGAGAGATCTAGAATGAGGTGGATTTGAGAAGTTAGGACAAGGGGTGGTTTTTTGGTGACGATGAAGTTTGAAAAGGGGTGGGATCCTATCCAGTGCTTGCAAGCCAATGGTTTGTCAAGAATTTGAATAGAGTGAAAATGCTGAGCAGAAATATCTATAAGCGCTGATTTTTTCATATTAATATGCAATGCCGATGCATTCGAAAAGGAGGTCAGGGAAGTAATAATATTTCGAACATTTTCGTGCTCTGCCTTTGCAAAGATGAAGGGGTCATCCGCAAATCTGACTACAATTTGCTCAAGTATAAAAACTAAGATACCATGAATATAGTGGGAATTCATCTTAGCCTCCAACAAATAAAACATTGGTTATGAAGCCAAAGCATAGAAGAGCGAGCTTAACGGACATCCCTGGCATACTGATCTTTCAATAGGAAAAGGATCAAAAAGTCTCCATTCACCTCTACTTGAGATGCACTATCTTGAGCTAAAATATAAATCAGTCGATTGAAATTGACTCCAAACCCAAGTTTTTTAAACACAACAGCAATGAAATCCCCTCGGATACGATCGAAAGCTTTCTCAAAATCAATTTGTATACCGACTATTTGTTGATTGGAGGAAATGGCATGTTCCATCAAAATTTGAGTAAGAGAAATGTTGTCCTAAATTGACCTACTATACACAAACCCCGTTTGTGAGGGATGTGTAATCTTATGCATAATCGGCTTAAGTCTCAAAGCAAAGACCTTCGCAAATATTTTGTAAATAATGCTCATCATAGATATCGGCCTCCAATCCTCCAGTCATTTGGGCACTTGCACTTTAGGGATAAGTTTAATCTTTCCTAACTTGAACGTATAAGGCATCCTTTGATCTCTCCATATTTCATTACAAACATCCAACACCAGTGTTCTAAGAGAGGGCCAAAAGGCAGTCACAAATTCTTTTGTAATACCATCTATTCCTGGAGCTTTCCCATTTTTGAGAGACTGAAGGGCTAAGAAAACCTCTTCTTCAGTTATTCCCTTTTCACAAGCAACCGCCATATGAGAATCAATCCTCTACAAAGTAAAAGCAAGAGAGTCCTGAATAGATGAAAACCACGCATCATCTGCTGCAAAGGAAGCCGCAAATAGATTCTTAAAGTGCATTGAGCAGAAGTCAGCAATAGAGTTTCCATCACAGGGAGTCAAGCCATCTACTTCTAATGTGGTAATTGTATCTTTAAGATGCTTAGCATGAAGTAAATCAAAGAAGAATTTAGAGTTCACATGAAGATCGTTTACTTTAGTGTATCTTGCTCTAACTTTAGAGGATTGAATAGCATTATTTTAAATTATCTGTAAGCATTTGTAAGCATCACATAATCTCATATACTCTGTTTTTGAGAGTAACTTCCCAGAGTCAACCTTTGAAGACATACAGAGGATCATCTGTTCTGCCTCAACTTTACCTTTAGCTAGAGCGACGGTAAAGCACTTACCACATTCTCTAATCACTTCTTGCATACCCACCACAAGAGACTCCCACTTCATACATGCAGAGATTTCCAAGGAGAGAACATGCTAAATCAGGGTGTGAACTTTAGATTTAAATAACGAAGTGTGAAGCCAAGCAAGATTCAACCTCAAAGGGATCTTATGAAGATTATTTGGGATACAAGACTCCCAATGCAGATCCTGAAGGTTAATCAAGAGTGGATTATGATCAGAGAGAAGCATCGTAGCATCGATCCACATTTTGGATGTAGTATTTAAAGTATGTACATGAGAATAATAACATCTATCTAACCTACTCATTGCAGACTTATGCGATCTTGAGTGAAACGTATAGCAAATTGCATGCCCTCAAAATGAGTTCAACCCACACAAGACATTTGTACAAGAGTTTCTCCTTCATGGCTTTAATCGGCTTCCAAGGAAATACATGGGCCATTAATCCACACAAACATACAGTCTCCTGCTCTAAAAACTGTGACCTGACATTACTTTCAGTTAAACTACCTCAAAGAGGCCATGCCCAGAGTAAAAAACTTTTTCAACAATATTTTTATCCACGCTCGCATTTATGGCTAAAGCCACATCTACGGCCAATGGAATGCGGGTGGTAAAAAAAAAGAAGAGAGTAAGAAAAGTTTGCCCAAATATGGGAAATTAAACAAATTTAGTTTCAAATAAACATTGGTTTTTCAGGCTTAAGACAATATTCATGAGGCTTGCATGCATGTGTGTGTGCATATGTGCTACTCCTTGTGTATATGCATGACTCCTTGCATGGCGAAGGTTGTCATATCACTGAATGCTCCACATTACATATACTTTGCCCTCTTATATGGACTTGATTGAAAGCATTTACTGATAGAGAGAGTAAGTTTTTTCCACAGTACACACACTGACCAGAATACCTGCCTCATGCCATACTAAATTTCTCCTTATGGTGCTTAAAGCATAAAGGATGATAGAAAATTACCTTACAGAGAGGTGTCTTCATTTCTTTCTTAATAATCAACTCATCTAAAGTGGGTGGATCCCTTTTTCCCTATGAGTATGTGATCTAAAGACTGACCTTGCTTTGCTCCTTTCCTTTGACCTTTGATTACCCACCACACAAAAGAGTCGCCCCTCTCCTTCTTCACCTCTCACCATAGCTCATAGAGTGAGCTACGGAGAGAGGGGGGAGGGAGGGGGGAAACTTGGAGAACCACACACCAATGGAACCAACTCGGAGAGAAATACACCACTCCCCTTCTTTATCAAAAGTATTCTTTTCATGATATAATTTGCATGTGCTTCAAAGGATAAGTGAAGATGGCACATGGTTTTTAAGCCTTACAAACTAAGGTACAATGAAGCCTTGATGCTACATTGGGTGGCCAAAGGATCATAGCAAAAGGAACACAGAGGAATATTATATCTATATGAGAGGGTAAAGAGGATCATGAATATAAGACTAAATACAACATCAAAATCCCTCATCAAAGGGATAATACATGTCCAGAATAGGGTCCAATCAGAGGGTGATTACATTCAATTGTTTACACCAAAATAGCCTCTATGTAAGAATTTGGAGGTTAACATATTCCCCTCCACACTTGGTTGGTGAGATCCTACAAACCATAGTCACAAAGAAACATTTCAATGCATGATGTTAGTCTAGACAATTACCTCCTATTTCTCCCACACTTAACCTCTTTCTCACCCTTTCTCCTACTCTTGACTCCTTTCCCACACCTCATATACACTCTCACCAAGGTTCTTGAGTCCTTTCCACCACCCTTACACACATTTTCACAATGGCTCTTTGGCCTTCTTCACTAACCCCCCTCACACACACATACCTCCCACCTACTCTCACTACCCACTTACCCTAACACTCATCACCACACACCACTCCTCAAGGCTCTTTGGCCCTCATGCCTACTCATCTCACTTCTCCATTTAACATGCTCACCTCCCTTACACTTATTCACACTTAACCTTTCACCCACGCCCATGCACTTCAATAAGAGTGGTGCAGAAATCATGGATTCATCAGGTAATGTAGTAGGTAAAGGCATAAGACGTGATAACTTGTATGAGTTAAGTGCCTTAACTACTACAGAAGATAAAGATGTAAGCAGGTTATGGCAGCAACGATTTGGGCATCTCGGATTTGTAGTTTTGAAGGAGATGCAAAGAACAGGGATGATTGCTCATTTGCCTGCATTTTCAGAGTTGCAAGAACCTTGTGAAGCTTGTATGATGGGCAAGCAACAACAAAAGGCATTTCCAAGAGAGACCGGCAATCGATCTCAAGCTCCTCTAGAGTTGGTACATGCTGATCTCTGCGGTAAAATGTCTACACCTACTTTAGGAGGATCTTTCTACTTTTTGCTAAAGACGATGATTATAGTAAAAAGATGTGGGTTTATTTCATTCGAGAGAATGTTGATGCTTTTGAAAAATTTAAAACATGGCAGAAGTATGTGGAAAATGAATCAGGAAGGAAACTGAAGAAATTCAGAACAGATAGAGGAGGTGAATTCTTGTCAACAGAATTCAATAATTACTGTAAGGAGCATGGTGTGAAAAGGCAACTTACCACATCTCATACACCTCAACAGAATGGCATAGGAACAGGACAGTAGTTGAAATGCCTCGTTGTATGTTAAAGGCTCAAGACATGCCTTATTCATTATGGGCAGAAGGAGTCAATACAGCATTCTACATCCTCAATTGAAGCTATACAAAAGCACTAAAGGGGATGACTCCTCAAGAAGCATATTCTGGTAAAAAGCCTTCAGTTTTGCATTTCAAATTTTTTGGTTGTTTGTGTTATGCACATATTTCTGA
Source organism: Ceratopteris richardii (assembly GCA_020310875.1). Classification (NCBI taxonomy): domain Eukaryota; kingdom Viridiplantae; phylum Streptophyta; class Polypodiopsida; order Polypodiales; family Pteridaceae; genus Ceratopteris; species Ceratopteris richardii. The sequence continues at coordinate 118,520,049 of CM035417.1, read as the reverse complement.
TTCAACAAGATCAAAATTGCATTCAAAAAGCAAAAAGTGTGTCTTCCTAGGATATAGTGAAGAGTCTAAAGCATACATGTTGTGGGATCTTGAGGCAAGGAAGATTTTTGTCAGCCGAGATGTGGTGTTTGATGAACGATCACACTTAGTAGAAGATAAAGGTAAATCTACTATCTCATCAAATGGAGAAATATCTCATCTTGTTCCTATCAAAAGACAGGTTAAAGTTGAGGAGGAGGAAACATCTGATGGAGAAATTTCCTCAATAAAAAGCCAACTAGTTGTAGCCCCACAGCGAGCCACTACCGAAGTAGAGAAAACAGCTCTTTGATGATCACAATCCACATGTAGATGTACCAAAATCGTCCTCGGATGGATTAAGAAAATCAAAGAGAATAGAAGAGCAAAGAAGAGCCTCCGAACACATTGTTAGCATGGATGTAATGGAAGATATCATGGGCTCGATAAAGGACCTACCACCATTGAAGAAGCCCTTGATGATCCAGGTTGGAGAGCGGCAATGCAGTCTGAGTATGATAGTATACTCAAAACGATACATGGGATCTAGTCGACTTGCCGCCAAAGAAGAAGGTAATAGGTACTAAATGGATTTGGAAAGCTAAGTATAAAGGAAATGGAAAATTAGAAAAGTATAAGGCAAGATTAGTTGCACAAGTTTTTTCATAGATCGAAGGATTTGATGTTCAAGAAAATTTTGCACCAACAGCACACATGACAACTATTTGAACGGTACTTGCAGTAGCTGCACAAAAGGCCTGGCCTATTTTCTAGATGGATGTCAAATCTGCATTTTTGAATGGTCACCTCAAGGGGGAGGTATATGTATCTCAACCACCAGGTTTTGAGGTGCCTAATTCAGAAAATAAAGTTTGCAAGTTGAAGAAAGCTTTGTATGGACTTAAGCAAGC